>JAUCBN010000004.1:7500-1207500 GCA_035048815.1 Abelmoschus esculentus
TTTTTCTTTTCCATATTCGAATCAAGCTTTGATTCCTTTGATTTCTTTCTCCCTTTATCAATTGCAGTAACCAAATTTCCATGCTTTTCATGCACTGCGCGTGAATTTGAAGGGGAAGGAAGTTTGCGTGGGTCTCACGTGTGATGCGTAGGGCCTACACACTAGGTGTTGACCAACTCTTATTTTTTGATCTAATCTGGACCATTGGATCTTATTTGGATCCAATGGTTAATAATTGGCTGCACATGGAGATAAAACAAATAGTTAGGGTTTTTATTTGGACTAGATGGATCTCATTTAAAAAATTAAATGGACTATTATTTTATTGGGTTAAAAAAATTATGGTGAAAATTTAGTGTCAACAGCTGCCACTTCTTTGTTCATTCCGGTGAAACAAGGAATAGAGCAAAGAACAAACACACTGATTTTCACCGATGACAGGCTCGTCGTGAGGATCAATCCTCTTTACGTGAGAACGAATAGATAAACATGTTCTACTCTCCTGATGCTTGAGTAGATAAGCAGGTTCAAAAAAAGACAAGGTTCTATTCTTCTCATGCCCAAATGGGTATGCAGGTTCTATTCTCCTCTTTCTCGAATAGATAAGCAGGTTCTACTCTCCTCATGCTAGAGTAGATAAGCAAAAAAAATGGTTCCATTCTCCTTATGCACGAATGGATATGCAGGTTCTATTCTCCTCATGCTCGAATAGATAAGCAGGTTCTACTCTCCTCGTGCTCGAGTAGATAAGCATTTTTAAAAAAAGGTTCAATTCTCCTCGTGCACGAATGGATATGCAGGTTCTATTCTCCAAGTGCTCGAATAGATAAGCAGGTTCAAAAAAGGGTTTCATTCTCCGTATGCACGAATATATATACAGGTTCTATTCTCCAAGTGCTCGAATAGATAAGCAGATTCAAAAAAAGGGTTTCATTCTCCTTATGCACGAATGGATATGCAGGTTCTATTCTCCAAGTGCTCGAATAGATAAGCAGGTTCAAAAAAGGGTTCCATTCTCCATATGCACGAATGGATATGCAGGTGATAAATGCCTAAAAGGCTATCATTTACTACTCCTTTCATGGACATTATGCACTCATTATACACCAACTTAAGCTGATATATATACCTAATGCACAACAATTGATGTTTTGCTGCTGTAACTTATATCTGAAGAAAAAAATGGTTTTACGGCATCTTTTATATATTTGCAGGAAAGACCTGCCGAGGCAGCAATAAGGCCGAGGCAGAACCAAGACCGCGACAGCAGCTGGAGCACTAACATCAATACTGTAGGCGACTTGAAGATAAAAATACAAGAAACGTTTCTGGACATGTAACACATGGATCAGAGCTGGTTAGCACGTGAAAAGTCCAAGTCAAAGGCCACAAAGGAGAAACATCCTATTAGGAGTAAACATGGAAATATTTTATTTATAGAATTTATTGTAATCCTACTCCAAGTAGTATTCCTACTTAGGAAAGGTTTGCCCTAGGTCTAGACTATATATAGCATAGCCGACCATTGTATAGAGGGAGCCGAATTGAGAGAGCTTAACCCTAAGAATTATTGTGTTTCTTCCATTATGTTCTAAGCTTTCTTAGGGTTAGGTGAAGGTTGTCGAATATTAGTGTGAGGAGATTGTATTTTGTTTCTTGTTCAATGCAATAAAGTATCAAAGTTTGCTTATTCTTTGCCATTCTTTGTTCTTACATCCAAGCTCGAGAGAGAAGTTTGTAAGTAATTCATTTATCTAATATCGAGAGAGTTAGATTCACGAAAGGAATAAGTACGGTGTTTCAATCACTAACTCGGCCTAGAGATAGGTTAAGAGTTTCAGCGGCTAAGAGAAGTGTGGGATTGGTTGATGATTATAATTGATTTACGCCGAGAGGTATCATCAAGGACTGGTCATCAACAGTACTTCGACTTAGAGATAAGCGGAGGCATTCAAGGACACTTTGCCGAGCTTTGGTAAAACATGCCCAAGTGCAAGAGATTGCCGCGGAAGATAAACTCTATCGCTGCCGAGGCAGTAATTTGCAGTGCTGCCGAGACAGTGTTGTGCAATTATATTGGACAAAAGCAGATCAATCAAATCCACTATACGACACAACTAGATCTTGCCCTCTTTTTCAATTTGATCTCCTTTATTTTAGTTTTCTTTATTTTAGTTATTAGTTTAATCCAAAACCAATTCATCTGTGTTCTTTATTTTACAGAGCAAGAAGACCAAAAGAAGACATATTAAGTACATCAATCCCTGTGGAAACGATACACGATATACTTATCACTTTATTACTTGCGACGTGTACACTGCACAGATTGCGCTTTTATTACACGCATCAGCAGGTTCTATTCTCCAAGTGCTCGAATAGATAAGCAGGTTCAAAAAAGGGTTTTATTCTCCGTATGCACGAATGGATATGCAGGTTCTATTCTCCAAGTGCTCGAATAGATAAGCAGGTTCTACCCTCCTCATGCTCGAGTAGATAAGCAAAAAAATGGTTACATTCTTCTCATGCACGAATGGATATGCAAGTTCTATTCTCCCCATGCTCGAATAGATAAGCAGGTTCTACTCTCCTCATGCTCGAGTAGATAAGCAAAAAAATGGTTCCATTCTCCTCATGCACGAATGAATATGCAGGTTCTATTCTCCTCATGCTCGAATAGATAAGCAGGTTCTACTTTCCTTGTGCTCGAGTAGATAAGCAAAAAAAAATGGTTCCATTCTCCTCATGCACGAATGGATATGCGGGTTCTATTCTCCTCATGCTCGAATAGATAAGCAGGTTCTACTCTCCTCATGCTCGAGTAGATAAGCAAAAAAATAGTTCTATTCTCCTCATGCACGAATGGATATACAGGTTCTATTCTCCTCATGCTCGAATAGATAAGCAGGTTCTACTCTCCTCATGCTCGAGTAGATAAGCAAAAAAATAGTTCTCTTTGCTTAAAGCGTTTTCTATACCTGTCAAAATTGAACAAATGATACAATTATGATGAACACGCCCCTAGGGATGCCTAGTATGCATTTTATTATTTTTTTGTGTTTTTCTTTCTTCTTTTCTCTTCAAGATTTTCCCTTTTTGAGATTCTTCTTCTTCTTCTTTGCTTCCAAGTGCATTTGCTCGTTCAACCCAGATAGACAGCCATGCTTTTTTTTAATCATGTTGTTCACCCGATTCAACCGATAGGAAAGACCAACTTTAATCATTATATTCTCAACACTCATCTTGCTTTTATCTTTTCTGAGGCAAGAAAAAATGTTAATCGGATGAAAACCCTCACGTCATGAGACATCATCTCCAATATATGTAAACGTTCATGCTTAAAGGTATATTGGTACCATCTCCTAAGCTTCTCGTGAGTTCTCCAATTCTTGCCCCTTGCTGAGCAATTTGATGCGCTTGCCCGCAAATATTCTTGTTTTGACCTCTTTTTTCATCCTAATATTGTCAGAGACCTTAAGTCGATATAGACTTAAAACATTAGTGAATGTCTTGAATGCTGCTTTTGCTGAGTAGATTTTGTAACTGACGAAGATGTACACAAAATAAAATTCCTTCCAAGCTATCAAGACTTTGAGGGAATTACCTTATGTATGTCTAATCCATGAACTATCTGAGTCGCCCTTTACGGGTTTTCAACTCAGATCCTCCTTTGATTTCAAGACGCCCTTTACGGATTTTCATCTTGAATCCCCCTTGTTCTTTTTTCTTTTTTTCTTTTTTTCTTTTTTTCTTTTTTTCTTTTCTTTTATTCCTTTTTTTGTTTTTTTTTCTCTCTTTTTTTTCATCTAAGGTACCCTTTACGGGTTTTCACCTTTAGATATTTTTCTTCTTTTTCTAGGTATAGTTTCTCTTGACTGGGCTTGAATTCAACAAATTCACATCCTCATCCATCTTAACCAAAATCAAAGTTTCTCCTGAAAAAGCCTTTGACACAACATAATGTTTTTCCCAATTAAGCGCACATATTTCTTAGGTATCTTCTAGATTGATAACTTCAAGATTCATTCATGAAATTCTCTTGGTCGAATCTTCTTATCATAGGCTTGTATTATCCTCTTTTGATACATCTGATCATGGAGAACGACGTTCAACCTTTTTCAACTAGGTTCAACTGGTTATACCTTCCTTGGAACTATTTTGCTTCTTCTAACTCAATTTCCATCAGAATGTGGGGAGCGAGATTTCAACCCAAATCGACACTTCAACTTCTATCCTGTAAGCGAGTGAAAACGATGTTGCCCTCATTCCACTTGAGGCATCTATGCTATGCTGAACAAATGCCCTTAAAATCAATACCATGAAACCTTTTTTCATGAATTTATGTTACTTTACTCGTAAGATGCAAAAAGGCTAGAAATAAGGTTTTGAAGAGGATAAAGGCTAGAAATGAGGATTTAAACTTGAAAGTCATGACAAACATAAAAAGAACAAATTCAAATGCCCCAAAATTCATAGTATGAATGATTCATGAATCCATCAACTAGATAGTGTCCCATTTTAGTGGCTCTCTTTAACTCACCAACTCACCCAGTTTCAATATTCCCACTTTTCTAATCTCGATCAGACATTAGAAGTTCAATGGTCCTTGAAGAAAGGTTAACTCAATTAGGCGGAATATATTCTGAAAACAAACTTCTTTTTCTCAAATATTCATGTGTGATCCAAATGGTATTTTAAGGCTTGTAATGTGGGGCATGTTACGATTGCAAAAGAAAGGATACATAGGCTAAAATATATATTCGAGGGTTATTAAACAAAGGATCAACTTTTCTTGATAAAATTTTCGTTTGCTTTTTCTCAAGATCACTCTAGACTGCCCATTTTGGGTTTTCACCCTAGAGTTCATTTCTTTTCTTGCACATGCTTGAAGGATTTAGCGTAAGCTCTATGCTTTCATCTTCTTTCACGATTTAACTCTTATTTCACCTACTTCTTTTTTCTTTCTTTTTCTTTTTTTCCCTTTTTTTCCTTTTCTTCATTTTTTTCTTCAACTTTTTCACTTTTTTTTTGTTTTTTCCTTGTCTTTTTCCATCTGAAAATTTTTTTCTCACTTAAAAATCAACCTTTAATCATCTTTGCCCCCAGTGTGGGGAGTGATCCTTGGTTAGGGTTCAAACACAAGAAAAATGTCAGGCTCAAAGGGGGCAACAAGTGATTCTTTATTTTCTTATTCGAGAAGGGAAATGAAGGAATGCCAAATGTCATTTCACACATTAATATCATCAAAAAGAAGTAGTCTTCAATTGGTAGATGTTTTAGAGTTATCACTTTATTCAAAAACCCTTAACAACAATGTCTGAGAGGAAAATTCACTCAATATAGGATTTTTCCCATTAATCCTAACACATATTTTTGCCCTCTATCTCGGGATTAGATTTAAGAATCATTCATACAATCAATAATAGAGGCTCTTCCAAAAGGGTGTATTTTGGAAGAAAAATGGATCAAATTAATGAAAAAATGTTTGCCACTTGTGAAAATAAAAGAATTACATCTTAAAACAAGTAAAATAACATAAAGTCTCTTAAAAAGATCTTTGATGTTTGGGAGCAGAAGGGTTCTGGGCGTGACTCCACCGTTGACTAGAAAAATCTTCTATTTTCCAATTGTTAAGCATTAGCATGAATTTCATCCAAGCTCAACTTATCTATGATGCAACAAGTTTCAATTGCTGAAGTCATTCATGTCATAGGAAACTCTTCGTATTCTTCTTCCTCAAGTTTCTCATCTTTGATAGCTCATTATCCAACAATGGAGGATGAACTTAGGTTGTCGTATCTCCTCACCATTATGCATATTGACGAAAGCTTTCATTGTGTTTATGCTTCATTCCTTGTAGAACGAGTCAATTCAAGATCATATCAGTGACATACTTGTACCATTTGCTAAAACCGATGATAAATCTCTTTATGTTCGTATACTTGCCAAGCTTAACTGAATGTACCAAGATGAAAACCCGAACAAACAAATCAGTCACCAAGCTTAGGTCTCTAACATCTTTGTCGCTCTGAATATTTTTCTCCAAAAAGGTTCTCAGGATGACAATCTTCCCACTTCTTATCATTTGTGGCCATATCAATAGCTTCATCGAGGTCAGACACCTTGTAGTCTTGGGTTTCTTCATGATTAGCAATCCATTGGTTTAGGGCACTAGATAAAGTTCCATCGAGGTGAAGTTGAAACATTGCTTTAGGCGGGACAAGTTCTTCTGAGTTCTTAGAAAAGTGTGAGCAATCTCTAGCAAATCATTAATTCCATTAGTTTTTCTCTTTGTTTGGGTCCTAAAACCCCAACATGACTGCTATCTGGGTAACAACATCCAATAAGCTCGTGTATTCCTGAAGTTGTTGACTTACCTTGAATGACCATTTCTTGGGTATCGCACTTCTGTGAAACTTTACTCTTTTTTAGATTAATTCTTTACTATGTTTGAATGTATGCGATGATATAAAAACAAAAACAAACACAAACAAAATGCAAATGCATGAATGCATAAGAAAGGACATCAATCCATTAAGGTATTACTCTTAGAAGTAGCTCTTCATTGGATACCGAAGATCCTTATTATGAAAGATTCAGAATTATATCACGAGTATATCTTATTCTGAGTACCCAACTATTTCCTTGATTAACCATAAAAGTCTCAGTCATACTTCTTATATAAGCGCAAAGCTTCAACTTTCTTGGTTAATATCATCCCATATATGACTACATCTTGGATTTGGGTCATGACACTCTTGTCGAACAAGGCTTGTTCTTGAAATCTCATAGCGTTTTCCTTAAGATGAATGAACTATTTGTTATTGCCCCTTTATTGATGTCCACCAAAATCTTTGTCCAAAATTTTTAAATGATGCTCTTCATGGTCTTTAGGTGCTTCATTCTCACTCTAACCTAAATCTCAACATGTGCACAACAAATCTAGTGTAGCAAATTACTCGAGTCTTCTACCTGGACTTGCAACTTAATAATAAAATCTGGCTCTATTTTAACTTTTTATTGATAGTGACACATATGCCCTACAATTCATAAAAATGGACTTCGTTATTACGTGCCTTGTTTTCTATGCAACCACTCTCTTTCCTTTTCGAATAACTCATTTGCTCTTCAAATCCTCAATCGATTACTTGTTCTTCACTCATAAATACTCGCTAGTTAACCTCGAACCATAGATGTATTCTCATATGATCTTCCTCTTTCTAAGGATTCTTTTACCCATTACAAAAAAAAAACTTGTTCTTTTCCTCACAAATAAATCGTGTTCTCATGGACCCTGATTTTCCATATAACTAGTCTTTTTTCCTTTTTCAATAACACATTTGTTCTTCAAATTCTCAATTGCTTACTCGTTCATCTTTTCCTCACTTGTAGATGTTCGCTGGTTGACTTCAGATCGAAGGTTTATTCTCGCATGATCTTCCTCTTTCAAAGGACTCTTCTATCCATTACGAAAAACCATATTCTACCATGACTCCTGGTCTTCAAAAGAATCGGCAACTAATGCTTCTAGAGCTGACAAAGACAAATTTAAGCAACATATGGATGACATGTTAGATGTCGGATGTCTTATGCTTGCTACCATGACTCCTGATCTTCAAAAGCAACATGAGGACATAGTTGCATAAGAAATGATTCAAAACCTCAAAGAAATATATGAGGAGCAAGCACGTCAAGAGAGGTATGAGACCTCTAAAGCTCTATTTTAGTGCAAAATAGTAGAGGGATCTCCTGTAGGAGCTCATGTCATTAAGATGATAGGCTATATCCAAACGTTGGAAAAGCTAGGTTTTCCTCTCAAGGATGAATTGGCTACTGATGTTATTCTGCAATCGTTGCCAAATAGCTTCAATCAATTTGTCCTTAATTTCAACATGAATGAAATTAACAAATCTTTACCATAGTTACTTGGCATGTTACGAACTGCTGAGAAAAATATGTCTAAGGGTGGACCTAAGCTCATTCTGATGGTCCGCAAGGACAAAGGAAAGGGAAAGGCAGTGGCAAAGTACAAGGGTAAAGGTAAGCTTATACCCAAAGGACATGATGCACTGAAACCCAAAGGGGGAGTTAGCAAGGAAGGAAAATGTTTCCACTGCAATAAGATCGGACAATGGAAAAGAAATTGCCCTATTTTTCTTGAAGAGGTCAAGAAGGCAAAAGCAGATGGTGCATCTGCTTCAGGTATTTATGTTATCGATGTGAATCTGTCAACATCTTCTTCTTGGGTATTAGATACCGATAGTGGTTCTCATATTTGTACTTCTGTACAGGGACTACAAAAGAGAAGGAATCTAGCTAAGGGAGACATAGACCTACGAGTGGGAAATGGAGCAAGAGTTGCTGCATTAGCTATAGGAACATACGTTTTATCTTTACCTAGTGGACTTGATTTACATTTAGAATATTGTTACTTTGTGCCTAGTTTGACTAAAAACATTATTTCTATTTCTTGTTTGGACAAGATTGGATTTGAGATTATTATTACGAATAATTTTTGTTCCTTTTATCTCGATAATTTTTTTTATGGTTCAGCACAATTGGTTAATGGCTTATATATTTTAAATCTAGAAAATGTCATTTATAACATAAATACCAAAAGATCAAAAACAAATAACTCAAATCAAACTTATCTCTGGCATTGTCGTTTAGGCCATATAAGTGAGAAACGCATATCAAGACTCCATAAAGATGGATTCTTAGATTCATTTGTTTTCGAATAACTGGATGTATGTGAATCTTGCTTATTAGGAAAAATGACTAAGTCTCTTTTTAATGGTAAAAGTGAGCGAGCAAGTGATTTATTGGGATTAATACATAGTGATGTATGTGGACCAATGAACACACAAGCTAGAGGTGGGTTTCAGTACTTCATCACTTTCACTAATGACTTCATTCGATATGGTTACATTTACCTTATGCGCCATAAATCTGAGGCTATCGAAAAGTTTAAAAGAATTCAAGAATAAAGTACAAAATCAACTAGGCAAGAGTATTAAAGCACTTCGATCAGATCGAGGTGGAGAATACTTAAGCATAGAATTTGATGAACTCCTTAAAGAATGTGGGATTGTCTCACAACTTACTCCACCAGGTACACCTCAGTGGAATGGAGTTTCTGAAAGGAGAAATCGAACTTTGTTAGACATGGTTCGATCAATGATGAGTCATAGTGATCTTCTGACTTCTTTCTGGGGACATGTACTAGAAACAGCTACTTTCACTTTAAATCGTGTACCATCTAAATCTGTTCAAAAGACACCGTATGAGAAATGGACTAAAAAACGTCCTAGTATGTCTTTTATGAAGATTTGGGGTTGCGAAGTATATGTCAAACATCAGATGTCTACAAAGCTCGAACCCAAATCTCATAAGTGTAATTTTGTTGGATATCCCAAAGAAACTAAAGGATATTATTTCTTTAACCCTAAAGAGAACAAAGTGTTTGTTGCTCGAACAAGAGTTTTTCTCGAAAGAGAATTTCTCAATAAGAAAGGAAAGGGTAGAGACATTGAACTTGGAGAAGTTCAAGAACAACAATTCACTGAACCTGAGATTGAACATGTTCCACAAATTGTTGAGGAACAGTCAACAGATTTAGAAACACAACCACTGCGCAGGTCCACAGAGAACGTCATACACCTGAGAGATATGGATTTCTCATTACCACGCATGGAGATGTTCTCATTATTGATCAAGATGAGCCAAGAACTTATCAAGAGGCAGTATCGAGCCCAGACTCTAAGAAATGGCTTGAGGCCATGAAATCTGAGATGGAATCCATGTCAGTCAACCAAGTATGGACTTTGGTTGAATCACCTGAAGGGGTAAAATATATAGGGTGTAAATGGGTTTTCAAGAAGAAAACCGACATGGATGGAAACGTACAAACATACAAGGGGCGACTAGTCGCTAAAGGATTTCGACAAGTTCATGGTATTGACTATGAAGAAACTTTCTCCCCTGTAGCTATGTTTAAATCCATCCAGATCTTGCTTGCTATAGCTGCATTCCATGATTATGAAATTTGGCAAATGGACGTCAAAATCGCTTTCCTTAATGGAAAACTTAAAGAGGATGTGTATATGACACAACCAGAAGGTTTTATCGCCCCAGGAAATGCTGGAAAGGTTTGTAAGCTACAAAGGTCCATTTATGGTCTAAAGCAAGCTTCTCGAAGCTGGAATCGTCGTTTCAATGATGCGATCAAAGAGTTTGGTTTTATCAAGAACGAAGATGAGCCTTGTGTTTACAAGAAGACTAGTGTGAGCATTGTTTCTTTCCTAATCTTATATGTAGATGACATACTTCTTATAGGAAACGATATACCTACCTTACAGTCACTTAAGACTTGGTTAAGTAGTTGTTTCTCTATGAAAGATTTGGGTGAGGCAGCATATATCTTAGGGGTTAAGATCTATAGAGATAGATCTAGACGACTTCTAGGTCTGAGTCAAAGTACATATATAGAAAAAGTTCTAAAGAGATTCAGTATGTAAGAATCCAAGAAAGGATTCTTACCTATGAGACATGGTATATCTCTTTTAAAGGAAATATGTTCTTCAACTCCATAAGAAAGAGAACGAATGAGTAAGATTCCATATGCTTCGGCTATTGGTTCTATCATGTATGCCATGATATGTACTCGACCAGATGTATCGTATGCCTTAAGCATGACAAGTCGATATCAGGTAAACCCTGGTGAAAGTCACTGGGTAGCAGTCAAAAACATCCTTAAGTACTTGAGAAGAACTAAGGATACATTTCTTGTCTATGGAAGCAAAGAAAAGCTTAGTATAAAAGGTTATACTGATGCTAGTTTCCAAACAGATAAGGATGACTCAAAATCGCAATCCGGATTTGTGTTTTGTCTTAACGGAGGTGCTGTAAGCTGGAAAAGTTCTAAGCAAGATATAGTAGTTGATTCTACGACAGAGGCTGAGTATATTACAGCCAGTGAAGCAGCAAAGGAAGTTGTTTGGATCAAAAAGTTCATATCCGAACTAGGGGTTGTTCCAAGCATATCAGATGCTATAGAACTCCGTTGTGACAACAATGGAGCCATTGCACAAGCAAAGGAACCCAGATCTCATCAACGATCCAAACATATTCTTAGTCGCTTCCATCTCATTCGAGAGATTATAGATCGAGGAGATGTGGAAATAGGCAAAGTACACACGGACGATAACATTGTTGATCTCTTGACGAAGCCTCTGACGCAACAGAAGCATGATCGTCACACAGAGTCACTCGGTATTAGATATGTGAGTGATTGGTCTTAGTGCTAGTGGGAGATTGTTAGAGTATGCCCAAAGACCAATCATATGATGATTGTAAAGATACTTTTATTTACCAATTTTATTGAATAAAGGCATTGCCATTATTGTTTTCAGATATATATGTCACATAAACTGAGAAACGATAAGGTCCATATAATAATATATGTATTATTATTAAAAGATCCTTAGTCAAGTATTATTATGTGTATGGACAATAATAATACGCTTAAGACTAACATGTGATTAATTGATGACAATGAGTTGTCATTGACATAGAGATGTCAGAATTAATACATGAATATATTAGTAGAAAATAATATATTGGATTGACCCACTATGAGCATATATCTTGGATTATTATGTGACGGTCACGATATTGCTCATAGTGACAACTATATGTATGATCTTTAGACTTGAGATTATTACTATCTCAATATATGTTATTTTATGTCTTGATACAGTTAAACGTGTTTCGTAATTAGTTACACTATAAAAACTGACATTGGACATATTACAATATATGTAGTGAGATGTGAATAATCAAGATAGGATTTGTCCTTCCTACATAATAGGAAGATATATCAAAGGTCACTTGATTGAGTGAGACTAGAAATGCATGGTCATGCTTGAATACGTTGATATGAGATATCACAAATTATTCATTAAAGTAGTCTACTCTAGATATCAAGAAATATTATAATAGGCTATACAAGTGTGACTATTCCAATACTTGTGCCTATTAAAGATATAAAAGGACTAAAGGATATAATACATTAAAAGAATTGGTCACGGACATGATATATCGAATCATGATCTCTTGTAACTTAGATGACAATGATATATTGCTAGATGTCACTCATTGTTTTTTAATATTAGAATTGTTCTAATATTATTACTAACGTTACAATGAGCTTACAGGGTCACACCCAATGGTTGAAACGGAGCAAAAATATATATAAGTATAAGTAGATTATATTTAATCTTGAATTTAAAATAAAAGATATAATTAAAGTAATTATATATCTTTTAAATTCGGATTAAATATAGATTCCGAAATTTAAGGAAATAATTAAAGTAATTATATCCTATAAACAAACTTGGAATCAAACTCTTATACCTAGGGTTACACCTATATAAAGGATCTTTTGGTCTAGCAGCCAACACAGAGAATTTCGAATTCCAAACCCTAGAATCACGAAAAATAGTTTTTCGAGATTTGCTCTCTCAACCGGGTGAACTGAGTAGGGGCCGAGACGATATTCGTGGAGGCTAAAGATTCGAACTGTCAAACGATCGTGATTGTAGTAAATCCAGTTACTGTTTTTTTGTTGCTTATCAAGGAACCCAATGTAAGTTATCATAACTCTTCCTCTCGATTTTGGATTAAACGTACATGGATCACTGGAAAGACCATCGTAATTTTGTTCCGCTGCGCCATGGGGTGTACCGGCGGTCCCAACATGATCTTCCTCTTTCAAAGGACTCTTTTATCCATTACGAAAAACCATAGTCTACTATGAGTAATATTATCCAGACTCGACTCCTTCTATATATGAGATGCATGATGCAAGGAATAAATATGCAAAAAAAAAGATTAGCATAAAAAATGAAACTTAAGAAGTCCAAAATAATTTCATTGTATGAATAATAACTGGATAGCGCATTCCAACATTTCTAGACATGTCTCCACGGATTATTCTTACGAAATCATTTTGACCAAATTCTAACTCTAAGGTTTTTCACATGGCTCTAATGGGGTGGGCTTCTAGATTCACACAAATGGTTTAGTTCTATAAAGGTCCCCAAGTTGTCCTCACTGTCCCTACTAAGGGTAGCAAGGCCCCTGATTCTCACCCATTATAGGTTTCCAACGAATCAAGTTCAACTTAGGAGGACCTATTTTCCTAAGTCTATGCGAAGGATAATATCCTTACGAAGACTTAGGACATATGAGCCCCGAAGGTACTTACTAGGCCCATGCGGATAATTAGATTCTCACGAGAGCAATAGCGTGTTCCCTTCATTTAAACTGTTGGGACAGAGCTCGGGTATAGAGCTTGAAAATAAATCTTAAATGCGTAAAATAGAATCAAATTCATAAATGGACAATTAAGTTAAATTTTATATAAACTTGCAAATTCCAGACATTAAAACAAGTTGTAATCGGCTTGTGGCTTGACTCTTTTTTTTTTGTAAAAAAAACAAAAGTCCCCAGCGGAGTCGCCAAGCTGTCGCAACCCCTTTTTCAAGCGGTTCGATGATTTTTTCTTTAAAAACAAAAACAACGGAGTCACCACCAATCTTTTAAAGGTGTGATTGGATCACCTAAAAACGGATTATTTTAATAAAATCATTTTGTTTTATTAAAACAATAATTTTGGTCTGCGAAAAACACAAAAACGGGTTTGGGAGTCGGTTACGTGTGGGGAAGGGTTAGTACCCCCACAACGCCCAAAAATTGGTACCTAGCCGATTGCAAAACATTTTAAAGTTGGAATTTGCAAGTTCGTATAAAATTTAAATTATTGTCCATTTATGAATTTGATTCTATCTTAACGGTCCCACCGCCAGAAGAGTAAACTTTAATCACCGCAAACATTCCTGGCGCTAACCCGTTACCTCCCTTTGGTAAAACACCGCATTAATTAAGTTTCACTTTTTAATCACAAAAGCAAAGAAAATTAGGTGTGTTGAAAGTTTTATTCTAAGTTAGTGATTATTAACCGAAAAATATCTAAGTGAATTTTACCTATTAAGATTCAAATATAATTAAGTGTGTTTTATTAATTAAAGTGAAAAATATTTTTTAAATTTTTAAAAGGCTCTAACTATGGTATTTAAGTACCTAATCCTAAGGCTTTTATTTTAATTAATAAAAAGTAACATGTATTACAAATAAATAAATAAGGTAATAAAGGTTAAACAAATATTAAGAACATGATTTCAATTTACTCTTTATTTTTATCTTTCTTTTAATGAAGGTTAAGATTTTTTAAAAAAATGTTAATATTAATAAAAGGTCATTTAAAACAAAAATAAATAGAATGGGTTTTAATAAAAGTGATTGGACCATAATTATGAAACCCAATTTTTAAACAACTCAAAAACTTTATTTTAACAAAAAAATGGATCAAAACACCATCTTTAAAAAAATTCTTTCAAAAGTTCTTGATGTTCTTCAAGAATGAAGAACACCGGGAACAAACAACCGTGTCGGCCGCCTTCCACCGGCGCCGACCGCCGTTGCCGACGGTGGGAATAAAATATCTTTTTGTTTTAAACTTTAAATAAAAATCTCACTTTAAATCGAATAAATAAAAATATAAAAAAATTCAACGATAATGATAATATTTAAAACTTTTGAACAAGATAAATTTTATTATTTTTATAATATACATCCAATAATAAACAAATAAAAGAAAATAAACAAATAAAAGAATATACCTAAAAAAAAGCTTCGAAGTTCTTATTCCAACATAAATTCGAGTACAAATCGAAGTATTCTCTAGAGAATTTTCGTGTGAAATCCCTTGTGCAAGTGTTGTGGTGTTGTGGTGTCTGGTGGTGTGTGAATTACAAGTGACGGGAGAGGGGTTTTTATAGTGAAAATTCTACCCAAAATTACAAAAATTCGGAATAAAAAATATCCCCAAATTTGTGTGATTCTTTCCCTTTTCAATTGGAAGTGATTTGGGGTTGATTCCTTCTTAATTTTCATCAAAATCTGAGCAAATTTGAGGTTGATCCTTCCCTTTTTCTTTTCCATATTCGAATCAAGCTTTGATTCCTTTGATTTCTTTCTCCCTTTATCAATTGCAGTAACCAAATTTCCATGCTTTTCATGCACTGTGCGTGAATTTGAAGGGGAAGGAAGTTTGCGTGGGTCTCACGTGTGATGCGTGGGGCCCACACACTAGGTGTTGACCAACTCTCATTTTTTGATCTAATCTGGACTATTGGATCTTATTTGAATCAATGGTTAATAATTGGTTATACATGAAGAAAAACAAATAGTTAGGGTTTTTATTTGGACTAGATGGATCTCATTTAAAAAATTAAATGGATCATTATTTTATTGGATTAAAAAAATTATGATGAAAATTTAGTGTCAACAGATAGAACGTATGATTGTTGCGTGAAACGAGAGGTAGGTGTAGGACTCGGCAGTAAGACGGCGCGACCCATAATGACTAAAAAGGGTCGACTGATGGCAAAACTAGAACCAGAATCATGCGATTGTGGTGATGTCAGTGAATGGGAAAAGTCGGTCTTACAGCCGTCTGCGGTGGCCATCATGGTTTTTCTCCGCAAGCGTCAGCATGTGTCTGCATTTTGATTTTACCTTAGTTTTAGAAATGTTTAGGGTTTAATGGGAATTCTCATTGTTCACCTTCTATATTTTCCCGCACAATTGTTATCGGAACTTTTTATAATTTTATTTGAAATACAAAAAAATAGAAAATGCATATTTGGTGGAAAATTATATTATAGTCATTCTCGTCACTTTATCAATGATATTAATTAATCAAATATATTTATTTAATTAATTTTTTTTATAGTTAAGTTATTTTTAAACTTAATTTATACGATTGAAAAATAATTTTTAACAAGCAAATTATAATTTTAAAATTTACTTATTTTTATATTTATTTATAATTGTTAAACTTATTTTGATATAACATAAAATAAATTTTCAAGGGCCTATTTATAAAAATTTATAAAAAAAAAATTCAAAATAAAATTTTCAAAAGCTTGATTTAAATTTGTCAAAATGGTTTCGAAACCTCTATAAAGGTTTCGAAACTTTTGACCTGTAACAGCTAGTTTTGTTCAAATTGTTTAAAGATTTCGAAACCTCTGGTAAATGTTTCGAAACTTCTGTGCATGTGAGCATTAAATACTCGATTTTAATGGCAACTAACGGCTCCAAAGTCCCACCAACGGCTACAAACGATTAGAAAAGATTAAGAGCATATTAAAGAGGTCTCAAAACAGTATTGAAGCAATAAGAAAGCCTATCCAAACATTTAAGGAATCAAAAATCCAAGTTGAGCTTTATTTCCAATCTTTCTTGCAAACACTAGGGTGTTCTTCAATTGTAATTTTTTTACTAATTTTATTTGGGTGTGTGAGAGAGCTTAAATTGTGCAAACACTTATCTTGTGGGGATTTTCTAGTTTACTCATTTGTACTCAAATTTGGGATTGATTCAATAGACTTTGGGGTATAAGTCTATTGAGTTGTGTAAGGTTACTCCTTGTCCTTAAAGAAAAGACAAATTAGTGAATTTGTGGGAAATCCTTAGTGTGGTCACTAAGGTAGTGAATGTGACTTCATTGAGGAAGTTGAGTCACTAAAAATCACCTTGTAATTTCCTATCTTTGTAATTTGTGTCCACCTCTCTTTAAAAATTCAATTCACCCCCTTTTGGTTTTATTCGATCGATTGCTACACTCACCAATAATTTATAAATTTATAGCTTTACAAAAATATAATTAAATAATTAATTATTTAAAGGATTGAGATTGTGATTTAATGACGTTTGAGTTGACGTTAAAGTTACCCTGAATTTATAGGGCAGAGATTGTGATTTGTTGGAGTAAAAATTTTATAACTCTTTATCATGCATCTCTTTATACTTTCTTTGTAAAATTTTAAAAAATTAATTTTAAACACTAACTCTTATTTTTTATATCTTAAACCCTATACTTTAAAAAATATATATTACCCTTAATTCCCAAAATTTAATTATAATCTTTAATATTAAACCTTAAACTCTTTAATTTAAAATAAAGACATAAAAGAATAAATAAAAAAACAACAAAGCTATTAACGTGTAGCGCATTAGTAAAAACATCTAATTAGGATTCCAGAGAATCAAATCCAATTTCTTGTGGAGTTATATTCATAAGCCAATTCATTCAACTTATAGCAAAAATAGATTCACCTACTATAACAATTGTCAAAACATCGTTGATTCTCTTCAATCGTCAGACACTCTTCTTATAAGTTTTAAATCGTCTTAACGAAGGTTTTTCTGTTAAAAGCTACAAGGTGTATTCTATATCAACACAATATCAAGTATGACACAAGGGCAACACTTTTAAGAATATATATATATATATATATAATCATTTCTAAGTCTATCTCTTTCAAGACATACAGAAAGGAAAGTGGTTGAAAAATTAGAATCAATAGATTAGGAGTAATCAACTACTAATTTCCTTATCCAATGTAATATCTCTGTAAAAAAAATTAAAAAATATGAAACCCATGACCAAGAAGAATTATAAGAAAATAACATTAAAAAAATAGATCCTTCTGAGCTGAACCAGATGTTAGATGTGAAAATTTAAAGAAGATAAAAACAGAAAAAACGCAAAAAAAAAATGTATTTTTTTATCAAAAAAATTCAACTGAAAAAGAAAAACAAAAAAGGGGTAACTCGCAGCTTTCTCACGATCATCAAGCTCAACATGGAATGCTCGACTTGACACAGACATGGAACCCTTTGTCTTCAGCTTTTAATCAATGAATAAATTTTATTAGAGGTGTTAAAAAATTAAGCGAGACCCCAAAAGAGATCTATGGACGCATAAAAATTATATACTTCCATACCTGATAAGAAGATGGAAAATGGCTCGCAAGGCTACATTGTCGAAGAAGAGAGGCCATCTCTTCAATATTTCATAGATTTTTAAATTGACAAACAAAAGAAAATAAAAATAGTTGTTGGGTATTGTCGATTGTCGAACAAAGTAAAATGCCAAAGGAACGAGGCCTTAATAATTGAACTCAGTTTTTGTATGCAGACCAATATGGATTAGTTATATTTATTTTAGATTTGTGAATTTGATTTGATATTTTATATAATAAAATTAGTGTTTTTTTAAATTTAATTATAAAATATTAAATTAAAATAATTTTAAAAGTAAAATGTGATGTTTGGATTTATTCATTTTCTGTTTAGTTAAACTTTTATAAGAAATTAAAAAAAAACGACTCATATTTTAATTTTATTCAAACTATATCTTATTTATATTAAGATTATAACTAGTATGCTTTTTCTTATTAGTTAATATGTTTTCTTTTTACTCGTATAGTTTATATATTAAGTTGCGAGAGAAAGAAAAAAATAAAAAATAAAAGGATTAATGATTTTTTTAGAGTAATATCGTCGGTCTTGAGTTATATGAAATTTGAATCGAACCAAAACTGAATCGAATTCTAGTTGAACCAAAAATAGATCTAAATTGAATGGATCCCAACCGAAGGCAACCCAAAATAAAAAATATTAAAATAAATAAAGATAGATAGGATGTGAACTATCGCACAATTCACTAAAAATCAAATATACATACTATACATAATGAAACATAGAGTATAA
Organism: Abelmoschus esculentus; assembly: GCA_035048815.1. Lineage (NCBI taxonomy): Eukaryota > Viridiplantae > Streptophyta > Magnoliopsida > Malvales > Malvaceae > Abelmoschus > Abelmoschus esculentus. Next base: position 26,182 of record JAUCBN010000004.1, read on the forward strand.
AAACTTAACTTGACCTAAAAACTCGACTGAAAACGATCGATCTCTTACTAACCCGATATTAACTCTATTTGAAATCAATCGGCCCAAAATAATCAAACCGATATTAATTGATCTGGAACTCAAACGAACTGAATATCAATCAACTCGATCCGATACCCGAACGAAATAAACATAGACCCAAACTAAAATAAAAAATTTAAACTAGACACGAATCGATCCAAACCAAATTTAAACCATAATCAGAACCTAAATAAATCAAACTGTTGAAGGATCTCTTAATTATTGTTAAAGCTTGTAAATTATCAAAATTACATTCTTAATCCTTAAAATTGAGAAAGTTACCGAATGATCCCTAATTACAATTTGATTAAGCTTATACCGATCATTGGCATGCATTGTATAATAGTAATATCAATGGTACATTGTTTATATTGTTTATCGATAACACATTTTAAGTCGGATTCATATCATATTAGAATTTTATTTTTTATATTTCGGAGCGCCTAACACCTTTTTAAATTAAAATATTATGTGTAAGAGTATTTATCGAGTGAATAGATTTTATCATTATTCAAAGATTATTATTCTATACATTTACAATGTAAATTTTAATTATTATTCAATAATTATTATCATATATACTAGCGATAGAAAAATAAAGTTTACATAAGTATAATTATTGAGTTAAATTAAATCAAATTTAATATTAATTGATTTTTAACTGAATCAAGTTCAAAATTTTTCGACTCAATTTGCACTCCTAATAGTGTGAATTTCTACCATTACTCACCCAATGGGCAAAAGTAATTAATTAGGGGCTTGATGTTGCAGCAGTCCAAATACGGCGAAAACTCACCTGATGGATTGAAAAAGACTGCTCCCTACTTGTAAGAATATGCCATCATTGTCACTTTGTAAAAGTAACCTTTTAAAGTTTATTCTTTCATTTTTTTTTCGACTGAAGCATGTATGTATGTATGATTATAATACAACGTTCACATATTTAAAAAAAAGAAGCCCAACGTTTATTCACAAAGCCCAAAAAATAATGGTAGAAGTCTATTAAACTCAATGGGCCCTCACCGGTTCAATAAAATTGCTACATAGAATTTACTTCTTCAAATCCTTTTCGCATTGTTTAATTTTCTCAACTATTGAAAGGTATTGACGGAGAAAAAGAAAAAGGGTGAAAAATGGGAGCGGGAGAACCTAGTTTGGAAGAACTGTTGGAGGAGAAGAAGCGGGTTAGGAACCCTCTTGTCCCTGTTGGTAATTTTCCAGTTTCCCCTCTTTGTGTTCCTGCTTTTTCATCTATGGGTTTTAATATTTTGTGGGTCGAATCTTATAAAAGTTAAACTTCGCTTCAGCTTGTCTTGCAGATCCATTTTCTGGTAAATTTTTCTGCATTTAAACTTTTATTGTGAAAGGATTGTCTCTCATTGCTAGTTTAAACTACCTATTATGTAACAATACGAATCCAAAGAACAAAAATTTGAGAGAAGAGAATGATTAGAGCAAGAGTAGAGAGTAGAAACAGAAGGAGATTAAGGTATGTTAAAAAAACAAAAAATGCCCCCTCAAAACTACAACGTTTTGATCATTCTAAAAAGACATGTTACAAAACTCCCCTCTTTAAATAATCCTTGCCCTCAAGGATTTAAAAAAAAGACAATACCTCAAGGCTCTTGAGGAAGACTTCTTTGAGTCAACTCGGATCATCATTGTTTTCTTTAAATGGGTTGACCATACCCACCAGCGAGACATAGCCCTCCTCACATTAGATTCAAACATCTTTTGGTTATCCCTCAACACTGCTGCAGCTTCATGGTTGAGGGGATCCTCGTAATTTGGTTCTGTGAAACGATAATACAACCCGTAGATTACAGTATTTATATTGAGCACCGGTTTCCAGTCTTCACGTAAAATGTTCAGGCATATATTTCCTTCCAAATCGATGTTAGGATGGTACATCTTGGTCTTGCACTTAACTTTGGGTGCCTCATGCGGATAGATGGGATAAACTTGAAAGGAGAACAAAAACGAGCCACCGAAATAATATCCTTCATCAGGTCGAATTAAATCCTCAAAATTCATCAGGTTATCATTTCCATTAAGGAATGTTATAGCACAAGATTTAGGCAGGTTCAACTCAAAAATATCTTTGAGCAAACGTAACTCTCCTGGACTTTGCTTTTTGGCAGGAGCTCCCCCATTTATATTTTCAGCAAGTTCTTTATGTTTTTTCTTCACTTTAAATAGACGAATCATAGCTCCCTCATCTAAAGTAGAGTAAGTCCATTTTCAAACTGAAACATCATCTGTAACTTGTGGTGATTTACAAAATGCAACCTTGAGAAAAATCATTACACGGCTTTTAATTCTATATAGGAGATTTTGGTAGGTTGCCTACCCTTCGAAAAAGCCTCCATCAGTTCTACCGTTTTGCACCGACTAACATCTTCACCTCCCAGTGCAACCAATAGAATAGTCAAGGTCCAACATTTTTCAGCCTTGTAAAAGAGAGTCTTAACCACGAATCGTTCCTCTCTCAATTTGGTATATTGAACCATTGCAAATCCGTTGACACGGAATACAACACTACCAATTGTTATTGCCTTAAACCCTAAATCATAAATCCTAAATCTTAAGCCCTTACCTCGGGATCTATGCCTAACCATAAACCTTAAACCCTAAACCCTTACCTTGGGATACGTGTCTAACCCTAAACCTCAAACCATTACCCTGGGATTTGTTTCTAACCCTAAACCCTAAACCACAACACCTTACCTCGAGATTTGTTTCTAACACTAAAGGTTTAGGGTTTGGGTTTAAGGTTTAGGGTTTAGGATTTAAGGTTTAGGGTTAAGGATAAAGGTTTTAGGGGTTAGGGTTAGGATTGAGGGTTGAGGTTGAGGTTTAGGGTTCAAAGTTTGGGGTTTAGGGTTAAGGGTTTAGGGTTTAAGGTTTCATGTTTAGGATTTGGGGGTTATGGTTTAAGGTTTAAGGTTTAGGGGTTAGGTTTATGGTTTAGGTTTAGGTTTGGGGTTTTAAGTTTGGGTTTGAGATTTGAGGTTTGGCATTTAGGATTTGGGAGTTATGGTTTAAGATTTAAGGTTTTGGGTTTGTAGTTTGTAGTTTAGTTTTTAGGGTTTTGGTTCTATGGTTTAGGGTTTAGGGTTCAAGTATTCATATTTATGGTTTAGGGTATAGGATTATGGTTTAGGGTTTAGGGTTCAAGTATTCCTATTTAGGGTTTAGGGTTAGGATTTAGGGTTTAGGGTTTAGTTTTCATGTTTTATGGTTTGGAGTTTTGGGTTCAAGGTTTAGGGTTTAGGATTTAAGGTTTATTATTAATGGTATAGGGGTTTAGGGTTTGGGCTTAGAGTTTAGTGGTATAGCGTTCAGGGTTTAGGGATTATGGGTTAGAGTTCGGGGTATAAGGATTAGGGTTTAGGGTTTACGGTTATGGTTTAAGGGATGTGGTTTAGGGTTTACGGTTTAGAATCTATGTTAAACCCTAAACCCTAAGTCGTAATCCCTAGACCCTAATCTATAAACCCTAAACTGAACTCCTAATCCATATTCATGAAACCTTAAACCCAAATTTCTAATCTGTAAATCCTAAACCTTAATTCCTAAACCCTAAGATCTAAACTATAACCCTAAACCCAGAGCCCTAAACCTTAAACCCTAAGCCTTAAGCCCTAAACCACTCAACCCAAATTTGAAACCCTAAACCCTAATCTTTAATCCCTAAGCCCTAAACCCTAAACCACTAAACCCAAATTTGAAACCTAATCCCTAAATCCAAAACCCTAAACCCAACTCTTAATCCATAATCATGAAACCCTTAATCTCTAATCCCTAAATCCTAAACCTTTATCCCTAAACCTTAAGCCTTAAACCCTAAACCTTAACCTTAAACCCTAAACCCTAACACTAAACACTAAACCCTAACCCTAAAACCTAAACCATAAAACATAACCCTAAACCTAAACCATAATCTTGAAACCCTACACCCTAAACCCTACACCTTAAACCCTAAACCTTAGGATCTCTGCCTAACCCTAAATTGTTTAGGGGCTAGGGATTAGGATTTAGGGTTTAGGGTTTAGAATCTATGCTAAACATTAAACCCTAAGCTTCCATGGAATGAATAATTGATCTGGATCCTAAAAACAACAATGCTTTCGAATAAGCATGAGTAATCAAATGAAATAAAGCGGTTCGATAAGACCTCATACCTAAAGCTAACATCATATAACCTAGTTGGGACATTGTAGAATAGGCTAACCCCCTCTTATATCTTTTTGAGCAAGAGCTAAAACCCATAAACCCTAACCCATAATCCTTATTATATAAACCCTAAACCCTAAACCATAACCCTAAACCTTAACCCTAACCCTAAAACCCTAAACCCTAATCCTTAATCCCTAAACCCTAAACACTAAGCCCAAAACCATTAAACGCAAATCTGAAACCTAATCCCTAAACTTTAAACCATAAACCCAACTTCTATTCCATAATCATGAAACCTTAAACACTAATATCTAATTCCTAAATCCTAAACCCTAAAATCTAATCCTTAAACCCTAAGATATAAACTGATAAGTGCTCAAAAGACTATTATTTTATACACCTTTCATGGGCAATAAGCACTTATCTTACACCTACTTGGACTGATACATGTACTTAATGTTTCATATCTGAACATTCTGTCATTATAACTTATAAAGTTGATATTTATAGAAAATACAGAAGTTACGACATCTTCTGTATCTGCAGGAATAACCATTGTGTTGAGTTGATCGTTGTTGAAGAATGACCAAGAGGGGGGTGAATTGGAAATTAAAAATTTAGTTGGAAAATTTTCGGTAAAATTTGGAAAATGAAGAACACAAAGATATATAGTGGTTCAAGCTTCGAACAAGCTTTACATCCACTACCTTAGCTCCCACTAAGGATTTTGAAACCAATTCACTATTGAATTCGACCTTTTTCTCGGTTCAAGGGGTAACCGTTACAATACGAATCAATCTTTCTCCTCAAAGATTAATTCAACCCTCACAAGGTAAAATGAACAAAATCAGGCAAATAAGTAATCTCTCACAAGATGGATATTGCCCAAAAATACAAACAAACTCTCCCCAAACTCAGATTATAAAAATCAAAATGAAATACAAGGAGTTGGGAGGCTAAAGATATGCAATTTGTACTTGGAGTTGGATTTGATAGCTTGGATGTTGCTTGAGGTTCAATCCTTTTTTAATGCTGTTGCAAATGCTTCATTTTATACCATCTCATTGATTTGTATCCGTTGTAGTTGTTGGGAATCAAAATATAGCCGTTTGAACTCCATTTTTCAACATGAGTGCTGTCTGCCGCAGGGGGTATCGAACCAAGCTTCGATACCCAATGAATCTGTGATTCATGGTATCGAACCATGCTTCGGAACACGTAATCCATCATTTAAAATATAATTAACACCAACGGTCAAAACATTTAATTCAAAAATATCCGTTGGAGATTTAGGGTGGTATCGAACTATGTTTCGGTACCAATTGAATCTGTGAAGCCTGGTATCGAACCATGCTTCGAAACATCTTATCCACCATTTAAATTATAATTAATTCCAACGGTCAAAACATTTAAATCAAAAATAGCCGTTGGGGATTAAGGTCGGTATCGATACCGGTATCGATACCAGGGGTCTTTTTAATTCGTATTTAAAATATTTAATAGAATATTTCAAGTGGTTCGAACTATGCTTCGATACCAAATGAATCTGTAAGTGCTGGTATCGAACCATGCTTCGAACCATGCTCTTGACAGTGAGCTTTGGTTTCGAATGGTGCTTCGATACCTGTTCTTTAAAGTCAAGAACAAGGCTTTGAAAACACAGGGGTATCGAATGGTGGTTCGATACCGCCTTTGAAAATCACTTAGAAATTTATTTTAAAGCCTTTGTTTGACTTGAATATAAAATATTGACTTAAGGATTTAAAAGTTATTTCAAAGATAGTCCTTATATTTATTTGTTATATCAAAATCAAATTTAGTTTTACAATCTCCCCCTTTTTGATATAACAAAACCATTTAAAGATTTTTAAGTTTAAGTCAAGATTTTGATTTTAAAACATTTTGAAAAACTTTTAAAGACTCCCCCTTAATATGTGCTCAAATAAATCTTTTGAAGATTTTAAACAAATGGTGGTATTTGTAAACTTAAAAGCATAAAAATTCTCCCCCTTTTTGTTAGATCAAAAATCAATGATAAGATAATCAATAATCAAAGCAATGTAAGCATTAAGACATTAAATAAACATAATCCATAGCATAAAATGTTATAATCCAAATCCAATAAAAATCAAAGCATAAGGAAATTATAAATAGTGCATATGTTCTAATATGAATGCAATAAAAATGCTTAAAGAAGCATATCTAGTCCTAAAGCCAAAATAGCAAAGCACAAAAACAAGACAACTAATCGTCCATCTCATCATCATCATCATCCTCTTCGTCTTCTTCTTCTTCTTCTTCTTCTTCTTTCTCAATATTAGCATCTTGCTCATTTAGTTGTTGAGTGTACCGAAGGGCCTCGATGGAGATGCGCAATGCATGGCCTTGGGTCTCTAGTCCTGTCAATCTAGTATTCATGGAGTCGAAGCTAGATTGAAATTGAGTGGACATAGACTCAAGACGACCATCCATAGAATCCATACGAGTATTCAATGATCCAAATTGGTCATTGATCGTACCAAAATGGGTATTGATGGATTCAAATTGAGCATCCAAGTTATTGAACCGATGGGTAAGAAACTCCATCATATCAACACTTGGAGCAACTTGATGTAGAGGCTCGGGATTAATGGGAGGAGAAGGAGGAGGAGGACCACGAGTCCATTCACGGTTACCGGAATAGACAAAGTGGGCACGATGAAGAGAAGTCTCACCTATGGGTTCTTTTAAGAATCCTACTTTGTCTAAAGAGCAATCGATTCTCATATGCAAGAAGATGGAACTAAGAATGCATGCATACGGAAAAGATTGTACAAGAGGAGTGGCTCGGTTTTGGACATGCCACACTATGTCCGAGAAGACAATTTTGGCAAGATTAGGTCTAATACCTTGACGGAAACATTTGAGCCAAAAACTATCTACTTGACGTATTCTAGAGAACTTACCATTGGATGGACGAATCCACCACGAGATGATAAGATGAAGAAATCTATCGTGTACGTCAAGAGAAGAAGCTGGTCCGGTAAAATGACCTAGAGAGTCTTCATCGGTTTCACCCTCATCCTCTAAACCAAAAACTTCTTCAAAGGTAGAGACATCTATGTGAAAAAGTTTTCCCATGAGAAAGGATTCTATGGCTATGACTTTGGTTTCATCCATGGGATCATAAAGACAAGAGGCATTAGTGTAGAAAATCAGGACAAGAGTAGAAAAAAATCTACCGGTATGGGTAAGGAAAGACAAAAACTTCCATTGTTCAAGAAGGTCATAATATCTAAATTGGAACCTATCGGAGTCTAAGAACTCGATATCAACACGACGTTCTTGTTTTAAAGGAAGATGTCTAAAGAGATTGAATTGGTTTACCCTATGAGATGTATCCAAGCATCGGGCAAAAATTTCTTGCATATCAACACGTGCAGGACGAGTTGATGAAGAACTAGCTTCGGTGCGAGAACGTTTCTTTGGTGCCATGGAATCTAATAATTTCACAAAAGTATTGGATTAGTTCGATAATATCAAATTCAATCCTATATAGTAATCTAACAATTCAAGGTATTTGAGAGTTTTGACAAAAATTTTGAAAAACCCAAAATTATACGAAAAATTTATATTCGATTAAAGAATATTCAGATTTTGGAGTAAAAGTGTAGGATTATAAAAACCCATACACTAAACATTTGAAGTATGATCAAAATCTAAATTTTAACAATCTAAAATCAAACGATAATAAGATTTTTCGAAAATATACCTTGAGTTTAGATTTGGATGAATTTGTTGATAGTGAAGCACCGTTCGAAGGTATTATGAAGATTTTGATGATTGGAAACAAAATCCTCAAAGAAATCGTTGAGATTTTGTGTTAAAATCAACGAATTTGAGAAGATTTTAAGAGGGTGGCCGGTAGGGTTTGAGAGTTTTAGGTTTGGGAGTGTTTTAATATGATTAGAATTAGGATTTGGGTATTTTAAAGGCAATCTGCCGCCGCGTGTTTCGAACCAGGTATCGAAACAGCCCTGTTTCGATGCCAGTTTCGAACCAGGTATCGAAGCATCATTCGATACCTGTTCTTCCCAGACACTTCCCAGGCGAGATGATGAACGGGTATCGAAACATGGTTCGATACCACCGAGATAACTTTGCATTTTAGGCTTCTAAGAGTACTAGAAATGAGTCTCTAAAGCCCCTAAAAGCATGCATATGATGATATGACATGATTAAAATGCATGAGCAAGTACATACTCCCCCTAGCAACATGCATGGAATCATCAACATGCAAAATAACATAAGCATGATTTTAATCAAGATTTAAGCAAAAATTGTATAAAAACAACACTTAAGAGGTCAAGTTAGGCTAGTTATACCTAACTCTCTCCTAAGGATCCAAAAACGCTCCTTATCTAAAGGTTTGGTAAAAATGTCCGCTAATTGGTTTAAGGTGTCAACAAACTCTAACACAACATCATTTTTAGACACATGATCTCTAATAAAATGATGTCTAATTTCTATGTGTTTGGTTCTAGAGTGTTGAATGGGGTTCTTGGTAAGACATATGGCACTAGTATTATCACACTTAAGAGGTATGGTTTCTACCTTAATGCCATAATCTAAGAGTTGTTGCTTCATCCATAAAACTTGAGCACAACAACTCCCTAAGGATATGTACTCCGCTTCGGTGGTAGAAAGAGCTACACTATTTTGTTTCTTAGAGAACCAAGATATGAGCATACTACCTAGGAATTGACAAGTTCCGGAAGTACTTTTCCTATCTATCTTACAACCTCCATAATCCGCATCCGAATAGGCATGAAGATCAAAGGATGAGACTTTAGGATACCAAAGACCTAAACAAGGTGTGTCTCTAAGGTATCTAAAAATTCTCTTAATGGCAACTAGGTGTGATTCTCTAGGACTAGCTTGAAACCTAGCACACAAGCAAACACTAAACATAATATCCGGTCTACTTGCGGTAAGGTAAAGCAAAGAACCTATCATGGATCTATACAATTTAGAATCAACACACTTACCTCCTTCATCCTTGTCAAGCTTAGTAGTTGAGCTCATAGGAGTAGCTTGAGGTTTCACATTCTCCAAGCCAAACTTCTTGAGCATATCCTTGATGTACTTTGCTTGATTGATGAAGGTGCCATCCTTCCTTTGCTTAATTTGGAGTCCCAAAAAGAATGAGAGCTCCCCCATCATGCTCATCTCGAATTCACCTTGCATTAGCTTAGAAAATTCTTGACAATAACATTCATTAGTAGATCCAAAAATAATATCATCGACATAAATTTGAACTACTAAGATGTCATTTTTAAACCTTTTTATAAAAAGTGTAGTATCCACCTTCCCTTTTTCAAAACCTTTTTCAATTAAAAAATTTGAAAGCCTTTCATACCAAGCTCTAGGAGCTTGTTTCAAACCATATAAAGCTTTAGTTAATTTAAAAACATGATTTGGAAATTTTGAATCTTCAAAACCCGGTGGTTGTTCAACATACACTTCTTCATTTATAAAACCATTTAAGAAAGCACTTTTGACATCCATTTGAAAAAGCTTGAAATCATGATAACATGCAAATGCAAGTAGCATCCTAATGGCTTCCATTCTAGCTACGGGTGCATAGGTTTCATCGAAATCTATTCCCTCCTCTTGAGTGTAACCTTGAGCAACTAATCTAGCTTTATTTCTCACAATGTTACCACTCTCATCTAGTTTGTTTCTAAAAACCCATTTAGTTCCTATAGTAGATTTATTACTAGGCCTATCAACTAATGTCCACACATTGCTTCTCTCAAATTGATTTAACTCTTCTTGCATAGCTAAAATCCAATAATCATCACCTAAAGCTTCTTTGATGTTTTTGGGCTCTATGCATGAGATAAAAGCAATATGATTCATTAATCTAAGAGAAGAACGAGTAGTTACCCCCTTGGATGGATCACCCAAGATCTCACCACTTTTGACATAGTTGAACTCTCTTGGGTAGCTCACTTCCTTTTCTTCAAGCTTTGCATTTCCTAAAGCTTCTATTGGAGGATCTTGTGCTTCCTTATCGCTTGGAATCCCATCCACCTTTGATACTTGTCCATTATCAATGGTTTTAATGATTCCTACATCGTTATCATCACAAGAATCCTTCCTTGGAAGGAGATTATCATCGAAAATCACATGTATAGATTCCTCTACAACTAAGGTTCTTTTGTTGAAAACTCTATAAGCCTTAGAATTTAAAGAATAACCAAGAAAAATAGCTTCATCACTTTTTGCATCAAATTTACCTAAATTGTCTTTTCCATTATTTAAAACAAAACACTTACACCCAAAAGGGTGAAAATAACTAATGTTAGGCTTTTTAGATTTTAAAATTTCATAAGGTGTTTTCTTTAAAATAGGCCTAATCATTACTCGATTTATGATGTAACAAGAAGTGTTTGTGGCTTCCGCCCAAAAATACTTAGGTAAATTGTTTTCGCAAAGCATGGTTCTAGCCATTTCTTCTAAAGTTCTATTTTTCCTCTCAACTACCCCATTTTGTTGAGGAGTGCGAGGAGCTGAAAAATTATGGCTAATACCATTTTCATTACAAAAATTCTCAAAGCCTAAATTTTGAAATTCGGTTCCATGATCACTTCTAATATGAGAAATTCTTTGATCAAGATCATTTTGAGAAATGTTTGAAAATGTGATGAATTTTTCTAAAGCTTCATCTTTTGTACTTAAAAATAGAACCCAAGTATACCTAGAGTAATCATCAACAATAACAAAAGCATATGATTTTCCACCCAAGCTAGTAGTCCTAATAGGTCCAAAGAGATCCATATGGATCAATTGTAATACTCTACTAGTGGAAACATCATTAATGGACTTAAAAGAAACTCTCTTTTGTTTACCTTTAGCACATGCATCACAAATTTTATCCAATGAAAATTTGAGCTTAGGTAAACCTCTAACTAGATTTTGGGAGGCAAGTTTCTCTAAAACACTTGAGCTAGCATGTCCAAGTCTCCTATGCCATAACCATGCATCATTTTCATCACTAGCAACTAAGCATGCATGAGATATGTTTATGTCATCTAGATGCACCATGTAGATATTTCCTATGCGATGACCTATGAGCATTGTTCTATTGGATTCTATGTCAATTATTTTGCAACCACTTTTGTCAAATGAAACATAGAAACCTTTATCACACAATTGACTAATGCTCAATAAATTATGCTTAAGACCATTAACAAGCAAGACATTTTCAATAAGAATAGAGGAGTGATTACCAATAGAGCCAATACCCTCAATTTGGCCTTTGGAGTTGTCACCAAAAGTTACTACTCCACCCTTTTTGAGCTCTAACTCCTTAAATCGTCCCTTGTCTCCGGTCATATGCCTTGAGCATCCACTATCAAGGTACCACATGTTTTGACTTGAAGCTTTGGCCTTGAAGCAATGCTCAACCTACAAACAAAAATTTAATTTTTCACTTTTGGTACCCAAACCATTTTGGGTCCATGAGAGTTAGTTCCTAAAAACTTGGTTCCCCTAGGAATCCAAGAGGCAATGGCATTTAAATTATTTGAAACAATGAGTTCCTTAGGAACCCAAACACTTCTAATTTTTCTATGTTTAAAATGCCTTTGAAAATCTTTTTGTTTGTGGTTTTGAAAATTTCTTTTCACATGGTTGGGTTTTGAAGAGCTTCCTTTTTCAAAAGTTGAACTCCCAACCACTTTGATTTTATCTTTAAGCTCATTCACCACCTTGTGGTGATTCTCACTCAAGCTTGAAATAAGGTTGTTTAAATCAATATTTTCTTTTTGAAAACGTTTAAAATTATTATTTAAATTAACAACCTTTTCTTCTAAATCCAAAATCGTTTTTGTCAAAGAATCATTTTTCATTTCTAAATCCGAAATGGTTTTCTTGCTTTTTAAAATTGATTCTTTGAATTTCAAAACCAACTCATCATATACATCTTGTAATTCATCATAAGCATCATAAAGTTCATCATACGATAAATCATTACAAGATGGTTCGAGAGTTACCTTAGGCTCATCAAGAGCCATGAGACACAAGTTGGCCACCTCGTTGTCTTCATCGGATGATGACTCCTCATCACTCCATGTGGCAACGTGAGCCTTTTGTTTCTTCTTCTTCTCGAAACCCTTCCTTTTGTATAAAGGGCAATCGGTCCTAATGTGACCGGGCTTCTTGCATTCATAGCAAACAATTTGATTTTCTTCTTCTTTGCTCTTTGTTTTAAAATCCATCTTTCGTAGGAATCTTCGATTCCTATTTGTCCTCATGAGCCTTGTGAATCTTTTGGCCACCATGGCCAATTCCTCTAGCTCTTCTTCTTCACTTGTGTCCACTTCTTCTTGTGACAATGAAGCTTTAAGAGCAATCCCTTGCTTCTTTTTCTCTACTTCCCTCTTTTCGATCTTTATCTCTTCCTTCCTTTTCTCTTCTTCTCGACCTTTCTTCATGATCTCATGGGTGAGAAGAGATCCCACAAGAGCATCTAGTTTTAGAGTCTTCAAATCTTTGGCTTCAATTATAGCCGTTCTTTTGCTATCCCAAGACTCGGGAAGGGAGTAGATAAGTTTCCTCACGAGTTTTTCTTCCGGAATGATCTCACCGAAACCTTTGAGACCATTGACAATCACCGAAAATCTATCGAACATTTTGGTGATGTCTTCATCCGGCTCCATCTTGAAGTTCTCATAATTGAGATTGAGAAGACCGATCTTTGTCTCTTTGACATCATTTGTGCCTTCATACGTGGTCTCCAAAGAATCCCATACTTCTTTTGCACTAGTGCATGATGACATCTTGGAGTAGATGTCGGGACCAAGAGCACAAAAGAGAATGTGCAACGCCTTATCATTGGTAGATATCCTTTTCCGTTCTTCATCGGTCATTTCATATCTCTTCTTAGGCACATACCGATCTCCTTCTTGCTTCATAGGAATAGAGGGTCCATCCTCAATTATATCCCAAAGAATATAATCATTTGAGTTGATGAATAGCCTCATCCTATTCTTCCAATAAGGATAGTTATCCCCATTGAAGAAGGGTGGCTTGGTGATGGAGTGAGACTCGTTCCATGAACCGGAGGTGGAGGCCATTTGCTTTGATTGAGTGTGATGATCAACAATCCTTGGATCTTCTTTGGTGGAGGTGAATCCCTTCAAAGATCTAGCTCTGATACCAATTGTTGAGTTGATCGTTGTTGAAGAATGACCAAGAGGGGGGTGAATTGGAAATTAAAAATTTAGTTGGAAAATTTTCGGTAAAATTTGGAAAATGAAGAACACAAAGATATATAGTGGTTCAAGCTTCGAACAAGCTTTACATCCACTACCTTAGCTCCCACTAAGGATTTTGAAACCAATTCACTATTGAATTCGACCTTTTTCTCGGTTCAAGGGGTAACCGTTACAATACGAATCAATCTTTCTCCTCAAAGATTAATTCAACCCTCACAAGGTAAAATGAACAAAATCAGGCAAATAAGTAATCTCTCACAAGATGGATATTGCCCAAAAATACAAACAAACTCTCCTCAAACTCAGATTATAAAAATCAAAATGAAATACAAGGAGTTGGGAGGCTAAAGATATGCAATTTGTACTTGGAGTTGGATTTGATAGCTTGGATGTTGCTTGAGGTTCAATCCTTTTTTAATGCTGTTGCAAATGCTTCATTTTATACCATCTCATTGATTTGTATCCGTTGTAGTTGTTGGGAATCAAAATATAGCCGTTTGAACTCCATTTTTCAACATGAGTGCTGTCTGCCGCAGGGGGTATCGAACCAAGCTTCGATACCCAATGAATCTGTGATTCATGGTATCGAACCATGCTTCGGAACACGTAATCCATCATTTAAAATATAATTAACACCAACGGTCAAAACATTTAATTCAAAAATATCCGTTGGAGATTTAGGGTGGTATCGAACTATGTTTCGGTACCAATTGAATCTGTGAAGCCTGGTATCGAACCATGCTTCGAAACATCTTATCCACCATTTAAATTATAATTAATTCCAACGGTCAAAACATTTAAATCAAAAATAGCCGTTGGGGATTAAGGTCGGTATCGATACCGGTATCGATACCAGGGGTCTTTTTAATTCGTATTTAAAATATTTAATAGAATATTTCAAGTGGTTCGAACTATGCTTCGATACCAAATGAATCTGTAAGTGCTGGTATCGAACCATGCTTCGAACCATGCTCTTGACAGTGAGCTTTGGTTTCGAATGGTGCTTCGATACCTGTTCTTTAAAGTCAAGAACAAGGCTTTGAAAACACAGGGGTATCGAATGGTGGTTCGATACCGCCTTTGAAAATCACTTAGAAATTTATTTTAAAGCCTTTGTTTGACTTGAATATAAAATATTGACTTAAGGATTTAAAAGTTATTTCAAAGATAGTCCTTATATTTATTTGTTATATCAAAATCAAATTTAGTTTTACACATTGCCGAGGCAGCGCATGAGGCTGAGGCAAAACTAAGGCCGCGGCAGCAGCTGAAGCTCCAGCATCGATGATGTATGCGATTGGAAGAGAAAATAAAGCTGGACGTTTCTAGACATATAGCACATGGATCGGAGTTGATTAACACATGGAAACCCAAGTCAAAGGCCACAAGGGAAAAGCATCCTAGTTAGAATAAATTTGGAAATATTTTATTTATGGAAATTATTATAATCCTATCCCAAGTAGTATTCCTACTTAGGAAGGGTTTGCCCTAGACCTAGACTATATATACCATAGTCGGCCATTGTATAGGAAGAGCTGAGTAGAGAGAGCTCAACCCTAAGAATTATCGTGTTCTTTCTTCCATTATGTTCTAAACTTTCTTAGGGTTAGGTGAAGGTTGTCGAGTACTTGTGAGAAGGGATTGTATTTTGTTTCTTGATTTAATACAATAAAACATTAAGATTTGCTTACTCTTTGTCATTCCTTTCTCTTGCATCCAAGCCCGGGAGGGAAGTTTATAAGTAATTTATTTATCTAGATTCGGGAGAGTTAGATTCACGAAATGAGTAATTACGGTATTTGACTTGATTGGAAAATACTAACTCGGCCTAGGGATAGGTTAGAGTTTCAGCGGCTAAAAGAAGTGTGAGATTGGTTGATAGTTATAATTGATTAACGACGGGAGGTATCATCAAGGACTAATTATCAACAGTGTTTCGACTTAGGGATAAGCGGATCCATCCAAGGACACTTTGTCGAATCTTAGTGAGGTCTGCCCAAGAGCAAGGGATTGTCGCGGCAGACACGCATCATCGCTGCCAAGGCAGTAATCTGTAGTGCTGCCGAGACAGTGTTATGCGATAGCATTGGACAGAAACAAGTCAATCGAATCCACAACACAACGCAACTGGATCCTGCCCACTCTCTTAATTCGTTCTCATTATCTTTATTTAGTTCTTATTCAATTAGTTTACTCAAACATGCTTCTTACTTATGTTTTTATTTATTTCTTTTACAGGACAAGAAGACTAAAGAAGACATATTAAGTATACCAATCTCTGTGGAGACGATACTCGATTATACAAATCACTTTATTACTTGCGACGTGTTCTCTTGCACCATTTGCGCACTTTTTACACGCAACATAAGGCCTATTGAAATTGTGGATAGAGGAGTTAAAGAGCTACGGAACAAGAGTATACCTTTGGTAAAAGTGTTGTGGAGGAATCATGGGATCGAAGAGGCAACGTGGGAAGTGGAGAAGGACATGAGAGCTCAGTATCCTCACCTCTTCCTCACAGGTAAATTTCGGGGACGAAATTTTCTTTAAGGAGGGGAGATTTGTAACGACTCGGATTTTCCGTATCCAAGTGTCGGGTTAACTCGTGGTTTTGGGCTTCGGTTTTGGGCCGTAAGCTTTGGGCCTTATGTGGTAATTGGGTTTGAGAGTTTAAGGGAAGGGCATTATGGTAAATGTCTAAATGGGTTGAATGGGAGAGGGGTTTATTTTCTCCTGTAGAGAATGACCTCACTCTTCTTTTCTCTTTTCTCCCATCTTCCTCCCTTGGTTGTAAGAGTGAGAGTTGATGTTAAAGGTTTGATCTTTGAAGGGTTGTTGGAGAATCTCGTTTTAGTGTTAGAATGAGAGTTAAAGGGCTGGTTGTGATCTATAAAATAAGGTGAGGATGTGTAGTTTTGGTAGAAGATGGAGGTTTTATGGGGGTTTAAGCTTGAGCTCGGGAATGGACTTTTAGGGGCTTAAATCTATGTTCTTTTAGTGTTTTAAGCTTCTAAAATCTTTCCCAACGTGTGTAATCCGTTCTTCATCTTTCTCTTGTAGAGAAAGAGGCTTGTGAGTCATCATCAAGCTTAGGAGGGAGAAAAGCTTGAAGAGGTTGGGAGCTCGGGTTTGTTGTTGTTGCTTGCTAAGGTTGGTACTCTCAACTCGTTCTCACATCATTCATGTCATGTAGTTTGCATACATGTAGATATTGTGCTTGTATGCTTGGTTTTAAGATTTGGAAGGCATTAATGGTGAAATTCGTGCTTATATGTTAAATGAATGGAAAATGATATTAAAACACCCTAAACACCTTAAGGAATTAGTAGGAACACTTTAGGGTCGATTGGTTTGAGTTTGGGGAAGAATCTCTAAAATTTTTAAGTGCATACCTGTATTTTGGGCAGGGGGTATCGATACACGGGCCACCGGTATCGATACCCTTGAGTAAAATTTGGCTTATCGTGCAAGGGCATCGAACCATGGTTCGATACCCAACCCTCCAGTGGCATAATTGCATCGATACCAGTATCGAATCTGGAGGGTCCTCTTTCGTTGACTTTGGAAATGGTCCAAGGGTATCGATACCAGTATCGGGTATCGATACCCATGTTTCGATGTTTTCTTTGGGTGGGTATCGAAGCAGGGTGATTCGATACCCCACATAAGGGTATCGATACCCATTCGAGAACTTGACAAGTTGGGTAACGTTGTGGTTCGATAAGAGAATTAAGAGTCCTAATGAATCCTATAAATGATTAAATGAATTGTTAACACGAGTCGATGATATTAAATCCCGAATGACTAAATTATGTTAAGTCTTGATGTGTATTGATGTGGGGTCCTAGGTGGATCATTTGTGTTTATCGAGTCCTTGTTTGATGGAAATCCGGATATCCATAAGTGTTGCAACACGTTGAAGGCCATCCGATGTAACATTTCGGGTGATGATTTGACGATAATTCCGAATGTAGGATCCCGATGTTGTGTGGACTCTGGCCTTATTCGAAGATACTCGATGCGACATTCCGAGTATGGGATTGGAGGATCCCGATGCTGTGTGGACGCGGGCCCTACTCGTAGTTGTAGGATCTCGGTGTTGTGTGGACGCAGGCCTCACTACCTTGTGTTGTTGATTGTTTTGACATGTATATGTTGTGTGCGTTATTATACATTGTTTATGTCATGTGATAGGCGAGCATGCTAGACCATCATACCATGTACGATGTTTATATGCCATGCTTTACTCTTTTGATATGCATGATGTTAGCCGTGTTCGGCGTACCCACTGAGCTTTCGTAGCTCAGCGTTCGAAATGTGTTTTCGTGCGTAGGTTAAGTGAAGCTCTATATGTATTTGTAACTCTGTTTATTTTAATTTGGGTCGAATGTTTTAAGGGGTTTTGTAATATTTTGGAGCTCCGTTTACTTTAAATTATTTTGGGCTTATGTTTTAACTTAAATGAATTTTTACGGGTCGTAATTGGACTTGCACTGGTTTTATTTTGGGCTTTCAATGGAAAATTTTGAAATACAAGTTTTGGGCCGGAGGCCCAATGTGACATCCGGATCGGGGTGTTACACTTACCTCAAGATTTATGCTTAAATCCTAAACCTTAAACCAAAAACCAAAAACCCTAAACAATAAAAACTAAACCCAAAACCCCAAACCTTAAACCTTAAACAATAAACAATAAACCCTAAACTGTAAATACTAAACCAAACACCCAAATCCCTAAAACTTAAACCTTAAACCCTAAACCTCAAACCCTAAACACTTAACCCTTAAACCTAAACCTTTACCTCATGATTCGTGCCTAAACCTAAACCTTAAACCTAAACCCTTACCTCGGGATCTGTGCCTAACCATAAACTCTAAACCCTAAATCATAAACTCTTACCTCGGGATCCATGCCTAACCTTAAACCCTAAACCCTTACTTTGAGATATGTGCCTAACCCTAAACATGAAACCATAAACCATAAATCCTAAACCTTAAATCCTTACCTTAGGATCTGTTTCTAACCATAAACCATAAACCTCAACCCTTACCTCGGGATCTATGTCTAACCCTAAGCCCATAACCCCAAACCCTTACCTCGGGATCTATGTCTAACCCTAAACCCATAACCCTAACCTATAACCATAACCCCTAAACCCTAAACCTTAAACCTTATACCCTAACCATTAAACCCTAAACCCTAAACCTTAAACTCTAAACCTTAAACTCAAAACCCTTAAACCATAAACCTTAAGTCCTAAATCCTAACCCTTAAACCCTAAACACCAAACATTAAAACCTAAACGTTAAACCCTAACACTTATACCCTTAAATCCTATCCTCAAAATCATAACCCCTACACCTTAACCCTACACCTAAACCTTATATCCTAAACCTAAACCTAAACCCTTAATCTTAAACCATAAACCTAAACCTAAACCCACAACCATCAACCATCAACCCCTAACCCTTAACCCTAAACTCCCAACCCTAAGCCATAAACCCTCAACCTTAAACCCCAAACCCTCAAACTTCAATCGTCAATCATAAACCCTCAAGCCTAAACCCTCAAACATAAACCCTCAAGCCTAAACCCTCAAACATAAACCTTCAACACTTAATCGTAAACCTTAAACCATAATCCATAAACCCTAAACCTTAAACCTTAAACATTAAACTACATTAATATTGAACCATAAACCATAAAACCTAAATAGTAAAACTCCAAAACATAATCTCGAAACCCTAACTCTAAACCTTACGCCTTAAACCTTAAATCCTAAACAATAAAGCCTAAAGTCTAAATTTTGAAACATAAACCTAAACCCTAAACCTCAAACTCTTAAACCTTAACCCCTAACCTCAATCCATAAAACCTTAAATCATAACGCCAAACCTTAAACTCTAATACCTAAAACCTAAACCCTGAACCTCAAAAACCCCAAACCATAAAACCTAACCTATAAACCATAAATCTTAAACTCTAATCCCAAACAACAAACTTAAAACCCCAAACACCAAGTAAAAATCAAAACATCTAACCCTAAACCCTAAAACATCAAATATTAAACCTAAAACCTAAAGTTTAAACCACAAACCCTAAAAACACAAAACCCTAAAACCCAAAACACGAGACTTAAATTTGACGTATAGGCTATTGTAACACTGAATTTCACATTGGTAAGATTAATTATAAATAAAAACTTAAATTTTATAGTATTTATAGTTTAGCCCCCTAAATTTGTAAAGGTTACAAAATACTCCCTAACATTAACATTGTTGTCTAGTATTGATCCATTGTCTTCATTGTATCTGAATGGTGCCATTGAATCGTATAGCATTGAATTACCGTTAATTCAAAAATATTGTACCGACCATCGTATTGTTCACTGGTAGCATGATTTTCTATTAGACCGAGAAGAAAGTGTTACACATGATCCCGTAACCATTAACCATCAACCTTAAACCATTAACTCTCAACATTAAACCTTAGACCCATAAACCATAAACCTCTCTTTTGATTAATCAATGGTTGATATTTTGAATCCTCATTACTAATGAAATTGAAACAATCTCTGGATCGATAATCTTATCCTTTCAATTGGCATGAATCTATTACTTATCTTGTAGAATCATAATATGTCGCTTAATTTGCGGTCTTCAAGGTACACCTGTGAACCTTCATGAATATCATTCATCTCAACTTCGAGCCTCACACGCTCTGAATACCTTCCAATTTCATGCGGAGCGTGATCAACAGAACTGATCAAAAAAGTAATAGCGGGAGTTTCCAATCTGAATTCCTCTGGAAGTTCGGGATATGGGGGACGGATGGGCTAGAATACATTAACTCAAATATATAGATATATTTCTGATAATTTATTTTCGAAAAAATGACTAGCCCAGGTAATGAAGCTATGCTTTAACTACAGATATGTCATTGTTACACGGAAAAGAAAGCAACTAGATTGAAACATGAGCATGTAAGAGTTAATTAGCAAGGCCGTTATCTAATTAAAAGCGTCCCCTTCTAAGTCGAGCCCATGCAATTGCCGCAACTACTGCCCCTCCCAAGTGAGCTGATCCTGAAATATGACTATTCCCCTATAATGAAAAAATCAAATATTAATTGGTTAGGTGATATTAGACCTTATGTTTGTGAGATTTGGAAATAAAAATTCATAGCCAGCACCGGAAGCACCAACCAACAATAGGTTTAATGTTACATTGAGGTAGCTCAAGATTGGGAGAAAATCCCAATGAAAACCACGTTAAAATTTAAGGCAGCACAAAAAATCTTTAGTACCCACATAAAGTCATACTGAACTGAAGGTTAACACCAACCAAAGGACAAACCCACAACTCTAATAATTCTATACTACATCATTTAAATCATGTCATTAAGCAGTGCATCCGGAATGGATATTTAGATGATTACTAGAAACATTATAAGCCTAGTTGCAAGTCAAGGAAGTTGGTGCTATTGTGTCCGTGCATCTATTTGAAACAAGTGAACCCTCATGCAAGAGCAATACAGCTGAAGCTACTGACCGGCAAAGTGACACAATAATTGGCTTTTGTATGGTGCTGAACAATAACACATACATATTTTCCAGCATAAAACATGACTCGTAATAGAGCAACTTAAGAATATGCTTGAAAGGAAGGTAAGCAAAAATGAGTAAAGTTGCTGAATGATCAGCAATATACCTCTATTATCCTTAATATATCTTTCCCAATAAGAAATATACCCTGCAAAGAAAATAATGTATAAACAATTAAGCAAGGATTGTAAGCCTAAAAGGTCATTTTATAGTTAGCATAAACTAGAAGAATGCTTACCAATAACATGGCAGGCACTGGTATGATGAAATCGAAATAAAGAGTAGCTTTTGGGTTCAGAAATATATCAAGCAGTATTATAGCATTAACGGCTCCACTGGCCCCCTATTGACACAAAGAAACCATAATTTAAACATATTTTAAAGTTCAAATTGTTGCATCGGCTGAATAACAGATGAAAACCACGGCTATAATTAGTGGATCTAAGAACTAAAATAAATTTCTCACGACTTGCACTTCCCATTTGGAACAAGAGAGTAAGACAGGTCATGAAAAGAAAGGATATGATTATAGATTGAGAAAGAAAGTTTAGGGCAGCATGAGGGTGAACTGAGAAAGAAAGTCTTTATGATTGCCAAAAAAAAACAGTTAATTGGATAGAGGAAAATTTCCATTGCTATTTGGGAACAGTCATTAACAGAAAAGTCCCAAAAAGAAGAAGAAAAATGTCATCACAGGAGCATACCAGTCCTGGAGTCCTTGAAGGGTCCATCATCCACGTTCCTTGTCCCTGTAGTGGATGGCTAAGAGTGAGAAAAGACCAAATCATATATGGTTAATGACAAAATGAAGAAATTTTCCTATGCCATAATAGGTGACGCAAACATTATAATGAAAAAATTAGAAGATTCTTGTGCATACAAAATGGCTTCTCATGACAGACCTGTACACCCATGCATTTGCATCAGCAGAGTGGCGTATTAAGTGGGATTTCTAGTTCTGCTATCAAAACTTTTAAGATTGTCCAACTATTGTTAGTTGGCTTTTGGTGGTTAGTGTAACATCATATGACTGAGAACTTATAGTGTTGGTTGTCCCATCCATTATTTTGTTTTTTTTCATTATTTATTGCCCCATTTTCTAGAAACTCTTTCCCATAAATTGTTCTTGTCGAACCTAAACATGGGGGAGTATCATGTTGTATCCAAAACTAATTAGAATTTGCATTTGTTATTACCATACAACAATAATCCCAGGCTAAAAGGGTATGCATTCATATATTTCCAGCAGCAGCATGGTACCTTGGCCAAAAATGCATGGTGAACCAAGTAAAATATTGAACCACCAATTGCCCCAGCTAGATACAATTTCAGCAAATATTTAGGTCCAAAGATTCTTCCAATCTACACAATGCAAAGTAATAAGCAAAGAAAATAAAACCGTTAATGATCCTGGTGAGTAATGGGGTAAAAGAATGAAAAAAAGGACAAGGAAGAACACAATGCAGATAAAGCATACAGGGACACAAATCAAAATATTACAAGCTTGATTGTCACATGAATTAAACCCACAAGTCAACAGAGTAACATGGAAATGCCATTATGCTTATCTCACAAAGTTGAAAGAAGGAAACCTAATCCAATTTAACACTGAAGCATTAAAATGAACTAACCATAAAAAAACAATTTTGCTTTCTTGTTAAAACGATGCAGTTTGTAAGACATAAATACAGGTAAGAAAAAAAATTGTAACAAATAAAAGATTTCAATAATCATACATTGTATCCAAAGAAATAAAGTCCAATCATGTTAGAAATAATGTGCTCAATATCAATATGACTGAAAGCAGAAGTGATCAGTGTATGCAAGCGACCACTCTTAAAATTCTCCAATGAAACCTGCTCACAACATCAAAGTAGTTAGAAAGAGAAAATAAAATTAAAAGAAAAGGGCAAGTAAAAGGATGAACTTGAGAGAATATCTAATCCTGAGCAATTTGGAAGGTCTTATCAGCATGCATTAACCCACAATAAATTCTTACAACCAGGGGTATATCTCACTACAGATTCTTAACTATTATATTAAAAAAGGATACAACAAACATCAAAGGACTTATATACAATTGATTAAAATATTACAAGCACCATAATAGAAATATAACTTTCATTAAGGGGCTACTTCATTTTTGTACCTAGAACACCGAATTTCAACCAGGAAGTAGATTTACAGAAAATAGGAAGTTGGAGAGCATAATCTAGCATTGGTACTTTATTTTAACAAGCAGGTTAGAAAGGTAAGGGCTCACCATAAAGTTATCCATCATAAATCGTCTATCAGCAACCCGCCATAATAAAAAAACAGCAACATTAGCTAAAACTAAGCCCAAAACCATGTCACTTGCTGAAAACCGTTGGAACCATGACTTCCTGGAAATGAAAGAGACGAAAGATTATTGACAGGGCACAGTCAAACAATAACATAAGCTGATTCAACGTTAGCACTGTACCATAAATTTTGTCATCAAAGAATAGAATATGAACCTAATATTATAATTATATGATTAAAGGGGATCGAATTTCAATATAGAATAGGAACAAGAAAGACACAAAGTTTTGCAAAATAAATAAATAAAATTACCAATGACTCTTCAGAAGATCAAAATTGGGGCCAAAACCCAGTCTTCCTTTAGGAATCTGAGGTCTGAGAGACCGAAATTTGGAAGATAAAAGGATCGTGCTTGAAACTTTCTGATGGGTAGTTGATAAATTAAACCAAAAACACTTTGGAAAAACTGGATATGGGAGAAACCCCTCAATTTCTACAGTAAAATTGGGCTTGGATCGACATTGGGGCGAGAATGCAGACCTTATAAAATGATTTGGGTGGATTGGCTTGGCGGCGGAAGAAAATGTTTTGTACGGAAGGGATAGGAGAAGTAAAGAAGAGAAACTGGTGAAGGCTGATGATGAGGCTTGTTTCAGAGAAAGAAGTCTATGCATCTTTTGTCTTTAATGTTTGGGTTTTGAAAATTTTGTTCCTGGTTTTGGAGAACCAAGTTCTCAGACTCAATTTGGAACAGAGGATTCTTTGCTTAGCTTACTCGAAAAACACTGAAACTCGAGTATTTACAACTATATAAATACGTGAAAACCGAGTAAATAGGTGAAAAATATACTACAAGGATATTGATGTTTGATAAATATCATTTAATTTGCGTTATTATTTTAGTATTTATTTATTTTTATATTATTGTCTTTTATTTAGTTATTTTGTTTAATAAAATAATATACCCTAATCCTAAACCCTATGTTATGTTTTATTTTTATTTTATCATCAAAATGTTAAAAATTTAATGATAATATTAATGTTGTATTTTTTATTTTTTATTTTTAATTAACGATGATAATAAGATGAGTCAGACATGATTTTGTATTCTCTATTACGATATGATTTTAAAAAGTTCTCATTAAACGTTTTAGGAATTTTTTTTAGTCTTCATACTCATCCTTTATAGATTCTTGCGATTTTTATTTAATTTTTGTATCTAAAAAATTTAACACAATAAAATAAATACTCAAATTAAATATTTAAAGTTATAAACATAAATGATAAATTTAACTTTACCAACAACAAATAAATCATTTCAAACTATCAAATATAACTAAAATATTAATTATTTAAACATAATAATCTGCACTACTTTAAAGAAAATATATAACTAATAATCTGCATTTATATAACATGATGTGTTTGTTCTAAAAGGAATTAGATTTGATAATCTTTTAATCATATAAATTATCTTGTCTAATTCTACTCATATAATTTATGACATATTTCTAAAGTCATTGTCATTATTGTTTTTGAAAATAATATTTTCTTTTAAACATTTGTTCACTTAAAAAGTAATAACTCCTAATATATAACTCAAAATTAAAAATCATTTATTTTAAATAAATCTAGACTTTCGTATGATTTTAAAAATATAAGGCTCATTTTTAAACTAGTAGGATTCTTGGTGATTTTTCAAAGTCATTGTTAAAAATGTTTTCTAAGAATTTTACTGATAATTTTTATGACCTTTCAATATTCAAATATTCTTATTTTATAAAATACGTATAAAAATTGATCATTCTGTATTTTAAAAAATAAATAAATTACATTTACAGTGATATAAATACTGGATTTTAATTATTTTTTATAAAATTTATAGAAAATTTTTAAATTTATTTTAACATATCATACTTAGATTACGGGAAATTAGATTTTGTTGAAAAATATATAAATTACCCTTATGGTCATCCAATTTTGTAAAATATTGAGGTTCCTCTGTATATATTTTCTAGAATCCCTACAGTAATTTATATCGGTACGTTTCGATTATACTTTATTCGGATATATAAATATTCATTCTCATTTTAACTTTAATGATAAAATTTTCCTCATTTCTATCTTTTGGTGATGACTTCAATTATTTCTTATAGCCATCGATTTGAATCTCACGATTTTCTATTATTTTCCATCCGAATTTCACCTTTACTCCTAATATAATTTTACACGTATGACCTTAGAAGTAAAAGGGCAAGCATTGAACCACTGGGCTAAACAGTTTTACTTAATAAATTTTACAAATTTATATATCTAACTTATATAACATTCCTACCAAAAAATTAAAATGTTTTTACAAGGATTAGAACCTGAGATTTACTACTAAAATATATAATATCAAACTACTAAGTTAGCCAAAGTTAGAGATGTGCATGTGTGATTTATATTTAGTGATAATTGGTTGAATGCATGATTCACAATAGGACCTTTATTTATGATATTTCTTGAAACAGTTTGATTTTATTCTATGTTTGATATAAAACTTAAAAGTTTATGAAAAATTTAAATGTCTTGCAGTTTAAAATGATCTAGAATTATAGAAAAAGCATTCGATTTTTTATTCATATTGGTAGTGATGTTTGAAGTTTCTTACTCATTATGTAAGTAAACTGTTTGCGGTTGAATCGAAGTGAATATGTTAGAAGACCTTCATCCATGGATAACTATGGTAGTTCTTACTTCCTACGTGTGGTATGTTCTTCTAGATGCCGTTGCTAAAATAATAGATGCCTAACACTTGTATGCTTGCGAGTTAAACTTGTATGATGATGTTTGTTATCGTCACTAGATTTTTATTAATTTTCTTATTTAAAAATATATATATATAAAGATAAATTGATTTCGGATGAAAAAGATAGAGCAGTTCAAATTTTAATCAGAAAAAAATTTTGGAAAAATAAACTAAAATCAAATAAAAAAATATATCATCAAATTTGGGGACAAATCACGGTTAAACTAAAAGCATAAAGGATTGAAATCAAATAAAAAAAATTGAGACAATATTTTATCCAAATTTTAAAATTTAAGGTTAAATTTTTATGTATTTATGGGCTAAAAACTACTATATTCTACTCAATTGAACGTTAAAGTTTTAAATTTGATACGGTTCTATGACTTCGCTTGTGATTTACTTATGTATTACTCCAATGTTTATTACTTGATTTTGTTGCGATAATATATCTAAACTAGTTTATCTCCCAGACATGTCACTTTTTATACATAATAATATCTCTAAAATTTATATATTCTATTAATTTTGTTTGATTTAAAATAATTTAATAAATTTAATTATTCATGTTACCTTTAAAACTATAAGACATGTATAAACTAAAACTTATACAATCTGTATATCAAAATTTTTATATTATATTAAAATATTAATATTAAATCTAGTGATATAAATGTAAATTATCCAAAATTTTAGAGAAATTGAAGTAATAAAATTTTAATCGTATTTTTACTGGATTTTGACTGCAGTCGTTTGTCAAACTGATTTTTACCAGTTTGAAAAAATTGGGATGTTGTGATATTTATAGAAGAAATTATATCATGAGTTATTCTTATAATATTATTTATGACTGTAATGTTATTTATGAGATCAATCAATTAAATATATTTATTTAATTACTTTTGTTATCTTATCTTTTTTACAAAGTAAATAAAAATAATTTTTAAACTTAATTTCTAATATATATTAGTGAAGATTTACATGATAAAAAAATAATAAAAATAATTAAATTGATATCTTTGATTGACTGGTTTCATGAATGATGTGACGAGAATGAAGAAACTCTATTCTTAACTCAACCGGTTTGTCCAATCTGGTTCTTAGACACCGACTATTTTCAAATCAATCCTCAAAACTCCATCACTTGTTCATTTTTGTTTCAGAGATCACATGTCATGTTACAAATACTCTACATTACAAGAATATCATTTCAATGCCATAGAAGGAACATGGGCGTTACTTAAAGCAATTATATTGTACTCTCTGGACCCATCTGAAGATGAGTCTGTTGCAGACAGCATTCGCTTGATCTGAGACCGCTGACAGACAATGCGTCCATTGTTCCACCCAGGAAAAGAAAATGATGACGAGAAATTATCCTGAAGGAATTTATAAGCAGCCTTAGCAACTGGAATATCACGAGCAATTGAGCTTTTCTCCATCTGCCCCCGTCTGCTTAAGATAAAATGTTCTTGTTATATGGAGGAAATTTTGAATCATGAACAATGCCAATAGGCTGCAAAATGTAGCAGAAAACCTCCAAACTCCGGATAACATTGTAATGCACTTGTACACATTTCTAGTAACAATGCAAAGTTTTCATAATCAATGTAAAGGTAAAACTTTCGCATGAAATACCCGGCAGATACGCTCCCTGCATACTATGTCTATAATGTCACTCATACCTAAGTATAAAACCATGTTGCATCTTGACCTCAATTGGCTGCGGGCGAGAAAATTATCAAAAACAAAAGCATACTATCAAGTATCAACTACACTTTGATTCAATGGCAACAATAATAAATTATATATTTTTAAGGAACTATAATACAATTTTACATTACCTCGACTTAAATTTTTTTTTTTTCAATTTTTAAAGTTTTGGAAGACCGTGGACCCCACCGGTAGCTCTTGAGTACAGCCCCTGCTCTGATTAAACCTCATTCTCTGTCCAAGCCCATTTTCAAGTTTAATATTTTTACCTAAACCCTTTCAAATATTAGGTAAGTCTAGGCAATGACTTGGTAGCTCGGACCGTTAGATAGCATGCAATACAAAAGATTCCTAGAGACAGAAGTTCATAAAACAAGCGTTTAAAAGCAGCACCGCTACTAATGTTCATTAACACTGTCCATTTAACGGTATATAAAGTAATATATAATTATCAACTTAAAAAAATTAGGTTAATGGACACGAGAAGGATATGAACCTATTTGAGGAGAGTTATATTCATTGAATATCAACAAAGAAGATGGGAATTAACATTTTCATCTCATGCAGATTAAATGTAAGGTATAAGAAAAAGATGGGTAACATGGAATATGACTTACGCGACAACCACAGTAGCAAGTTGAGGAAGATCATCGCCACTCAAAAACATCTCCTGCATATTGTTGAGCCAAATTGATAGAGATGTATAAGTGCCACCTTCCCACATCCTGTGAAATGATCAACTTCATTAATCAAATAAAATTAACATGAAATTGTAAAGAAGCAAATTTGAATATGTATCCCATGATACCTGTGCACATCCACAGAAAATACAAGTTTGTTTTGACGAAAAAGTTCAGGGAAGAGGCCTCTCTTTGTTGCTTCCTTGAGCACCCTTGCAGCACGTTCTTTCTGACCTAGCCACCAAAGTGCTTCTAAAAGAGCATTATAGAATCTTATTCCAAAGCCACATCCTTCAGAGTTAAGTTTGTCAAAGATGTACTCTACCATCTGCCATTTTGCATCACCATCAAAATCTCCCCGTATCATCTGTCCAATTACTTGATGAATATTTGACACTTTGTTCGCAAGCATCTCATCAAGTAACTTATAGGCATAATCCCACCTAAACGCATTGAATTTAGAAGGTCAGGTAAATTTGTTAATAAGGAGAACAATTCTGCTTCCAAGGTGCTTATATACTCCACAAATTAACTGTAAGTCGTAACTCAGACTAAACAAAGATAAATCTAACACTAAGACAAACAACTTAGGATTCCTCTTTGTAGTTTGAAATCATTACAAATTCCAAAAAATATATTCATGATAAGTTAGTCTAATTTAACTTACACATGTGGGGACTATTTCTTACACTAAACTTTCTTTTACATCACGAAATTTCAAATTCTAATCATATAAAAAAACTCATAATTACTCATAAATTTGTAGCTGTCACGAGGGCTAGCATTACTTGGACTCATGCGGGAATGTCAGGTATGGTATTTGCCTAACATGGGTACTATTGAACTTTTTCCTGATTTCTACATGTCTTTGGAGGGTTCTTGGAAGATTCTCTTCATGTCCATATCCAAAATTTTATTGAACACAAGTTTCAGATTAGGGTACTTCTGTAATAACCCAAAAATTTGGAGTCAAAATCCCCAATTCAAAAGTCAAAATCCCTAATTGAAAACCCTAGGATTTGGGAAATTTCATAAATTAAATTCCGGACTAAATTGAAAATTTTAAAACTTTGAGGGTCACGTTTTAAACTATGAAAAATCCAAACCCTTGAAGGGTAATTATACCATTTTTAAATGGTAACGTTTTCCTCTTTACTCTGAAAACTGATTTGGTTTTAATGGAGATTTAATTTCTTCATTATATCATGTTATGATCCCTTAATCATTCGTTCTTACCTGTTCTTACCTGAGAATTCAAACCGAAAATATCATTCCAAGTCTCTCAAGTTCTTGCTTCGATTCAGTGGTGTTTTTCTGAGTTCGGTAAGGTTTCGATCATCCTCTCTGTTTAATGTGTTTCGGTTTGTTGTGTAAGCTTTGTTTCGGTTCCATTCGAATCAGATTGTTTTGTTATTGGGAGGTTTTGAATCTGATATTTGTGGGGTTGTTTTATTGAGTTGAAAGTTTGGTTTAAGAAGGTGTTGAATCGGTTTAGGGTTGTTTTGATCTGTTTTGAATCGAATCTAGAAAGGGGGAGTGTTTAGAAGTGTTTTAGAAACGAATCGGATCGAAAGGGGGATTAAATCGAATCGTTTAAGGGGTTTTTTGTTCGAAAATGCCTTGTTTGGCTAGGGGGAAAATCTGGGAAACCCAGATTTTCCCGGGAAACAAACAGACCAGGAACCCAGCAGCCCAGACCCGAAACCCGACCCGACCGTGACCCGAACCCGACCCGTCTGACCCGATATCCGACCCGTGACCCGCTGACGTCATGCTGACGTCATCTGTTGACGTCAGCGTTGACTGATGACGTCATCTGCTGACGTCAGCGTTGACCGTGCTGACGTCAGCGTTGACTTTTTCAACCCGGTCCCACTTTATGTTTTTCGACGTCCTGATTCCAATGGCGCTGTCCGTTTTTCGAAATTCAAACCCGAAGTGTCGTTTTTTGGAACTTTTAAGTTCGATCAGTTATCTGGAAGTTATCTGTAAAGGTTTCTGAATCAGTTTCTGTTTGCCTCAGGTGACGTGGATTCTGACCCCGAGCATCTGCCTCCTCCTCCTCCTGTTCGCTGTCCCATTCATCCGCATTCAGGACCTTCACGTGAGTAACGATTTAATTCTGTTTAGTATACTTTTCGGTTTAGTGGCATAGTAGGATGTCTAATGTATTCTGTTAATTGTAGACTCTACGCCTGCTCAGCCTAGTGGTAGAGCCGAGTCTAGTAGACGTCAGGGTCGTCGTTGAGTCTTCTGATACAGGTGTGTTCTCTCCCGTCAGTCCTGTTTAATTCTGTGATCTTGTATATTCGATTCCTGTTAAATCCGTATGATCATGCATCATTCTGAAATATCATTTCTGATTCTGATATCTGTCATGTATGCCTTCTGTTAGATATTTAGGCATGCATTCTGATTCTGTATTTGCATATAACATTGCATCTGGTTGGACTATATGTGTACGGGGAAGTTAGTGATTTATCACTTCTGTTCAGTGGCTCCACCTTCGGGTCGAGACCACTTCTGTTGGTGTGATGGTGTTAGAGTGGTCTGGGGACCAACTCTTCTGAGGTGTTCGGAGATGGGTGCATATCATGCATACTCTGCGTCTTCTGCATATTCTGTTCTGTAATTCCGTTATCTGTTCTAGAGACACACTAGGCTCCCAAGCTTATACCCCCTCAGCTTCTTGTTACAGATCTCAGTTTTAGGCTCGGTACGGTACTTGGAGGATCCTGATCCAGATTATTATTATAGTATGTTTTACAGACTTATTTTTCGGATTATGATATTTATTTGGACATTAATTATGTATTAAGAACTCTGGACTTTTTCTTGGATTTTATGAATTATTTATGTTTATCATTGACGGGTTGAACTCAGTATATTTAAATGTTACATTTTCAGTATTTTTAAATTATTAGTTTTATTTAATAATTTATTTGATTAAAATAATTAATTTTGTAAAAAACCCTAACTTGTTAAACAAGTTTTCAAACCGTAAACCCTAACTTATAACCTAAGAAATTAGGTTAAATTTTAGGGGTTACAACTTCAGGAAAAATGACAAATCAGGGCATCATAGGTTAGTAATATCTTAGAATCAGGACTTGAGATACTTTTTTCAGGGTAAAATCCTTGGAACAATTTTATATTCCAGCGTCCTAAGAAAAAGAGAGAAATATTTAACAGAATTGGTACATTAATCTCAACAATAAAAAAAATAGGCAATGGTCTGGTCCAGGATATTGATGAAATCACCAGATTTCCCCTTCCTGTATGTCTATGTCTTCAATATGATACTCCCTTTCTGCTAGACTACCATAGCATAAATATCATCCATATCACCTAGATGGTTAGGGGAGAAAGGCCAAACATTAAGGCACAGAATGCTTCATTGGCCAATCATTTCCAATTATTCCTCACATCAGGAATACTCAACCAAGCCCTATTACTATAGGCTGGGACCAAGAATACATCACTGCGCAGCCAAGCTAAAGGAAACAAAAGTACTCTTTTCATCATCGAACAGAAGAAAAAATACACTTTAAACTAAAGCCAAATCCCTTTAACAACATACTTTCCATGATTGCAAAATAATGAAGCCATTCAATAAACTTTAAGTAGAACTTAACCAAGCTTCTGTACAAAGCTAACTACCTTAAATATGTATACATCTTTTCTTTATTTCTTTTTTTTAAGGAAAAAGGTCTTTTTCAAGACCATCATATAGCATGTTAAGTATGTGACTCCAAAAAGAAGTTAGATCTACCTTTAGGAAGATCCATCACATAGATATAATAGTCCTTCTCCAATCACAATAACTAAACTTCTAAGAAAGGGAGACTGGAAAATAGATGAGCACCTTCAGAGATCAAAGAGAAAAAGATGAAATACAGATAGATCTCTGATTGGGAGGATGAGACAATAACCCGATTACACGATCTCGGTCCAAAATCGGCTAGACCCGATAAATTTTTATCTGGTATTGGTTTCGGTGGACCGGAACTGGATCCAAAATTTAGGTTCCGATCATAACCGTGACCGAGACTGAATATTGATTTTCTAGACCCGGTACCCGGTGGGCACCCAATAGGATTAGGACCAATACCATGTACCCAGTACTAATTTTCTTGCTTATAATAGATAATATTTTTTTTGTTTATTTTTTCTTATCAATTTTTTCTTTATGTATAAATGTTATGAGTATGACTCGTTTTAAAACTTTAATTTTCAAGCCTATGATATTCTAATTTTATTATTTAATAATATGATTGATGGTTAAAAAAATTCTCCTATTGCTCATATTTTCTTAATAATAAACCAATTGATCGAGTACCTGGTATTGATACCGGTTTCTACTAGTAACGGGACTGGATCTTAAAATTTAGGACCCGATGTAACTGAGACCAAGACTGGATCCAATTTTCAAGAACCGGTGGTTACCGGAACCAATTCTAGTCAAATTGGTCGGGTACCCAATCTTGCCCACCCCTAAGTGAGCGGTTGCGGCTGCAAATGTGTTGTTTTAGCCTACGAGTTTACACAATATAAAGGTTATAAAACCTAATATTTTGGGTAATTTGCAACATATGACTTCCTAGGTTAACTTGTTTTACATATTACTATATTAGTCAAATTCTTGATTTATCATAATGAGGCCACTAAAATCTAATTTATGTCCAATTAATCCTTAAATTGAAATTAAGGTTTTAAAATTTAACTTCCAAATCTTAGGGTGTTTAAATTAAGGATTCTAAAATTTAGATTTTTCAAATTGGGGAAAATTTAGGGTAATTACACATTCATTATGTAATTCTCCAAGCACACAACATAAACAGCAAGTGGAGTGAAACTGACCTATCACACTTTGCATAAACAGCCAGCATCATGCAATAGCACATGACACTGGGCAAAACTCCTAAAGCTTTGATTTCCTTGAATTGCTCATTGCTCTCATCACAAAGGCCTGCAAAGCAATACACACTTAAAACCGCTTCAAGAGTCCGTTCATCAGGATCACATCTTGCCTTTTCCATCTCTACATAAGCCTTGATAGCATTCTCAAACTGGCCTCCTTGCCTAAAGGCTTCAATCAAAGCATTGAAGGAGTCCCGGCTCTTTGCAACACCAGCCTCATTCATTCTAGACAAAACTGCTTCAGCTTCCTTGTATAATCCACCTCTAGCAAAAGTCTGAAGCAGTGAATTGTAAGTTTCAATGGTTGGTTTGCTCCCTACCTCATTCATTGTGTTGAAGGCAACTAGAGCTTCCTCATATAATGTTGCTTGTCCATAAGCCTCGATAATACCAGTATAAGCCCATGAACTAGGTATTATCCCTCTTTCATGCATGTGAAGTAGTATTTTCTTGGCATCCTCGTGAAGCCCTCCCTTCCCACAGGCAAATATCAAGCCATCATAAGTTTTCAAGTTAGGCTCAACATTCTCCTCTACCATATCATGAAACAAAGTCACTACCTCCTTAAAATACCCACCCTCTCCGAAAACTTGTATCAAAATATTATAAGTTGCTGCATCCGGTTCCGTATTGCTAGCTTTCATCTCAAGAAAAAGCTCACGGACATCATCATACCGCCCATTCCTCCCGTACAAATTCAATAAAATACTATAAGTAGCTGCATTCGGCACGCATCCTGCGGCTTGCATCTGCCTAAACACACCCATCGCTTCCTTAATTGACCCTGACTTAGCATAAGCCTCTAACAACACATTATATGACGTAATATCCGGCAAATTCCCTCCCAGCTCCATTTCCTTAAGTAACTCAGAAACCTTCTCCAGCTTTCCTAACTTCATAAATGTCTCAACAAGATACCTATAAGTAGTTAAATCCGGCAATATCCCACCTTCATTCATATTCCTAAAAACCATTTCCGCCTCATTGCATGAACCCCTATCAGCACAAGCGCTAAGCAAAGTATTATAAGTCACAATATCAGGTTGTATTCCTTCATGTCTCATTTCCGCAAACAACCCTAATAAACCCTCCCAATCCAACCCACCCCTTGCGCACGCATTAATAACAGTGTTATAAGTTAAGATACTGGGCAAAACTTTATCTTTCTTCATTTTGGCTAGTAACTCAAGAGACACATCATACGCACCGTTCCGTCCATAGGCATTGATCAATGCGGTATAGGAAAAAACACTGCGAGGAACGCCTTGGCTAGGCATTTCATCGAACACTTCGCGACATTTATCAAGCAAGCCTTCACGTCCCAAGAGACTGATCATGATGGTGTAAATGTGTTCGTTCGGTTTACACCATATCTGCCGCTGCATGTATTTGAAAAGCCGGAGGGACCGTTGCCAATCGCCGCGGTGGGCGAACTCTTTGAACACCAAAGAGAAGTCTTTTAGCGAAAGTTTGTTGCGGAAGACATCGAGACATCTCGCGATGCTGCCGCGTGGCGG
Source organism: Abelmoschus esculentus (assembly GCA_035048815.1). Taxonomy (NCBI): domain Eukaryota; kingdom Viridiplantae; phylum Streptophyta; class Magnoliopsida; order Malvales; family Malvaceae; genus Abelmoschus; species Abelmoschus esculentus. The sequence goes on from JAUCBN010000004.1 coordinate 61,189, forward strand.
GAGGCTGCTTAACTTGTTGATTAGTGTCTCAACGTCGTAGCTGTACTTCCCTTTTTCTACTGTCACTGAGGGGTTTCCGAGGACAATCTCTCGAGCCTTCGCTCTGCATATTCCAGTGCCACCGGAGAAGCTACGGTTACCGCCTGTGAATATTCGAGTGGAAGAGTGCTGCAGCCGGTTGATTGAAAAAATGGAAGGCTGCGTGAGAGCTAGGAAGCTATTAGGGATTGATGTTGTCATTTGAAATATTTTGCACGAGACTTGGGAGATTTTGACGGGGAATTAAAGATGAAAAGGGTATACTTGCGTGCAGAAGGACACTTCGAGCATTATTGGATGACACAGCGAGAAAAGAGGGATAGAGGGAAGCAATGATAAGATTTTTTTATTTTTTTTTTTGGGGGGGAGGGGTATTCGGTCGTAAAGAAGCTAATACTTTTGAATATATATCACGGTTATAAATTGTTTATCCTTTATCATATTTTTATTACTGTTTTTATTTTAAATTAATAAATTTAGGGTTTTAGAATTAAAATTTAAGGGTAAGAATGTTAAAATTTGGAGTCCCCAATGGCAAAATACGAGCCGAATACAGTAAAAACTGCGGAATCCAAAATGCAGAAAACCTCCAAAAGAAAGCATCTTCAGCTCAATGGCCGCGGTCAGAAAACACCCAAAACGACCTCCGAAGATCCCTACCCATTTCACCATAGACCCACCCCCGAAGAATGTAGAGTCGTTAGAGACGAGCTCTTAGTGCTCCATGGTTTCCCTCCAGAATTCCTCAAGTACCGACGTCACAGACTCGACATTAACAGCTCAAAATCAGAGCCATTGACTAACATCGATAATGGGGATGATAAGAAAGAGAGTGTGTTGGATGGTCTGGTCAAAATTGTGCTCTCTCAAAATACTACTGAGATTAATTCCCAAAAGGCTTTTGCTTCTCTGAAGTCTGTTTTTCCCACCTGGGAAGATGTAAGGTTTTTCGGATTTTCTCTCATCTTGTTGCAAAAATTTTATTTTTATGCTTGTTCTGGCTTGATGGGTATTTATCACTTTGGACTTACAGTTTTCATTGTTTGCTTTTATTTTTGGCTTCACGGTTTATCCGTTAATAACAAGAATTTCCTTTTCTCTTTAAAGTTCTTATGTATTTGGTTGATTAAGAATTTTATATATCAAATATCAACATGTAAAGAACATTTTACATGGTTTTAATTTCTTTTCAGAACATTTTATGGTATTGTGTTTTAAGTTAAAATGCTTCTTAAGTTATGTTGGTTTGAGTTGTGAATTTGAATACTTTCGGTTTGTAAGGGTGTTCTAATTTGGAGTCACATTTTAGTTAAATGTTTTGATTTATATTTGTAACCTCAGGTACTTTCTGCTGAATCCAAAAGTCTAGAAAATGCAATAAGATGTGGAGGCTTAGCCCAAAGGAAAGCGTCTTGTATTAAGAACGTGTTGAGTTGTCTGCATGAGAGAAACGGCAAACTATGCCTGGAGTACCTACGAGATTTGTCGATTGATAAAGTGAAGTCTGAGCTCTCCAGTTTTAAAGGAGTTGGACCTAAAACTGTAAGTTTACTCGGTTGGAGGTCAGTATAAATGTTAAGTAATATGAATTCGATTCTTCTACTAACGGGAAGGCAATAAGCACTGCTCACTCCTTTTACTTGTCGAAGGAAATTAGAGAATGCATGCGCTTAGGATAGTCCCATTTTTCATATGGATGCGTTTATTGCCAATGATTAAATATATAGCTTTCTCGTCCATGGCAATTTTGCTTTTGTTGCCCATCTTTACAAAAGGCATGTTTGGTTGTCATGGGCATCATGGCGTATTAAATTGCAGCCTTTAAATCTGTCTACTTTTCCGTTTATGCTGCAAGCTCAAAAATATCGTATTTTTTGCATTACCATCAATGTCCTTGTGATTATCCCTTTTTTTTTCTAAAATAGCATCCTGCCAGTTCTGGAATCCTATGCACACAAGGGAAATACTAATTTGTGGCCTACTAGAATATTCTCTATATCATACTCGTTTTACTGATGATATATCTGAACATGTTATTCGCTGGAGATGTCTTAACCACTAATACTAAACATCAATAAATTTTAGGATATGCACATTTATATTGGAAAATGACTCGCCATTTCACTTTTCCTCTGGTTTGAACCTAACTCATCAACCATGGTGAATCTTTTAAAAATAAAAAGAAAGAAAAAGGGAACTCAGTTGGTGGTTCCATGATAATTTATGTACTGCATCTGCTCTCTAATAATGTCTACCTCTTTAGTGTCATATTCCGAGTATGAGTACCACAAAGATAATACGAAACTCGAATACTCTACAAAAATTGTATCTGTGCATGATTTGTTGTATATACCATATTTCGTTCCTATGGAAATAATTGTTGAAAATATCTCAGCATAGAAACGGAACTACCTATCTGATTTCTTTGCTTGACAAGTTGCAGAATCCTGCACTGATCTTTGATGAATTCTATATGCATTTTCACTTGCATAATTTCATGTGTGTGTGCAACAAACATTGTTGCCTTAAATCAGTGTTCTATTTGATTTTGATGGTAATGGATAGGTTCATTGACTTTGCCAATGTCCTATAAAATCTTTTGAGAAAATTAAGATGGGACATATTTTTAAGCCTGTGCTTTTCTCTTCGATCATCTTTCATTTTATCTAATGTATTGTTCATAAATGTTGCCTTCATTAATTTAATTTGGCATGGGTTCCGAGTTAAATTTCACAATCACCAGAGTATGGTATTACTCTTTTTACTGCCATCATTTAATTGGTGACTTAAATTTATCACATGTTATTGCTATTAAGTTAAAGATTAATGAATAAAAGGTTAAATCACTTATAAAAATCCATGCTAGTTTGGACCTTGTATCAAACTGACTAGGTTTAGAACAGGATCATGATATGGTATTGCAGCATGTATGTTAATAAGATATCTGCATGCTTTGGACCTTGTATCAAACTAAACTAGGTTTAGGTAGTATGGTAAAGATTTCTAATCCTGGTCTCTGATTTAGATTTAATATTTTATATGTTTTAATCTCTTCTGGGTTATGATGTTTTTAAAATTAAGATTGTTCTAAATTGATTAATATTACCAGTAGTCCTATCTCACATTAACGATACAAATCCTCAACTCTTGATGCATGACAGGTGGCTTGTGTTTTGATGTTCAATCTCCAGCAAGATGACTTCCCTGTAGACACACATGTGTGTAGCAACGGATCGCTCCATTTGCATTACATTGATGTTTTAAACTTATTTATTAGCTCTTAAATATCTCTGCAGGTTTTTGAGATTGCTAGGGCCATAGGTTGGGTCCCAGCTATAGCGGACAGGAATAAAGCATACCTTCATCTCAATCAAAGGATCCCAAACGAACTTAAGTTTGATCTGAACTGTCTTCTGTATACACATGGTAAGGCTTGCCGCGAATGCACAGTGAAAGGAAGTAACCAGAAAAAGGTTGCAGCCAAAGATGGTTCCTGCCCTTTAAGTGATTACTGTAGAAATCTAGCATGAACAAAATCAAGTAATCTTTGTACTTCAGTCTCGGATCCATGATATAGTTGTATTATTTATAGCTTTTCAATTTGTAGACAAATATCATCTCAATTCATTCTATTTTATCAGATTCAAGATGTGATATGGTTTCGAAGAATTAACTGGACAGTTCCAATAAGATTTTATTCTTAAACAAATTTTTTTCTTCATCTATTTCATGGTCAGAACATGAGATACAGGTTACATCATGATTTTGAATCAAGTGAAAGATTTTATTCTTTATTTACTTTATCTATTCACTCTATTAATAACCGACGACATAACGGACGATGAACTATGTATGGGTCGTTTGGCGAGGGGAGTTCACTTCATTTCGTTGTTGAAAATGCGATAAACGCCAGTGATAGTAGTCAGATTTGAGAATTTAAATATTTGAAGACTATTTTGGGATATTTGAAAATTTTAAGATAATTTTAGATTTTTCATATATTCATATTTTTTTTAAAAAATCAAAAATAAATAAATTAAAGAACATGCCACACGGAATATTTTTATTGGACAACGGAAATTTTTAAACGGTTGTTGACAGAAAAACTTGAAATGTTATATAAAAGCGATAAAATATCGATACTCGAAGCTAAGTTTCGATACTTAACCACAAATTGAAAATGCTACGTAAACAATGTAGTATTTTCAGTTTCATATTCCGTGTGTTATAACATTTTCGATTGGTATCACACAATAATCATGCTACACCATATCTTATGTTACACATCCATATTTTTTAATTTTTCAATAAAGACAAAAAAATGCTTTCTAAAGGCAAAATTATTAATTAAATTATAAGTGATAATAAAAATGGGACAAATAGAGTATTATTTAAATAAAACTGTTTGTATATTGCCAAGTCTAAAGCACTCGTTCCTTCTGTTTTAGATAAAATGTCTGATTTAGATTTTTTTTTAAATAAAAAGATTAGTGATATAAACGAGAATAAATAAATAATTTTAAAAAAAATATTTTTTAAATAAAAAATTCTAACATAAAAAACTATATATTATGTGTTACTTTTAATTTTAAAATTATTTTTATTAAAACATTTTTATAAATATTAAAATATAAAGTATTACTTAAACATGTCTTTTGAGAGAGTGAGATTCCCAACGATGAAATCGAATTATAAGGCTTGTATATTTATGGAAGTTATACTTAAACGTTTATAGGAACTTATATCGGGAAAAATACGTTTAATTATTTGTGATTTTTATAAAATAGGGATGATAATATAATTTGAATTTGATTTGATTTAAAATATATATATCCAAATTTGATAAAGAAAGTTCAAAATTGAGAAGAAGATTTGAATCATAATAAGAGATTAATCGAATATAGATATTGTCATAATCTGATTCAAATTTGATCCAAATTAATATTCGATCAGAATTCGATTCATATATGAATCCGAATAAAAACATTTAGAGCTTTTAGATTAATATGTATATATTGAAGTCCTAATTAAGTTTATATATAATTAATGTTTTTAGATGATTAATATTTTTTACAATTTCATTTATGTTTTTTTTCTCTTATCTTATCATTTTTTGTTGAGTTTTGATATCGTTTACAATTTCAAATGTTGATGGTTGAATATTTTGATTATAATTTTAATTTATTTCATTGGATTATAATATTTATTAAACATTTTATAATTGTGATTTAGAAAGTAGTTATGTTAGTAGACTAGTAAGACAATATTAGTTTATGTAAGGATAATTTATTTATTGTTGAGTTTTTTAGTTAAAGTTTGAGTAGTTATTTTAATTTGTTTTATATTAGATTATAATATTTGTTGAGATTTATTTGTGTCATTATTTTAAATATATTTATTTGATAAAAATTGTTTTTTATTTTAAAATAAAAATTATAATTATATAAAATAAAATAAAAAATAATAGTGTTCAACGGTGTAGAATGCTAATAGTGCACGATAAGTATTAATTAAGTGTCATTATTCCTTTATTCATTTTATTAGGTTCAATTATTAAAAATTAAATATGCAATAGCATTCAGCTAAATTTGTTTCCAAATTTTATGTTTAAATAATATATAACATGTGCTAATCTATTTTTTAGTGTCCTAATTATATACTTGGAAATTAGTTTTAATGTGAATTATGATAAATTTTATGCTAAAATACTAGAATATATTTGTATAAGTTATGGTGATATATTTGATTAAATATATAATTTATGGTAATATATGTGATAAAATACAGTTAATTCTTCATTTTTATTGCAATGCATCGAAGAAGAAAATAATAGATAATAGAGAACAAAAGGGAAAAAAGTTTTAAAGGGGTTATAATACAAAAAATACATGAAGCTTTGTTCGGTGTCCAAAGCGACATCGTTTCAAACATCAAGAAAAAAAAATCTATTGACGAAAAGGATCACATTGTTGTCGTTGTTACTACTCCTGTATTGGATCCTCGTCATTAGAGTCGATCTCAAGATACTCCTTGCGTGAGTCCCATGACTACTACCACGACGTTGATCATGTCGACTGTCGAGCACGTGTGGTGTTATCGAGAGATTCCTTCCCAATGATGATTGATAATTTCTAAAGCCCGTAAAGTTAGATGGGTGTATGCATGAACTATGAAGGGAAGTGAGGTTGCGGGAATGATTGCCGGAATTATGAAGCACGACCAAGTCTTTTTTTTTTTCAATTTTTTCTTCTCAGGTAATTCAACGAGTGCACAGATATTGTGAGGTCATACTCGCAAGATTTTTTATGATTTTTATTTTTATATTTTTTAAAATTTAAAATTTATTTTATATTTATAGCTCTTTTCATGCTTGTACCTTGTAATTTTAAAAAATATTTCTATCCTCATTTCCGTTGGATCTGCTACCTGAAACAAAAGTTAATGTTCTAATTAATTGATACCTATAGTGACCGAAACATACTTTTTAAAAATGAAGTGGCCTTAATTAGAAGAAAGAAAGCCAAATCCATTTATATTAAAAAAAGTGTATGCAATTATTACTCACACGTCAAATTCAGTACATATGAGCTGTAATCGCATTCACGAGAAGTTTGAATTTGGAAAACTAAAAACAAAGGGGGCGGTAGAGAGGGAGACAGATTTTGTTTGTAAAACAAAAAGTCTTCTCATTTTGGTTCTTGGCATCACATCATCGACATCAGGGAAAGAAACTGAATTTGGTGGTGTAAACAAAATTCAAAGGAAAAATCTGAAAGAAAATGGCTACTTTTGCAGGGACTACCCAGAAGTGTAAAGCTTGTGAAAAAACTGTTTACTTGGTCGATCAACTCACTGCTGACAACAAAGTTTATCACAAAGCTTGCTTCAGGTGCCACCATTGCAAGGGTACCCTTAAGGTCATTCAAACCCCCTTTTATTCATTTCACTTGATTCTAATAACTGCCCTTTTGTTAATCACTTCTCTTCTTAGTTAATACTTGGTTTCTGTATCTGGGGTTGGGTTCTTGATAAGTGAACTACTATTAGCGTATAACATCTTTTTAATTGCTTACAGGGCCTAAGAGTTTAATCAATACTCAATCCTTTGTATCCTTATTTGTTGATGACACGTTGCATACAGCTTTCTTAGTGATGAACAACATTAACCCAGCTTCTTGCTGGTATCATCCAAACCGTCTGCAAATTTGTAGATTGTAGTTTAAAATCTAATCAGTTTTTATAGCATGGAGGACACGTATCGTGTTGCTTCTACTTTTTTCACTTATATTGCTATGACTCGTTTTAGGAAAAACTTTTCTGCTGAGTTTATTTATAACTTTATATAGGATTTGCACTACTTCAATTCCCTTTACCCATATAAAATGCTGAGAACTCATAAAACACTATGGGCAGACCCCAAAAATCACATGCGTTGTCAACTGTTTTTAGCAGAGTCAGGAAGATTTCCAAGACTTTAAACTTCAAAATTTGAAGGTTTCTTTCTGTGTTCTACTTTAAGTTTGAGGAAAATCCTAAATCAGCCATTCATCCAAGTCTCCTCTAGACCTTGAAATTACAAATGGCTGGAAACTGATCACTGATTTCTTGTTGGCACTAGGTGTAAGGGTTATGATATGGTTACTCGAGGTCTACTGGACTTGATGGACGAACATTTTTTTCTTTGAGTGTCTTGCAAATATGTACAGTTTGGATTCCTTCACCCTTTTCCAATATTCAACTACGTAATCATATTTGTGAGAAATATCGGATACTTAAATTGTTGGTAAAGATGAATGCCCTTTTCCATAACTAGTGTGGTCTAACTGCAATAACAGTAAAAATGTCATAAAATGTTCTTAATTGTTCATACAAGAATCATGTCTTTCTTTGATAATTTGCTACTTTTCATTAATTGAATGCCTTTGTTCTTTTATACTATGAGGTGTTTGCTCATCTTTTCTGACAAATATGCAGCTAAGTAATTATAGCTCCTTTGAGGGCGTCTTGTATTGCAAGCCTCACTTTGATCAATTGTTTAAGATGACTGGCAGCTTGGATAAAAGTTTTGAAGGTGTTGTTAATGAGTTGATTTTGGGATTATTTACTTTCCTGTTATTTTGGGTTCAATAGCCTGAATTGGTTGGTTGTTTCGATTGTTTTCTCCTTGTCAGGAACTCCAAAAACTGTTAGGGCAGACCGATCAGCTGACCAGGTACTTCTGTCTTGCATTTTGCACTGTTCCTTTCCAAGTCACATAATTCACGTTTAGCTAGCTAAATCAAACTACCTACCATACTTAATCACTTAGGATAAGTTGATAATTCTGAGTAGAACCCTGCAGGTCAGCAACAGCAAAGTTTCAAGCATGTTTGCAGGAACTCAAGAGAAATGTGTTACGTGCAAGAAAACTGTTTACCCCATAGAAAAGGTATTTGAGGCAATTTTAATTATTAATTATTAATTTCATAACTTGTAGTAAAAACAGGTCATTTTTTCTCATCAAGTTTCCTATCAGCTTTTAAGACATACAGCGCGATAATAACCTTGTTACCTTGATGACTGGCCGAACTAAGTTGGTTTGATTGTTTTCGTTCATGAAACTAAGGTCAGTCAATTTTGGTTGATTTCTCTTTGATGGTCGTTTAAATTGGTCTGCTTTTTTTTCTTGGACTGAAGAGACCGACCACAGAGTCGCCCTAGGTAACAAGGATTTATTTGATTGCTATGGAAATAACACAGCCATGCATTATGATAATGTTCCGATGGTTCAAGTTTTACTGGTTGCTTCATAATTCGATTTTTCTTCTACCCTTAGGTGGCAGTTGATGGCACTTCCTACCACAAGGCTTGTTTCAGGTGCACCCATGGAGGTTGTGTTATCAGTCCATCAAATTACGTGGCACATGAACATCGTTTGTACTGTAGGCATCACCACAATCAATTATTTAAACAGAAGGGTAACTTCAGCCAACTTGACAAGCACGAAGAAGACGAAGGGGTGACCGAGAACACTGTGGCCTAGGGAATCTGTTTCAGAGCATGAGTCAATTTCAACCTTTGACTCATAAAGTGGTGTTATTGGGTTATTGCTAAAATGTTACTTTATGTAATTTGTCACCGGAGATAATTATTCAGCCGAAGAGTTTGATTTTGTTGGTATACTTTTTTGTCGTGCGAGGTGAGCTTTTGAATTGATGCATTAAGTAAAAAGTTGGTGTTCAGCCCTTTTCAAAGAACTCTTTAAGATCATCCTGAACAGGTGTGAAATGCTTGTTGTATCAAGTAATGGTATTATTATTAACTAAAAGTATTTTTTATCTACACGTTCTGTAAACATTATATTACTTTCTAGATAATGTCTGAGAGAAAGATGTGCTTTGTAAGAAAACTACATTAGTTAATGCTTTGCTATAATAATAATAATATATTGGTAAATGGTAAAGTTGTTGAAACCTTGTATGATCATGTCCCTTGCCCTAGCTACCGTTTCACACCTAGCCTCGCAAGGTTATCCGGAGTGATCATCAGGCTCCCTTGCTTTCTTTTCGATCAGGGTAAAGGATTGTTAGAAGGCCAAGTCATTTCTTTGCCCTAGACCGAGGGAAATAAGAAAGGTGTAGGAGGCCATCCTGACAAGTTAGATTTGGTTGTTGAGCCTAAACCTTCACTTTCTTGGATGACAGGACTTAGAGCGGCTTGCAACCCTCAGCAGCCATGCTTTAGTGCATGAAGGATCAATATAGGATTCGGTGGACTAACACTTCGCAAAAATCAAACGAAGATGATTGAAACTACCGCATTGCATTGCTTACTTCAAATCCTCGTCTCCGTTGGATTTACAGCAGAGAATAGAGATAAATTAATCTAGTGTCGGAACGCCTCTTGCAAAGGGAAACACTATGTTACATTGACTGGAATTAATAGTAACGATGTGGTCCACAAAGAGCAATTGAGATTTTACAACTTAACAAAATACATCCATTATATCAGATTACACTGATGGGAAATATTTGTTTAGGCTGAAGGGGAGAGAATAAAATTCTTCACTCCTTGAATCACTCTTGAATGACCGGAACTTGTCCCACCAGTGCTTACCCCTGTCCTTCCTAATCACATTGTCCTTGCGGTGCAATGTGTTATCAAGGAAATATGCCAAGCTACCCGCAACGAATGCTTCTGACGAGAATGGCACATTTACAATGTCATTGAACTGTTAAGAAAGATGTATAACCATTGTTAGCGACACCCACTTCACTCTAAAACGACTCAACAATATGTTAAGATTAGAAAGTTCAAATGGTTATACCCATCTTGCGCCTGTGTGAACAGGCCCATAGCCATTAATTGCAGTGTACTCATTGAAGTACTGTGGCACAGATAAGCCCATAAAAACAGAGAAGCCTAATATAAACTTTGTACGGAAGCTGTTGAGGTTGCAGAACTGAAGAAAACTAAGACCCCCAGCACCTGCAGAAACACAAGGAAATAGCTTATAAATCGAGATCCACGTGTTTCCTTGTGAACAACTCAAATCAGATACCTACCAACATAGGCAAAGAATAGGCAGTACAACGCAGCAATAATGGGTGCTGGAATTGAAGCAAAGACGGCTCCGAACTTCCCTGCACATTAAGTATAAAACATAAACAACAAATATGAAAGAGAAAATGTAAAGGTTTACTTAAAAAAAGACATTGTAGATCAGAAAATTTTACCAAGAATGGAGAAGAAAATCATAAACCCTGCTGATATTTGGACAACCCTTCGGCTGCCAACTCGTGTTAAGGCTAAAAGACCGGCATTCTCTCTGTAGAGAGAGATCCATGTCAGTACACAAAGTCTGTTTTTAGATTAACTGAACAAGGTAAAAGAGGTTCCAACAATAATGTTCATTGCTTGTCAGAGCCTTACACAGAAACTGAGGATCCATTGGCAGTTCCAAACAACCCTGAGACCAAAATGGCAACTCCCTAATGCAGGCAACGAAAAGTTACATCACAAAAGATAAAAATTCAAGTCTACATGAAACTGAAGTTCAGCAAATGCAGATGATTTTCTCGAGTGTTATAGGGAAATGCATGGCCCTGGCTCCCATGTGATCATAGAGTATAACTGTATAAGACAATTTAACTAATAGTAATGATTATACTTCACATTTTAGGCATATAAATCAATAACAAATAGTCTTGCTTACAACACTTAACATTCTAGGCATATGAATCGACAAGCTTCTCAAATTACCTGCCAACCAATACCACGGCTAAGAATAGAAGGAGGCATTGGGGTTGCACTTGCATATCTTGACACTGCAATAAAAGCCCCGGTGGACTGTTCATTCCATTGGACAGGAAAAAGTCAGTATATTTTGAATAACACTGCAATTAACCTCCAAAGAGCAAGAAAGAATTTGTTAAGATGCATAACTGAGTGAAATAAAATGGCAGTGCAGGGGATTTGATACCAAATGATATGAAAGGAAAAAGGCAGCAAATAAAGAAACAAAAACAATGAAAATGAAATTCCATTCAGTTTTTTTGGTTTAGAAACAACAAAATAATAAGAGAATAACACGTTTCAAAAGTTAATAAAATTCATAAATAAGAGAAGAAAACAAACCTCTACAAGAGCAACAAAAGAAGCCATCATCATAGCAAAGGATTCACCAGCATCAAATGAAGGTGCTCCCCATTGAAAGGGATACGGAACTCTTATCCTGCAAACCCTAATTCTTGTAAGCAATTATAACTATGCCATTCTTGACAAATATTTTCATATTATGGTAAAAGAAATCTTAAGGTTGCTATCAAACACAAGTCCAAAGTCCCCTATGTACCAAAACCATTAGCACTTTTAGATAAATTACTAATTGAAATTTCACTGCAGACAACTAGAGCTATTATTTAGCTTATCTAAAGTTTTATCCAATATCAACCAAGATAGTTAGATCTGTACATGCAGAACTTCCTCATATAAAACATATAGTGACAGACCAGTCTTGCTTAGCCCATAATTTAAAATGCATGGCCTTACCCATTCAAGTGATAGTGAAACCCTATGATTTAAGAAAATCTCTTGAGTCACAAAAAAGAGTGTTTTGTGCACCTCATCTCAAAATAAATTCACCATGAAGCAGCATAAACTCACCATGGAGCATCATCTATTAGACCAGCACGATCAGTTCTGCAGCTTATTTGCGTCTTTGGTGCCTTACCATTATAAGCTCCACCCACAGTAAGAAAATGAGCATAAATCCAAACAATCACCACTGAAAACAAGACAGCAAAGCGATCAAAGATGTTTCTTCCAGATTTTATCACATGAGGCACGTACTGCAAAACAAACCCAGACAAGCAATGATTATTTGACAAAAAAAAAATAGTTTCTAAATTCAAATGAGGTTGAAGTCAGAAATATGCAACAATATAACTAGAAAATGTAAGGCATAACCTGTGAGACAAATACTATAAGAATTAGCTGAGGCAGACCAATCTCCACACATTTGGCAACCTAATAATTGACACAATAATCAACATCTATGGTGATGATGTTACAATACTTTCAAAGTTTATTGTATAGAGTTAGAGTGGAGACTCACCCCGGGAAAACCAAACTCATAAAGCCCAAAACCAACCAGAGATACCAAAGGAACAACTGAAAGTGGACTTAAAAACCTGAAAAATGGAAAACAGACCCATATGATTAAATGAGTAAAATGAAAAGTCTCACTAAAATATTTGACTTTGTTACATTCAAGGGAAGCATCATGAAACATGTATTAGTCCAAGAATCTATACAATATAACAATAACTAATATTAAACATTTAAGACTAAGATAAAATAAACCTAATTCAAATTTATTTACAAGGAAAATATGTATAGCCAAGCTGTTCAAAACATCCCCTGAAAAATTACACTATTAAACTAACCTTGTAACGTTACGCCAAAGGCCACTGAAGCCAAGGACAATCTGAAGCGTGGAAGCGACAATGAGGGAGCCTTGCGTTGCCCGCATTATCCTTTTAAATCTCTGAAAAAGCATTAAAACACAATAATTAAACGGAGCAAAGATAAATCTCTGAAAAAGCATTAAACCACCATACTTAAACAAGCCAAAGAAAACATCGAACTGCACAACCTAGTTAATCCTTTTCTGTATTTTAAATTTTCAAGTAATAAACGAGTAAGAACTAAGAAAGGAATGTTCCTTTCAAGAGAATTTGAGGAGTGAAGTCATACTTAAACAAGCCAAAGAAAACACTGAACTGGACAACCTAGTTAATCCTTTTCTGCATTTTAAATTTTCAAGTAATAAACAACATAAGAACTAAGAAAGGAATGTTCCTTTCAATGAAATTTGAGGAGTGAAGTCATACGATATCATATCAGTAATGCTTGAGCCGGAAAGAAACCAGTTTCAAACTGGACGTAGGTAAATACTGGCTTCTCCAAATTCATGAGCAACTTTAGCAATTTCAAAGTCCAAACAATATAGTTAAATGGAGTTTATATCACAAAACCTCAATCGGATCTGTAGTGTCACTGAACCGACCAGCAAGAATAATTGAGATTGTTGTTGGGACAAAGATATAAGACCCTCCAATCACAGCAGGCAATCTAGACCCAAAAAGTGACTGCAACAACGTGTTCAAACCAGCTACAAAGAGAAGAGTCTGGATCACCTTTGCTTTCTCCTCCTATAGAGGTCATTGATATAACATTATGGAAATTATTATGCCAGGCAAATTATCATGGTAATCAAAGTAACAATTGTTTATTCTTTATGTTGGTTGGTTTTCTTGGGGACTTACATTTCCACCTCCCATTTGGGGAACCAACGAAGTTGGTATGATCACTGTCGTTCCAAGCATCACAATATAATGTTGAAAACCAAGAAGGATAGCCTCAGCTGCATCCAATGCAGATCAAAGTTTCAAGAGATTAGTTGCAATATTTTTTGACTGCCATGTTAAAGGTGAGATTGGTTCGGTTGTCTTCCATTTTTTTTACTTTTCGATTTTGTACACTTTATTTTGAATAAATGAGTCTGTTTTATAGTTTTTTAACATAATTTGATAGTTTCTAAGTTATTTTCTTAAATATTTCTAAAAAATTAAATAAAAATAATCAATTAGTATTTTTATAGTTATTTTCATTTACATTATAAAAATAACTAAAATTAATTATAAATTAAATAAAAAATAGATTTCGGTTCCTGTTCTGTTAACCGCAGTTTTTAGACTTGTATTCCATAGTAAGTCCAGACACTACGGTTCAGCTTGGTTTTCGGTTTCCTTACTCACCCTATGCCATGTAAAGGCATATCGACGATAATTATTTAATATCTTGAATCGACATTAAGACAATAATGAAAATTTCCTCAATTTGTTTAAAGGGGAGAAAGAGCACCCTAAACAAATTGAATACAGGGTGCAGGATATAAATAACAAAATATAATAAGGAAAATGCTAAACAAAATTGAACTAAAATGAAGTTAATTAGCAGAGGGAAGTAAGCTTCAGATAAGTTCTCTCCAAATCAATAAGCATATGACTAAAGTTATCACCCTTAGTTACCAAAGTGGAGGAGGGAAAGCTGGAAAAAAAAGTATATATGTATACATACATAAGTACATGGATTATGGAAAGGTAGTTTTTTCAGAAAGATAATTTTCTGCAGAATATTGGCATCACTTTTCCAAAAAGGGGCATCCAAGTCGAAATGAACCCAGAAAAGCTACCTGTTTTCAGCTAAAAGAAGTTTTGACATTCTGCAGAAGATACATAACCAAAACAATTCAAAACAAATGACTACTACCTAAAATATTCGTGGAGGACTCATGAGAATCACACTCTAAACCAACCAAAAAGCTAAAACATAATACCTCAGCAGCTAAACGTAAAATTTAGAACCAGAACTGTCATAAGTATAGGAAAAAAATGGAAAAATAAAAATTAGAATATTGAAGAAACTAACGCCATGGAGGTGGACTTGTAATGCAGTAAGAAATGTTGGGCAGCTGTTCCTTTGGTGGATGTGGCTGTGGTTCATCTGCCTTTGCCATGATCTCCGTCTATACAAAAGAAACCAACTTCTTAAAATCAGCAAATGTAAACTACTAAATCTGAGAACAACCCAGATCCCAAATACTAAAGGAGGAGGAAAAATAGAGAAAGTAAGGGAAAAAAGAAGATGACCCAAAGGCATACTAATAAGTAATAATAAACTTACAAAGTTGAACTAACGATAAGGAAATCTTCACAAAAGATTTGAACTTAAAAGATCAGAGAAGATGAAATGAATTGTGGGGAGAGCAGGAAGGGAAGTGTTAATATTATTTTTATTTATATGTTCAAAGACAAGTGTTTACTAATTGCAACATCAAAAATAATGAGCCAAAAGATTAGATTGTTACTTGTTATAAAGAAAATGAAAAGTTTTTTTTTTTTTTTTACAAACTTCAAAACACAATCAAGTAAAAATGTATTAAACTACATAAGAAATTATGTTACCCCACTACACCTAAAAGAATGCAAAGATAGCAGGACAAATGAAAAACAACCCAAAGGAAAATGGTAACTTTTTATGTGAATTCAGATAAGGAAGCAGAGGCGGAGCCAGAATTTTTTTTAGGGGTATTATTTTTTAATGATAATTAAGAGAAATTCATTATTTATAAAAGTGTGTCAAAATATTTATAAATGGGTGTCAATTATATACATATTCTTTTTTTTTCTATAAAAATTATATAAAAAATATAATTTTTTAAAAAATTTGGGGTGTCAACAGACACCCCAATCGCCTCCGCCCAGGTAAGGAAGTGAAGATTAATCGGAGGATAAAAGAATGCTGACTAATATTTCGTTTTGAATTAACCTCTCAATAAAATTAATGATGAAATTATATAAACTAGTCAAAAAATAAAATTTAATATTAAATTTAAATATTTTAAAATTTAGTAATATTTTTGAATTAATAATAATTTAATGATATATCAGTATAATCTATCGTTATTTTTATTATAAAATCATGTTGAATTGACTGATTGAGGAATTATTTTATCTATAACTTAGTAAAGGTGGCAGAATTAAGTCATTAGTACTTAATTTAAAACTGACTCTGATGTTTTCACACAATAGTTTACTTAATATATTAAAACAAGACTAAGGTGTTAAAATTGTATTGAATACAGGGAATTATTAAGTTTCCGCCCCCACAATGACTCTACATCGATGATCGAATAGAGACATGTTTGTCTCCTTTTGTTACGTGTGTGAAATGTGAATATATATATTATCGCGTCACGTAAACCTAACCCGTGGCCCGCCTATGATATTTCCTTTCTTCTCTTTTGTGCTAATTTATAGGTGCATCACATAAATTATTATTTAATTTTACTTTCAAATATATTATAATTATTAAAATTTATAAATATTTAATTTATTCGTTAAATTTAAATATTAGATATATTCATCTATTATTTGTTGTGGTATTCACTCCTCGACAAGCGAAAAAATAAATTTTAAATAATATTTTTTATCAAAACCAAAAAAAGAACATATTAAACAAATAAACTTCAACGAGATAAAAATAAAAAAAAATTAAAGTGATTCGTGCACTTTTAAGATTTTTTAACAAAATAAAAGTTGAATTCAAGTTCATAAAACAAAAGATAAAATGATTGATAAAATTTAAGACCGAATCATCATTATTTACGACCTTAAGAGTAAAAAAATATTTAATATTTAATTCTAATAGAAAAAAATTAACATCTAAATATCACTAAATAAATATAACATTTTAAAACTTCATCGACTAAAATAAATTTAGAACGAAAACACTACCAAACATGAGCCAGCCCATTACCAAAACCATGCAGTATCTCTTCCTATTACAATAACATTAAAACTGGCCCATGCAACGGATGAGCCCACGCTCATAGAAAAAAGTGGCAGTCCATCAGTAACGTTTTGATTGGTTTTGGGCACTCTTAAGACATTATTAGATTCTATCAGACATTAGCTTCAAGATGTTTGGACTCCCAACTCTCAAACTCGATATTTGTAGATTGGATCTTATTTTCATATCGAGCCGTGGGCTGCGCTCTTAAACCCCTATCCCATCACATTTCTCTTCCTCAACTCTCAAAAGTTGCTGCAACAAAGTTTAAGCATGTTTCTGTCCTGATATGTAGGTAGGACAGTTCTCTTGGCAGCTGTTAAATTAGATAGCTCAGCTGCTAGCGCCGCCGCTCCCAACCCTCTTGAGCAGTACAACTTGTTTTAATAACATATATGATTCGCTTAAACCTGAAGCTATTCTTTCCACTGAATGTTTTAGCTAATAAAACATATAACTGTGCCACTCCTAGAGAAAGGATACACTGATTTTCCTGTTAGACTTAAAGTAGTCATAACAATTTTTAGATATATTTGTATCATACCTGGTAAATTAAACCATAGGCTAAAGGCTTTAGCATTCTGTTTCATTCTGAATTTTAAATAATTACACCACATAAACTTTTCAATCCTTGCCCCTAAAGGGCAGGGCTGTAATTCAAGACTCAAGCCTACCATATATCAATCATGCTAGTTCAAGTTCAAGGACTTTTTTGATTTGTTCAATTTCTTCTCAAAAATATCAATGCTGTCAGGTCGAAGTTGGAAAGCTTCTGAACTGCATCTAAAGTTCTGGGATGATCTCCATAAACTATGTTCTGTTGAAAGAGAAAAACATGGTGATGACACAACTGCAGAAGCTTCATGCCGAGAATCAACACTTTTCCAATCTAGAACGCATCCCCAAGGTATAATCCCGTTGCTTCAGCTTGTTGTTTGACCTATTTTGTGATTATTGTTGCTTGAATATCCTCAAGGGTCTACGTGGATAATGTGTTTTAGAAAGTAAATTCATTTGCTAATATGTTAAATGCTTAAAATTCATTTGCTTGCTGGATATATTTTGCTTATGATGAAATTTAGGTGAGGAAGTCGATTTGCCGTATCAAACAAGTACTTTTACTTACAGAAAGAGCTATTGAAGACCCTGATCTGAGGAGGTCTGCAGATATGAAGAGGATGATGAATGCTCTTTGATATTGTACTAAACTGCCTATCACTTTTCTTGAAGCCTTGCTATTATTTTGTTGTGGAGATTTGATGCTGCGTTACTTTTCAATGCCATTATTGAAGTAAACATTGTAGGTCTGTCTCGGTTTTTGTTTTGGATGCCACATAATCAAAACATGATCCAAATAAAAAAATTGAAATGGACAATGGGGAGGTTTGCAGAGCCAATCTATGTTTAGTTTATTGCTTGCAATTTGCAAATCTGAATATCTATATTCTAAGCTGCGGTGTTGTTTATCCTCAACCTCTTTAACCAATTGCGTTTTTCTTGTGATGAGTGTATTCTCCCGGTATGGCTGAGGTGAAATAGCCACTGCCCACTGAAAATCATGCATTGTTTGTCTCCCTGCTAGAGGCCACACGAGGCAGAGAATAGTCCCTTTTAATGGAACTGGAAGCCCCCCAAACTGAGCTCAGCTCAGCTCAACTCTGTCACTCAGTTTAATAAAGTGAAATGGAAAATTTGGGTCAGCATTCAGAGCCGGGTTTAATGAATGAAGGGTTTTTGATACCTACCCCATATCAAAAGCTTGGCCGATTTTAATTACTTCATATATAAAAAACAAACAAGTTCATTTTTTTCTTCTTTCGTGCTGGTAACCTTCATGACCTTGATTGTTTAAAAATGTAATGGAACTGGTTTAATAGCATATCCTTTCTTGTATGGACCATCCATGTTGAAGTTGAACTTTAAAATCTAAGAGCTGCAACTAGATCTATGAAAGAACACGAACGAGGTTATGTTTATATTTTATTTGTCTAATTTTAATTGAATAAATAAATAAACACGGAATATTTTATTTGTGTTCGTTCATTAAGGAATATAGTTTGTTTGTGTTCGTTCGTTAACATGATAAACAAACACAAAACAAACATAGACAAACACAAAAACCACATATAATGTATTAAATACTTGATGTTTTGAGTTAGTTCGATTAATTCAGTTAATTAATTGATTTTAAACCGAATTAATAGATAATTATAATTTTAAAAAACTAACTATTAGTCGAAACTTAAAATTATCTAATAGATTAACCAATTTTATTTTGGTCCGGTTAATTAGTTCAGTTTAATTGAATAATGAACACGTAAATAATTTAAATGAATATGAATGAACAAATATAAATAAATATGAACAATGAACATAAAAAATAAATCATTTATTTATATCCATTCATTTAATTAAATAAATATTTTTATATTTATTTATTTAATAAATAAATAAATATAAGTAAATTATTATTAAATGATCATAATAATTCATTAAACATTCAATTCGTTAACAACCCTTTCGTCACCTACGCATTCAAAGCGCTGCTCTGTAGTATTATTTATGGGCCACTTTGTATTAAATTAAATAATATGACATTATTTCTAGAAACTAGAACAAGACACAATAGTACAAGAAAAATCAATTTTATTTGTTAGCCCGTTGTACATCACTTCCTTACTTTTATGTGGGTTGGAAGTTGGAACAATCCAGGAGACAACCTTAACTCTCCATCAAGTGAAAATCTGCATATCCTTCCTCCTCTAAACATCACCCTCCAGTACCCACATGGGTTCCTTATTCACTCCCGACCCTAGAAACCCATTGCCTACATTACCAAGAAAAAAAAGTCAAAAGGTTTCCAAACACTCATGAGTCGAACTTTTTATAGGAGTAGTTTTCTTATCTGAAACAAATCAAGTACAGAATCCCACACACGTCATTTCATTTCCCTCACAGTACCGTGACTCTATCCTGCCCCTTGTTAAGTACTTGCCCGAACTGCCCACACCATTACCCGAGCTGCCCTACCATGTACCCCAAGTACAACTTTCCTTTTGCCGTCTCCCTCTGTCCCTGTCTATTTTTTATGCCTCTTCTTAACCTCTCTCTTAAACTCGATCAAACACATTTCTTCTTTATTCACTTTCGATTTTATCTCTCTTTAACTTTTGGTCATCTTTTTTGTTCTTCAATATATTGAAAGGCGGCTTTCGAAATTGAAATTGAACGTGGTGGATGGATCTGAGATTGAATTAGATCGGGTAAACGGGAGAATCTCAATCGAAGGGAGTTAGGGTTTTGGGTTTGAGATCGAGAGAAATTAGGGTTTGATTTAGGGGGATTTTTTAGGACATGGTGAACGGTAGTTTTCTGGGTGGATCTAGGGTTCGGAGTTGGTGAAAGAAAGGGGAGGAAGTTGAAGATAGAAATAAGGAGGGGGGTTGATGGTACTTTAGGGGGGAAATGCAAGGCTATGCATGGACGGGGAGGAGTTGAGGAGAGAAAAAAGGTACGGCACATGTGGACGGTCCCTACACGTGTAACGACTGTTCTGAGTGGTGATGGTGGTGCTTTTCTAGCTTTTCTTCTTCTTCATCTACTCTTAATTCGTAAGAGAGGTCTTTTTAGATTTATTTGGAGAAAAATGAAATTATGGATTCATTTTCTCCTTCGGGAATTTTGAGACGACTGCTTAGCTTTCGGTGGAAAGTGTTGAATTACTCCTGATTTTCTTAGGACTTTTTTTGCCTGGGTTTTGAGTTAGCCGGAATATTAGTAGGAAGGCATTTAACTTTTCATATTTAACTTTTCATCTTTTGGGTGGATTGTTTGGCTGAGGTGCAATGCAAGTGTAAGAACATGAGGTTGTGATTTCTGCTGCCTTGTTACTCCATCTTTGTAAAGTTATATTCCTTCCTAAAGACGTTGAACTTCAATTGGGGATTTGCTCCTGTGTGTCGGCGAGTTTATGACATCACAAATGAGTGTTTATGGTGGCTAACAGATCAAGATTACATTGATGTGAGTCCCAGATGCTCTTGCATATGTTTTATTACTTTCAAGCTCTCTTAGTTGATAATTTCATTTTTATTTATTTATTTATCAGGAACTACAAGAAGAAGTAGATCAACTGTTGTATAAGATGCGTTTCGAGATGCATGCAACAGTGCAGCAGGGTGGTCGTTCTCCAAAGCCCATAAATGGTCCTACATCAACATCACAGTTAAAATCTGGTTCAGATAGTGTACAGAACAGTGCTTCCTCTTTTCCCTCTCAGGGTAAGGGGAAAAAGAGGGAGCGTGGTGATCAAGGCTTTGAGCCTGTCAAAAGGGAACGCACTAGTAAAATGGATGATGGGAATTCTGGTCATTGTAGACCAGAAGTTAATTTAAAATCTGAGTTTGCAAACTTTACTGAAAAGGGGGGACTAGAAGATTTCTCTGGAGTTGAGAAGTTGGTTCAGCGCATGTCATCTGAGAGAAATGAGAAGAAAATAGATTTGGTGAGTCGGTCAATGATTGCTGGTGTGATAGCAGCTACAGATAAGTTTGATTGCCTTAGTCATTTTGTTCAGCTCAGAGGGTTGCTTGTTTTTGATGAATGGCTTCAGGAGATCCACAAAGGGAAGATTGGTGATGGTAGCTGCTCCAAGGATGATAGATCAGTTGATGATTTTCTTTTAACCTTACTCCGAGCTCTGGATAAGCTCCCTGTAAATCTTACA
This sequence comes from Abelmoschus esculentus, assembly GCA_035048815.1. NCBI lineage: Eukaryota > Viridiplantae > Streptophyta > Magnoliopsida > Malvales > Malvaceae > Abelmoschus > Abelmoschus esculentus. The sequence goes on from JAUCBN010000004.1 coordinate 82,850, forward strand.
GCTCTGCAAATGTGTAACATTGGCAAGTCTGTGAATCATTTGCGTGGTCATAAGAATATAGAAATACAGAAGAAAGCAAGGAGTTTAGTTGATACATGGAAAAAAAAAGTTGAGGCTGAGATGGATGCTAAGTCTGGATCAAATCAGGTTGTTCCCTGGTCTGCTAGAGCTCGTCTTTCTGAAGTTTGTCATGGTAGAAGCAAGCACTCTGGATCATCTGAGGTTGCCATGAAGAGTTCAGTAACCCAACTTTCTGCCTCTAAAACTGGTTTGGTTAAGATTGCTCAAGGAGAGACCACAACCAAGTCTGCTTCTGCATCACCAGGATCTGTGAAGGCAGCAACATCACCTGCTTCTGCCAGTACAAACTTAAAAGATGAGCAGACACGAAATTCTACAGTTGTTGGCACCTCTGATCCTCACGCCACCACAAGGGATGAGAAAAGCAGTAGTTCTAGTCAGTCCCACAATAGTCACTCTTGTTCCAGTGACCATGAGAAGACTGGGGGTGTTTCTGGAAAGGAGGATGCAAGAAGTTTGCCAGCTGGTTCTGGAACAGTGGCTAAGATCTCAGGTAGTTCTTCACGTCACCGGAAATCCATTAATGGTTTCCCAGGGCCATTAGGGATTCAAAGAGAAGTTGGATCAAGCAAAAATTCTTCCTTGCATAGAAATCCCGCTTCAGAAAAAATATCTCAGTCCGGTTTAACATGTGAAAAGGCAGTGGAGCCACCTATGCCTGACGATAATAGTCATAAGTTCAATGTCAAGATCCCAAATAGAGGTAGAAGTCCTGCACAAAGTGCCAGTGGAGGATCACTTGAAGAGCATTCGGTCATGAATAGCAGAGCATCTTCTCCCGCGCTTTCAGGGAAACATGAGCAATTAGATTGTAACGTGAAAGAGAAAAGTGATAATTATCGGGCAAATGTTATCAGCGGTGTGAATACTGAATCCTGGCAGAGCAATGACTTCAAAGATGTGCTGACTGGGTCTGATGAGGGGGATGGTTCACCTGCAGCTGTTCCTGACGACGAAAACTGTAGGAATGGAGAAGATGCTAGGAAAATGACTGAAGTTACAAAAACTGCTTCCTCGTCATCTGGAAATGAACTTAAATCAGGGAAACTGCAAGAGGCTTCTTTTAGCTCAATAAATGCTTTAATTGATAGTGTTAAGTATTCCGAAGCATGTGAGTGCATGCCGGTTGGGGATGATGCTGGAATGAATTTGCTTGCTAGTGTGGCTATTGGAGACTTCTCTAATTCGAATGTGACTTCGCCTATTGATTCTCCTCAAAGAAATACCCCACTTGTTGAATATTCTTCCTTGGGAAATGATGCAAAACTAAAACCTTCTGGGGTTGAGGTTGTTCAAAATCAAAATCAGTTTGTTGAGGGTGTGGATGATGATCATATAAAGCAGGGGGTTGCTGCCGGTAATTCTTGTGCAAAAGATGCAGACAAAAAGACTTGTGCTCTGGAAAATTTTGGAGAGTTGAATGAGCATTTAACTTCATCAAATATGGCTTTGCCACATATTGTGGACCAATGCCTTGAAAATGGTAAATTAAAGGAAATTATAGCGGCTGCTGTAGTTAATATGCCCTCCGCTTGCACTATGGAGAAAACTTCTGATATTGGAGATTCCAAGGAGCATATGGAGAAAAAGTCCGGTGGAATAGGTGATGATTTCAGTGTGGATGCTAAACAAAAGGTGAGCACTTCTGTGGTGAATGAAGAGATCATTGATCCAGTTGTAAAAGTGGAGAAAGAAGTGGTTGAAGGATCTTCATCTGTACCTTCAATTGAAGTTTATGCTGATAACAAGGAATATGTCACTGAAGGTTTGGAGAGAGGTTCACAGGCTCATCAGAAGTTGGTTGTTATTAGACATTCCATCAATGGAACGGATAAAGAAGCATTGCCTTCTTGCTCTACTAAAGATATGATTTTGGAAAATGTTGATGAAGCGAAGCCCAAGAAGGATGTTGAGATTGATGCACCGAGTCATGGCAGTCTCAGTGAGAAACAAAAACCTAAGTTGGAAAGTAATGCTTCTTCTATTATTTGTCTCAATTAAGTTTGAAATACTTACTATTTTTGAACTTGCATTTTGCATTTTTTATTTCCCCCCTCATTAAATGGGTAAATAAATTATTTGGTTCAGTTGTCACTGCCCAAAAAGGTGAGCACATGCAGGAGAACTTGGAATGTAGCGAGGGTCATGAACCACTTGGTGGACCATCTCCTTGTAAGGCATCACCGGAAACCGAACAACCTAAGAGGACAAGGGGATCTAAGGTGACTGGTATAGAAGCAGTTGAAGTGGAAGAATGCACATCAATTACTACAGGAACTTCTCGTCCAGGTGTTGCAGCTACAGATGCAAAAGTAGAATTTGACTTGAATGAAGACTTTAATGCAAAGGAGGGCAAAACTGTGGAACCAAATAACTTTATAGCAGTAGAATGTTCAGCTCCTGTCCAATTAATTAGCTCATTGGCTTTCCCTGTATCTTCTGTTTCTAGCAGTCTTCCTGCTTCAATTACTGTTACTGCTGCTGCTAAAGGGCCCTTTGTTCCCCCACACGACCTACTAAGGACTAAAGGGGCACTTGGTTGGAAGGGGTCAGCAGCCACAAGTGCGTTTCGGCCAGCTGAACCCAGAAGAAGTCTAGATATGCCTCTGGTTACAAGTAACGCTTCCATTCCTGACGCTACTAATGGGAAACAGAGTCGTCTCTCCTTGGATATTGATTTGAATGTAGCTGATGAGAGAGTTCTTGAGGATCTTGCTTTTCGAAGTTCTACCCATGGCACAGACTCTGCACCAGACCTTTCAAACAATCATGATTTGAAATGTGGATTGGTGGATTCTGCACCCATTCGCTCCTCTGGTGGACTTGATCTTGATTTGAACATAGTTGATGAGCCTGTTGATTTGGGTAATAATTCTAGTGGCAATAGTTCTAGAATAGACGCCCCTATGCATCCAGTAAAGTCGTCAGTTGGTATTCTTCATGTTGAGACAAGTTTTCACAGGGACTTCGATTTAAACAATGGACCTGCTGTGGATGAGGCGAGTGCGGAGCCATCGTTGTTTAGTCATCATAGTAGGAACAACAATGTGCTATCTCAAACACCAGTTCCTAGCCTGCAGTTAAACAATACTGAGATGGCAAATTTCTCACCGTGGTTTTCTACAGGGACTACATACTCAACTGTTACTATACCTTCATTTTTGCCCGATAGGGACCAACCTTTTCCAGTTGTTGCAACTGGTGGACAACAAAGGGTGTTGGGCCCCCCTACTGGTACCACCCCTTATAATCCTGATGTCTACAGGGGACCTGTGTTGTCATCTGCACCAGCGGTGTCCTTCCCATCGACTCCTTTCCAGTATCCTGTGTTTCCCTTTGGAACAACTTTTTCTCTTCCTTCAACCAGCTTTTCTAGCAGTTCAACAACTTATGCTGATTCATCTTCTGGCGGGAGGTTTTGTTTTCCCCCAGTCCATACGCAATTGTTGGGACCTGCTGGTGCAGTTTCATCTCATTACCCAGGGCCGCCGTATGTTGTTAGCCTTCCTGACTGTAATTATAATAGTGGTGCTGAGACTGGAAGGAAGTGGGGAAGGCAAAGTCTAGACTTAAATGCTGGGCCTGGAGCCCCATACTTTGAAGGAAGAGATGAGAGTACACCTCTTGCATCTAGGCATCTGTCTGTTGCCAGTTCACAAGCCCTGGCAGAGGAGCAAGCAAGAATATATCAGGTACCAGGTGGGTTTTTGAAAAGCAGGGAAGCTGAGGGTGGATGGGATGGATACAAGCAATCTTCATGGCAGTAGGAATCATTGAATATCATTGTCTATAGTGGCCCATTAAAGCTTGTGAGTCATTTTTGTTCCTTCTATGCTCCTTTTTGCAATGACTTCTCTTTCTTCCCTCATTTTGCTACTATGCTCACTCATGATATTCAACGGGTAGAGAAATGATATTAGAAATATGGATTTCTTCATTGTCTAATTTCATGCTTTCTTTTTCTTGTTCAGTTCTTCAAGGATGGGAATCGGTCAACCCCAGTGGTCTTCTAACCTGTGTTCTCCTTTAGAGGATGTGTGGTAAGTGAGCCATTTGATGTGTTGTTCATAGTCTGCAACCCCCACCTTTTCTCCATATCAACTGTACCGTAAATGAAACTGTCTGGGGGTATTCGAGCTTTGTTCCTTGAGCCTGTTCTGGACAAAGATCATTCTCTTTGTAGATATCATAACTGTTGGAAATCATGCCCTATTGTTGCCCAGACATTAGAAATTGGTACCCATACTGTTTTTTAGTGCATATCTTTCTCGACTTTTTCTCTCTCCCCCCCCCCCCCCTCCGTTTATTTGCTTATTTTCCCGATTAGATTGGTCACCGTATTTTGATACTGAAGCCTTCTCTGATGTGGCATGATTTAGTTACTGTGGTTGATGATGTATTGAAATTGTTTATTTAATTGTTAAACTCTAATTGTAGTTTATATGCTACAGTTTTAATTGGTGTCAAGTTTGTTAGCTATCGAATGTTTGAGTGCAGGCAATTTGATAATAACCGAGCACTAGTTTGGGCAAGTATATGTCATCCGTTGTTTTGCAGTGAATATTTTGTTGATTGAAGTAGGTATGTTGAACTTACAGTCTGGATTCTGGGGCTTCTGACCATCCATGAACCTATCTATTCTCATCGAATTTCTGTTTGCCTATATTTCTTTTTATTCGTTAAAGACAATGCCAATGACTTGTGCTTCCGGTTTTTTTAATACGTCCATGTTAATGCTCTGTATTGCGCACCAAAAGAGATGTGTTGAACATTAAGATGTGCAGTAGAAAAAATCTACTTGAAATCATAACTCAAACCGGGTCTTTCTGATGCACTGCTTCTTTATATGACTGGGTCTGGGCTATATCAATGTGTTTCTTTCTGGTACCTAAATGCAAAGCTTAATCTGGTCGATCGGATTTTTTTCTTGCCCGTTTTAATTAAATTTGAATTTCTCTTACCTGAAGGAAAAAATAATAAAAAAGGAATACAGATTTTGATTACTAAGGGGCCTGGATGCTGCGGTTCAAATTTAGCGAGCATTCCTCATCATGATGGAGTTAGAAAAAGACTACGAAATCATGCATTATAAAATGAGTCAACATAACATATAGGATTCCTACTTGAAACACATTCTGTTTTTTTCAATGCAAACCGACAAGAAGTCATAAAACAATAAAGAAATGAATAGAGTAAAATTAGCAGCGAATATATTACCATAATTAGACCGTGACGGTGAGAGTTTGGGGGCAAACTCACTTGATCCTGTTTGCTAAAAAGGATCTCTAGGCACAGCAGGACTGGAGTATAAGCTTTTGTTTTGAAGGTCACTTACGAGGCACAAAGTTCCTTCTGCAGAAGACGTTTCTGCAAATTGAATGAAAAAAATGATCACGCCTGGGACTGGGAGCTCTGGATTAAAGAAAGACAACAGGTCCTTCACTGTAAATTTTGTTCATGCAATTCAATGCAACTAGCAAAGAATCCAAGAAATTACTCCCATCCCTAATCAAAATGAAAGTAGACCGCACACAACTCGGAAATTCTTAGTGTCAAATATCGATAACATAGAGATCAGATGTGCCATATCATATCTAAACTCCTCAAGATCGAGACTTACAAGTTCAAAAGCACTTAAAATCACTACTTCCAGGGTAATTATCTAAAAACTCGCACCTCAACAATTGCCCTTAGGCACAGTGGCTTTAAAGTTTTTTCAAGAAAGTTTCACATGTTAGACAAGCACCCAAAAAATTTAAGAAAATAAAATACCAACATTAGACATCCTCGACTTGGCTTTTTCTTCTTCTCCTTCTGTTTCTGTTGTGGCTTGATGACAACCTTGATTGCAGCATCAAAAACTGCTTTCACATTCTGCAAATGTAAGGAAATCATAACCGAATAGAGAGATATAATAAATAATGTATGTCCTGTGTTTTGACATAACCTCGGACAGTATATCAATCAATGAACAAGTTTGAAAAAGGATCTTTATTGTTAATTAAATGGTATGATGCATATCAATAAAAAAAAGGTTTAACGAGTTATAAAGTTATTTCTATAAACCAGGCCTCCAAGGGATCGTCTGAGATGTTCGTGAGTGACCCAAGTCTACCAATCCCATTAATAGGTAGTAGGTGCCGAGTTTTTGTCATACCTGTTGTGTTTTTGAGCTGCATTCAATGTAATAAGATGCTCCAATCTGTTTGCGGAGCTCCTCACCCTGTTTTAATAGGATGGTTAAGATACCAAATCACTAATAAATCTCTTACATTTAACACCAGTGAACGAAATAACACCTGTGCAGTGCTAACAGGCAGCAAACCAGGATGATCAGCCAGGTAATGTTTGTCCTCACGAAGATCTATTTGTCCATTTTAAAAGACAAATTAGTATGCCATCCAGCAAATGGACACATAAAAGTCACAATGTTGGTGAATTCACTGAAACAACTTTGACAGCACCTTTTGAAGGACATGGATCATTCAAATATCAATTCAAAGGGCACCATAAAAGTTGCAGGTTCACTAAATTATAATCCCCTTTTTAGAAGATGCGATTACCCATAACTTTTTATTTCTACATGAAAGCAGTAAAGTGTCCATGTGATTGAATAGCTGGATAAGTGGTCGGTCCAGCACAACTTTAAAAATGCAACACCAAAATAAAGCAAAAAATCCGGAGGCGTATCAAAATGTACTATGAACACTCATTTTCTCCAGGAATAAAAACAATGGAGAGGAAGATACTAAGCTTTTTAACTGGAAGTGTATCGCTAAATTCCAAACTTGCTTTTGAAGTAATCAGATAGTTCTGCAGATGCAGTTGACAACTATTCTTTAACCTCTATATGCCTTCAATTTTGCATTTAGTTTTCTGACGAGCATGGCCATTGTTAGATCAAAACAAGATGAAAATAACACACGATATTCAAGCAAGCCTGAGTTCAGATCTACAACTATAACAAAATAGCATAGAAATCATAAACAAATTCCTCTCATCTTGGCAGATTCAAGGTAATATTTTCTCTTCATTTGCTCTCCCACTCAATCTATATCCTTCCCTCTCTACAGGACGCATAACTTTGTCTAAACCAAATTTCTACCTCATCAAGTAGTTTCCGTTGCAAGCATAAATCAGTGCCACTTCCAGTACATCTTCGTTATAGTTACTGAATACTTGAGGCTCCTTCGCAGTTTTTATCGAACTAAAATACCAATTTCGGATACACACAAGATTGACGCATTCAGTTTAAGAAAATATGTCTTTCAAAGCCCATTGCTTGCAACATTTACTCATTGAGGTCAGAAATATTACTCCACTTGAAAGTATGAACATCATTCAAGTGATGTTTAAATTATATCCGGTGATGCTACTGTACTACAAAGTATAGAATGTAACAACTAAATCGAGCTAAAATTTGCAAATGAAGTGTTTTTTGAAATGCTAATTATGTGGTTGCACAATTACCCAATTTGGTGCCAACCAGAACCACAGGGACACCTGGGGAATAATGTTGAAGTTCAGGGATCCACTGTCAGAGAAATCAGTGTCAGGGAATTGCAGAACATTAACATAAAACATCACAATTGTAGAAAGAAGTTTAAGATCCACGATAATCACCTTTTTTAGTACATTCTCATAGCTGGCTCGACTAACTAACGAGAAAGCTAAGACAAACACATCTCCACCTCTGTAGCTCAATGGCCTTAATCTATTGTAATCCTCTTGTCCTGCAAAAATTCGTCAAAACTTCATAACAGGTTTAAATTTTAAGAAAATAGTTCACTTTTGGGAAAGAAAAAACTTTCTTTGGACAAGTCAGTGCAATACCAACTGTAAATTTGAACCTTTTTAGCACAGTTTTGAGGAAGTAGAGGATAAACATAAATGCATAAAAGGTGAAGTAGAAATGATACCAGCCGTGTCCCAAAGACCTAAGTTCACAGTTGTGCCTTCAACTACAACGTTGGCACTGAAGTTGTCGAAAACCGTCGGTATGTAATCCTGACAACAATTCCAAATAAAATCCCAGATTCAAAAACAAAAGGGTGCAAAAGAGAAAGATCCCATGAAATTTAAGAACGGGAAAAAAACAGGTAAGAAAATTTAGCCAAGAAGCAAGAACATGTTCAGACTTCAGCACTATAGAGCTAGACTCTTTTCATGGAACAGGGTGGGGGGAAACAAGAAAAATTGGAAACTTGAGCAGCTAAAAAGCTTAGAGATATACCCAGAGAGAGATAAGATTCATAAGAAGGAGGGGGGGGAGACAGAACATACAGTGGGGAACTTGTTACTTGTGTAGCAAATAAGCATGCAAGTCTTGCCAACAGCTCCATCTCCAACCGTTACACATTTGATAAACCTGGAAGCACTTGAAGCCATTGAAACACAAAACAATAAAGCAAATACTGGGGGGGGGGGGGTGAACAGTTTTTATGGGTGGATAAATTTATGATCTTTTGAGTTGGTTTCTGGATTTAGAGAGAAAGGGTGTTGGGTGGATCACATGATTCTCACTTCTTCTGAAGCAATTCTATTACTCCTCTTCTTTTAAGTTTTTAACAAATAGAGATTATGATTTATTGCAACACAACACTCCATCAGCTTTTATTATGCTCCGAATTTCCAAATTTCTTCCCTTTCATCCTGCGTCTGCCTGTGTATGAGCTTTTAGAATATAATTCATTTTATTGCATTAACATATTTTACTGATTTCCATTAAAGGACAGTTCAAATTCTAGTAATTTTACAACATCTACTCTTTCTTTTTCCGCTCATATATTAGAAATTTGTAATAGCCTTTTTTCACCTTTATCACATATGCTATATATAACTTTAAGGTGTTGTATAAAAATATAATCTTATTTAATAATGATGTTCATATTTAAGTTTTGATAAACGAAATATTTTTTTATTATTTAAAAACACAATCATTCCACTTAAATTTTCAGAATATAAAAAAGTGAATATAAATTTGTATAATATATGACAATAGGTTATTATATGAGATATTTTCTTAAGATCTAATAAAAAGTAAATTACCTGTTAATAGTTCATCACACAATACATAATTACTTAACTAAGTAAAGGGGTCCATTGGAATGAAAGCAACAATAATAGATGCACACATACATACATGTGATGCACCGTATATAAAATGTTTCCTTTTTTTCTTAATTTTTTATGATAAAGACTTTTTTTTTTTGCGAGATAGAGACTTAAAATTTGTTTAAGAAGAAAGGAAAGGAAAATTATATGGTTTTCAACAATCCCCCTACTTTGAGTGTGACATACTAAATATTTTTTAAATGATTAGTATTTATTTAAAAAAGTCTATTTATAGCCTAATAAATATATAAAATAATTAAACAAATGATCGATCTAATTGTTTAGTTGCATTCCACATAAACATACATACTAGACTTTTTATTAGATTATTATCATCTTCTTAAGACGTGTTTTATTTATATTTTTTTATTAAATAAGATAATGTCTCTAGGTAATATCAATACTATAAATTATTTTACTAGATGATGATCTCCCTTTAATCATTTATTCTTAATATTTTATCTACTTTATTTTTATATAAAATATATTTATAATGAATATGTACCCTTAAAATATTAAGGGAAACCATTATTTTTTTTTAATTTGAATTACAACTATAATCCCATTCAAGTGATACCTACTACATTAAATATATAGATGTCATTATATGGGTGGGGAGACCTTGAGTTTTTATTCATTAGGACCACAAAAGCCATTTATTTGCTTATTATTATTATTGAAAATGAGTCTAGGCCCGAAGGGAGCTATTAATTAATATTTTAAATTTTAAATGTTAATTCCCATTGGATCATTCTATTTGGGCATAATCAATTGTTTTTTTGTAATAATTCACTTTTTCATTTGATTCAAAACCAATCGCTTAATTATATTCAACTTGCTATATCGTTAGTTACGCGCCCTTGCACGGTATACACATGGTTTCGGTTCCAACCATTGGAATCTTGTTTCTTAAATTAATTTGTGTACGTGTACTTTAATTCCTATGAACTTTACTTAAAAACATAACGAGAATTAAGAATGCAATACAATACGATAAACATTTATTTTGATTTCGTTAAGCGGTTAAAGTTGTTTTTCAATTATGAAACATCAATCTATTTGCCACAAATTGTTAAATAGGATCCAGATACTTTTTGAATCTAATTTTTTTATAAATTAATCATACGTAAGTATATTTTTAACGCATCTTAAACCGTCTTAATTAGATATCAAAAACTCAATATATACTCTTTTAATAAAGATAATGCAGTCATAAAATTCAATATGAATTTAATAAAAATTATCTTGATAATTATGGATTTGTATTGATTATTTATAATTAAATTCATGTATTTTCGTATTTATCACTTTTTTTTTCATGATTTAGTTGGTAGAGACACAAATCTACGAGGGCTCATGTTTATCTAATATAGAATCTTATGAGGGATGTCTCGTACTTATTTTTTGGATAAATTAAAATTATTTTATTCATCCAAAAGAACCATCAATATATATATATATTTAGAGTATAAACCAAATTCAAACGAACAAAGAATACAGAAAGAACTAAATCAGTCTCCATTCTTAAACCAAAAAAGAGAAGAAAGGGTTAGCGAGCTTCCAATCACAATCCTTTTGATCTGCAAACCAAGAGAACCTACCAACCGAGGGGCGTAACCATGCATTCTAAAATTTCTATCCTGCCGAATGTAGTATAAATAACTACACCAAGCCACTTAAACAATGGCAGCTTGTAATGATTCCTCTTGATATTCTTCTGAACTCACCCTACCATAGGAGATCATCTAACAAAACGATGTGTTCTGATGAGTGCCTAAAAGTCCTCGTCTTTTATATTATTTTCCCACTCAATTATTGCTAATAAAGACAGATTTAGAGGCGATAATGCATATTTTTGTTTATTTTTCATAATTCAGCATCCGTACATTGATTTCATGAATTTATCTATTATTTGGCATAAAACAGATGCATTTGATGGTTTTCTTTCTTAGACAGGAAATTGCATCATAGGAATTGCCAAACAAGAAGATGGATGCTGGAAGCTGAAGCTGGAATGCAGATAAGCACCCGCCTCGGCAGAATTTTGGAGGCCGCGGCAGCATCTGAAGAACAAATATCGATATGATAGGCGATCCGAAGAGAAAAATAAGGTGGACGTTTTAAGACAAGCGTCATAGAAATCGGAGCTAAGAAACGCACGGAAAGTCAAGGTCAAAGGCCACGTGGGAAAAGAATCCTTATAGGAATAAACTAGGAAATAAAATAAAGATATTTTATTTATGTACTTAACTTGTGTTTTACTCCAAGTTGAATTCCTACTTTGAAAAGGTTTGTCCTAGGCCAAGGCTATATAAACCATAGCCTATGTAGAGAGGAAAATATCTCGAAATCAAGTGTTCATAGAAAACCCTAAACTCCTTCATCGTCCCATAGGGTTTAGGTTAGTTTGTGGAGTAGTTGTGGAAAAAAGTTTGTAATTTGTTTAGTACTTATTAATGCAAGAACTTATTTCATAGTTTATTCTTTCTGGATACTTAACTTTCTTTGCATATGAGCTCGAGATGATAAGTATGTGAAGAAATATCTATTTGTCTAAGTTCGGGAGAGTTAGGCTCACGAAACGAGAGAATACAGTCTTTGCTTAAGGGCATTGACTAATCCGGTTGAGAGATCAACCGCCCAGGATTTCAGCGACTAACAAGACGCATGTGTTTGGTTGTTATCCGCTCTTGATTCACACCGGGAGGTATCATCAAGACGTGGGTTTCAACAGTTCTTTTCGCTTAGGGATAAGGAAGAAGACATACAAGGATGCTCTATCGAACTATGAAAAGTTGAATTGTCGACAAGGCATAACCCCGCCTAGGCAGCTGCGACGACCCTTTGTGCGATCCGCCGAGGCGACAGTTCAACCCTATTGCATTATAAGAAAGAGACAATTACATTCTGATTCCACACTACAAAGCACTCTAACCTGCCCCACTTTTCCATCCTTGATTTCTTGATCATTTATCTTTATTGCTTTAATTAGTTTTCTTAGTTAATTTAAACCCAATTATTTGTGTCTTTATTTTTCATAGTGCAGTTGTAAGAAGTAGTAAAGTCGACACAGTCCCTGTGGGTTCGACAACCTTAAATACTACAATCTGACAATAGTGGAAATTGACAGGACTTCCGAACCTCCATCATATTCGTAAAACAACATCTCAAACTTGCACCGAATAAGCATACAAAAAAAAAGACGATCCCTGCATTCAAATCTAGATTCACACAAGAGACACTACAAATTGCTTATGCCTTTCCATTGCATATCCTCTCTTTCGTTAATAATCTATCTTATAATACAAATCAAGTTATAAAAAAATGACGAGGAATCAATAGGCCTCCATATATTCTAAATTATAAAACATTATCATTCTTATGATGAAGAAAATCTTAAACCTTTCATGCTATAATTATTTTTTTTATAGAAAATTGCTAAATAGAAGACCTTTGATACAGACAGTTTATTTCCATTACTTATTTTTTAGTGTTTTTTTAATTTACTTTTTATTTTTTTCATTCATGGAGCTGTTTAGAAATTTGAGTATAATCTCCCATTTTTAATTTTTAAATTTAATAAAAAATTTATTCAATCCGAACTTTTACATTTTTTATCGCAAGACCAATATTATTTTTATTTGATCCAAGTTTCCAACCCTGTGTAACGTACAAATAAATTAAGATTACTTGCAACCGATTTAAATAAATATTTGAACTTTAAATGCGTCAATGAAGAAGAAACAAGGAGCTACTACTGTAGGTGAGTTGGCCATTTCCAAATTTACCAAAGTTTGTGAAAAGAAGCCAATTATTGCAAAGCTTTGAAAAGACAAGGTAGAGGGTATGCGTCAAGATGAAGTAAACATAATCAAAGGAAGGATTGCCCACGGAAAATTCTTAAGAATATTAATATTGGAATTTTTTTTTTCTTTAAAATATTGATAGTGAAATTTTAATTCCTGAGATATTGTGAAAGAAACAGTAGATTGAAAAGCATCTCCAGTAGGCTTCGTCTTTGACCACGAAAAGAAAATTCAACGTCAAAAGTCGAGCCTTTTGACTCCGACTTCTTTGTTATTTTTCTTCCCTAACAGGCGCAGCAAACAAAGCTTCCTGGAGCAGTGTAAGTCGAGCCTTTTGGCTCCTACTTTTTTGTTATTTTTCTCCTAAACACTGCTGACTCCTATACACTGCTGCACTGTTCACTGCTGCTTTGCTGTTCTGTTTGACTGTGCTGCCCGCTGGGCGTGGTCAAAATTACAAGAATGTTGGTGTTGAATTTTCTTCAAACAGTGTCTCATACTGAAGCATTGAATTTTCAAGTCGGAGCCAAAAGGTTCTGATTTTTGGCGTTGAATTTTCTTTCCGTTGTCAAAGACAGAGCCTACTGGAGATGTTTTTCAATTTACTGTTCCTTTTACAATATTTCAGGAATTAAAATCTCACTATCAATATTTTAAGGAAAAAAAATCTCAATATCAATATTTTTAAAAATTTTCCATTGCCCACTAACACAAACATAAATAAAAAGATCACAAGTTGTAGTCATCAGCTGAACTTGTTTATAAAAGATAAAGAATCATTTCTGCATTTTGTTTACCCAGCACATGCAATTTGCAGTTTTTGAAATAGAATTAATAAGCTTTTATTTTATCATTTCTAATGGTATTTATTTTATTTTCTTATATACAGTGAGTTTATAAGATTGAACATCAATTGAATGGGTTTATTTTTAAACTTTATAACCATTTTAATCAAATTTATTATTTTTAAATATTTTGTAGTCATAATTTATCCAACGACAGGCAAAACTAGTTGAACTTGATAGCTTAATTATTTTTCCACTAAAACCATCCCTTGGCCTCAACATGTAAAACATAAACATATTAATATTACCAAGTACAACTCAAGCCCCAAATGACCTTATCTCCCGAAAGCATTAAATAACACGACCCACTCCAAGTCAGTAGTCGGTTAGTCGCTATTCGGGTCAAGCACAAACGTTATCCAAACAGTATGCGCAAACTTACGCCTCCTCAGCGCGTGACTTTGAGATGAAATCAAAGTCAGGTTAGATTTAAATTTACTTCTTACCCTTCGTTAATATGATTTGTTTATATAAGTCATGATTTACGATTATTTCTCTTCTTTAAACTTAAATTTCTTTCATAAAATATTATATATCTTGTCATATTTATCGATTTTTAATTATCATTAAAAGACTTTCTGAAATAGGAACATTTCCCCAATAAGTTTAGAAAAAACTAATACTCCCAAGTCCAGCTATCGTTACTATTCTTTCCAAAATAGCAGTAGCCAGTATGCCACCATATGACTATGTGATGGATGAAATCTGTAACACCCTAAAACCGGGTTAGTGAAAACGGTTCGAATAATGTATATTAAAATCAAATCATGTGTTAAAAATATGAGGAATTAAGGGGACCAAATTGATTAAATTAGAAGCTTGAATATTGCATGATAAATACATAAATTACCTAGACTACCCCTAGCAATAAATCTAGTCAAGACATGTCATTAAGGGCAAATTGGTAATTTTGCATCCCTTTTTATGATAAAGAAAACAAAAGGAAATCAGCCCAAAATTTTCTTCATCCTTTTCATTCTCACGTGAAAAGCAAAAAGAAAAGGGGAGAAGAGGTTTCCATGGAGCTTAAAAGAAAGAGCTTGTATTCATGAAAACTTGGTGAAAATAGAAGCATTTATCTATGAAGAATTGAGTAAGTCATCTAAACCCCACTTAGATTGTTGATTGGCATAAGAATGAAGGTTAATAGATGCTGAAAATTTGGGGTTTTGTTGTTAGAAATTTAATTAAAGATAGCAATGGCTTGGGTATGATGTTAAAAGCATCAGAAAGTGATTTAAAAGCTTGGGTGTAGGATTTTGGGAGTGTTATGTACATTAATTGATTCAATGTTGAATATGCATGGAAATAGTTGTTAGAGAAGTGATTAGATGATGTTAATTTCATGCTTGGTATGCTGGAAAATCATGGTAATGAGTTTGGAATTGGGAGATTAAAGTATGAAATGGAATTTAGCCGAAATTGCTTAGAAGAGCTAATCCAAGTAGCCAACTTTGAGAAATTCCCCAGGTCGGAATTCAAGGAATTAGGAGCTGAAATTTTAAACCATGATACTCATGTATACCTAGTTTACGTGAAAATTTACGGAACCTTAATCCGAGTTCGGTAGAGAAAGATATACGCGTTTCCGTAAGGCTACCCGAGCAGTTCCGGAAATCCAGCCGGGTCTGTTTCGATTGAAATCTGGAGCTAATCGAATAGGAACTAAAATGTAAGGTTAATTGGTCCTTGTAGAGGATTCTTCTAGCTTTTCAACAAGGTAAAATTGACTAAAATCGGACATCGGAGCTAGGAGATATGATCGTTTCGCTAAAGGGTAGCAAAACTGTCCGTAATGCACATGTTATAATTGTTTAGCCTAAAATCACTTGAATTGGGTGATCTTGTTGGATCCTAATGTATGGATATTGTGTATGGATTGTTAGATAACCCGAGGGAAGAAATCGAAGAACAAGAAAGGCTTGACGTAGCGAGGAAACGAGGCAAAGGGGTTGCGATCTACAACCCGTAATAGCTTGGAGACATTGTGAGTGTGGCAAACCTTAGGGTTAGGACCTAGGGTCCTAACCATTTATTGCTTATTCGATTTATTATGTCATGTAAATGGACTAATTGTATATCCGGTAACAAGGGAAGGAGGATTAATGTTAAATGACTTGTTTGATTATATGACTTGCTTGCTAGATTATTAGAACTAGCTTAGCGCATATGCATTGCTTGGGAATGCCGAGGTAAGTAACGGCACGCGGCTACGAATGTCAGGTACGCAAACCATGCATGAAGCATGAATGTAATGATATGAACATTGGTTGATATGCATGTTATTGCTATTATGATGTACATGTAATGGTAACATGTTATGAAACTTGGCATTGATAATATGAATTGGATTGCCTTAAATGAAATGATAGAAGCATGATAATTGACTTTGTAGTAGCTTGTATTGGATACTTGCTCTTGGTAATATGAACTTGATTACATGAACCGAAAAATGATCAAATGGATATTGAAATGCTACTGAGCCTTGGTCTATAGTTGGTCATAGGTTGTACGGCATGCCTAGGGTCTTGAGCTCATTGTTTAGTGCTACGACACTCTTGTTTAGTACTTCGGTACTCTTGTGGGTACTATGGGTACCGTGATTGGTGGTTAGTCACCATTGTTAGATACTATGGGTATCTCTTGTTAGTACCTTTGTGGTACTCTTGTTAGTGCCTTCGTGGCACTCTTGTTAGTGTCTTCGTGACACTCTTGTTGACTCGTTACCTTGTCCTACTATACCAAGGCATTGTACGAACTTAATTGATAGATTAAAAGATTAAATGTGAATTATACTTACAAGTATTGGCTTGAAAAGCATTGACACTTGATCGTGTATTGACATTGATTATGGAAATGTAATTGATGCTATGTGTAGCACTTGAATGCAAAATGGCTATTGATATTGAGAATGATCATATGGCTATAAGTAGCCCTTGAAATGAATCGTTAAATGAAAGCATGAGAAATGTAAAATGACTAATGGGTTACATGAATTGACTTTATGCTAGCTTGGGCATATAGGCCATGTCATCGATATATACGATAGAATGTTAATCACGAAAGCATGATGCATTGTTAATTGGATATTGTTGAACTTGTACATTGAATGAACTAATGCCATGAATTGATTTATTTGCTTAATTGAAGCATGCTATGCTTATTGCTATGAACTTGATATGAAGATTGAAATAAGCATGTTATTGGCTATATGTTTTATGTCTAATATGGTTAGACTAGGGCTGCCTCACTAAGTACTTTGTAGTACTTACCACTCGTTTCCTCCTTCCCAAAACAACAGGTGATCGAGCCGAGAAGCTAGATCGAGATTGATAGCGAGTAAGGGCATAAAGCAAGCTAAAGTATGGTATTTTGTATTTTGAATTAACTCCTAGTTATGGTGGCATTAGTGATCATGTTTTGTTTAGCCTATGCATTTGAGGGCATGTCCCATAATTTGTATATATGTGGCCTGTTAATTAACTTGTTTTGTAAGCCATAAGGCAACGTTATGCATTGACTAGCATTTGGTATGGTTGATAATGGCTCATGGAACTCTAGATAGAGTATTGTGTGTTAATGTGTAAATGATGAGCCTCTTGGGTCTAACATGTAGACCATAAGGCTAAGGTATGATTGACTAATGGTCATAGACATGGAATGGTAGAATGAACTAGATAATGGTATATGCATTGAATTGGATAAAAGATGCAATGGTTAGGTTGTTAATTGAAGCCTAAACGTGATAGAATGATCCCTTAAGGATTAGGGATGGATTAGGACCAACTAGGTGACCCTTTGGTAGAGCCTAAATGTTTAAAAAGATAGAGACCTGCTCATTTCGAGCAGGGGTATCGATACCCATCTTAGGTGTATCGATACCCCCTTGTAAATGGCCATCTGGTTCGAAGCCTAGTCCGATACCACCTTTGGCAGTGAAGAATAGCATCGAAGCATGGTGCGATGCCAGGCTTCGTTGTGTCTTCCCTGGTTCGATACCAGTATCGAACCAGGCTACCCAACTTTGGTCAACAAGTCAACGAGGGAGGCCCAGTTCGATACATGGTTCGATACTGGGGCCTCCAGTAGCAAATGGCATCGAATCCTGGTTCGAACTAGGGTGCCTTGCCTTAAAGTCAACAAGTCAACGGTCAACACCGTTGACCGGCATCGAACTGGGGTTCGATACCTGTTTCGATACCGGTATCGATACCCCTAGCTAAATTGGTTCAAAATCGAAGAATGAAAATTGGATTGGTCAATAAGATAATGTTAATAGTGATTGAATGAATGGAATTTGGTTAAAGGTTTTTCTCAAGTTTAGTTGGGATTATAATTGATAAATAAACGAGAATTAAGAGTCGAATTGGATAATTATTTAAGTATGAAAAAGTTTTAAAATGACCACCAAATCGATAAGTGTAACACGAGATTGTTCGTAAAGTTTATACAAATGAATAATATGCTAAATAATTGAATACAAGTTTGCTTCAAATTCGAGTCGAATGTCCGGTCGACGCCCCGTCTCCTAACCCGGGGCGAGGGTGTCACAAAATCAATAAAATCTTATTGCAGTTGCACCACATCAATACCATTACCGAACTCACATTTAGAGAAATTAAGACATCGGACGGATGTCTACACATAACAAGCAAGAATACGATGGACATTCCCCTAATTTTTTAGGGGGGGAAACGGATATATTTTCTCAAGTATTCTTGAGTCAAATGTCAATTTAAAATTTATGAAAATGTATAACAGATAATAATGTTTCTCAAGTATTCTCAAGAAAATGTATAACAGATAATAATGTTAACTGAAAACCAATTTACAAGTCTCACAGAGTCTCTATTTTCTTCTCACAAGGATGGATATCCTGAACATGAACTAGCTTCTCTTGGACAACTGTATCAAGCCAAGGTTTGCAAACTTGCTTTGCTTGATCCCCAAAGCTCGAGTGCTTGATTTGCTTCATCCTGGCAGCGTGTAACATAGGTGATCTGGTGCAGTTGGAAAAAGTGTGTGCTGAAAACCAGAATGTTTCTGATTCAACTGGAACAATAGGGCGCTCTAAAGGGGCTTCAGTGTCTTCTTCACATCAGCAGATATCTGTTGCAGTTGTGACAGAGTTTGTACGGTGGAATGAAGAAGCATTAACCAGATGCACTTTATTTTCGTCTCAGGTAATAATTTATCCACTAACCACTGGCATGCTTTGTTACTTGTGTACAATCTTTTTGCAGGAGAGAATGCATAGAGGACTTGGCTGAGCACCAAAAAAAGTGGTCTAAGGAAAAAAATTGAGGCTTTTGAATGTTTCTATTATGTATTAGCTATTAATTGTATTGCCCTTAAAAGTTCTATCCAAATCTTAACCTTCCGGTGGGTTTCTTAAGGTGCATGCTAATATGTTGTCCGAAAAGCTTTGCTTTTTTATATAATTCAGAGGCCCACCACGATTGGTATGATGAATAAAGGGATAGCTAATGTGATATGATTGCATATATAAAAATTAAGCATGCATTATGCAGCAAAATGCTAGTGTGGTAAAAAGAAAAGGCTGGATGACCAAAAGAAACAAGATATTATGACATGAAAGAGACAAATTGCTAACTTAATTGAAATTTGTTTTTGACAGTCCGCCACACTTGCAGCCAATGAAAGAAACCAAGTAAGTTGGTTTTAAACATGTTGGTTCTCTGGATTATTGCCTGGATACTTATTGATCTCAATTTTTTAGGTCAGCCAATATATAACTGATGGACTTGAACGGGCTAGAGATAGCTTGACTGAGGCTGCAGTCATGAGAGAAAGGTTTGTGCTCGGTACAAGTGCTAGTAGGAGAGTAGCAGATGCAGCTGCTTCTGCTTCTGCTTCTGTGGTAAATACATGGTTATGATATATTTCATGAATTAAGTTCTATTTAACCAAAAAAGTAATGGAAATAAAGTTGGTTGGTAATTACATGATGTGTAGGCTGAAGCTGCAGCAGCTGCTGGTGAAAGAAGTTTCAGATATTTCATGGTTGCTGTGCGGCGTTGTGGCTGTAGTATGGCCATAGTTCAGCAAGTATGTTGGGTTTCTTGGTTATTTCTTATAGTAGTGTTCTGTTCTCAATGAAAGAATGTTATAGGCTTATGAATATTTGAACCTACCTTACCTTTTATTTCCAGTACTCTGCAAATTCTATATCTCGGCTCTTATTGCCTGTTGATGGTGCTCATGCGGCTTCTTGTGAAGAAATGGCCACAGCAATGTCTAGTGCAGAGGGTGCTGCTCATAATGGTCTTCGACAATGCATTGAAACTATGATGGCTGAGGTCAGTTAACTTCCATTTTTCCATATAGTTTTTTCTGGGTAATACTGTCAGGGTAATTGTCAGATGCATGCATGACCGTCACGAGTCTGCTCTTTCTTTTGTTTTTTATTTTCTGAAGTATTTACTTATATTTTGAGGGTTGAACTTCCATGCCAATGTTTTTTTGATTTGTAAGAAAAGGAAGTGTTGGAGCAACATAGCTTATGAGATTTGCCTATTTCTTTTATGGGCTTTGTTTTCATTTCTTCTGTTCTCTTCTCACCACCTAAATAGCTTATGAGATTTTCCTGATATTAGTTTTCTTAATTATCAGCTATTATATATATGTAAAAATCCTTTGTAGGTTGAACGGCTATTATCAGCTGAACAAAAGGCAACGGATTACCGCTTGCCTGATGATGGGATGGCTCCTGATCATCGTCCTACAAATGCCTGCACAAGGTTTGTCCTTCTAGTCAACTTTTATGGGTCCATAACTCTATGAATTGTGAAGCTGATTGATTCAGAAACATTAATCTTCAAAGTCCATGGCCCATAATTTTTGTTGCTTGGTTATCTTTATGTTACTTATTTGTTGTCTACTTGTTAACTAAAAGTCCATTGTTTCCAGATCACAGTAGCTATCTTCTTTAGCAGTGCAGCAATAAAACAAATTATTTTATTTCTTTTCCTTGTCTAGAGTTGTTGCTTATCTTTCTCAGGTTCTTGAGGCTGCTTTCACTGCACTAGAGGGTCTTAACATACAAGCATTCCTGACTGAACTGGTATGATGTTTTCATTTGATATTCCCGTATATTGTTCTTAATTTTGTGACTTCGAGTGTACTAAATTTTTGTGTACTAATAAGCAATGTAAGTTATTCGAGTGCACTAAAATTTTGTTTACAAAAAAGGTTAGTTTTGAGTACTGAATTACCATATTTTGAAAAGTTAAATCATCCCGTCTTTTCAGGGAAATCGCTTGTACAAAGGACTACGTAATCATTGGCAGAAGTTTACTTTTAATCCGAAGTATCTGACCTTTGCTCTAATGTTCTTATTTTGTTGAACAATGAAATAGCCACAGTGAAGCATATATTTTCTGATTGAGGGAGGGCCTTGAAGAAACTGATGAAAAACAGTATGTTTTCTCAATATATTGTTCATATATCGTATAATGTACAATGATAATCTTTTAAAGACTTTAATACAAGAGTTGGACTGTAACTAGAAGTTGTTAATATTTACAGCTCTAATCTCTTATCTCTTAGAGTTAGGATAGATCTATTTACATCCGAATTATAGACACCTACTCTTGCATAACTTTCAGGCCTCTCATATGCTTGTTGCATGTCTACCATAGAGATCTTGTAATACATGTTTGCTTCAAACTTTAGAATGTTTATGTACTAACTTGAAGTGGAGGACTAAGACTAAAGCGTGACATAACGGAGTATGGAGTTTTAATGCACCTTCAGTTGATGAGAACTTTGAACTCCTTGGAATGTAAGTTATGGAACATTGGATCACTTTCTCGTCATTCAAACCTTTATTTCAATGATGAACTGTTTGTCTCCAGCTTGGCCAATGTTTTTATTGTTGCCCCTGAAAGTCTCTCCAGTTTGTTTGAGGGCACATCTAGCATTCGGAAAGATGCACAAAGGTATTGGCAGTGCTCATACTATTGTTTTTGTTTTTAAGTACATTTGGTGTTTATGTTTGTGGAAGGTTGCTAGTTTTGACTTTGGCTCATAATTCTGGTTTATTCAGCTTAGAGACGACTACAAGAGTGCGAAACTTGCATCAAGGCTCAGCTCTTTATGGTCGAGCTCTAGTTGATTTAGAGGTGGATTGCTTGTTTGTATTTTCAGTTTCTGATTGCAAGACAGCACCTGGTTTATTTTATTATGTTTGTGGAAAAGAAGATTATTGTGAGCTAATCAAGTCAAGTCGGGCCTTGAAATAAGAAAAATGTACTGTTTTGAAGTCCTACCTCTAGTCCTAGGAAGTTTAAAAAAAATCTAGTCACAACTATATAAAACAAATTTTCTATACATATTTATTCATCAGTTCTGAGTAATGATTTTAAAATTCAAAGTGTACACTTTCCCTTTTAAATATCAATATTTTTTCCTTAAAAAAATTGATACCGAGCGTACAATTAATGTAGCCAAAAAACAATCCCAGATGCGTTGCTAACGGAAATGGGTTAGACAGCAGTGCACTGCAGTTACCCCTAAAAGTCCATAACAGTACACTCACGAGAGGATAACACAAGGAATCAAGCAACAAGAATTGAAGAAACAGATCAGAATACAAGGGATATTTGCTACAACTCTGCTGTACCTGTAAATCACCAGCACTTTGAAAACAACTCGGCTGCTGACGGGAAGAGAAAAACTATTACTAAAAAGATAAATGACAAAGTGATATTTGCTACAATTCGTAGCTTAATTCACACCAAATTATCCTATTATTTTGGTTTAGGAAATCATTTCCACTCCTAAATATGCCCTACGTGCCCTAAAATGTATTCCAAACAACTTAAGAGAAGCCAATGTCTTCTTCTTACACCAGTTCTAGCCTGATAATTATAGGTAAATAAAATTATTCCTTGAAAAGGCATGCTTAAATTTGGGAGTAGTGGCAAGTTGTAGCTGGTTGTGGGCCTCAAACTGTCCTTTTGGGATATCTTTCCTTTCATGCAACGGATGTAGCCATTATCGCCCAGATAAAATACTGGAATGTTCAGTAAATTTACTCGGTATTTTTTAAAAATTACAAAATGAAACAAAAAGAGAAGTTTTCTGATTTCTTGTCCTAGTGGTAGTAGGTTGAGCTTCAACTTTGGGTTTGTGTTCAAAGGCCTATTCTTGCACATGATTTGATTGGGTCTAAGACATGTATGTTTGCTGCCAGTTGTTCAAATCTGGGACTACTATTATGTTGTCAGCTAGTTATTGTATTTAACCCTTTCTGAAGATATTAATAATGTTATACCTAACCTATGTTCCCCTCCCTCCTCTTTCTTTCATGACACTGCATTGTTGAATCCAGCTTGCTTGCTTGCTTTGGCTGTTACCATTTGATATGAGTCACATTTCTGCATTGTAAAAGTTATTCTCTTCTGTTGTCATGTGCGACATATCTTTCATGTCCTGATCTCTAATTGATTTTTATCTATATATTATCTGTGAAGGAGTGATGGGAGAGGAATGGTATGGCAAAGAGATAATGTATTTGAGGTTGAGCTTCAAAGACCATTTAGCTTACTTACTAGAAACTGCTCATGCATGTAAATGTAATTGTCAATTTGCACCCTTATTTCAATTTTGTTTTGTTTTGTTGGTGGGGCCTAACTTCACCGGACGCTTGCTCGTTAAATCCCTTCTTCTTTTTTAAATTCATTGCTGAAAGTGATGGTACCCTGCATCAGTCGTGAACTGAAAAGGAAACAAGCGTCAAGCATGCCTATTTTAATATCTTGGTTTCTGGGATGTCTTATATACTCATTCTTCTCTTTTGGTATTTTAAGACAGTTAACTTCAAGAAATATTGTCTGTGCTAGAATATGAATCCGAATGTATTTTTTTAACAGTCTCTTGATTATTTGAGTAAAATATTCAACTTCCATGGAAGGAAAAATAGATTGGGGTCAAAGTTCCCTATGTCAGAGGCAAAGTAGAGTACAATTCTTATCAATGCAAATTCTACAAAGTGGGAATCAGAAGGATGCAAACTGGAGAGCAATAAACCATTGAATTCAATTCTCCTAATTATTATGACATCATTTGCTCAAAATTTTGTATGCTCTTCACTCTTCTCAGTTCTCTAGCTTTTTCTTCTTTTTTTAGTCCCTCCTGAGTCCTGACATGAGTTGTAGTAACAGTAAAAAAACAGCAGTTAATACTCTTTAGTCGTGTCCTACAAATCCTTGGGGGAATCTCTCTTATCTACACAAAACACGACCTGTCCTTAACTGTCAGTTTCATGTGCACTATGCTTAATCTGGAAAATTATTAACCACTACCATTACTCTCCTAAAATCTAAGCCTCTTCTTCTCTTCCCTTTATCTCCAGTCTCCACCACATTCCCCCCCTCCATTATTATCGGTAGTTAGTGCATTCCTTTCCTTGTTTTTATTTTAAGGTTGTAGCTAGGCCGAGCCCACCAAAATGCCTCTTTTTCTGTGACGAAATCTAACTATCTACTGTACGTTTTGAGACTTCAGTCTGGACTCTGGAGTCTCTTTGCAATGGCTTTCTCCCACATGTCATGTCTCATTTTTCTTTGTTTGGTTTTGAGTCTCAAAGGGAACTGTGGTGCTTCTCAGTTCCCGGTCAAGTTCTTAAAGGTTCCTCCTACATTTTCACACCGCAGCTCAGCCGAATTTGTATTTCAACTTCTGGGACCTGCCAAGGTTACTTGCTCACACTGTAGCATCACTTGCAAGGTTAGCTTGTTACTCACAACGATTTCTACTTTTTCTTAGCTCTCATTTCTTTATTGTTTGCACACTTTCCCCCTGGAATCCGTTTTCCTAAAGCAAACTCCTTTCATGTGACCCCGTGCATGCAGCTGGATTACGGCTCTGCTTCGGATTGTAGAGCTAGAAAGATTTTGTACACTGGCTTACAAGATGGAAATCACTCATTTGGGGTCTGCATAAATGGCTCCCAAGGACCTGCCTGCTCTAGCTATAGTTGGACTGTTGGTAAAGAAACCTTCCTTTATTCTTTATAAGTTGTAATCACCTTCCTTTTTTTCTCACAATGCATACAAATGCTCTGTTTATGTATATGTAGATTGTGCAATTCAACCTATCTTGAATAATTATAGTATCCTTCACTAAGTTCAACTGTAACTTAATTTATGCAGATACTGTCCCTCCCACAGCATATATAACCTCGTCAACACCTTTCACAAATGCTCTAAACGTTTCTGTAAATATTTCTTTCACTGAATCTTGTTCCGGCGGCAGAGGTTTTAAATGTTCGTCTGTCAATGATTGCAACGTGAGTAGATGGCCTTTAACTTCTTGAACTTCTAAATTATGTTGATTTTTTCTGTGTTACCTACATTTGCTTGCGTTGTTCATCAGTTCACAACCCCTTTGTTTTCTGTTTACCAACCCATCAACAACAATGAATGTTCACAAGGTTATTGTGACCTTCTGATGTGTATTTAACGAATTTCCTTGTCAATTAATCCTTTAAATGGCCAATGATAAGAGAGGATTTTTTCTACTTTTCGAGCAGTCGTGAGTCTATTCTATCAATTTATGCATAACCAAATTCTGGCAGTTGCTTGTTTATGGTGCTGGCGAAGTTGTACCATCATCACTCACCATTCTGGAGCCGAACCTCAAGTATTTGCTTTTTGTGAGCATATCATCTGCTTCTCAGTATGGACGCTTGATATTGGTAATGGATAGGGGGTTTTGTGCTGATGCTTCAGGGAACTCATTTACTAGATCCCCAAATTCAACTTTCTATGTGCATTATGGTAAGTAGTTTCTTCTTTTCTTCAAATTTATTCTCTGTTTCAGTTACCCATTCATGAAATGTTTACATTTTCTAACTCTTAACTTCATGCTTGTGGCTGATTGTGTTTCACAGATAGAAGAAGTGTATTTGTTGACTTGAGGGTTCATGTTTCTGAGAAATTGCTTCAACTACAAAGTGAAGTTAGGACAGTGCAGGCAACTAATAATTATAACAACCTGAAGTTGTACCTATACTTCTCAGCGCCTATTCTCAATTCATCGACCGAGGTTTTAAGATCTCTGAGCATTAGTCAGGGTAGACTTCTTCCTATTATTGGAGAACATCATGGGAATCGCAGATTCGGCTTTATGGTCAGTAAGTCAGTTCTAAAGTTCCCTTACCTCATGATTTCTTTGACACTTCACTGTTCATTTCATTGTTTCCTTTCAGATTGCTAATATATCTAATATATCTATAATAACAATAAGCCTCAATGCAAGTTCTACAATAAGCAGACAAGGGACAGCGGTTTCTCCAGTCGCACCTGTTACTTTCCTGTATGGTACGAGTTACTTTTCTAAAATAAAATTTTAAAGAAATTTCATATTCCATAGAGGATAAAATTTACTTCCATTTCCCAGTATTCTCTTGAGTAAGAACAGTTTTCTCTATTTCATGGAGTTAATAACATTATCTGTGAACACTGATTAGATGTGATATTTAGATTCTCAGAGGACCGCAGTTAGATTAAGCACAACATCTCATATGAGGACACGAGAAGACAACATCCCAATTTCGATAAAGTTCAAGAAGCCTGTTTTTTATTTTAATTCATCATCGATATCCATCACTGGAGGGCGATTGCGGAGGCAAGTAATTACCAACTTTTATACTCTAGTTTCTGTAGTAAAATTAGGAACAGCTTAAAAAGAAATATGTACTTGTGTTTTCTGCTTGCATGTTATTGAATGAAATTGAAATAGAAAATAAGCACAGAGTGAGTTTTCCTCAACGAACTAACTTGTTTTCCTTTCTTTTGAAACATTCCAGCTTCCATGAAATTAGTAGAAGCATATATGCTGCAGAAATATGCGCAGATGATGATGTGGTTTCTGTTAGTGTCCCTGAGAATGTAA
The DNA here is from genome assembly GCA_035048815.1 of Abelmoschus esculentus. NCBI lineage: Eukaryota > Viridiplantae > Streptophyta > Magnoliopsida > Malvales > Malvaceae > Abelmoschus > Abelmoschus esculentus. Next base: position 109,617 of record JAUCBN010000004.1, read on the forward strand.
CTGGGGATGTTGCTGGAAATAAGAATTTGGCATCTAATGTTCTTCGAGTGAGGCATTGTAGGAACTTTTTTTTCCTCTTAATCTTTGGTTATTATTAACTCAATCGATCTGAAAATCTACACTCATGAGGTTGTTGTGGCTAACCCTTTTTTGTCTCTCTAATTCAACATCTGTTATCCGAACTTTATGCAGATACTATACCTGTAATCTCTTCTGTGATTTCCATCTTTGTAACTGCTGTTTTTTTGGTGACCTGTTTCACTGCGGGGCTTCTGACCATGTCGACTGCAAGCCTTCAATCAGTCGGGACATTTTCAAGACCATCTTCGTCTTTTTCATCTGACCCAGCAAGGATTCTCTTTGTAAGATACCTGTCACTTCTCAACTTGTTTTCTATTTTGATTTGAAGCAATGTACTTGTTTTCTCTTGTTATGATTTTAAAATATATCATCTCCACATGCCACATAATCTCGCCATGAATCATAATGATATATGCCATACAAGAAGAAGAAATGTACTCGGTGACCTTTCCTTCTATTTTCCTTGACAATACATAAGATTTCATGCTGACAAACACTTCAAAATTTAGACCAGTCATTTGTCACTATTTTAAGCTTCATAAGTCCTAGACCAACAAACAATTTCTATATAGATTGTGGAGTAGAATATTGAGGCTTTCTTGTAATTATCAAACAAAAAGTGACAAACAATTCAATCCTTGCGTTTTTCTTTTCTACAGAGAAGTGCATGCCACATTCAGGTTTTTGCACTCATTAGGTGGTTACCAGTAACATTGCCGGTAGAGTATTATGAATTTGCAAGGAGTTTAGAGTGGATCATTCCTTATTTTAGTCTCCCATGGGAAACTGGGCATGTTCAGCCAGTCATGATGGGTTCAAGCCCCAGCGGAACTTCAAATTCTTTCCTTTCCCGAGAATATGATAGGGAAATCTCCCATACTTTTCAACCAAAAAAAGATGAGTTCAAAATAGCAGCTGCAGTATACGGTTCACCACTTACTCCAATTGAATATAGATCATTTTTTGAGGTCAGAAATCAATTGGTATTTTTCTCATCATAAAATATCATAGGTTAATGCCTTCAAGTAACAAATGTGTGTTTATTTGAGCAGAGCCAAAGCATTATACCAGAAGCAGAATATATTTCGGACACGCTGCATTCAAATGGGTAAGTTGTTAGCATACTTTCTGTTGTGTGTAAATGGATCTTTTCAAAAGAACAAAGCTTTAGAATATTCTACTTGACTGTCAATAGCTACAAAGAAGTAGACAAACTGTAAAATTGAAACTCCAGAGTCAGAAACCACATGTTTTAGAAAGATTATAGGATTCAAAAGTGCCATTTTGCTGATCCTGATAGCAATGACCAATTATGGATATATGTACTTAAAACAATCCATGCCATGTCTTGCCTTCTCATTGGGTGATTTAGGAAGATTCTTTTGCCGTCTCTCTCACTGAAGTACTAACAACATATATCGATGATTTATTTTGTTTATCCCATCCAAGCAGGTGGAGAAACTTTGATAGAAGCTTGTTCTGGTTAGCTGTAATTGGTGGCAGCTTGATACTGTTACATGCTTTTCTCTTTCTCATTATCAAGTACAAGAAGAGAGATGCAGAAAAGCAGAGGAGTTATAGGGCGCTCATATTTCCTAGATTCGAGATATTTCTTGTAATTCTTGCACTACCTTGTATCTGCCAGGCCTCCGCTGCTCTAGTTGCAGGTATCTTGAACAATTAAAAACTTCCCTAAAAATTCATGGATCATCATGACAAACTTCCCTCAACTGCTAGTCTGCTACATAGCTGTATATTTGCTATTTGTTTCGTATCCTTTACTGCATGTCGACTTCAAGTGTCCATACTAGTGTCTATTTCATCTTTCTGCATTGAGGCATTCTATCTTGAGAAACTTCTATTTTCCTTTGATACTGACCTGTAGAATCCTGTATCTAGAAATTCGTGTTCCCTAATATCGAATCTTGTAGGAAGCAGCACCGGTTTGCATTGGTTTTGTTTACATATCGGTAGGTTACCCAGTCACTCAATTTGTTAACTTTTATGATTAAAGGAGGAACACCATCAGGAGTTGTAGTTGGCATTCTGTTGCTGGGTGTTGTGGCTTTCGTTCTGCTGTCATTATTTTTGTTCCTTTCGGTTGGAATTACATTCGGAAAGTTGCTTCTGTACAAGGAAGTCCACCAAGAAGGCCAGCAATTTCACTGGTACCAAGAGCTAATCCGAATAACTCTTGGTCCGGGTAAAAGAGGGCAGTGGACTTGGAAAAATGAAACCACCTCTATTTATCTAACCATGTTCGGCCCCCTCTTCGAAGATTTAAGAGGTCCTCCAAAATATATGGTTTCACAAATATCTGGTAGCAGTCTCAGCAGCAGCAGGCCAGGTGACCGTATCATTCCTTCAGATGATGAAACAGAGGATGCTGAAGCACCATTTATTCAGAAGTTGTTCGGAATACTCAGAATATACTATACCATGTTAGAATCTATGAAAAGAGTTACACTGGGAGTTATGGTGGGTGCCTACTTGGATAACCGCTGGTCTAAGACTCCAATAATTGTCTTGCTATGCATAACCTCTTTTCAGCTATTCTTCCTTGTTCTTAAGAAGCCTTTCATCAAGAAAAGGGTACAGTTGGTTGAAATTATCTCTCTTTTCTGTGAAGTGGGCACGTTTGCTACTTGTCTTGTTCTATTGGAGAAGGAATCTTCGACTACAACTGGGATCTTCATGCTTACATTATTCCTAGTCGGGTTCATGGCACAAATGATTGGTGAAGCATATGCTTTGTATGAACAAACAAAGCAACTAGACACCGCTGAGAACTCGTTCTTCACAGGTTTAAAAATAGCTTCGGTTGGATTTCTCCTATATTTTATCCCTCAGAAACTTATGAAAAGCTTTGAAAACAAATTCCCAGTATTTAGGTGCATGGAAACGACAGGTTTTCCTGGTGATAGCAACAAAAGCACTTCTGAGACATTGGAGAGACCGTGGCCAAAGCAACTAAGGGAAATGGCGAAGGCTAGCTTTAGCAAAGATCGAAGCAATGCTCCAACTGATCCTTCGAGTAGCCAAACCAAATGGAGTGGGCTTTGGGGGACAAAAAGGAGTGGGAGCTCATCTGTAGATTCCCATTCAGAGTTCAAGCCAAAGTCAAAATCAAAAGGACTGTACAAAGATTTAGAAGCCATTTTTTCGTCCAAATGATGCCTATTCATTCCCATAACCCAAAAATGTAACAGAACTTGACTTCACCACTTGAATGCATAGCTCAGACAGCACATTCTTCAATCTATTCTATTGGTCTTTTAAATTATATGAGAATTGAATTTTAGATAATATAAAGTATGAATATCATAACATTAACATGATTTTCTCCTTGACAAAGGTCTTTCAAAATATCTATACATGTATAATCACTGCATTTTGTATAAAGAAAATAACAGTCCTCCCCGCCAAACGCACACTTTATGAGAAATTAAGAAAAAAATTATGTTACTTACAAAACGGTTCTTATTGATTTACCTGTCTTAAATTGATAAATGGATCTGCTTACAAATACTGGTGCCATTACCGTCAACCTCAATGCTTGAGACCAAGTGTTCATGCGGAGATAAATATCAGTCTTCTTTCCAATGAAACTATACCAGACTACAATAAATAGATGTTTGTACCCAACTGGTGGAATCATGATGATGCAGCAATTTCTGTGGTTCTTGCAATCCTTCTGAATTTCTGAGACTGCCAATGCTACTATAGAATTGGTTCTGTTTAACTTGAGTAATCTATTATTATTACAATTAATTTCATTGGAATCCAAAGAAATTATTTCATGAAAGGAAAACTTTGAGAATCCATCTGAACAACAATCAGAACAACAACAATAATAAAACAGGACGGAAGCCAAAAGCCTTGCAGCCAATTTCTGGCTGGTATTATTCGAATGTTCCAATGTGACATCAAGTCCTTCAGCAGCTGGTTTTATATCTTGTAGAGGATGAAAGATCTGCCAATTTTTTAATTAAAAATAATTCCAGCATTTAGACCTGTGCCAAAGTTTCAAGAGCTTTCTTCTACTTTAGCGTTCTGCATTGATGAAGAGAAGATGAGAGGTGTAGTAGACTAGTGAAGCACAACACAAAGGAGGAAACCTGGTTTGAGTTTGAGTTTGGCTTACATTTGAGATGTCAATCCATGCATCAAGCGTCTTGAGAGCTTTCCCTGATATTTGTGTCTCACGAGCCAAAGTTACCCCTTCAGAGAGTGATTTCACATGCTCACTCACCAGAAGCGCTGCTGCTGCATTAAGGATCTGGCAATTTTGGTATTGTATCAGAATCCATTTCAAAGCTTTTAATTATCCAGCACAAATAAATAATAATATGGCATGACAATAACATGGATAACAAGTGGTTTACAAGTGCATCTGCAATGGGCCCTTTCTCCCCTGATAGAATACACTTCAGCACATCCGCATTGTACTCCTTCCCACCACCTCGCAGGTCCTCTAGAGTACACCGAGGAATGCCAAATTCCACTGTCCAAATATTTATCTTCTCAGCACTTTATAAGTAAAAAATACAGGAATTTTAAAATCATTTTCTGCCATTCAATAAATACATTGAATTTCAAGGGTAAAATTAATCCATGGTCTCAATATACAATGAAAATATCATGAATTACAGACGAGATCTTACATGGATCAAACCTAAACTTCTCAATCTTTTCTGGAGTGACATCAAGGACTTGCCCAGGTCCTGTATACATTATGATGAGATTGTAACGATTTAGAGTTAAGACAACATGGTCTGATGAGAGTGCCAAGGGAAAGGAGTAAGGAATGAAGCTTACCAAGGGGACTCATTTCATCTAAACCCTCCGAGTGCACAACTAAAGCTCTTTTCATGCCGAACCTCTGTAGCGCTTTAGCCATTTTGAGGACCTATTTCAAACACTTAGAACTCATCTCAGTATTGAATTAAAGGAGAAAACTATCAAATTACATAAAAATTCAAATGTTTTATCATGTCTAATTCTTCTGTGCAAGAAAGATAGTTAAACAGAAGATCACATGTATGACACACCATGGTTTGAGGTGGAACCTACAAGACTAGCATCAATCAGATGTTATACGAGCAAGCAATCATGCACGTCTTACAATTTCCCCTTTGTAATATTGGAAATTACTTCTATTTTCGGGGAAGAATAATGGACATAATCATGATTACAAAACCTACTGAAATAGCTAAGGTGGATATATATATGTGATCTCAAGGTTCCATAGTTGATTAAATAAATGCCTTTTGGGAAAGTTTGACCCCTCATTTCCCTGTACCCTTCATCATAGGGTAGAAACCCTAAAATTTTCAAATTCCACCTTTCTTCTCTTTCCAAAGATTTTATTATTTTTCACCATGATAGCTCAATTTCTTCTAGGAGTTATTCTCATATATTTCTCCCTTAGTATTTGCAGTTTGCAATCTAACTTCTATTCATTGTTTTTGGTGAACAAATATAGGAAAGTAAGTCTTACTATTGAAAGTTAGAGACTTGATATATTGTACATGATGTATTTTTTCAGCCTGAAAATGAAAGAGATTGTTGTTGAAACACAAAAGTTGTGGCAAGTAAAAAGTTATAAATATTGGAATACGTTTTCCAAATATAATAGGTGGAATGTTGGAGATTGAACCCTCAATTATACATGTATTTTTTAATCAAATATTGATCAGAAAGAAAGAAAAATGACATGGTACTAATTCCAAAATCAAGATATAATCTGATTGGGTCTGCATGACTGGAAACTACATTGTTTTAAGAACCTAAAATGAGCTATTCAAATGTTATCTATATATCATTTTAATGGAAGATCTACAACTCCCAACATATTTTAATATTGACAAATAACCTTTGAACATGACCAAGGGAACTAGGCAACTACTAGTTTCAATTACAAGGATATGAATCGAGGATTTGTCACACACAAAAAAGATATGTTAGCCAAGGTTCGACCAAAAATATGTTCAAGCCAGCAGAGATGGCAGCTGACACCTAGTCCTTGAATTAATCCACATAGTACCTCTAAACCCTGCAATTGCATCACAATTCAGAGACACAAAATGCAGGAGAAGGCCCGTTTCCAAATTTAGGTCATGGAAGTGTAGTAAAGAAAGTCTGTTTAATAGAACCTGAATGAAATTTTGCAGGTTTGCAATGAAAATGGACGCAGTTTAGCCAAATGGAACAAGGTTGATACACCATCATATCTATAAGTAGAAAATATGAAATCATAGTGGAAACAATAGAGGAAAAAATCAATGAAACTACCAAAAAAATGTTATATTCAAAAAGTTAATTAAAAAAATAGGAAAATAAAAAGGATTATAGATGCTAACGTTAAAAGAAAATAAAAAAGGATTATTTTGGTAACTAAAAGAATCAAGATTCTAGAAATCTTTACTTTCTTAGGCTGCGAGGAGAGAGCAAAAGAGATACTTTTATGAATGCTGTTAAGGCACAAAGAAAACTCACTAGATCTTCATGGTAAACACCAACAACAGCGAAAGGTACTCTTGCAGGGTTCAACATAGGGCCCAATATATTGAATACGGTTTTAATTTGTAGCTTCTTTCTTACAGGGCCCACAATCTTCATTGCTGGATGATACTTTGGTGACATCATGAAACCAATTCCTGCTTTATTCACACAGCTCACAATTCCCTTTATGAGAGTGAGAAAGGGGGAAATGGATTAATGCCACAATAGTATTAGTAAAGGTTTATATTTATGATATTTCGTACACAATTTACATTCATTTAATTTAGTGGCCCAGCTATTTAATGCTTTTACTTTCCACTTACATATAGTTGCAGATAACATACAAAATATAAAAAAAATTACAGCATGGATAGCATACAAAATAAGTAATAATGATATATTCATGACTAATGTCGTGATATAAACTATTGAACCCCATGCAAAGTTCTGATACAAGTAATAGATGGTACTTATGTAAAAGTTATGATATGTATGTTGTGTTACTTAATGGGAATGAAAATCTTCCTAAATTCTGATGCGAGCACTCAGCAGCAGGCTATAAAAAATGTAAAACAAAAAGATTGAAGGCAAGCCTTAGTCTATAAAAACGCATTTCCATTCCACAGAAGAACAAAAAAAGTTCAAACCGAAAGCCTTACAGATCTTGTAGAATGAGCTCTTTTTGCATTTATATTAAAAGCATTCATGTTGTTCTATTAAATATTTTGATAAGGCAAAAACAGAAACATGTAATTAGGTACAAGTTTAAGAAACAGTGTGGGGTATTGGGATTCTAATAGAGTTCTATATTAGATCTAACAGGGTTATCCATCTGTTGAGTACTGGCAACGGTTACTACAGCAACTAATAAGTAAAGTTTGCAACCCCAAAAATGCTAGCATTCCATTTTTCAAATTCATTAAGAAACCAAATTATTCAACACTTTCCACACAATAACCTGACAAGCATTGTATAGAAAAAACCTAGTACTTCCATGGAAGATCTTTTAACAATTCCCGGCAAGATGCTAGATAGATTTGTTCTATAGCTGCTAATAAGTGCATAATTGAACTTTACCAAAGCACCTAATAGGCATGGGAGGCACACTGATACTACTCACCAGGGGGGAAATGTCATTTACGTTGAACTAATGACAAAAAAGAAAGGGAAAAAATCGTCCCTCCAGTAACTGCTGTGGTTCAAAATGTACCAACCTCAGGATTCAAATCAATAACTATCCCCAAAGCTTCTAATACATCAGCACTGCCACAGGCAGAAGAACTTGATCGGTTCCCTTGCTGCAGCACAGACAATCAAACATTTAAGTATGTGACAGTGAAAGCGTCAACAATTATACTGAAAGAGAAGAAAAAAAAAGTTTCAAATTGAGGGATTGTGAGTGACCTTAGCAACTTTGGCACCACAAGCAGCAGCCAATATTGAAGCACCTGTTGAAATATTCACAGTGTTTGCTCCATCGCCACCCGTTCCAACAATGTCAACCGCATCATTTAACCCTTCTACCTTCAAAGCATGTTTTAACATGGCCCTCGCCAACCCCACAATCTATACAAAAAACAATATCAGAGGCCATTGCCGGTGTTTTTACTCAGATCAACTCCCCATTCAAATAGAATGGGGAAGGAACCGTTAGTTAGCCCGTAAAGCACTTAATTTTCTTTAGAAGGCCAAGGAATGTGTTAATAAAGAACTTACTTCTTCAAAAGTCTCGCCTTTGGCTCTCAACAAAACAAGGAAAGCACTAATCAGAGCCTCGTTATCTTCGGTTAACAAAAATTCCAGAGACGACTCCGCCTCGGACTCCGATAAATCAACTCGATCTATCAAACACTCAATCAACTGAAACAAAAAAAATGTGTTAACATTTGATCATTTTTGAAGACCCCAAACAATTTATTTTTCGTACCTCCTTAATTGAAGCTATTGATGAGCTTGCGTCTCCACGTAAACTGGGCAGAGCAGAGACAGAACGAAGTTTGGAACGAGTGTGTTTTGAGCAAGGTACAATTGTTGGGGTATAATCGAGGAGTTTAATTAAAGGCCGGATCTGAGTAAATGAAAAGCAAGAAAACAGAGAGGACAGTGTTGTTGCCATTGCAAAAAGAATTAAGTCAACCCCGAAGGATTTTACGGGTTGGGTTTTGTTTTGTAATATATATAGTTTTGTTTCTACAGCAGGAGCAGGGTGTTTGGTTTTCAAGTTGTTTGATTTGGTCTCAGGGTTCTCTGTTTCACCTTTGCCACCTAAACCTAATCAAATCCATCATTGGCTCATTGCTATACCTTCTTACTTGCCAACCACTCTTAGTGTCTTTATTGGCAATTTTTTGGGGGATAATTATATAGTTACTATGTTGTTTTATTATTTTTATTAAACTTTTATTTATTTTTTAATAAAATAATATCTAATATTTTATTTATTTTAATTTTAATTTTAATATTTTATTATTAAAAATTAATAATATATCGATTAAAAATAAAAGAATATGTTGATTAAAGAAAAATTATATATAATAAGATGTTATATAATTATTTTTATTTAATTAATATATTATACATGTTTTTTATAATTTTAGTCGACGTAATATATTAATTAAAAAATAATATAATAATTTATTGTATATACTCGTAAAAAACAATAGCTACGTTCTTTTTGAAAAATTGTTTGTCGATTTGACCATGGAGGAACCGCCTGAAATACTCTGTTTTCCTGCATTTATTCGCCCAATAACTGGTCTTCAATTTGCTGGGCATTTGTGCTAAGTTCTAGCATCTTCAATCCACCTTCATAATTTTTGCTTGCTATTATTTCTTACCTATCTAGACGGTTATGCTTACGGCTATTATTCCATAGGTATTTATATGGCAGACGTGGATAAAGTAAGCGACGTCTGACTGACGGCAATAATTTAATTGAAATTTAAGATTTAAATTATTTTTATCTAAATTTTATAAATTAAATTATTTTTTTATTTAATATTAAAGACTAAACTGATATTTTATTAAAAAATATAAATTATATTAAAAATAAATAATTTTAACTAACATGCTACAAAAATCTCGTAAAAAACATATGATATATATCTTAAGAGATAACATATTCAAATCATTTTGTCTATAAAAAATATCCTTATTAAAAGATTAAAATATATTATTTTATAATTATATTTAAATTATTAAAAAAATAACCAACCATTACTTTATCTTTTTATTTTATTTTTTCTGATTCAGGATTAAAATTGAATTTTATTTGACACTAACTAAATATACCAAGTACATATTTAAAATAATATGACTCTTGAATCAGAAAAAAATAGTTCATGTTGTAAAAAGAAATTAATACAATTTCTCCTTCTTTAACGACACCTTTACCAGAAAAACTTCCGTCCACAGGTGCCATCTGACCAAGAAAAATTAATTACAGACACAGTCCACACAAATACATGTGTCAGCCCTTGTCAAACCATGCCAAGACCAACATTCTTAAAAAATACTAGTAATTAGGAGACGTTCCTACCTCTTCCATTGCAAGGGAGGGGACATTTGTTTGTATGGACATGTCCTCAACAACTGCAGAAGAAGTGATTTTTTGTGACTGTAGTTAGTAACCAGGAAACCAAACGAGAAGCATACAGGCTTAGGAGTCAACAACTTGAAGCAAAGTTTGTTAAACAACATACGGGCCAGCAAAACACCTTAGATGTCTGAATGTCAAACATAAGAACTAACACAAAGGCATATTCTTGACTGGACTGTTGCTGAGTCTAGGGTATCAAAAGAAAAGAAAAACCATATAATATTGACCTCTTTCTTTAGTTCATCTGATAAGAGGCTGGATCTGTTTTCTCTTCCTACAGATTTTGCACTTCAAAACAAGGAAAAGATTAAAATATTTGCCACTCGTGAATCTTGACGTGGGCATGCTTAAAATACTCGAGTGCTGGTGCTGGAGCCTGGAGGGCAATTAAAGAGGATGCTTAATCTAATATAACATTCAAACTTCAAAGGTATGCTCGAATTGCATATCAGGCAAATCTCAGCAAGACCCTCTTGCTCTTGTTATCATCCTACAATAGTACAAACATAAGCTAGAAATAATTAATTTACGAGAGAAGATAAAATATTAATGATGACTTGCAACTTACCAGCTCTTTGACCTCTCTCGGTGCTTTGGATGATAAAGTTGGAGCCTTTTGAACATCATCAAACAGACCCTATATAAACAAAAGGATCTAATACGACTTGTTGATTAAACAAAAGGATCTTCCTTCTTCCTTTTCTAAGCAATTTTGTGTCTTCCAAAACTGGACCTACATTTTGTTTTGTTTTTTCAACATGTTATATCTGACATCCAAGCTCTCTATTGCATCCGTGTCTCTTCCTTTACATTCTTCTTCAAAACCTCCTCCTCGTCAAATTGTGAGCCCAAGCTACCTCACACTGTGGTATGACTCAGAGAACCACCTTGAGAACACATGGTGCTTCAGCTTTATCACCAAAACAAACTCATCAGAGCATGGGAAATGCATCAAGTCGGAGATGAATATGTAGAAACGACATGACTGGTACAAGCATAAACTGCCTAACCCTACATATTGTTGACAATTCTAAAAGATAAGGGATGATGACAAATCAAGAAAAGGATACGGCCACCTGTTTGTTTAGCAACGGAAAGAAGCATACATTGATCAAATTACTAGAGAAAGATGGGGTTATGAATTTACACAAGCAAGAACGAGCCACTGGAATATAACATGCGATCCGAAAACAGGGGAAACGCTGAACAAGACAAGCAAAATTGATGGGAAGATTTAGAAACTACGAGTGTTCGAAATTTGAATGTGATTGGTGAAACTTAAACAAGCAGGAAAACAGTATTGATAGTATGCATATTAATGCCACCAAAAGATTCAAATATAAGAACCAAAGTAACTGAAACATACTGGTCTTTTCATCTTATGATTCAAGATGGTTTTTAAAACAACGAGATATGAGTGACTGGTGAGACTTACAACACTGAGGTGAAATCATAAGAAGATCTTGGATCTTTCCAGTATTGTCTCGAAACTTCATTTATTTCCATTTTCATCCGACCCTCCTAAGAAGGTAGGTCCCAAAGTATGAAAACTCAACCCCATCTGTCGTTTCATTTCTTCTAATTTCCGCTACACCGCCACCTACTTCTTGACTTGGTTCAGTATTTTCGTAGGACATGTAGATTATATTCCCTTTCGAGTCCTTTTTTCCATCAATTTCCAAAAAGTCGTAGTTTTTTATTTTAATCCTATGTGTTTACTCTAAAAATATTAATTATTTTTATAAATTAATTATTAATCTTACTTGTTTACTCTAAAAATATTTATAAATCTATCATTCTTAATAAATTACTGTTTCATAAATTTTTAAAATCAAAATATTATAAACAAAAACAATTTTGATCTTCAAAAAAATCATTTTAATAAAAAATTGAAGGGCATGAAATTAAAATAAGAATCTGCTCAAATTCGTTTGACCTACTTTCGGTTGCATTATATATACGTTTATCCGTCAGTATGGTGTGATCCTATAGACTGGGCTGAGCCTGAGGGAAGTAAAGCAACCCCACCAACCCCTCCTCTCTCTCTTTTTCTTGACGGATTTTACGAAGCTCTTTTCCATTTCCTTTATAAATCATTTTTTTCTGTTTTCGGTAATCTCCGATTTAGATCTTTCGTCAATCAAATCAACAATGCAAAGCGCGGCGTTTTCTTTGTCTTCTCCGTGTTCGATTCCTTCTCTGAGATCGCGAAAATTGGGTTCCACTGCTGGATTCGATCCCATTCGCGTTTCATGTTCTTCCTCCCTTCCCAAACACAACAATCATTCTGCTTCAAGCCATGCCGTTTCCCTTACTTCTTTGCCTAATCGATCCTGGCCTCTTTCTTCCTCCTCGTCCTTGCCGCTCAGGGCTTGGAACGTAGATTCAAAGCCAGAAGGCTTCCAAGTTAGAGCCACGGCGGCGGAGAGTGCCAGCGAAGGCGAGAAATTGGGTGGCTTGAAGAAGACATTGGAGCTTGGATTGTTGTTTGGATTGTGGTACCTCTTTAATATCTACTTCAACATCTACAACAAGCAGGTTTTACTTTCTTTCTTCGATTTCCTATTTATTGTTTTAAGATTTAACGTCTCGTTTTCTTTTCTTTGTTATTTTAGCTAAATTCAATTCGAAAACCAGCTTATTGGTAAAATATTTCAGTGGTTTCATTTTTAATAAAACTGTAAAAGGATATTAAAGTGTAGCGAAGCATTCAGAATTAGAAGAAAAGAACTGCAAAAAGAGACTATTGGTGCTGGTGTATGCTAGTTATTTTGTTCATTTTTAAAGAATTATAGCGAGATTTTCAGACGACAAAATCTGATAAGTAAGACGGAATCCTAGAATATAATTTAAGAGAATTAACTTTTATTGAATTCTGTTTCTTTGTTCAGGTTCTTAAGGTCTACCATTACCCTATAACTGTCACGGTCATTCAGTTTGCTGTTGGGACTGTTCTTGTTGCCCTGATGTGGACTTTTAACTTGTATAAGAGGCCGAAAATCACTGGAGCACAGGTGATCAGAAAGACATTTTGGTGCAAATAGTGATTCTCTTTGGATTGTTGGTTCCTTTCTGGATTGATACTAACTTTTGAATTGTTTATTTGCAGTTAGCGGTAATTCTGCCACTCGCTGTGGTGCATACCTTGGGTAACCTCTTTACTAATATGAGTCTAGGAAAAGTGTCTGTTTCTTTCACGCACACGATTAAAGCTATGGAGCCATTCTTCTCAGTTCTGCTTTCTGCAATGTTTTTAGGAGAGGTGATTTCTTGTTAGTTATTTTCATCTCTTTTCCATTCACATTTTCGTAAGTATTCTGTATCTATAAATACCTTTCCAAGATTCCTTTCTTTTGTAATATCTCTTGAAGTTATTCACATTGTTGATTTCTTTGCATTAGTGGTTATTGTGCCTATTTAAAACTCCTTTGGTGTGAAAACTGATGCGGTTTCTTTCATTTTTTGGGATTAATAGTTCAATTTCATGCTGGTTCTAACTTCGAGTGTGATATATTACTGTCACAGCTGCCTACTCCTTGGGTAGTTGGTTCCATTGTACCGATTGTTGGAGGAGTTGTACTTGCATCTGTTACTGAGGCCTCATTTAATTGGTAAGTATTGTACATGCTATCATGTACTATATTTATACAACTGCAGAAAGTTCTCTCTTATTTTCGATCCATTTCTGATATTGTTACTGATATCTTGATACCAAGTAACTTGAATTGGTTACTTCTATATCATTGTAATATAACCCCTTCTTTTACCTATAAAGGGCTGGATTTTGGAGTGCAATGGCTTCCAATTTAACAAACCAATCCCGTAACGTCCTTAGCAAAAAAGTTATGGTTAAGAAAGAGGTAATTTTACTTTTTGATGTTTGTTCTTGGTCACTATGGTGCTAACATTTATTGGAGTACATATCCTGTTTCCTTGTTTGATTCACTGTAAAGTGGTCTCTCTGTATCAATCTAATTTTGGAGTTGATTTTTGTTTTGACGCTTGACAAGCTGTTATTATGGTACAGGACTCGATGGACAACATTACCCTCTTCTCAATAATAACAATTATGTCCTTTTTCTTGCTCGCCCCTGTGGCTATCTTCATGGAAGGCATAACATTTACCCCTGCCTACTTGCAATCTGCTGTGAGTATTGTTAATGAGCTAAGTTGCTATAGCTGCCCTGATTTCACTTTTGATAATGTTGTCCTAATCTACTTGTAATGGGTTACGATTGTATCTTTTCTAACAGGGTTTAAATGTTAAAGAAGTTGCTGTAAGATCTCTGTTTGCTGCTCTTTCCTTCCATGCCTATCAGCAGGTGAGATTTTTTGCTGTTGATGGTTTTTCGTGATCCTTAAGAATCAAATGCATGGATACAAAGTCACTTCGTAGGGATGTAAGTGTGATGAGCGAATTAAAAATGGGACAAGACTTTAAGGTTTCTGAGATAAAGTTCTGGAGGTGTCTTGTTGAAAATGGAAGACAAAATCAATGGATTGAAATATCTTCTGATATATGCAAAATTAAAAAAATGTATATGTTTTGATCATTTATTTAAGTAGGCATTTTTGTTGAAAGTTCTAACAATGAATCACTGTTCAATACATATATAAAATTATATGCCTAAATGCTACTTTGATTTACTTTCTACTCATTATTGATCTTCTCATTGAACTCTATTGGTTGGCCTATTGAGGAACTATATTGAAGTATTTGGCTTAAGATAGAGATTGAGAAAATGATGAATGTAAGGAAGTGCAATGATTAAGTTGGATGTTTGAATGTCTCTATTGTCTTTTCCTTTTACTCTTTTCTTTTATCAAAGTAATGTAATTTTGAGTTGTGTCAAATCCATCTAAATGTTTTAGTGCAGTATGCTCCAATGCGGAGGTGATTAATGTTTGATCTAAAACTATGAAATGCAGGTTTCGTACATGATACTGCAAAGGGTATCCCCGGTTACTCATTCTGTGGGCAACTGTGTAAAGCGGGTGGTTGTTATTGTCAGCTCTGTGATTTTCTTTAAGACACCGGTCTCCCCAATCAATGCTCTTGGTAAATTTGCATTCTAATTATATTTTATTGAAAATTGTTGGTGCTTTTGAGTGTTTTTTTGACGCCTTTATTGTTAGTTAATGCATCTTATTGTGATGGTTTTCTGCAGGCACCGGAATTGCTCTTGCTGGAGTTTTCCTGTATTCTCGGGTGAAGCGCATTAAGCCAAAGGCAAAGGCAGCATAATGTTTTTGCCGGATAAGTTTCAAGTTCTATTCCACAGATTGAAGTACTTGTTTGTAGTTTAGACGGAACTTAATTTTTGTTTTTGTTTTGGTATTTGGATTGTTTTAGTTCTTTTTTGTTGATTACTTTGCCAGTTGATCTTTAATCAAAGAGTCAATTGCCATTTATATAAACTGGTTCTAGTTACTTCTAAGATACGGCGTTTTTACTTGAAGAAAAAAGAAGCTTGTTTTGCAGTTTAGGGTTAACACGTTTGTTGATCTAATTGGAAGATTTCGTATTGACACGTTTATTGGGTGGGAAGAAAGAAGTTGAATTGGCTCAATATTAGTGGAATAATTAGTCATTTTTTGGTGGCATTAATAAATTTAGGCCTTAAAGGATTTGGATCTGTTTTAGGTTTGGGTTCGTTTAATGTATTTTTGATAGTTTAGGTTGATATAATTTTTTTTCTTCTAAAAATTAAATCAGTTTAAAATTAGATGTCTTAAATAACATATCTGTTTTACTATGAAAAAAATAACAAAAATTTCCTCTACTTCAAAAAATGGAAGTGATTTTATTTTGAGTTAATTTTTCTATTGTAGTTATTGATTTATCACTTCACGTCCTTCATTATTTCGAACCGAAAGTAGATTACCATTACCATTGTGGGGAGTGTGGATACAGGGGAATCAGTCAAAAGTGCATTTACTTGCTCAAGAGATTCATAACAAAAAAATTGAGTTATTATGATTTATATAATTTCTTTAAAAAAAACTCTTGAAAAGTTTAGAATTATATATATGCTTCCCAACACTAGTGGGTGTGGAGGTCCTCCATATGTCATCGGTACATGCTTACAAAGGATTATTAATTTATTTAAAATATATTATTATTTGAATCTCTTTCCACGGTATTTGTTAAAGATGGCAGTAGTTGTACCCCCGTAAGAAAGCATAAAGTTGGGCTTCATCATACTGTGTTTTGAGGTGTCATTTGGATGTTAGGGCGGGCGGAGATCATCTCCACCAAGTCCATCTCATCTGCCATAGGTGCAGTGGGTATTTGATCAAGAAGAGAGTCAATGGTGCAGCCCTCTTGAAGCAGTTTCTCATCAAAACAAAACTCATTCAATTCATATTCTGGCACCACACGGTCTGTGCTATCTGCAGTAGGGTTGGAAGATTTGTGGTGGGATCTTGACTCTAGGTTTAAGCTCTTGATGTAGTCCTGCAAGATGGAGCCTCTAGGGTACCTGGAACGACATTTCCTCTTTGAAAATTGCCTCCTTTTGGTTGCATTCCAATGGTTCTTGATGGAGTTTTCGGTTCTTCCAGGGAGCCTCTTTGCAATTTCTGCCCATTTGTTTCCTATTTCCATATGGGATTGTATTAACACCTGATCCTCCTCCTCGCTCCATGTGTCCTTCTGAAATATTTAACATCACATACAGCATAATTTATTGGTAATACTAAGTAGTATTGTTTGCAGGTGTGAGACTTAAGTAACCTTGATGTCTGGCCTTAGATGATTGTGCCATCTCTCTCTGCATTGCTTCCCTATTCTTCCAGGCAACATCTGAGCGATATGAGACCATTTTCTCAATCCATACTGCTCAACTAACTGAATCAACACCCTGTTCAATCAAGTATGCCAATATTATCCATCGAATTCCATACCTGGACCACATTTTATCAACAAAAAAAAGGATTACCTGTCTTCTTCCATGCTCCATTGTCCCTTGACTCCATCACACTTCTTACGCCCTTTCCAAGTACTCCTACTACTACCCAATACCCTAGTCTTGTTGCAGGAACCATTTTCTGCAGTCACGCACGACATTTCATCCGCCGCCATGTATTCCGATCCCATGATAACATCATTGGACGAGTTCCTCTGATGACAAAGGTTCAACATTCCCACACTGTTGTCCATGACTTGTCCATGTCCGATGCTACCGTGATACCCGGCAGCAGCAAATGGCTTACACTCGTAAAAGTCGACACTATTCGTGGAGCAGAATGCATCGAGAGAATCATAAACGAAAATAGGGTTCGAAGACGAGGACCCATTGACGTGAATTTGATGATCATGATCCAGGTGTTGAAAATCTTGCATGTAATAATCCTTTGAGGTCGTGGTTTCCAAGGGTTTTAGACAGTTGTCGGACAACATCGACTGCTGGCCTTGGGGAGACATGTTTTCCCTATGCTTTGGATCAAAATCCATCCTTCACCAAACCACAAATCCAGGACTAAAGTCTGACGGTGTCTGTCAGCTTTGAGTTCCTTAATAAGGTGAGGAATAAAAGGAGGGCATTTACTGTGTTGTTTGATCTAGACCGTCCATTAAGGCTCAGTCTCGTGGTTAATATTTGCTTAATTATATTATACCGCCCTTGGTTAGCAGGTATTGGCTGGCTGGAGGCTAAAAGTGTATTTATAAATTAGTCTATTGCTATGGAAAATCAAGTAACGCAAAGGGTTGGAAAATAGATTTAAATACCAAAACAATTAATGAGCCTTGAATACTTTCTTTGTAACTTTTTTTTGCATTCTCTTTCTTTGCAGTAAAGATTATTTAATGGCATAATTTAAAAAGGATCCATTTCATCGCAAGGTTTTAGACAGTAAAACATGCTAATTAACCAACATAATTACTTAAGTCAACCAAATCAAGTAAAACAAAGACTAATTCTAAAAAATGTATTATTTTTTAATTAATAATCAATTAAAAAAATACTTCTAAGAGTCTGTATTTCAAGTTAACTATTTAAGCAAAAGAACAAAGTAATAATCTATAGATATTAAAGTTATAAAAATATCGAGGCAATTTAAAAGCACAGTTCAGTGAAATTGACAACTGATTTTCAAGTCAGAATATAAGTATTTTTGAAACATTAGTATTTAATGTAAATACTGTTTACTTTTTGTATTTAATGTAACTTGTAAGACACACGTAAATGCAACATTATTGCTTGATAAACAAATACATGATGAGGCATCAGAAGTGAACGAAAGGAAACTATGAGTATGAGCTGAAAAGCCTTGTCTGGATTGTTGGTAAGGAAAATCACAAGGCATTTCTGCAGGGCCAAGCCATGCGTCCTTGAAAACCCTTGCAGCTTGTTCGGACATGCAATCCATCTCTGCAAAACATACCACCAACTGTGACTGTCTCGTTAGCAACTACATTTTGCTGTGCCATTTACTTGGATGTTAATGAACCATCATTTGAGACTGGATGACTAAAATCGAACCCGATTGATACTGTGCGTTGGATATAACTGTTGCAGATGTGTGTGCACAAACCTTTCGCTATGGATCTTATTTTTTAGATATGGGCTTCAAAACTGAGTTAGTTTAGTAAATCACAAACCTGAGATATTTTCTCTGCCAACCATCTGTCTCCTGCATCTTGATACCCAGTTCTCCAGCTACATCAACACACCCTTTCGCAAACACTCCAGCAGTTTCATTGGTTCGTTCTGGCAATTTCATTGCTTTCTCACCATACGTTGCACTGTTGAACAAAATTTAAAAATATATATTTGATGTTCATGACAACCAAAGTAATGTTAGTACAAAAAATGCACTCTGCAGTCTGCACCTTGCACGTGTAATTATAGATGCAAGATGAAGTTCATGACAACCAAGGCCGAGTTACGATAGCAACACTGTAGTTATGTGTGCAAGTTCGTAAACGACCTCAACAAATATTAAAAAAGATGATGAAGTTCGGTAGTTATGTGTAAAGATGCATGATGGAAATAATGTCCTGTACCGTGCATATTACAGTACAGGCGCCTTCCTCATAAATAGGTGGTGGAGTTATAAGCACAATAAGCGTGGTGGGTGAACATTCCGGTGGAGAAACAATGATGATAAGTGAAAAGTAGGTCGCTTCAAATGCATTTTCCCATCAGGGGAAGTATGAAGAAAACTCGGAACTAACTCCAAAGGACTGAACTTGCTAAAATCATAAGGCAAGTAGGCAACTAGCTGGATAAAGGAAGGCGAAATAAAATGAAAAAAACAACAAACTAACAAATATGAAAATAAATAAATTAGTTGCTGGCTTTAATTAAGCCAATACTTCAGGTCAGCGATCAAGGACTGCACTTGCATTTCCCCAAAAGTGTGTTCACCTGAGCGAAGTAAGACTGTAATTTTGTAATCTTTGTGTGTAATAGTTCGATTTATCCTACAAAAATGTCAAATTTTCTTTATCTTTCGTCAGACAATATACCAGGTTTCCTAATAATCCAATGTTTTTTGTTGAATACTCGAACACTGAGAAGTAGAGATTTGATATCATCCCGTTTTTACAAGTATAGTTAGTTCAATCAATCAAGCTTTTATTGCATTCACCACATTGCTTCCTTGAAAACCCTCACAACTTGTTCAAACACCACTGCATTGCCTTGTGCCATCAGATGCAATCCATCACTGAAATACATACCAACAACTCACTCGTTAATCTGATTGAATACCCTGCAGAGTGCAGTTGATATAAATGTTGCAAACGCGGGTGCAGAACACGTTTTTTAGGTAAATAGAATCGTTTTATTAGCCCCAAACAGCAAAAAGCTATTACAAAAAAACTGTCGAACCTATATCACTATACATGTATACCTCAGTTTGCACACAACTGGACATTTGCACTACAGACATATCTATACATCTAGTGTGAAGCTTTACACATACAATATCTTTAATGCTACTCCTAACAATGACATTGGGGTTTCTAAATATCCCCGAAAGAACCAGTGATTCCTTTCTTCCCAAATTCTATATACATAAGCAGTCCAAGCCAATAGAAGTATGTAAACAACCAATGGTTTACCCTTTAGCCAAGTCACTACCCAGTGAAGCTCCTCATCCCATGCCTTTGCAGGCCTGTGTATATTACATAATCTCATGATATCCTCCCCGATACCAGCAACATATGCACATTCGAAGAACAAGTGATTCCTGCTCTTTAAAGAATCAAAAAAAAACAGGAAGAATCGACAAAAATCCCCCTCTCAATTAATCTATCTCGTGTTGGGAGCTTAATCAAAATAGTCATCCATGATACAATAGAATGCTTAGGGATATGGGTGGAGAACCATACAGTTTTCTGCCAGTCAACCTCGTCTTCTCGCTGTCTAATCTTTTCCCAATCCATTTTGTAGTAACACCTTATTTTTGGGTTTGGATTATGAAATAACAACCTTCTAAAATGTGCTAATGTAGAATACCACAAATCTTAGATATTTTTTCTGCCAATTATCTGTTTTCTGCATCTTGGACCAAATATTGATGAATGGGATACCCAATTCTCCAGCTACTTCCATACACCCCTTTCATACACTCCTCGCTGTTACTCTGTCAAACCAAAAAAAGTTTGTTTCTCAAGGATGACAAACTTAGAATCAGAAGCAACAGTTTCATAACGAAAAAGAAAGGGTGATAACAGTATAAACATTATGTTATGTGTACAGATTCATAAAGGATTCTTGGTAATCTCAAACTGATTTAAAAAAGATGACCAAGTCGAATAGTCATGCGTAAAGATGCATAAAGGGAAATAATGTGATATATATATTACCGTGCATATTACAGGCGCCTTTCCCCCTCAGTAGTTGGTGAAGTTATAAGCACAATAAATAAGCATGGTGGATGAGCATTCCTGTAGACACTGCTGATAAAGTAAAAAGATGGTCCACAAAACAAGGTGGTAGGGTTCAAATAAAGCATTTCTCGTGTCCATGAAATAGTTGTAATGTCAATTGTCAATGGCCTACTAAACTGGTTGAAAAAACTTAACCTCCAAATGAATAACGATTACTCTGAGCCTGAGGTTGTCCTTGTACTCTAGTACGGGGACCTGATGCCTTTCTCTGAATCCCCTGGGAGAGCTGCATCATTTGCCCCAAAGAAAATTGTGATAGTGTAGCGATACTTTTTTCTTCAAAATATTAAAAAAGTTTAAAGGTTCAGTGGGATTTAAAAATTCGGTATCCGAGAAGATAACACCTGAAGAACAGGATGCCACTCCTATTGGAATACCGTTAAAATTTAAAAATCGGTTAATCGGTTGGAGTCGTCAACGATCGTTCAAAAGGGTAGATCGAACACCAAAAAAAAACAAAACCAGAGAAAATTGGGTTCGAGAGTTGATTACGTTTGGGGAAGGATTAACACCCCATAACGCCCAAAAATTGGTACCTAAAGGTTCGCATCATAACTTTTAAGAAAATATAAAATTCAAATTAAATTAATTATTAATTTTTAAAATGCATATCCTAATATCCACGATGATTCAAAAGAGATAGCACCCGAAGAACGGGATGCTACTCCCAATAGAATACCTCGGGATAATATTTTCTAGCATAAAGAACTCATAATGAAACACGAAGTAATAAATTAAACATAAAATCCAAAATTTATAAATACTATATATAGATAATAGTAATAATAATATAATATAAATACTTATAAATACTTAACAAATTTACAACCTGTACATAAGGAATTATACATGAAATAATTAGTCAACTCTTTACATATATAAAATCATGCTTTATTTACATTAACAAAATAGGAAAATATATGTCATTATATTTTAAAATTATACCTTATATTAATATTATATGTATGGAAAACATTAAAAACTTTACAAAAATATATGTATATATACCCTTAAAACGTTAAAGAACATATATATATATATATTAAAATAATATTAATATAAAACATATAATATATGTGAAAAAAGTGATGAAAACGTTAAAAAAAAGAATTACAAGGCTAAACTAATATAAAACAATGACTAAAATTAAATAAAAAACAAACTGGAGAGCCGAATGCAAGGATACTGGAACTCCAGGGACTGCGCGCGTGATTTTCCCATTAATCCGGGTTAAGCACGGGTCCGGGTCAGGTGGCCGGGTCGGTTGTGGATATCCATGGCCAAAACGACGTCGTTTTGGGCTCTGTATCCAGGCGCCAAAACGACGCCGTTTTGGATGCAGTATATAAACTCAAAATTTAATGGAGATGGGTCTTCATCTTCATTTGTTTTAAACACACCAAAAGGGGCCACCAGAGAGGCTTCTGAATTCTCTGGAACCAGGTCACCGCCGGTGAGGAGCGACGCCGGCCGCCGTCGCCGGCCACTAGAGATTGAAAGGAAGCACCTTTCTGAGGCTACTCGACGAGAGGAACACGATGGTGGCCTCGGATTTTTGAAACGATGATCACACAAGCCTAGATCTAAGATGTAAGTTCTCGAACCCTTTGAAATTTTTTACCTTTTTCTTCGGTTTTTGGCTCCGATCTCTCCCCTCTATTTTTCTGATTTGTATGCGAATGATATGGTGGTATTGTATATTTTTTTGTTCCGAAAATCACTCTTCTTTTCTTTTTTTTTTATTCAATCTTTGGTCCCCGTTTACATGATTTTCGATTGGGTATTTATACCCGATTCTACATATATAAAAACATAAAAAGAGATCGATTTAGATCTCATATTATTAAATCTAATCCTACTTTTTTTGCTTTGCAGATCTGAGACGACAGAAGCGGTGGAGTCAGGCGGTGGGCGGTGGTCGTTTGCGGGAGCGAATGAGGGAGCGCGTAGCAGCCACGCGCGCATCGAATAGCCACGCGTGGCGGCCACGCGCGACAGCTGGCAGGGGAGATAAGGATGCGGCGGCTGAGTATGTTGGAGCTAGGGTTATCACATAATTAGGGTTTAGGGTTAGTTTTGGATCTGGGTTGAGTTGTAATGGGCCTTTTGTAATGGGTTATATTTGAATAAAATGGTTATTGGGCTTGGTTTTATGGGCCATTGAGTTGGATATGTATTTGGGTTAAGGATTTTTTATTTGGGTTGCAATATTTAAAATGGGTTATGACAGATAGCAATTCGAGGTTTGCTTGAGGAGTCCTGAGCCTGACACTGGCACAACAATGATAAAAATCTAAGACTAATTTGAACTTTATAATATCTTATCTGGTTCAAAAAGTAGAACACGAGAATCTCAATTGATAAAACAAAGATATTTAAATGCTGGTGAGTGGTGACTATCATCAATGACATGAACGAGAAAGCGAAACATTAAAGTGGAAAGTAGAAACTTAACAAGTAGTATCAAAAATATGCTCTGAAGATCTTTAATAGGTAGTCCATGTTTAACAGATGAACAACCCCGCGTACAAATTCAGAGGTTTACAAGAGAGAAGAGGTGATGCAACAAAAATAGAGCCCGTCTGGTGTTGTATCCATCATATCCACGGCAGCCAGTGTAGTTCAAATATATATATGTATATCTAGTCGTGTAGTCTGTAGATGACAACTGAAAGGAGTGAAATGAAACTGGGTGATAAGAATCCTTTATTTATGTAGAAGAAAAAAGGAAAAACCTTGAGAGAGTAGATGCTACTTGCTAGCAAGAGAAGCTCCCCAGTCCCATCCGCCGAATGTAATTGAAGCTCCAATTAATATTAGATATGTTTGGTCTCAGTCTTTCTTGAATCTCCGAATAAAACCTTGATGCTCTACCTCACCCAGTTACCCTATCCTCTTATGGTATGTACCAGAATAGATTTTTTAGTACCACGCCAAAAAATTTTGATATTTTTTATTTTTCATTGAATTTTAAGGTTAATTAATTATTTACCATGTTTGGTCTCATTAAAAATTAAGGTAAGTTCATAGAAGTTTGTTTTCCTTATCTAGATTTTAGTTGGAAACTTCAAACTATTGAATTAACGATTTGAAAATAGGTAAAATGGATTTTTATAAATTTACATTAAAAATATATCTAATCATTATTAAAAATTAAATCTTTTGCACTTTATTTAATTTTTTAATGTATATCTATAATATAATATAATGAATATTATTTTTTTAGAGAAATTATATCATGGGTCTGACTTACCACATCAGTCATGGTCTCATTTAGTTATAATCACACACTTCAACATTATTTACCAATTTATTTTTTTCAATCAATGAATTTTCACTCAGTTTTTTTATATCATTTAAAAAATATAATTTTTAAAACTTATATTAATGACATGAACGATTAGTAATAGAATAGATGATTTTCATTAGTTAAAGACTATAACTAATGTGACGAGTCAAACCTATAATATAATCTATCTTCCCTTTAATATATTTAGATTTGAACATCTTTATTAATATAAATTGTATGTATTGTTACAGAACCATATTAAAAATATGGTCAAATTAGGAAAAGATATAAAATATATATTAAAAAAAAGGCTCTTGATTCATATCAAAATAAAGCGTTAATAATCTATTTGATAAAAAAATTGTTCGATAATTAGAGTAGAACCGACACTATAAGTTCTTAATTAAATAGATGCTTTGGTGAGCATTATATTATATGACGTAACTTTGATGGCAAGTGGAGTCTGATTCATTTATTACCTCTTACTCCACGACCGGACCTACAATCTAATCCCCAGATCCCATCGTGCGTTTGTTGTTTGTTTCTATTGTCAATCGGTTTTGCAAATTGCAAATTGCAAATCGCAAATCGCGTTAGCCTTTTGGCTTTCGACAACAACTCCAGACTCTACTGAACATCACATCAATACAGTTGCTGCTCAAGGTCTGCTATTGCTTTTGCTTGCTTTGTTTTTGTTTTTTCTTTAAAAAAAACTTTCCCCTGTTTTTGTTTCACGATTTCCATTCACTCACCGACTCAATGTTGGACCATATATGGGTTTAACTTTGATTTTGTGTGTTTATATTCGATCATTTAATGTCAGCCACGTTTCTTGTTAGCCTGTTCCTGCATTAAATAATAATAAATCCATTTCCCCCCTCTTTCAGCTCTATTTTATTCGTAATTGGGACCCTAATCATCATATGCTCTGTTCTGGAAGGTTTTAACGATTGTAATCCAACAAACCCATTTTTTATTTTTAGCGTATTGATTTGGATAATGATTTAATATTTTAGTTATTGTGGTATTATCTTTGATCCCAGATGTTCTCGACTTGTACTAGTATTTGCTTAATTTTTACTTTTCTTTTAACCAAATGAATTGACTTTGGTAAATAGAGTACAGGGGAAGGCAAGTGGCCAAAGGGCTCTGCCGCAGGAAAAGAAGATAAAAACAAACAAAAAGAACTGTTAGGTTGACGTGGTTAGGCTGCGGGGGCAGTAAGATTATTGTGGGACTGATGGCGGGTCTAAATGGAGACCCTATTCTTGGTATTGACGATAAGATAGAGGACCCTCAATATAATAATAACAACAACAGCAACGAGGCTATCGACAAAGAAGGGTTGGTGGGAATAGGAGAAGAAAGCAGTAATTATAATAAAAACAATCAGGGAGGTGAGAAAGACATGGCTGGCAATTCAATTCACCGCTCAGGTTCAAGGCCTCAACTTGACCTTAGTAAGGCTGAAATCCAAGGCAATTCGGAGGAAAGGGATCCTACCATTTTGTTGCCTAATCAATCTGATGATATTTCACATTTGGCTCTTGATATTGGAGGTATCATCACTTCTAATTCAACATCATCTTTGATGCTTTTGCTTTTTACAACTTCTTTTTGTCTTCTTTTTCTTTCTGGTTAGTTTTGAATTTTTTTTTTTCATTTTGTGTTTGTTTTAGTTTAAACCGTTGACCAGTGTTTTCAGGATTGATTTTTTTCTGTGACAATGGAGGTGAAGAAAAACCGAGTTAATTTACCCGTGTTCTCTAGTTTGTACGCCTAGATAACATGCATGCTGTCTTCTTCTTCTTCCAAATGACAAATCTTGTATGAATTATCTTGGAGTTTATAGGATGGGAAGTTTGAACTATTATGTTTAAAGGAACTATTTTAAGTGTGAAATTGGCGTCCAAATTTATTTTGAGATTGCTATCTTCTGTATCTTTGAGAAATCCTTCTTAACTGCTTGTGATTTATGCATTTAAACTTTCATAAGGGTTGTCAATTACAAAGTTCTTACTGTATCAGCAGTAGTTGTGCATGTTGGTTCTTTCTTTTCTTTCTACTAAGCACAATAGCAATGGTTACCTAGAAGGAATATATTTGAGGCCTCTTGTAGTGCATTCAAAACTTTAAACATCTTATTTTTCAGGTTCTCTTATTAAATTGGTATATTTTTCAAGACATGAAGATCAATCAGTAGAGGATAAGAGGAAGAAAACTGTCAAGGAAAGATTGGGTATTACAAATGGTAACAGGAGAAGCTATCCTGTCCTTGGTGGGAGGCTTCACTTTGTGAAGTTTGAGACAAGCAAATTGAATGAGTGTTTAGATTTTATTTCTTCCAAGCAGCTTCACTGTGGCAGTATATAATCTTATTTCTTTCCATTTCATTTTTCATTGATCCATCTTTTCTTTGTTACTAAAAGTTTGAGATAACACATGATATTTGCGGCTTTATTAACCTGCATTAATATTTATTTTCAGCTGTTTAATTTTGTTCTGAATAGGAATTGATTCTCATCTTTGGAATTCTGAGCCCCCTGCCAATGAAAATGCAGTTATCAAGGTAATTGGACTTAAGACTTCATAGCTTTTTTACATTATAATTGTGTAGAAGTTGGACCGGTTTTATATCGTATGTTAAGGAAGACCCTGTATCAAAACTTTGTTTCCAAAAACATCGAAACAATTATCAATGGACAAAATGGAAATTTGAAAATATTTTATGCTGATGGAAGTGTGACTACTCCTAAGCTGCTGCATTTTCTTTTACTCTTCATAAAAAATTCCCTCTAATAGATTTCGAGTTTAGTTGGCTCATTGTTTGGTCTGACTTAAGTTCTTGGTCATTCATTTTTCCAATATTTAACAGTCTCGTCACTGCTACGTGAGCAGGTGTTTTATAAAGTATTTTCCTAAGATCGCATTCAAAACCATAAATTTGAGAATTTTCAGGTCTTCTCCTTGAGCAATAATTGTAATGATAATGTGTTCTTTGTTGTCAGAAGAATTTTTTGACTAAGGTGTAAAATGCTAATACATCAATTGCTTCAAATTTGTACTTTTATAAGTGCATACTTCAAACAAGTTGTGTTTGTGAGAAGGCCACAGGGGGTGGGGCATACAAGTTTGCAGACATTTTTAAAGAAAGGCTCGGGGTCAGTATCGAGAAAGAAGATGAAATGGATTGTCTTGTCGCAGGAGCAAATTTCTTACTTAAGGTCAAATCTTCATCATAATTTCATTCTGATCTTTTATCTAATACTACTCAACATGCACCGAAATCCTTAAGCTTAAACTCTAAATGTGGTGATTTGAAGTTGAACAAATTGGATGAAGCAGTTATGCCTTCTTGGAGATTTCATTAAAGCCGATTAAAACTCTAAATGTGGTGATTTGAAGTTGAACAAATTGGATGAAGCAGTTATGCCTTCTTGGAGATTTCATTAAAGCCGATTAATTATTATATGGTCTTGTCTGTCATTCTTCTTATATAATGAACGTCTGAACACGGAATTGTGGAATGCCTGTTGTTTAAGATGAAAAAATGATAATACTGTATTCTTGAGATGGTTGACTAATTTTTTGGAGGGTAAATAACTAAATATATACAACAGTAGTGAGACAGACAATCTTATGTAAACATAAACAGACACCATGTCAATAATGACTTCAGTACTTTGTGAAAATTGAATCAATTTAAAATTTGATGTATACAATTGCACAAAATCAAAGTTCATGCATATACACTGTAGGATAGCTCCTACAGTGTCTTAATATGTAATGGCTGTCCTGTCTGAGGAAGTTTGAGTAAAAATTCTGAACATTGATTAGGGCCATTTATAACTCTAAGCCAGTTGGACTTTGCAACAATAAACAAATTGGTGTATTTTTTTTAAACGGATATCTGAGGAGTATTTTTCTCATTTTTTACAAAATATAAGCTTTCTAAATTACTTTACTTCACGGTCACTCAATGAAAATCTGATATATGTAACTGAGCAGGCTATTCGCCATGAAGCTTTCACGCACATGGAGGGCCACAAAGAGTTTGTGCAGATTGACCACAATGATCTGTTCCCCTATCTTCTTGTTAATGTTGGATCCGGTGTTAGTATAATAAAGGTGATTTTTTGCCCTCATTTTCCAAACTGCATGAGAATGAGACTTGAGATTGATTAGAGTATAGAACAATCAACACTCCTGGTTTGATGCAGGTTGATGGGGATGGCAAATTTCAGCGGGTTAGTGGAACAAATGTTGGAGGTGGTACTTATTGGGGATTGGGAAGATTACTAACGAAGTGCAACAGGTATACGAATCTCCTTTTTATGTTAACCCAACATGCTACCTCTCTGTGTGTATAAATTTATCCAGATGTTACCCTCTATTCATCCCCTTTCCAGTTTTGATGAACTGCTCGAATTGAGTCAAAGAGGAGACAATAGGACCATAGACATGCTTGTTGGGGACATTTATGGTGGTATGGATTACTCTAAGGTATATATTACTTGTGATCTTTGCTTTTTTGTTACCAGAATGTATAAAAGGCATGGTTACTCTAAGATGCATCAATTCTATGATTCATGGATAGCTTGGTTCTCATTTTTCTCCTCAGTGGCTACCATCCTCTAATTTTAAATTATGACAGATTGGTCTCTCTGCATCAACCATAGCTTCAAGTTTTGGCAAGGCTATTTCTGACAAGAAGGAGCTTGAAGATTACAGACCTGAAGATATTTCCCTGTCTCTGTTGAGAATGATCTCTTACAACATTGGACAGGTTAATTCTAGAAAATGAACTATAATGTAAAGTCGAATTACCTGATTTGAAATACATTGGTGTTGTTTTCTTTCTCAAGGGAATAGGTATAGTGACTAGGCTTAAAGTCTTGCTTGAATTATCTTCAATGATCTTCTGTGTTATGGTTATACTTTTCCATTTTCTTTCTATTCTTGTGAAGGGTAAAGAATTATATTGTGAAGAACATTTCATTTACTTGTGAAAATTCTTGATGCTCTAGTAACTAGCTTCTAAATTTATTTCCATATGATCTTGAAACTAGCTTCAATTGTGAATTTGCCATTCAAGCTCCCATATAATCAATCAGATTATTAATATTGATATTCCTATGTTGTTAATTGTTTTTCAACTTCTGACTTGCGTAATTTTGCTATATAGATATCTTATTTAAATGCACTTCGGTTTGGGCTTAAGAGAATCTTTTTCGGAGGATTTTTCATAAGGGGCCATGCGTATACCATGGATACAATCTCCTTTGCTGTTCAATTTTGGTAAGTGTAGAACACTTTGCTGTGCAAGTTTGTCCTTTTATGTTCTTGTTGATTAGTAGCGATTGTGCTATCAAGAAAATATCAAGCGATTTATCTATGGTTTAGGTCAAAAGGAGAGGCACAAGCCATGTTCTTGAGGCATGAAGGATTTTTGGGAGCTTTAGGTGCATTTATGAGTTATCAGAAGCATGGCCTTGATGACTTGATGGTGCATCACTTAGTTGAGAGGTTCCCGATGGGAGCACCATACACTGGAGGAAGAATACATGGACCGCCACTTGGTAACTTGAATGAAAAGGCAAGTATAGTGGAATTTTATCATATCGGTTCAGAATAGATCAACCCTTGTAGATCAATGGTCATGGGTTGATTTTGGGTTTGTGTCTCAACCTCAACCTTCTTGAAGATATTAGTATAACATTTTGCATATTTATTTTCTAAAATCAGGTTTAATCTTTCGTATGGAGCTTGGGGAGTCAATCAAACCTATTACCAGATTATTTAGTCTTGGCATACAAAATTTCACTGGGCTTTTAAATCATTTTGAGTGAAAAATCCAAAGAGGATTGTATATTAACAAATCTTGATACAGTACCTTAAAAGATGAACTTTGATCCATTCCTGGCATTTGAAATTTTAGCATTTATAAATGTCTTTATTAGTTGCAAGGAGGGCACATTTAGCCTGTTTACTCTGTCATCTGTTAAAATGAAAAAAAATCATGTTTTTCTTGTTATAGGAGAAAACATCATTCCTTCTGGACAATGAATTATGTATTATTAATGTTGCACACACTTTATCACAGGTTTCACATACATTCATTAAAAAGATAAAAACAAAAGGCTTAGATGCACATGATTTAGCCCAAATGGAACAAAGTTTTACATGTAACACTCAGTTCATTTATTTTAGTGCCCTTTATTGACAATTCCTTATATTCAATAATGTATGATAAGTATTTTATCAAATAAATAAATAAATAATGTACAACCAAACAACTATGGTTTGGCGTTGAAATCAACATATAGGTGTGTGCTTCTAGTTGTAGACAGATAGTCTTGGACAGCAGAAGAAAGTAAAATGGACTTACAGTAAAGAATAAGCTTGAAAGCTTTTTTTCCTTTTAAATTTCTGTTTTGAGCTTTGCTTCTCCTACTAGGCCTAACTCCTAGTTTATGTGTCAACTGTAGATTTCTTGGATGGAAAAATTTGTGCAGAAGGGAACTGAGATCACTGCACCAGTACCGATGGCTCCACCTGGAACTACGGGACTTGGAGGATTTGAAGTTCCCTCTTCCAGAGGTGCCACTCTGCGTTCTGATGCTAGTGCTTTAAACATTGGTGTTCTCCATCTTGTACCCACTTTAGAGGTGTTTCCGTTATTAGCCAACCCAAAAATGTATGTGAATTAGTATAGTTGTGATTACATGCTGACTATGTTTCCATCCATGAATGTTCTAATCTCATTTTGTGAATTACATGCTAACAGGTACGAGCCCAATACCATTGATCTATCAGATCACAAAGAGCTTGAGTAAGTATGCACTTCAAATATGCTACTTAATACTTATTATTCTTAAGAGTGTTTTTCAAAGTAGATTGTAATAACTTTAACTTTCCAACTAATTCTGCAAACATGGATTCTTCAGCTTATTTTTAATGTACATGTTGCTTCAGGTATTGGTTCACTGTGCTTTCAGAGCACTTGCCAGACCTTGTTGATAAGGTAAATATA
Source organism: Abelmoschus esculentus (assembly GCA_035048815.1). Taxonomy (NCBI): domain Eukaryota; kingdom Viridiplantae; phylum Streptophyta; class Magnoliopsida; order Malvales; family Malvaceae; genus Abelmoschus; species Abelmoschus esculentus. The sequence goes on from JAUCBN010000004.1 coordinate 141,025, forward strand.
AGCATTATGAGGCAGCTAGGATTCTCTCTCTTAGAAGAACATTTGTCAATTGTGTTCTAAGAAAGGACTAAGGAGTCATTTTCACGTAGAGTTCTGAAAACTTTATTGTTGCCGATGGCCAATGGCATTCCATTATAGAAATAAAAAGTTAATGTAAGAATTTGAGCGTGGCTCTGATGTTGCATGATGTCCATTCTATTGTCGAAAGAAATACAAATGAAAACATAAATCATGTAAGCCTGAGGCTGTTGTTGTCCTCTCCAGCATGTCTAGATACTATCCAAAGCAATTAGGGTAGCTAAGATTTAAAAATGCTTAAAATGAGTTCTCCTACATATATATATTTATCTCTTTAGGATTGGATAAAAGAACTTTCCCATCTCTATACAGGCAAAAACTTGAAAGAAAGAAGGAAAGAAATAATAAATGGATTTCGCCTCACTTCATTGGCCATATTAAAATAGCATAAAGTCCAACAAGAAAATTATGTTCTTAGTAATTAGTTTAAATAATTTGAAGCTATACTTTTCTACAACTGTTTTTTAATCTGTAAACTTGTTAATGTGTTAGGCAGTAGCAAGTGAAGGTGGGACTGATGATGCTAAAAGAAGAGGTGATGCTTTTGCTCGTGCTTTCTCTGCTCACTTGGCAAGGTGACGTAACCTATTGAAACATTTAAACTTTTTTTGGGCTGTTGTAGACTAGTCAGTTGATAACTGGTACATCTAATCAAACCATAGAGATGGCAAAGGCAATCTATCATTATTGTAGTTGAAGTTCCTTTTTCTTTTATGTATATGAGGATTAGTATAAAACAAGAGATACTTGGACAAGAAAATAATGTCTATAATTGGGACTTAGGTTACTTAGAAATTTTCATCTGAGAAAAATGTAAATGCCTTATTTCTCAGGATGAAGTCTTCAAGAGTTAATTAGAGCACAATAGAATGTTGTAATCCATTTAGCTGTCCCCACGGACTGGGAAGGCTTCGTTTGACAGACTTATTGTTGCTAGTGTGAAATCTGCATTGATGATTTGGTGTAAATGTAAACACTTGTTATAAAACTTGCTTCCTATAATTTTTATAGGGAACTATATTTATCGGAAGCTTGTGATCTGGTTTATTGTTGTTTCTAGATTCAGCTGTGCTAAAAATCATTGGAACAAATTAACTTTTACTTTTGGATGCTTATGAACTTACAACCTCTTGAATAGGTTGATGGAAGAACCAGCTGCTTATGGGAAGTTGGGATTGGCCAATCTTTTGGAACTAAGAGAAGAGTGCTTGAGGGAGTTTCAGTTTCATGATGCTTACAGAAGCATCAAACAGAGGTAACCTGCATTTCAATAGAAGTCTTGATGCTTATAGTGTGTTTGTATATATATAGCTCTCCTCTCTCCGTGCAATACATTTTCTATGCTGACAACTTGCATCCTTGTATCACAAATGCAAAATGGCCATTTAAATGCAAATATAAAATCAATAAAAAGAATTCCTTGTTTGGGAAAATGTCATGGTATTTTCTTCCTCAATGTGTTAATATTTAAAATAAGGACCCTAGATATGGTTTCTATTCTAAACATATATAAAAACTGAACTGATTAAATTTTTAAATACATAACACGTGATCTTAATAATTTAGGAGTAAAGGAACTGCTGTATACTGTGATTTGATGTTTTCAAAGCCCAGTAGGAAAGGAAAGTACAACTTTCTCTGAAAATGGGAAGCTAAACTAGATGGGAAGTTGCATCTGTTTTTCCATTTATTACTTTGACATATTCTTTGGGATTACTTTCTCTGAAAATTGGTTTTTGGGAGTGGTTCATATTCTTTTAAATGTTAATACTGGTGTGAGTAAATCTAAATAAGCCCAATACTGCATTGACAACTTTGACAACCATTGGGGAGTTTATGGCCTCCCTTGAGCAGTGCTAAAGTCTTCCCCCAAACACAAAGTAGGTTTATGAAGTATATAATATTGTGAAATTTATCTCTTTTCACTGTTAATTCCCAAGCCTTTTTTCTAGAGTACATGAAAAGGAATTTTTTTTTGAAGATCTGTTCAAGTTCCTGCCTGGACAAGTGGTTATACATTACATACAGTTTCATGACACATTTTTTGAATTTTATGCATACAACTGTGCTTTTATCAGTGTTTCTTGGGACCTCATTCAACTTCATGCTTTTATTAATGTGTTCCCAATCATGACAGGGAAAATGAGGCTTCTCTGGCTGTTTTACCTGATCTACTATTGGAGCTTGACCATATGGATGAGGTATGGTAATGTAGAATTTAGTCCTTTCCTCCTTGAAGGAACCTTTGGGTAACCAAAACTACTAGGCAGATGCTGTAAATTAACAGTGCCTAGATTTTATTAGTTCTTACCTGAAAATTGTTATTTTAGGTTAATAAAATTTCCAACCGAGATCTTCAGTTCGGGTAGCATAATGCACACTAGTTCTATTCCCTGCCCATGCTACTATTTTATGATCATCTTAAGTTCTCATTTTGCAGGAGGCAAGGTTGCTTACCTTAATTGAAGGTGTTCTAGCTGCAAACATATTTGACTGGGGATCCCGTGCATGTGTTGATCTTTATCATAAAGGAACAATTATTGAAATTTATAGAATGAGTCGCAACAAAATGCAAAGACCGTGGCGGGTAAGGGGGGATCATCACTTTGAAATCTTGCACTGTATTAGCCTTTATTGGATGTTTCACAGAAATTTGAGTGCATAAGAAAAATCTTTTATGTACTGCAGGTAGATGATTTTGACCTCTTTAAGGAACGAATGTTAGGATCTGATAAGAAGAAACCTAATCCCCATAAGAGAGCTTTACTCTTTGTTGATAACTCAGGTGCTGACGTTGTCCTGGGAATGCTTCCACTAGCAAGAGAACTCCTTCGATGTGGAACAGAAGTAAGCTTGTCTCTTTACTTTGCTGGTGAAAGATTTCTGAGTGAATTATTATTTCCACAATAAGATTGTCTCGAGTAGGGCTATCTTTGCACTTCTGAGCCCTCTATTTCCTTCTGAAATACATCTGAGTGCTCTTTCATTCACTGCACATGTTAGTTAGGCAATATAATCAGGCTTTTCCAATGATGATGTTTCTTCTTCACAGAATGCCTCAAGTTTGGAACTGAAATAGCAATTACAATTTAAGTTGCAGAATGACTTAGAATGCGATGTATCTGCAGGTTGTTTTGGTTGCAAATTCTCTTCCGGCGCTGAATGATGTAACTGCCATGGAGCTTCCTGATATTGTTGCTGAGGCTGCAAAGGTATGCCATTGTTGATATAGCTTTATTTTCCTTTCTCTTTACTTCTACATCATTGTTTATTTCGTCCCTTAGTTGTATATTTTCTTGAGCATCTCATAAATCTTCTCTATTTGATTTTTGGAAAAGGTGGGACTCAGTTTCCCAGATAAAAATTTTATTATAGAAGAACTATTGTAGGATGTGTACTTAACTGGTGATAAAAGACATTTGTATCAGAGATGGGGTCAGCGGAATAATAATAATAATGATGATGGTATAATTTCTAGTTTTATTTTGCCTTTTGTTGTACTTTAGTCTTTATAACGTTATGCATTGTACACAGCATTGTGACGTACTTCGCAAAGCTGCTGAAGCAGGAGGCCTTCTAGTGGATGCAATGACTAACACAGTAGATGGTTCCAAAGGAAATTCTTCTTCAGTTCCTTTGATGGTTGTTGAGAACGGTTGTGGGAGCCCGTGCATAGACTTACGGCAGGTCAGCTCTGAGTTAGCTGCAGCAGCCAAGTGTGCTGACCTGGTAGGTTATTTGTTTTCCGATGCATCTCAACTTTGTGAAGCATTAATTCAGATAAACCTTTTACTGCCATGCCTTTTGGCTCTTCTGTTTCGAATATATTAAGAAATGCAGAAAGAAATAAGTATAAATCTCGCATTTTGTTACATGTAGGTTATCTTAGAAGGAATGGGTAGATCTCTTCACACCAATTTCAATGCTCGTTTTAAATGTGAAGCCCTGAAGGTATGGCCATCTAACTTGTATCTCTCGAATAGAGGTTTGCTCGACCCTTAATTTTAACTCATATATCTTGTTTGCAGCTTGCAATGGTGAAGAATCAGAGGTTGGCAGAAAAACTGATTCAGGGAAAGATATATGATTGCGTTTGCCGATATGAACCTGCTCCAGCCAGTTGACTTAGGAGCTGTTGTAAGACAAATAAAAGGCTCCTTGAATGGAATGGACTTCAGACGATACCATTCATTTGTCAGTTCAAAGTTTATATGCAGACAACGTTTAGCAATCACCAACCAGCATCCTCAACATTTATTTATTTATCATTTGGGTCATTCGATAGAATTCTTCATTGAGGATCAATTATAACATAATCGTGCTTGTAGATGTTGATGCATAATATTCTTCGAGTTCTGAATCTTTTCATGCAACAGCAGAAGGCTTACTCCAAAATTGTTCATTATCTAGATTGCAAAATGAAGACCAGCAGGTCATTCAAAAATAATGGGAAATCGAGTTATTGAAAGACCATTTCTTCCTCGTATTATGTAAAAGTGCTTTCCAGCGGGTAAAAAAAGAAGAGGAAAAATCAAGCAGCTGAGCTCATTCCACGACAGCAACTCCTCCAGCTGCCTTTATCTTCTCCATTATATCATTTGCTTCCTCCTTGGTGACCCCCTGTTTGAGTATAACAGGTGCCTTCTCTACAAGCTCCTTGGCCTCTTTCAAACCCAGATTGGTAAAATCCCTCACTTCCTTAATAACCTTGATTTTTGCAGCAGCATCAAACTTCTCCAACTTCACATCAAATGCTGTTTTCTCTTTCTTCTCCTCTACCTTTGCAGCTCCTGCACCTGCACCCGTTCCGCCCTGTGCACCCAACCCCATTCCTTCATCTGCAATGATCTGCATTTTTGGGTGCCTTAGCCTCTCAGTGAGAGTAGGATGGATTTGTCGGCGCTCTTCTGGTGGTAGTGCTGCAATTCGCTCTGCCAGTTCTACAATCTTATCAGAGGGTGGAGGTCTTGGGCCATATGGATCATAAAATTGTGGATATTTGAACTTCTTAGTCTTAGCTTTGGGATCTCTTGGAACAAAATCATGCTGAAATGTCCGGATCTGCAAAGGCCCCATTATTTCGTGAAAGGAGGGTCGGACACAAATTGCTTTTACAAGTCCAACCAACTTCATTGTTTCGCACCAGATAACACAATCACAGAAGATACGGATAGAGAGGATTTATCTGCTTCACCAAAAGGTCTCTTGTTCTAAATACTTTCAATGCTACCTGATACAGAGCTCGCCTACAGGGAAAGGGAAAGGAAAAGGTATCACTATTTAGCAGAGAATAAAACACTTGTCACATCTAATAAAACACAGCTACTTTCTTTATTTAAATAGGAATATTCTTAGAATGATGCCCTTGTGGTTGGTGGGAATTCATCCTGGCCATCGATGTATTTTAATTGTAACCGTTAAATGTAATGGGGGCCAAGTATAAATATAAGCTTACTCCTCTTCATTTTGGCACTTCATCCTTGAGAAATACAAAGCATTTACTCAAACACTCTCTCTTGCTTGTCTTGTCTTTCTTTGCTTGTTTGCTTCCGCGAGTTACAAAGCTTCATCTGACTATCCACCCAAATGATGTTCTGTTGGAACAAATAACTGAACATTAATCAAGCCATTGAAATCACAACTGTCTATGTTTTACTTAGTATGGTTATATTTAACTGATGCAATTACAGATTACAGTTATCCTGCATCTTTATCAATGGATATGAGAACAAAAAAGTGAGGCTACTCAGTACTTACAAAATATTACTTGGCCTAAAACCACAATATATTTAGCTTTAATAAGTCAGCAATCATGTGGTTTGTTTGTAGAAATACCCATTTTCTTTTTATCAAGGTAAATACCCAAATATCGAACCCTGAATCTCAAATATCAAAAGGCAAGTTGAGCTAGCTACAAATATGTTTTTTTCATATACATCGTGTTGTAAGTCATTCTATTTCAATCATGCAAATAACGGAGGATCAATTTTAAACGGCATGAACGAATTTTACATCAATACCACGGCATTAGAAACACAAAATGAAACAAGTGAAGCAGAGGCAGAAAGCAGATCTCACAAACCGAGCTAAAACTGATTGTAAGAAAGGGCTTATGTCAATAAATGGAGTAGGAGGCAAAAAAGAATAACGGTGATGAGAGTCTTGCTTGTCGGCGCGTCTGTGTGAAGAGAGAGGAGCCGGAGGGTGTGTACCCTTGCTCCATTATTGTATCCTCTCCTTTTGTAATGTAAGCAGTAAAATGGGTCGTCATTTGGTATCCGATAGGAGTCTTGGGCCTTAAGTTCCAAGACATTTGTTGATATTGACATCTTCAATAAATCCAACAGTTCGGCCAAATATTTTATTTTGGGTCAGAAAGATGCTCCCTCAAGTTTCCATGGGCTAATGGATTAAAATCAGTAAGAGTCAAAGGATTTAGAAACAAACACAACCATGGGATCCAATAAACTATATAAATGGTCCCACGGTTATGATTAATGAATTTTTTTACTATAAAAAGTTATAAATAGATTCTTGATTAATCGCGATTAATGAATTGATCCAATCTCATAAAAATAAACGGTTAATGACGTGACTTATTAACAAAATTTATATAATAACGAGAAAGAGCCTTGTGAGTGCTAAAATATAAAATACTATCCATCACATGGCATCATAGTCTATTGATATTATTGGCATTGCTCTTGCCCTTAGCCCCTTCCTTAATCCCAAAGCCAATAACTTCAAGAAAACAACCAGTCCAAGTTCAAACAATGCAATCCATCAAGCCATGCAGCCTGCAGGTGCAGCAGAGGCAAGTAGGCATAGGAATATATAAAAAAGAACCGCCCCTTTTATTACCCAAAACGGTAGGCCTCTGCCCCACCGAACATATTATAAAAGAAAAAACAAGTAGCGCCCCTCTTCCACGCCCACCGCTATTTGTTTCCTTCCTTCTTTCCCACTGCTTCTAAAAGCTCGATTCTTTTCAAACTACGCCTCCAGGCTCCAAGCAAACCCATATATTTGAACTTTCAACTGTTTCGAATCGTATCTGTTGCTTAACATACATATACCAACATCCTTCAGAAATGAACCGGTTTTAGTTTCTTCTCCCTGTTTTCGTTTATTACCAATTTGACGACCATTCCTCGCTCATTGGACCAATTCGTATTCAAAACTCTACTTATTGATATTATGGATTATTTTCAAAACCGGTTGTTATTCCAAATCCAAGACTCACAAAAAACTCCCACGGATTCCACGTCTGAAAACGTCGAGGAACCGATTGTTTCCGATTGCGAAAGCGGCGTCTCCGGACCCTATTTCGATCAGACTTGCCTCTCAAACAAGGGGTTGATTCGGTTATCCCACGGGGACAAAGCGCATGATGTTATCGCCAAAAGGTTTCTCTCCAATTTGGGTTCTCTGGCGGCTCACACTAAGGACTTGACCATCCAGAAAAATTGTTTTGATGGCCTTACTTGGCAGGCAAAGCTGCAATCTTTCCAGATTTTCATCAAGGCAATGGAAAAAAAATGTGGTGGCGACGCCAATGTTAAGTATGCTTGGTGCGCTGCCACTAGAGACGAGATTTCTAAGATCGTTGAGCATGGCTTTGGCTATAGCTGGTTGCCTAAAAACAGCGGCTTGTATGGTCATGGCGTCTACCTTTCTCCTGATAATTCTCCCATGGAGTGGTAAAATTCACAACACCATCTATTACTTATGGTTCTAATTATATAAATAGATTCAATTTTTGACTGGTTGTTAAATTTGATTGTTCGTTTTGCTTCAGTGTGAAGACTGCCATCGCTGATAATAATGGGATGCGGTATTTGATGCTCTGCCGCGTGATATTGGGGAAGTCAGAGCTGGTGCAGCCTGGTTCTACGCAATGCCATCCGAGTTCAGACGAGTTTGATTCCGGCGTGGATGACTTGTTCACACCGACCAAGTATATCGTGTGGACTACGCATTTGAATACTCATATTTTACCGGAGTATATTTTGATTTTCAGAGCTCCCTCGCCTTGGAAAGGTAAACAAAGTCGAAAACGGTTTTGGGTTTGAAACTCGGTTGTATAGGTATTGGGTTTTGACTTTGGGATTTGGTTATTTTAGGTTTACTTGGGATGCAAGATCGGTTGAAGATGCCGACTTCTCCATGGATATCATTTCCAGCTCTTATATCCGCACTAGCCAAGTTTTTACCTCCAACTGCCATGAACGTGATCTCCAAGTATTATAGAGATCAGAGGGTAAGCGTGTGTAATTTTTTTTGTATGTTTTCCTTTTTGAATGAGAATCTAATGTCATAGAACAGATACTACTATAATCACTGTAACTAAATAAAAAAAAAGAATGTAATGTCATGTTTGTTTGGTCAGGATAAGAAAATATCAAGGCGTGAACTCATACAACTTGTACGAGACTTGGCTGGAGACAAGTTGTTGATTGCCGTCATCAAATCATCTAGGACTAGGACCAAGGTACTCTGCTTATTGATTTTGGATTCAAATATCAATGTGTAATTAGTTTTGATAGGGTAGCTACATTAAAGCAAAGCCCTCGCTCTCTTCTATTTCCAATTCCTAGAGATATTTATTTATGCATAATGGGCCACACAACCACATGCTATGTGGCCTAACTCCGTCCTCTTAATCTATTAAGAAGTCATAGCAAATAAGAGGTCCTTTCGGTCCCTGAGTTTGATTCTGATTGCGATTGTGCAGCAAATACAAAGAACCAAGTGAGCAGCCGCTGGCAAGGCAGATAGATGATCGTGAAAAGCTAGAGTTTCTATTCTCATCAACCATTCTGTTGTTCTTAGTTTGATTGAAAAAGTACAGCAAATTTTGCAGTTAACTTTCAAATGCCTTTCCAGAATACATCTTCCTTTAAAATGAACTTTTATTTCCCTCGAGGAATCTAATAGGTCTTCTCTTGGTATCTTTCACGTCTATTAATAAAAATAATGATTCGTATTCTCTTTTTCATAGATAAGGACAAAAGGAAACATTCACATGCAAATATCATGGGTTTTCCTTTAAAGAGGTTCAGAAATGGACTGTGTGAACTGGTTGATCGATAACCAAGTAGTGGTGCAACTTGGTGGAGGGAAACAATGGTCGGCTTCTTGTTTAATTCAAGAGGTATTTGGTTAGTCTTAACTCAAATAAAACAAGTCACTTTACAAAAATAAAATAAAAACGATTCAATTTTGTCAAATATTGACCTCCTAGGATTTGATTGGAGGCCAGGCCAGACAGTCGTATGCACTGACGTGATGTTTATTGGTCGGAAAACTAGACCTGAAACATAAAAGCCTGCACGCACATTTTTACGCTTAGAGTGGATGAGGTAATAAGACCCGATGACACTTCCAATGCATCATTATTACAACTACGGGGGTATAAGTATAATCAACAACTAGTCATTCTCAGCATATGCGATAGACTGCACCGATAGTTTAGATGATGACACAAATAATTTAGGCTAAACGCTTGCAACGCTCAACTTCTTTAGCACGCCTCTACTCCAAACTTCAGTTCCCTTCATACCTGTATTCCTCTTCTTGTATAACACTAGAGGTCCCCCCTGTCGGAAAGCCCCCATTCATCTCCACGGCACCTGCCGACTCTGACATTTTTGTGATCCTATGTAACTCATCACTTACCTCAGAGGGACGAGCAGCTGATTGATCATCATCCAATTGTTCTTGTGTAGCTGTTTCTTTGGGAGCTGATTTGGGCCGCCGAATGGCTTCAGCTGCTTCCAGCATTGCCACAGGTGGTGGCTGGGGAGGAACCCATGAACGTTGAATGGGTGGTTGTTCATTGGTTCTCACACCATATGGATCAGCACCCTTGGCTTCATCTTCGTTTCCAACCTCTGTGATTCTGTCATTTTTCCGTTGCCACCAAGGTCTTGAGCTCTCATCATCCACCAGATAGTTTAATCCATTGTCTAACCCATTCTGATTCAAGCCTTAAGCACTTGTCTGGGACTGGAGTACCTGGCGGGAGCCATTTTGAGTCTCCCAGGGCTACTCAATCAGAGAAGGCACGGGGTCAGATTTGAGCAAATTGGAGGCACATTGACATTACTCTTTACAAGTGTTTTTAGCACAAAAAACATCCCAAAGAATGAAAAATATGGCATGATTGTATTCAAGTTTTCCTTAGATTGGTCCACCCCACACCACGGGATGGATGAAGAAAGTAATGTATTGTACTACCCTTTTTGCCCGAAGAAAAAATCAGCAACCCATTTGGTATACATATTGATTATGCTCCCCACCCCAACTCTTCAAACACAATACTAACCACACTGAAGAGGAATCCTAGCAGTCTATATGAATAAAATGCAAGAGAAAAGGATCCTAAACATAAAAGAGAAACTCTAGAACAAACCTTAGTTCTTGGTGCTATGCGAGGATTTGACAGTTGCTGGTTAGGGTTGGGAGGCATATCATTGACTTCCTGCAAATCAACCAGGAATAACAAGGTTAGTGTTGATGCAATAAACGAACAAATATCAGCATAGAAATGTTAACGAGATTACTCTGGTATTTGAAGGTTTCTCCCCTCTTTGGATCATTTCCATAATCTGCAATATAATCACAAATATCAATTAGCTAAATGTCTTAAAAAACCAGAAATATGGAACTAGTTTTAGCAACTGCTAAATATTGCAAATTATAAGGATAAAGCAAATTACTACCTCCATGTACGACTTTGGGTGAGGTGGTTCTGCAGATGCAGGCGGTGTGGAGGATCTCCCTGCTTAAAAGAAATCATAGTTATAGGATAATGGAATTCAAATTGTTAGAACAGACTAGACAACGAAGTCCAAAAAATTAATCAGAGAAACTTTGCCTGGCTGTACATTGACATCCACCTTGCCATTTGCATACGGTTGCTGTAAAGACATTTTTATTTAGTAATAGTTCATCTTGCAGAACTCAAAATGGGATCAGAGAGTTTATTTTCCAATGCAGATATGTAGCGTTTGGCTTTGGAATTAACTTTGTTTCAGCATACCTTTGTACTTGAGGCTGGTACTCTATGATCATCATAATCAGAAACTGCCCTGCCAGAGCTACTAGCTTGTCCTAATAGTAAAAGAAAAAAAATAGCAATGAAGCTCAACACACCAATTACAATTGGCTTGTCTACTGAAGAAACCCAAATGATAAACAGGCAGCATAAGACAATAATATCAGAAGATCCTCTTGGAAAGTGGTAAGCAAGCAGTAACGGTGAAACTAAATGACATCGATGTTATCCAGTGCCAACTGAAGTCGTTTAATAATCATCACTTTATTGGTTCTTCGCACCATGAATATTTCACAAGACACGGCCAATCTAAAACTTAATGTACCTTCCAACTTTCTTATTGAATTACTCATTGACTTCATCTCCTGCACTTGTGCATCCAGCAGATTCATAAATTCCTCATGCAAGAACAAAATGACAAAAGCAGCAAAAAATAAAAGCGCCTTTATAACTCCACCTTCATTTTTGTAGTTTAACATTTCCTGACTTGCTTTTGTAACATCAGCAGCTGCAGCCGCAGCAAAGTTTGCTGCTTCTGCTGCCTCCTCTACGAAACTTGGTTTTGCATCAATTTTCTTGGCATAGTCATTTTCTTCTTCCAGCACAACTTCACGTATCCACAACTTCAACTTTGGGATAATAACTTTCTAAAAAAAAGAGTTATCTGAACGTGAGAAAAATCTAGTTTATGAAATTACACATGAAGCCGGATAAAAGGAGCTGGAATAGATGGAAACAGAATTGAGCATTTACATATGACACATCTTACCAAATACGTATTGAATTATTGATAGAAGATGTATTTTGTCCTGGGTAATGAAACAACAAATGATATCAATACCTTGATTAATAAAGCTGTGCCACAACCTGAAGCTGCCAATAACCCTACAGCTGAAACCACATGGTACCAATGAAATTGCGTCCGTGCAACTGTCCCAGCAGATACAATACCAGTAGGAGCAGTTGCCACAGGCTGGGGTGTTTGAATTGGGGGATGAGTTTGAACGTTTGATGAAGACTTTGCTTGCCCATCTGATTCCATTATGATACAGTAACAAAATAGAATCAGTGATCCAGCAATAAGAAAACAAAGACTCAGGTCCCACTTCAGTGATACAATATATTACCTGGATCCAAATTAGCTGGCTGTGAACTAGGAGTTGGGTCCTGTTAAGAATCAATGAATGCTTATAAACACTTATCAACATAAACAAATTATCAAGATAATTAACAAAAAGGAAACAATGATGTCACCGGCACACGCCGAAAAGCTTCATCAATCTCCTCCTTTGTAAGGCCTTTCCGCTCCAAAAATGATCTTCTATAGATAACAGGAGAACCCTTAACTTTAGGATGCGAAAGAAATTTGACAGCATTCAAAACCTGGTCCTCTCTTATCGGTTCGGTGTTGACGAACACAGATGCTGGAACACTCTGGTTGGTAGCATCTGGCCTAACATCTTGTTGAGCCTGATTTGCTTGAAAGCTCTGTTTAGTGGCCTCTGGCCCAACATCTTGTCGAATCCGATTTGCTTGTTGAACAACCCCTGTTGCAATTGGTATCCAAAATTAGAATCCCTTGTTTTTAATAAAAACGAATCAGAATGATTCAGTTTTCCTGAAATATACCGTTTCCCCTTATTTGCTCTGTTTTAATTGGTTCCCACTTTTCACAAATATAAGTCAGCTTTAAAGTAAGCAAATTCATCTAAGAAATCCTGGGTTTTAATTCCATGTTAATAGAAGTCGACGAAATGAATTTTACAGACTGGAACTGGATACAAAACTTAAGAGAAATGACAAAAAGGGATCAGACCTGAGAGTGGTTGGGGCTTACCGTCGTTGGAATTGGAAGAAGGGGACTGAGTCGTCGCCATAGCGGCTCCCTGAGTTAGAAAGAGGGGAAGACTTGAAGGCTTAATGGTTTTGCTAACGGATGATGATGAAGAACGCAAGAATGAGGAGGATATTTGCTGATTTCGATGCAGCTGAGGCTGCTTACGAGTTGCGATAAATTCTGTTCATCATTTATCCATTCAGGGCCCAGGGGATTTAATTATATCCAAGTTTTTTACGGGTACGGCCACACCAGGAAAACTCTACATTGAAACCCAAAACTAAAATAACATGGTTAACTTTTTTTAAATATATATTCGAAGAAAAAGGATTATAAAAATAATTATATCTTAAATATTTAAAGTTTAATACATAAAGTAAATATAATAAAATTTTAAAGATGCGAAAGATATTAACACACCATTTTCAAAGGGACTTGAATAATTTTTTGAATAAAACTCAACAAATAACTACTTTTCTTAGTGCTCTAAGAAGAAAAATATTTTTTTCACTATTTATTTTTGGTATTTTGATTTTAAAGAAAATTAAAAGCATTATAGGTCATCAATCTTTGTTAATATTATGGTTTGATTGATATTCGTTATATAAATATTAAACTATTAAAAATAAACAATACTATCACAAAGATAAATTAAAATTATCATACGAACATAAAAATAAATATAATATAAATTTATCTAAATAAATAAAAAATAAAAAATGAAAGTGTATTCATCGATAAAGATACATTTTTATTTATTTATAAACAAAAGGTCAACAATTAAAAAATTCTTTAATTTTTTTAAAAACTAGCAAAAATTACGGTAGAGAAAAAAATCGAGAAAATAACATGTTTAGTTATACCAAGTAGATCATTTATTGATCTTTTCTCACGAGAAAATATCAATTTTTTACTTCATTTTCACTCTATTTTTATTTATTCAAAATCAGACTCTCTTGCTCTTGAAGCTTATTGTGATTTTGATTGCGTGTCTTGTTTAATAACTAGAAACTCAATTTCTATTTTTTTTTGTTAAGTTTGAATTATCGCTAATATCTTGAAAACCGAGAAATAAAATATGATGACAAAAATTGAGTATAAAGACGTAACTAAAACTGAAATAGTATGCTCAAAAGGTTTATTTGAAGAATTAAATGTATGAAATTTATAGTCTATAAAATTATATTACTATAACAACATTTTAGATTGCAATTAATCTTATTTTTAATAAATGCGCAAAATATATAAAAATTAATTAATATTATATAAAAAAAACTTGATAAAAATATACTTTAGACTAAAGCACATTTCTACTCTTGAATAACTTGTCGATCTTAAGATCAAGGCTTTGGGTTATAACATGGAGCATGGTGCGCCCAGGAATGAAATGAAGGCCCAGGAGCATGGTGCGCAAGATAGCTGCTGAAACAATCCAATACACGTGAAGACAAAGTTAGCTGATGGTGAGGAGACAGTTGTTAGGAAATTGTCCTTCTGCACAGGTGGCATAAATAAATCGTTAGGGTATTATGTCATTCAGCTAGAAATAGCAAAACATGTATTGAGAATTTATTATGAATGAAATAAAATATTCTCATCTTCCAACACTTTTTAATCCTTTCTTTAACAATCACAACAAATATAAGAGTTTATTGAATCATCTACCCCACGCGCGTCATGCATTTCACGGGGTCAAGCTACCCTGCTCTGTTGTTATTCAATTTATAACACCTCCACTCCACGGTTATTCAGACAACAAGTCAAAATTGTACAGCTGTCAGGATGCCACAACACTATTCAGTAGGTGATTAAAAATTTGATTCTCCAATGAAAAAGAAAAGGTCAGTAAAATCCAAACCCCTTTGATTAAAAAAACATGGAAAAAGTGAAAGACGTGTTAGCTTTTGTAGCGAAACAAGACTTGTTTATGAATACAGTTCAAACTTCAAACAGTGTTCGAGAACCACTCAACTACTCTGCCTATGGCTATAAAGAGCACCTGGAAAACAATCGATCTTCCAGGCTCTACAAAGCAATCCAGTTTTGTTGTAAGACTTCATACCTCTAATCTCTAGATTTTAGAAGGTGAGTGGCTTATTTATAGTTTTGATATATAAAATGTCAACTCATCAGCTAGAACATAGAATATGGGAAGTTGTTAAACTTTCAACTTCAAAAAATTGTATACTCCATCAGATCTATATACTTATATTTGAATATGTTTATGGATCATATTAAACACAAAGAGTATGGAGTAGTATACAATTCATATAGTTTGTTGCAGGAACGTACGTCTATAGAGCTTTCATGCATATGTAATTAACTAGCTTTGCTCCATATTGAAAATTTTACCATCTGGCGAGAAGGAAAGGCTTCCAAATGGCTACGGAATCTGCTGAAGTTGTTGTTGAAGGGCTGAAGAAGATTCTCATCAGGTGAGGTTCTTTCCATTCTTCTTTCAGCACTCTCAAGTCTCAACCTCATCCCAAATCATTCTTCTTCCATTTCCTGCCACCTGTCACCGCCGTACACCGGTCTGGAAAAGCCAAATCATTCTGGACCCCCCCTACCTTTGTAGTTTGATGAACTCCATTTGTTTTCTTAGTTGAGTGCATATCAGGAGAACATGACCGGCCCTGATTCGTTTTCGATGGACATGATACTAACAATCAACTCTATGTTGGGTTGCAGTGAGGAACACGTGCTGGATGAGGAGGTTCAAGCAAAAGTTGAGATGCTTATTGCTGAGCTCCAAGGAAAAAACCATCCCCTTCTCCACCGTAAGGACCCAGACGCTCGAAAGCTTGACCATGGCTTTCACTACTTCAAGACCAACATATTTGAGTAAGATATTCATATCATCTCCCAACTTACAACTCTAATAACTCATAACGGATAATCTTTATGACACTTTTTTTTGTGTGTGTGTGTTTGCTTTCGGCAGCGAACATCCTGAATATTTCAGTGAGCTTGCACAAGGCCAGCATCCCAAGGTACTGTCGCCCTCAATAACAATGGCTTCATCTTTCGAAAAAGTATTAGTAATTAATCCATTACTTGTTCAGTTTTTGGTGTTTGCATGCTCGGATTCACGAGTGAGCCCCTCGGTCATTTTGAACTTCAGGCCAGGGGAAGCCTTCGTAGGCCGCAATATTGCAAACATGGTTCCTCAATTCGACCAGGTTATTACTTTTCCCAAACCCCATTTTTAAGATCCTATGGTTTCTCCAGCTAACCTGATGGATTGCTTATTGCACAGACAAGGCACACAGAAATCGGTTCAGTCATCGAGTATGCCGTTAAGAGTCTTCAGGTGTGACGATTCTGTATATATTAGGACATATGAGTTCACGTTTTCTTGTGATGTAATAAAAGGAAGATACCGACGCATTGCATTTATAATTGCAGGTGGATAACATATTGATCATGGGACATAGTCATTGTGGTGGCATAGACAGGCTGATGAGACTTCCTGATCACACTCAGACTTAGTAAGTCTACTCCTACGTTATATATGAAATCCACATTCCAAAACAACATCATTTGTGATTCATACTATATGTCTCAACTCATTGTGCAGTGACTTCATAGATGAGTGGGTGAAAATTGGTTTGCCTGCAAAGAAAAAGGTTATGAAGGAGGCTGGAGAGCTGCCTTTTGAAGAGCAATTGACCCTTTGCGAGAAGGTAGGTAATTAAAACACATGCATGGATATGGAGGGGTTGAACAAGCTGATTAAGAATCTGCATGCGTGCAGGAATCAGTGAGGAATTCGATGGCAAATCTGCTCACCTATCCATTTGTGAGAAACGCTGTGGTGAATGGAACTATAACACTGAGAGGAGGGTACTATGACTTTGTTAATGGGACCTTTGAGCAATGGAAGATGCGTACCAAACCATGCCACTGAGACATTGACTGCCAGTGCCAACACTTTGATATGCAGTTCTGTTTCCGTGCAACTAGGTTGTAAAACTAAATTTGATTTTGATATAACAATTAAATATAAGGACTATTCTTGAAATAATTTTTAAGTCCTTAAGTCAATATTTTATATTAAGTCAAACAAAGGTTTTAAAATAAAATTCTAAGTGTTTTTGCACGAGGGTATCGAACCACCATTCGATACCCCTGGGATTTTCAAAGCTTAGTTCCTGAGTTCAAGAACAGGTATCGAAGCAACGTCCGATACCAAAGCTCACTGCCAGCCTATGTTTCGAAGCATGTATCGAAGCACTTCAAATATTTTATTAAATATTTTAAAATCAATTAAAAATAGACTCCTGGTATCGATACCGGTATCGATACCGACCTTAATCCCCAACGGCTATTTTAGCATTAAATGTTGTGACCGTTGGTGGTAGTTATAGTTTGAATGGTGGTTAGCCTGTTCCGAAGCATGGTTCGATACCTGACTTTACAGTTTCATTTGGTACCGAAGCATGGTTCGATACCCCTTGTTTTTGTGCATAACGGCCTTTTGTATTAGTGGTGTGTTTCGAAACAGGTTCTTCGTGTATCGATACCGCCTGCTGCAGACTGCACTTATGATGGGAAGATGAAGTTTCAACGGCTATATTTTAGTTCCCAACAACTACAACGGATACAAACCAATGAGATGGTATAAAATGAAGCATTTTCAACAGCACAAAGCAACTATTGAACCTCAAGCAATATCCAAGCTATCAAATCCAACTCCAAGCACTAATTGCCTATCTTTAGCCTCCCAACTCCTTGTAATTCCAATTTGATTTTTGTAATCTGAGTGTGGGGAGAGTTTGTTTGTATTTGGGGCAACATTCATCTTGTGAGAGATTATTTTGCCTATTCTTCTTTATATTTTAACTTGTGAGGTTTGAATCAATCTTTGAGTAGAGAGATTGATTCGTATTGTAACGGTTACCCCTTGAACCGAGAAAAATGACGAATTCAGTAGTGAATTGGTTTCAAAATCCTTAGTGAGAGCTAAGGTAGTGGATGTAAAGCTTGTTCGAAGCTTGAACCACTATAAATCATTGTGTTCTTCATTTTCCAATTTTTATCAAAAATCTCCAACAAATTTTTAATTTCCAATTCACCCCCCTCTTGGCCATTCTTCAACAACGATCAACTCAACAATTGGTATCAGAGCTAGATCTTTGAAGGGATTCACCTCCACCAAAGAAGATCCAAGGGTTGTTGATCATCACACTTAATCAAAGCTAATGGCCTCCATCTCCGGTTCATGGAACGAGTCTCACTCCATTACCAAGCCACCCTTCTTCAATGGGGACAACTACCCTTATTGGAAGAATAGGATGAGGCTATTCATCAACTCAAATGATTATGTCCTTTGGGATATAATCGAGGATGGACCCTCTATCCCTATGAAGCAAGAAGGAGATCGGCAAGTGCCTAAGAAAAGGAACGAAATGACCGATGAAGAAAGAAGGAGAATATCCACAAATGACAAAGCCCTTCACATTCTTTTTTGTGCTTTAGGCCCCGACATTTATTCCAAGATGTATTCATGTACAAGTGCCAAAGAAGTTTGGGACTCCTTGGAGACAACTTATGAAGGCACCAATGATGTGAAGGAAACAAAAATTGGTCTTCTCAATCTAAACTATGAAAACTTCAAGATGGAGCCGGATGAAGACATCACCAAAATGTTCGATAGATTTTCGGTGATTGTCAATGGTCTCAAGGGTTTCGGTGAGATCATTCCGGAAGAGAAGCTCGTGAGGAAACTTATCTACTCTCTTCCCGAGTCTTGGGATAGCAAAAGAACGGCTATCATTGAAGCTAAAGACTTAAAGACTCTAAAGCTAGATGCTCTTGTGGGATCTCTTCTCACCCATGAGATCATGAAGAAAGGGAGAGAAGAAGAGAAAAAGAAGGAAGAGATAAAGATCGAAAAGAGGGAAGTAGAGAAAAAGAAGCAAGGGATTGCTCTTAAAGCCTCATTGTCACAAGAAGAAGTGGACACAAGTGAAGAAGAAGAGCTAGAGGAATTGACCATGGTGGCCAAAAGATTCACAAGGCTCATGAGGGCAAATAGGAATCGAAGATTCCAACGAAAGAGGGACTTCAAAGCAAAGAGCAAAGAAGAGGAGAAAGATCAAATCATATGCTATGAATGCAAGAAGCCCGGTCATATAAGGACCGATTGCCCTCTATACAAAAGGAAGGGTTTCGAGAAGAAGAAGAAACAAAAGGCTCACGTTGCCACATGGAGTGATGAGGAGTCATCATCCGATGAGGACAACGAGGTGGCCAACTTGTGTCTCATGGCTCTTGATGAGCCTAAGGTAACCCTCGAACCATCTTGTAATGATTTATCTTATGATGAACTTTATGATGCTTATGATGAATTACAAGATGTGTATGATGAGTTGGTTTTAAAATTCAAAGAATCAATTTTGAAAAACAAGAAAACCATTTCCGATTTAGAAATGAAAAACGATTCTTTGACTAAAACGATTTTGGATTTGGAAGAAAAGGTTGTTGATTTAAATGATGAATTGAAATTCTTTCAAAAAGAAAATGTTGATTTAAACAACCTTATTTCAAGCTTGAGTGAGAATCACCACAAGGTGGTGAATGAGCTTAAAGATCAAATTAAGATGGTTGGGAGTTCAACTTTTGAAAAAGGAAGCTCTTCAAAACCCAACCATGTAAAAAGAAATTTTCAAAACCACAAACAAAAAGGTTTTCAAAGGCATTTTAGACATAGAAGAATTAGGAGTGTTTGGGTTCCTAAGGAACTCATTGTTTCTAATAATTTAAATGCCATTGCTTCTTGGATTCCTAAGGGAACCAAGCTTTTAGGGACTAACTCTCATGGACCCAAAATGGTTTGGGTACCAAAAGTGAAAAACTAAATTTTTGTTTGTAGGTTTAGCATTGCTTCAAGGCCAAAGCTTCAAGTCAAAACATGTGGTACCTTGATAGTGGATGCTCAAGGCATATGACCGGAGACAAGGGACGATTTAAGGAGTTAGAGCTCAAAAAGGGTGGAGTAGTAACTTTTGGTGACAACTCCAAAGGCCAAATTGAAGGTATTGGCTCTATTGGTAATCACTCCTCTATTCTTATTGAAAATGTCTTGCTTGTTAATGGTCTTAAGCATAACTTGTTGAGCATTAGTCAATTGTGTGATAAAGGTTTCTATGTCTCATTTGACAAAAGGGGTTGTAAAATAATTGACATAAAATCCAATAGAACAATGCTCATAGGTCATCGTATAGGAAATATCTACATGGTGCATCTAGATGACATAAACATATCTCATGCATGCTTAGTCGCTAGTGATGAAAATGATGCATGGTTATGGCATAGGAAACTTGGACATGCTAGCATAAGTGTTTTAGAGAAACTTGTCTCCCAAAATCTAGTTAGAGGTTTACCTAAGCTCAAATTTTCATTGGATAAAATTTGTGATGCATGTGCTAAGGGTAAACAAAAGAAAGTTTCTTTTAAGTCCATTAATGATGTTTCCACTAGTAGAATATTACAATTAATCCATATGGATCTCTTTGGACCTATTAGGACTACTAGTTTGGGTGGAAAATCATATGCTTTTGTTATTGTTGATGATTACTCTAGGTATACTTGGGTTCTATTTTTAAGTACAAAAGATGAAGCCTTAGAAAAATTCATCACATTTTCAAACATTTCTCAAAATGTTCTTGATCAAAGAATCTCTCATATTAGAAGTGATCATGGAACCGAATTTCAAAATTTAGGTTTTGAGAATTTTTGTAATGAAAATGGTATTAGCCATAATTTTTCGGCTCCTCGCACTCCTCAACAAAATGGGGTAGTTGAGAGGAAAAATAGAACTTTAGAGGAAATGGCTAGAACTATACTTTGCGAAAACAATCTACCTAAGTATTTTTGGGCCGAAGCCACAAACACTTCTTGTTACATCATAAATCGAGTAATGATTAGGCCTATTTTAAAGAAAACACCTTATGAGATTTTAAAATCTAAAAAGCCTAACATTAGTTATTTTCACCCTTTTGGGTGTAAGTGTTTTGTTTTGAATAATGGAAAAGACAATTTAGGTAAATTTGATGCAAAAAGTGATGAAGCTATTTTTCTTGGATACTCTTTAAATTCTAAGGCTTATAGAGTTTTCAACAAAAGAACCTTAGTTGTAGAGGAATCTATACATGTGATTTTCGATGATAATCTCCTTCCTAGGAAGGATTCTTGTGATGATGATGATGTAGGAATCATTAAAACCATTGATGATGGACAAACATCAAAGGTGGATGGGATTCCAAGCAATGAGAAAGCACAAGATCCTCCAATAGAAGCTCTAGGAAATGCAAAGCTTGAAGAAAAGGAAGTGAGCTACCCAAGGGAGTTCAACTATGTCAAAAGTGGTGAGATCTTGGGTGATCCATCCAAGGGGGTAACTACTCGTTCTTCTCTTAGATTAATGAATCATATTGCTTTTATCTCATGCATAGAGCCCAAAAACATCAAAGAAGCTTTAGGTGATGATTATTGGATTTTAGCTATGCAAGAAGAGTTAAATCAATTTGAGAGAAGTAATGTGTGGACATTAGTTGATAGGCCTAGTAATAAATCTACTATAGGAACTAAATGGGTTTTTAGAAACAAACTAGATGAGAGTGGTAACATTGTGAGAAATAAAGCTAGATTAGTTGCTCAAGGTTACACTCAAGAGGAGGGAATAGATTTTGATGAAACCTATGCACCCGTAGCTAGAATGGAAGCCATTATGTTGAGTTGATCGTTGTTGAAGAATGACCAAGAGGGGGGGTGAATTGGAAATTAAAAATTTAGTTGAAAATTTTCGGTAAAAATTGGAAAATGAAGAACACAAAGATATATAGTGGTTCAAGCTTCGAACAAGCTTTACATCCACTACCTTAGCTCCCACTAAGGATTTTGAAACCAATTCACTATTGAATTCGTCCTTTTTCTCGGTTCAAGGGGTAACCGTTACAATACGAATCAATCTTTCTCCTCAAAGATTGATTCAACCCTCACAAGGTTATATGAACAAGAATAGGCAAATAAGTAATCTCTCACAAGATGGATATTGCCCAAAAATACAAACAAACTCTCCCCAAACTCAGATTATGAAAATCAAAATGAAATACAAGGAGTTGGGAGGCTAAAGATATGCAATTTGTGCTTGGAGTTGGATTTGATAGCTTGGATGTTGCTTGAGGTTCAATCCTTGCTTAATGCTGTTGCAAATGCTTCATTTTATACCATCTCATTGATTTGTATCCGTTGTAGTTGTTGGGAATCAAAATATATCCGTTGAAACTCCATTTTCCCATCATAAGTGCACTCTGCCGCACTTGGTATCGAAACACGTAGAACCTGTTTCGAAACAGCCACTAATACAAAGAGACCGTTATGCACAAAAACAGAGGGTATCGAACCATGCTTCGGTACCAATTGAATCTGTGAAGCCTGGTATCGAACTATGCTTCGAAATATCTTATCCACCATTTAAAATATAATTAATTCCAACGGTCAAAACATTTAAATCAAAAATAGCCGTTGGGGATTAAGGTCGGTATCGATACCGGTATCGATACCAGGGGTCTTTTTAAACTGAATTTAAAATATTTAATAAAATATTTAAAGTGGTTCGAACCATGCTTCGAAACAGCTACTGACAGTTAGCTTTGGTTTCGAACGATGCTTCGATACCTTGTCTTGAAACTCAAAAATTAGGCAGACAGTGAGTTTGGGTATCGAATGGTGGTTCGATACCTGCTTTGAAAATCCTTGGGGGTATCGAATGGTAGTTCGATACCATCGTGTAATAACACTTAGAATTTTGTTTTAAAAACTTTGTTTGACTTGAATATAAAATATTGACTTAAGGACTTAAAAGTTATTTCAAAAATAGTCCTTATATTTACTTGTTATATCAAAATCAAATTTAGTTTTACAATCTCCCCCTTTTTGATATAACAAAACCTTTTAAAGATTTTAAGTTTAAGTCAAGATTTTTGGATTTTAAAACACTTTGAAAAACTTTTAAAGACTCCCCCTTAATATGTGCTCAAATAAATCATTTGAAGATTTTAAAAAATGGTGGTATTTGTAAACTTAAAAGCATAAAAATTCTCCCCCTTTTTGTTAGATCAAAAATCAATGATAAGATAAGGTAATAATCAAAGCAATGTAGCATTAAAACATTAAATAGATCAAGTACTAAACATAATCCATAGCAAAAAAAATGTTATAATCCAAATCCAACATAATAAAAATCAAAGCATAAGGAAATTACTAAGAGTGCATATGTTCTAATATGAATGCAATAAAAATGCTTAAAGAAGCATATCTAGTCCTAAAGCCAAAATAGCAAAGTCAAAAAATAAGACAACTAATCGCCCATCTCATCATCATCATCATCCTCTTCGTCTTCTTCTTCTTCTTCAACATTAGCATCTTGCTCATTTAGTTGTTGAGTGTACCGAAGGGCCTCGATGGAGATGCGCATGGCATGGCCTTGGGTCTCTAGTCCCGTCAATCTAGTATTCATGGAATCAAAACTAGATTGAAATTGAGTGGACATAGAGTCAAGACGACCATCCATAGAATCCATGCGAGCACTCAATGAACCAAAGGTGTCATTCAACGTACCAAATTGAGTGTTGATGGACTCAAACTGAGCATCCAAGTTGTTGAACCGCTGGGTAAGAAAAGCCATCATGTCAACACTTGGAGCAACTTGTTGTAGAGGCTCGGGATCAATGTGAGGAGGAGAAGGAGGAGGAGGACCACGAGTCCATTCACGGTTACCGGAATAGACAAAGTGGGCACGGTGAAGAGAAGTCTCACCTATAGGTTCCTTTAGAAGTCCTACTTTGTCTAAGGAACAATCTATCCGTAAATGCAAGAAGATGGAACTAAGAATACATGCATACGGAAAAGATTGTACAAGAGGGGTGGCTCGGTGTTGGACATGCCACACTATGTCCGAGAAGACAATTTTGGCAAGATTAGGTCTAATACCTTGACGGAAACATTTTAGCCAAAAACTATCTACTTGACGGATTCTAGAGAACTTCCCATTGGATGGACGAATCCACCACGAAATGATAAGATGAAGGAATCTATCGTGGACGTCAAGAGAAGAAGCTGGTCCGGTAAAATGACCTAGTGAGTCTTCATCGGTTTCACCCTCATCCTCTAGACCAAAAACTTCTTCAAAAGTAGATATGTCAATATGAAAAAGTTTTCCCATGAGAAAGGATTCTATAGCTATAACTTTGGTTTCATCCATGGGATCAAAAAGACATGTGGCATTTGTAAAGAAAATTAGAACAAGAGTAGGAAAAAATCTACCGGAATGGGTAAGGAAAGACAAAAACTTCCAACTCTCAAGGAGGTCGTAATATCTAAACTGGAATCTATCAGAGTCCATGAATGCAATATCCACACGACGTTCTTGTTTGAGAGGAAGATGTCTAAAGAGATTGAATTGGCTTATACGGTGAGATGTGTCCAAACTTCGTGCAAATACTTCTTGCATATCAACACGTGCATGACGAGTTGATGAAGAACTAGCCTCGGTGCGAGAGCGTTTCTTCGGAGCCATAATATCTAGTTATTTCACAAAAATATTTGATTAGTTCGATAAAGCATGTATGCTATATAATCGAATTCAATCCTATTTAGCAATCTAACAATTCAAGGTATTTGAGAATTTTAAAAAAAATTT
The DNA here is from genome assembly GCA_035048815.1 of Abelmoschus esculentus. NCBI lineage: Eukaryota > Viridiplantae > Streptophyta > Magnoliopsida > Malvales > Malvaceae > Abelmoschus > Abelmoschus esculentus. The sequence continues at coordinate 165,706 of JAUCBN010000004.1, forward strand.
TGAAAAACCAAAAAAAATTATACGAATAAAATAATTTATATTCGATAAAAAAAATTTTAGATTTTTAAATAAAATTGTAGGATTATCAAAACCCATACAATAAACATTTAAGAAGTGATCAAAATCTAAATGTTAACAATCTAAATCCAAACGAAAATAAGGTTTTTCGAAAATATACCTTGAGTGTAGATTAGGATGAATCTATTGATTGTGAAGCACCGTTTGATGATATTATGTAGTATTTGATGTTTGGAAACGAATCCCTCAGAGAAATCGTCAAGATTTTGTGTTAAAATACACGATTTTGAGAGGATTTTGAAGAGGGGGTCGGTTAGGGTTTGAGAGATATAAGTTTGGGAGTGTTTTAATATGATTAGAATTAGGATTTGGGTGTTTTAAAGCAGTCTGCCGCTGCGTGTTTCGAAACAGGTATCGAAACAGGCTTATTTCGATGCCAGTATCGAACCAGGTATCGAAGCATCATTCGATACCTGTTCTTCCCAGACACTTCCCAGGCGAGATGATGAACGGGTATCGAAACATGGTTCGATACCACCGAGAGAACTTTGCATTTTAGGCTTCTAAGAGTACTAGAAATGAGTCTCTAAAGCCCCTAAAAGCATGCATATGATGATATGACATGATTAAAATGCATGAGCAAGTACATACTCCCCCTAGCAACATGCATGGAATCATCAAGATACAAAAGAACATAAGCATGATTTTAATCAAGATTCAAGCAAAGATTGCAAAAAAAAAACAATACTTAAGAGGTCAAGTTAGGCTAGTTATACCTAACTCTCTCCTAAGGATCCAAAAACGCTCCTTATCTAAAGGTTTGGTAAAAATGTCCGCTAATTGGTTTAAGGTGTCAACAAACTCTAAAACAACATCATTTTTAGACACATGATCTCTAATAAAATGATGTCTAATTTCTATGTGTTTGGTTCTAGAGTGTTGAATGGGGTTCTTGGTAAGACATATGGCACTAGTATTATCACACTTAAGAGGTATGGTTTGTACCTTAATGCCATAATCTAAGAGTTGTTGCTTCATCCATAAAACTTGAGCACAACAACTCCCTAAGGATATGTACTCCGCTTCAGTGGTAGAAAGAGCTACACTATTTTGTTTCTTAGAGAACCAAGATATGAGCATACTACCTTGGAATTGACAAGTTCCGGAAGTACTTTTCCTATCTATCTTACAACCTCCATAATCCGCATCCGAATAGGCAAGAAGATCAAAGGATGAGACTTTAGGATACCAAAGACCTAAACAAGGTGTGTCTCTAAGGTATCTAAAAATTCTCTTAATGGCAACTAGGTGTGATTCTCTAGGACTAGCTTGAAACCTAGCACACAAGCAAACACTAAACATAATATCCGGTCTACTTGCGGTAAGGTAAAGCAAAGAACCTATCATGGATCTATACAATTTAGAATCAACACACTTACCTCCTTCATCCTTGTCAAGCTTAGTAGTTGAGCTCATAGGAGTAGCTTGAGGTTTCACATTCTCCAAGCCAAACTTCTTGAGCATATCCTTGATGTACTTTGCTTGATTGATGAAGGTGTCATCCTTCCTTTGCTTAATTTGGAGTCCCAAAAAGAATGAGAGCTCCCCCATCATGCTCATCTCGAATTCACCTTGCATTAGCTTAGAAAATTCTTGACAATAACATTCATTAGTAGATCCAAAAATAATATCATCGACATAAATTTGAACTACTAAGATGTCATTTTTAAACCTTTTTATAAAAAGTGTAGTATCCACCTTCCCTTTTTCAAAACCTTTTTCAATTAAAAAATTTGAAAGCCTTTCATACCAAGCTCTAGGAACTTGTTTCAAACCATATAAAGCTTTAGTTAATTTAAAAACATGATTTGGAAATTTTGAATCTTCAAAACCTGGTGGTTGTTCAACATACACTTCTTCATTTATAAAACCATTTAAGAAAGCACTTTTGACATCCATTTGAAAAAGCTTGAAATCATGATAACATGCAAATGCAAGTAGCATCCTAATGGCTTCCATTCTAGCTACGGGTGCATAGGTTTCATCAAAATCTATTCCCTCCTCTTGAGTGTAACCTTGAGCAACTAATCTAGCTTTATTTCTCACAATGTTACCACTCTCATCTAGTTTGTTTCTAAAAACTCATTTAGTTCCTATAGTAGATTTATTACTAGGCCTATCAACTAATGTCCACACATTGCTTCTCTCAAATTGATTTAACTCTTCTTGCATAGCTAAAATCCAATAATCATCACTTAAAGCTTCTTTGATGTTTTTGGGCTCTATGCATGAGATAAAAGCAATATGATTCATTAATCTAAGAGAAGAACGAGTAGTTACCCCCTTGGATGGATCACCCAAGATCTCACCACCTTTGACATAGTTGAACTCTCTTGGGTAGCTCACTTCCTTTTCTTCAAGCTTTACATTTCCTAAAGCTTCTATTGGAGGATCTTGTGCTTCCTTATTGCTTGGAATCCCATCCACTTTTGATATTTGTCCATTATCAATGGTTTTAATGATTCCTACATCGTTATCATCACAAGAATCCTTCCTAGGAAGGAGATTATCATCGAAAATCACATGTATAGATTCCTCTACAACTAAGGTTCTTTTGTTGAAAACTCTATAAGCCTTAGAATTTAAAGAATAACCAAGAAAAATAGCTTCATCACTTTTTGCATCAAATTTACCTAAATTGTCTTTTCCATTATTCAAAACAAAACACTTACACCCAAAAGGGTGAAAATAACTAATGTTAGGCTTTTTAGATTTTAAAATCTCATAAGATGTTTTATTTAAAATAGGCCTAATCATTACTCGATTTATGATGTAACAAGAAATGTTTGTGGCTTCCGCCCAAAAATACTTAGGTAAATTGTTTTCGCAAAGCATGGTTCTAGCCATTTCCTCTAAAGTTCTATTTTTCCTCTCAACTACCCCATTTTGTTGAGGAGTGCGAGGAGCTGAAAAATTATGGCTAATACCATTTTCATTACAAAAATTCTCAAAGCCTAAATTTTGAAATTCGGTTCCATGATCACTTCTAATATGAGAAATTCTTTGATCAAGATCATTTTGAGAAATGTTTGAAAATGTGATGAATTTTTCTAAAGCTTCATCTTTTGTTCTTAAAAATAGAACCCAAGTATACCTAGAGTAATCATCAACAATAACAAAAGCATATGATTTTCCACCCAAGCTAGTAGTCCTAATAGGTCCAAAGAGATCCATATGGATCAATTGTAATACTCTACTAGTGGAAACATCATTAATGGACTTAAAAGAAACTTTCTTTTGTTTACCTTTAGCACATGCATCACAAATTTTATCCAAAGAAAATTTGAGCTTAGGTAAACCTCTAACTAGATTTTGGGAAACAAGTTTTTCTAAAACACTTGAGCTAGCATGTCCAAGTCTCCTATGCCATAACCATGCATCATTTTCATCACTAGCAACTAAGCATGCATGAGATATGTTTATGTCATCTAGATGCACCATGTAGATATTTCCTATGCGATGACCTATGAGCATTGTTCTATTTGATTCTATGTCAATTATTTTGCAACCACTTTTGTCAAATGAAACATAGAAACCTTTATCACACAATTGACTAATGCTCAATAAATTATGCTTAAGACCATTAACAAGCAAGACATTTTCAATAAGAATAGAGGAGTGATTACCAATAGAGCCAATACCCTCAATTTGGCCTTTGGAGTTGTCACCAAAAGTTACTACTCCACCCTTTTTGAGCTCTAACTCCTTAAATCGTCCCTTGTCTCCGGTCATATGCCTTGAGCATCCACTATCAAGGTACCACATGTTTTGACTTGAAGCTTTGGCCTTGAAGCAATGCTCAACCTACAAACAAAAATTTAATTTTTCACTTTTGGTACCCAAACCATTTTGGGTCCATGAGAGTTAGTTCCTAAAAACTTGGTTCCCTTAGGAATCCAAGAGGCAATGGCATTTAAATTATTTGAAACAATGAGTTCCTTAGGAACCCAAACACTCCTAATTCTTCTATGTTTAAAATGCCTTTGAAAACCTTTTTGTTTGTGGTTTTGAAAATTCCTTTTCACATGGTTGGGTTTTGAAGAGCTTCCTTTTTCAAAACTTGAATTCCCAACCACTTTGATTTTATCTTTAAGCTCATTCACCACCTTGTGGTGATTCTCACTCAAGCTTGAAATAAGGTTGTTTAAATCAACATTTTCTTTTTGAAAACGTTTCAAATCATTATTTAAATTAACAACCTTTTCTTCTAAATCCAAAATCGTTTTTGTCAAAGAATCATTTTTCATTTCTAAATCCGAAATGGTTTTCTTGCTTTTTAAAATTGATTCTTTGAATTTTAAAACCAACTCATCATATACATCTTGTAATTCATCATAAGCATCATAAAGTTCATCATACGATAAATCATTACAAGATGGTTCGAGAGTTACCTTAGGCTCATCAAGAGCCATGAGACACAAGTTGGCCACTTCATTGTCCTCATCGGATGATGACTCCTCATCACTCCATGTGGCAACGTGAGCCTTTTGTTTCTTCTTCTTCTCGAAACCCTTCCTTTTGTATAAAGGGCAATCGGTCCTAATGTGACCGGGCTTCTTGCATTCATAGCATATGATTTGATCTTTCTCCTCTTCTTTGCTCTTTGCTTTGAAGTCCCTCGTTCGTTGGAATCTTCGATTCCTATTTGCCCTCATGAGCCTTGTGAATCTTTTGGCCACCATGGCCAATTCCTCTAGCTCTTCTTCTTCACTTGTGTCCACTTCTTCTTGTGACAATGAAGCTTTAAGAGCAATCCCTTGCTTCTTTTTCTCTACTTCCCTCTTTTCGATCTTTATCTCTTCCTTCCTTTTCTCTTCTTCTCTCCCTTTCTTCATGATCTCATGAGTGAGAAGAGATCCTACAAGAGCATCTAGTTTTAGAGTCTTCAAATCTTTGGCTTCAATTATCGCCGTTCTCTTGCTATCCCAAGACTCGGGAAGGGAATAGATAAGTTTCCTCACTAGTTTCTCTTCCGGAATGATCTCACCGAAACCTTTGAGACCATTGACAATCACCGAAAATCTATCGAACATTTTGGTGATGTCTTTATCCGGCTCCATCTTGAAGTTCTCATAGTTGAGATTGAGAAGACCGATCTTTGTTTCTTTGACATCATTTGTGCCTTCATACGTGGTCTCCAAAGAATCCCATACTTCTTTTGCACTCGTGCATGATGACATCTTGGAGTAGATGTCGGGACCAAGAGCACAAAAAAGAATGTGCAACGCCTTATCATTTGTGGATATCCTTTTCCGTTCTTCATCGGTCATTTCATATCTTTTCTTAGGCACATACCGATCTCCTTCTTGCTTCATAGGGATAGAGGGTCCATCCTCAATTATATCCCAAAGAATATAATCATTTGAGTTGATGAATAACATCATCCTATTCTTCCAATAAGGGTAGTTATCCCCATTGAAGAAGGGTGGTTTGGTGATGGAGTGAGACTCGTTCCATGAACCGGAGGTGGAGGCCATTTGCTTTGATTGAGTGTGATGATCAACAATCCTTGGATCTTCTTTGGTGGAGGTGAATCCCTTCAAAGATCTAGCTCTGATACCAATTGTTGAGTTGATCGTTGTTGAAGAATGACCAAGAGGGGGGGTGAATTGGAAATTAAAAATTTAGTTGAAAATTTTCGGTAAAAATTGGAAAATGAAGAACACAAAGATATATAGTGGTTCAAGCTTTGAACAAGCTTTACATCCACTACCTTAGCTCCCACTAAGGATTTTGAAACCAATTCACTATTGAATTCGTCCTTTTTCTCGGTTCAAGGGGTAACCGTTACAATACGAATCAATCTTTCTCCTCAAAGATTGATTCAACCCTCACAAGGTTATATGAACAAGAATAGGCAAATAAGTAATCTCTCACAAGATGGATATTGCCCAAAAATACAAACAAACTCTCCCCAAACTCAGATTATGAAAATCAAAATGAAATACAAGGAGTTGGGAGGCTAAAGATATGCAATTTGTGCTTGGAGTTGGATTTGATAGCTTGGATGTTGCTTGAGGTTCAATCCTTGCTTAATGCTGTTGCAAATGCTTCATTTTATACCATCTCATTGATTTGTATCCGTTGTAGTTGTTGGGAATCAAAATATATCCGTTGAAACTCCATTTTCCCATCATAAGTGCACTCTGCCGCACTTGGTATCGAAACACGTAGAACCTGTTTCGAAACAGCCACTAATACAAAGAGACCGTTATGCACAAAAACAGAGGGTATCGAACCATGCTTCGGTACCAATTGAATCTGTGAAGCCTGGTATCGAACTATGCTTCGAAACATCTTATCCACCATTTAAAATATAATTAATTCCAACGGTCAAAACATTTAAATCAAAAATAGCCGTTGGGGATTAAGGTCGGTATCGATACCAGGGGTCTTTTTAAACTGAATTTAAAATATTTAATAAAATATTTAAAGTGGTTCGAACCATGCTTCGAAACAGCTACTGACAGTTAGCTTTGGTTTCGAACGATGCTTCGATACCTTGTCTTGAAACTCAAAAATTAGGCAGACAGTGAGTTTGGGTATCGAATGGTGGTTCGATACCTGCTTTGAAAATCCTTGGGGGTATCGAATGGTAGTTCGATACCATCGTGTAATAACACTTAGAATTTTGTTTTAAAAACTTTGTTTGACTTGAATATAAAATATTGACTTAAGGACTTAAAAGTTATTTCAAAAATAGTCCTTATATTTACTTGTTATATCAAAATCAAATTTAGTTTTACACATTAGGATGCTACTTGCATTTGCATGTTATCATGATTTCAAGCTTTTTCAAATGGATGTCAAAAGTGCTTTCTTAAATGGTTTTATAAATGAAGAAGTGTATGTTGAACAACCACCGGGTTTTGAAGATTCAAAATTTCCAAATCATGTTTTTAAATTAACTAAAGCTTTATATGGTTTGAAACAAGCTCCTAGAGCTTGGTATGAAAGGCTTTCAAACTTTTTAATTGAAAAAGGTTTTGAAAAAGGAAAGGTGGATACTACACTTTTTATAAAAAGGTTTAAAAATGACATCTTAGTAGTTCAAATTTATGTTGATGATATTATTTTTGGATCTACTAATGAATGTTATTGTCAAGAATTTTCTAAGTTAATGCAAGGTGAATTCGAGATGAGCATGATGGGGGAGCTCTCATTCTTTTTGGGACTCCAAATTAAGCAAAGGAAGGATGACACCTTCATCAATCAAGCAAAGTACATCAAGGATATGCTCAAGAAGTTTGGCTTGGAGAATGTGAAACCTCAAGCCACTCCTATGAGCTCATCTACTAAGCTTGACAAGGATGAAGGAGGTAAGTGTGTTGATTCTAAATTGTATCGATCCATGATAGGTTCTTTGCTTTACCTTACCGCAAGTAGACCAGATATTATGTTTAGTGTTTGCTTGTGTGCTAGGTTTCAAGCTAGTCCTAGAGAATCACACCTAGTTGCCATTAAGAGAATTTTTAGATACCTTAGAGACACACCTTGTTTAGGTCTTTGGTATCCTAAAGTCTCATCATTTGATCTTCATGCCTATTCGGATGCGGATTATGGAGGTTGTAAGATAGATAGGAAAAGTACTTCCGGAACTTGTCAATTTCTAGGTAGTATGCTCATATCTTGGTTCTCTAAGAAACAAAATAGTGTAGCTCTTTCTACCACCGAAGCGGAGTACATATCCTTAGGGAGTTGTTGTGCTCAAGTTTTATGGATGAAGCAACAACTCTTAGATTATGGCATTAAGGTACAAACCATACCTCTTAAGTGTGATAATACTAGTGCCATATGTCTTACCAAGAACCCCATTCAACACTCTAGAACCAAACACATAGAAATTAGACACCACTTTATTAGAGATCATGTGTCTAGAAATGATGTTGTTTTAGAGTTTGTTGACACCTTAAACCAACTAGCGGACATTTTTACCAAACCTTTGGATAAGGAGCGTTTTTGGACCCTTAGGAGAGAATTAGGTCTAACTAGCCTACCTTGACCTCTTAAGTGTTGTTTTTATGCATATCTTGCTTGAATCTTGATTAAAATCATGTTTATGTTCTTTTGTATCTTGATGTTTCCATGCATGTTGCTAGGGGGAGTATGTACTTGCTCCTGCATTTTAATCATGTCATATCATCATATGCATGCTTTTAGGGGCTTTAGAAACTCATTTCTAGTATTTTTAGAAGCCTAAATGCAAAGCTTTTCTCGGTGGTATCGAACCATGTTTCGATACTCGTTCATCATCTCATCTGGGAATTGTCTGGGAAGAACAGGTATCGAATTCTAATTCTAATTCTAATCTCATTAAAACACTTCGTTGATTTTAACCCAAATCCTAATTCTAATCCCTGTTTCGATACCTGTTTCAAAACACGCAGCGGCAGATTGCTTTAAAACACCCAAATCCTAATTCTAATCCCATTAAAACACTTCCATATTTAAAACCCCAAAACCCTAGGCGGCATTCCTATAAAATCCTCTCAAATTCGTTGATTTTAACACAAAATCTCAACAATTTCTTTGAGGGTTTCGTTTCCAAACATCAAAGACCACATAAAATCATCAAACGGTGCTTCACAATCAATAGATTCATCCTAATCTACACTCAAGGTATATTTTCGAAAAACCTTATTTTCGTTTGGATTTAGATTGTTAAAATTTAGATTTTGATCACTTTTTAAATGTTTATTGTATAGGTTTTGATAATCCTACAATTTTCTTTAAAAATCTAAATATTTTTTTTTATCGAATATAAATTTTTTCGTATAATTTTTTTTGGTTTTTCAAAGTTTTTGTCAAAATTCTCAAATACCTTGAATTGTTAGATTGCTAAATAGGATTGAATTTGATTATATAGCATACATGTTTTATCAAACTAATCCGTCACTTTTGTGAAATAACTAGATTTCATGGCACCGAAGAAACGCTCTCGCACCGAGGCTAGTTCTTCATCGATTCGTCCGACACGTGTTGATATGCAAGAAGTCTTTACACGATGCTTGGATACATCTCATCGGGTCAACCAATTCAATCTCTTTCGACATCTTCCTCTCAAACAAGAACGTCGTGTTGACATTCAGTTCATGGACTCGGATAAGTTCCAATTTAGATATTATGATCTTCTTGTTCAATGGAAGTTTTTGAATTTCCTTACCCATTCCGGTAAATTCTTTCCTACTCTTGTCCTACTCTTTTACACTAATGCCACATGTCTTTTTGATCCCATGGACAATTCAAAGGTCATAGCCATCGAATCTTTTCTTATGGGAAAACTTTTTCATATTGATGTCTCGACCTTTGAGGAAGTTTTTGGTCTTGAGGATGAGGGTGAAACCGATGAAGACTCACTAGGCCACTTTACCGGATCGGTTTCTACTCTTGACGTGCATGATAGATTTCTTCATCTTATCATCTCGTGGTGGATTCGTCCATCCAATGGTAAGTTCTCTCGTATCCGTCAAGTAGATAGTTTTTGGCTCAAATGCATCCGTCAAGGTATTAGACCTAATCTTGCCCAAATTGTCTTCTCGGACATAGTTTGGCATGTCCAAAATCGAGCCACCCCTCTTGTCCAATCTTTTCCTTATGCATGTATTCTTAGTTCCATCTTCTTGCATTTGCGAATTGATTGTTCATTAGACAAAGTAGGATCTTTAAAAGAACCAATAGGTGAGACTTCTCTTCATCGTGCCCATTTTGTCTATTCTGGTAACCGTGAATGGACTCGTGGTCCTCCTCCTCCTTCTCCTCCTCACATTGATCCCGAGCCTCTACATCAAGTTGCTCCGAGTGTTGACATGATGGCGTTCCTTACCACTCGGTTCAACAACTTGGATACTCAGTTTGAGTCCATCAACACTCAATTTGGTGCGTTGAATGACAACTTTGGTTCATTGAGTGCTCGCATGGATTCTATGGATGGTCGTCTTGACTCTATGTCCACTCAATTTCAATCTAGTTTTGACTCTATGAATACTAGATTGACGGGACTAGAGACCCAAGGCCATGCCTTGCGCATCTCCATCGAGGCCCTTCGGTATACTCAACAACTCAACGAACAAGATGCAAATGTTGAGGAAGAAGAAGAAGAAGAAGAAGACAATGATGATGATGATGAGATGGGCGATTAGTACCCTTATTTTTCGCTTTGCTATTTGGCTTTTAGGACTAGTTATGTTTCTTTAAGCATTTTGTTGCATTCATATTTAGAACATATGCACTCTTTATTATTTCCTTATGTTTTGATTTTTTTATGTTGGATTTGGATTTCAATATTTTATGCTATGGATTATGTTTAGTACTTGATCTCCTTAAATGTCTTATATTGCTTTGTCTATTGCCTTATCTCTCATTGATTTTGATCTAACAAAAAGGGGGAGAATTTTTATGCTTTTAAGTTTAAAAAAAAAAAAAACCACCATCTTTAAAATCTTCAAAGTATTTAATTGTGCAAATATTAAGGGGGAGTCTTTAAAAGTTTTTCGTGTTTTAAAATCCAAAAATCTTGACTTAAACTTAAAAATCTTTAAATGGTTTTGTTATATCAAAAAGGGGGAGATTGTAAAACTAAATTTGATTTTGATATAACAATTAAATATAAGGACTATTCTTGAAATAATTTTTAAATCCTTAAGTCAATATTTTATATTAAGTCAAACAAAGGTTTTAAAATAAAATTCTAAGTGTTTTTGCACGAGGGTATCGAACCACCATTCGATACCCCTGGGATTTTCAAAGCTTAGTTCCTGAGTTCAAGAACAGGTATCGAAGCAACGTCCGATACCAAAGCTCACTGCCAGCCTATGTTTCGAAGCATGTATCGAAGCACTTCAAATATTTTATTAAATATTTTAAAATCAATTAAAAATAGACTCCTGGTATCGATACCGGTATCGATACCGACCTTAATCCCCAACGGCTATTTTAGCATTAAATGTTGTGACCGTTGGTGGTAGTTATAGTTTGAATGGTGGTTAGCCTGTTCCGAAGCATGGTTCGATACCTGACTTTACAGTTTCATTTGGTACCGAAGCATGGTTCGATACCCCTTGTTTTTGTGCATAACGGCCTTTTGTATTAGTGGTGTGTTTCGAAACAGGTTCTTCGTGTATCGATACCGCCTGCTGCAGAGTGCACTTATGATGGGAAGATGAAGTTTCAACGGCTATATTTTAGTTCCCAACAACTACAACGGATACAAACCAATGAGATGGTATAAAATGAAGCATTTTCAACAGCACAAAGCAACTATTGAACCTCAAGCAATATCCAAGCTATCAAATCCAACTCCAAGCACTAATTGCCTATCTTTAGCCTCCCAACTCCTTGTAATTCCAATTTGATTTTTGTAATCTGAGTTTGGGGAGAGTTTGTTTGTATTTGGGGCAACATTCATCTTGTGAGAGATTATTTTGCCTATTCTTCTTTATATTTTAACTTGTGAGGTTTGAATCAATCTTTGAGTAGAGAGATTGATTCGTATTGTAACGGTTACCCCTTGAACCGAGAAAAAGGACGAATTCAGTAGTGAATTGGTTTCAAAATCCTTAGTGGGAGCTAAGGTAGTGGATGTAAAGCTTGTTCGAAGCTTGAACCACTATAAATCATTGTGTTCTTCATTTTCCAATTTTTATCAAAAATCTCCAACAAATTTTTAATTTCCAATTCACCCCCCTCTTGGCCATTCTTCAACAACGATCAACTCAACATAGGTGATGCTTTGACCTACAAGAATAAGTTATGTCGTTAACTACGCAATCCAGTGGCTTACATGCTTTGTTTGATTTAAGTAATAAAATAAATTTGTCTTCTTTTGGGGTGTGATTTTCTTACGAGCTTCCATCTTCCCCCTGTCTCCAGTCTGTAGTAACCATCTTTACATGTTTATCAAGTGTATACAGTTCACAGGCGCCATAAAATCTAGATAAATTAATAGTAATGGCTCAAAATTAATTCTCCAAATTTTGGAGGGGCTGAGTCCTCCGCAGGCCCTAATGCTCCACCTCTGATGAGGCCCGAATCCACCAAGAAATCATAACCACCCACACCATACTTTATGCAAACAAAGACCAATCAGATACAATAAAATTGTATTCGACATAAGAAATTGTTTTAATGCAGTATGTATGTTTACATGGTTTTCTTTTCAAAGGGAAAAGTATTTTAAGAAAAAAGAAGCATGTTCTTCTCTGTACAATAATAAAAACCTAAACTTTGCAACTCAAAAGTTGTTTTAATCCGATTGTTATGCAATGTTAAATACAATCAATAAATGTCTCAGAGAGATTCATGGGTCCAGAGTTCGTAACTGGATATAATCGAGCTAAATGCAAAAGCAATGAAAGCCAGGAATGCCATGGCAATGGAGGCAGTAGCCATCTCCGTGAACTCATCTTTTCCCCAGTTTGATTGCCAATCATCCACTCGGCTCGCGGCGGCAGATGATGCTGAAATCAAAAGATAAGCCAGTATCTGCAACATAAACCAAACAAGAAATCCATGTTTCTCATCAGCTGTTTCCTCTCTCTGCATTTCACACAGTCCTAGTCCTAGTGGTACCATCGATCTGTCTGCATATATCTTATCAATTGCACTAAATCTATGAACAAATGAACTCAACCTATCACGTTCAAAGGAAATCTAAATGATAAAAATAACAAATTATGCTGATAGGGTTAAAACAGAACCATAGGAGGCAATGCCTGAAATTACACTCATTCTAGAACAATGCAAGTTACACAAAACAGAACCAAACAAGCCCATATAACCAAAGTGTGAAAATGAAATAGAAGCATACGAGCAATGCTATATACAAAATGAATGCTAATGAAAGACAACAAGAGTTACTTGTCCACCTACCATTTATCATAAGCTATATGTGCAAGGCAAGCAAGAATGATGCTACTTTGGAACTAATACTCGTATTTAATTTGAGAAAGGAAAAATTGCCTGATCCATGAAGAAGGCGAAAGGCAGAAAAAGGTGATGGTGGATGACATGCGTTTCTGCGATGAGATAGTGAGCTACGTCATAGGCTTGAAACCCCGCATATACAAACCCAATCACATTTACTGATAAACAGTACCTGACAAATTCACACACAAAATCAAAAGACAATTGGATATGGAAAAAGGGAGGAGGTTTGATCAAATTATAGCATGAATTTTAATTAAGCAAAGTGAGAAACCTGTATTCTTTATAGCGATCATAAGAGTCACCACTCCAGCCTTGCGTTTTATCAGCAGCCATAACAGAGAAAGAAATCAAGCACATGATGATTTCGCTTAATCGAAACCCTAAAGCAGCCATAATCACCTTATGATGTACCTTCGATCTCTTCAGTACCGCCGCCACTGCTCCCGCTCCTCCTCCTCCTCCACTCACCTTGGTCCTCGTCGTCACCCCCGGTCCCTCCTCCCTCACGGCACGGTTCACTGTCAAATGAAGCGAGTGTTGCGGTGGAGTACTCGGGGGAGGCGGCGGTGAAAGAAAAGGAGAAGAATTGGCGGTGGACTTGTCCACGGCAACGAGTGCCTTGGAATCGTCGAAAGGAGGTTTAACGGGGAAAGCTTCGGGGGAAGCATAATTGGAGGTATTGTCGGGGTCCCCATGGTCGGATCGGAGAGGGGAGTGGAGTCTGAAAGGTGAGTTGGGGGACTCGTAGTGAGTCATTGTATCGGAATTAGAAGAAGAGGATCGTTTCATGATATCGTTGGGATTTTGATTCCTTTTCATCGCGGCTTTGGTTTCCATTGCTTTCTCTCGCAATTTAATATGCCGAGTCTGAGCGAGTGAAAGTGTGTGAAAAAAGAAATTAAAAATCCAAAAGAAAAAACACAGAGAAAGTTGCGGGAGAAGGATCCATTAATTACTTCCCGAGTTTTTCCTCGTAGAGACAGGTACCACGTGGCATCTGTCTGGAAATGTTAAACTGAATGCATGGGATTTGTAACTAATAAAAACACGTCACGTTCTATTCCTAATGATTTGATACGGAGAAATTATATCATGGATTAGTCTCATCACGACATCTATGAGACCAACCACTAAAAATTACATACCTTATTAATTTTTAATAATTTTTCAAGTGAAAATTTACTTTGAAAAAAAATATGACATAAAAAAATAATGATATGAATAGTTTTTAGTGGTTAATCCCATGGACACGTGGTGGGACTGACCCATAATATAATTTTTCTTCGATATGGGATGGCATCATTTCATTTGTTGGACCGTATTTTAACGGTGACAGGTAGAATCTACGCAAGTCGAATGCAACAAGTTTTGAATCATTTTGTCCTCAATTAATATTGATCGTAGGATTTATAAATAAAATAGAAATTCAAAATATGTGATACTTGCACCGCATCCCTAATCTTAATCATTATAAGTTATAAGTCCATGCAAGTGGTGGTGTTGGTGTAAGGGAATTCCATTGCTTAGCAATATCAATTTCTTATTCATCGCTAACTTTACAAAAGTAAAGTGATTTCTTTCATTCTTTATGTTTTCTTTAGGAGTGGGCTATGCCTATGCTTATGCTTTGTGATAAAGAAGGCAGGAGGCACCACCACCAACAAAAGATTCCTATTTCCTACACCACTCTGCTTTACAACCATAAACAAACCCATTCCAGACTCAATTGCCTAATAACCTCATGTAAATGCACATGTTAGGGTGATTTATGCAAAGCAAACATCAATGCTCAAACACCCACCCGTGCTACACAAGTAGCCCCCTCCCTCAGGCTCAGGCCTCAGCTAGGTTGTTTAAAGAATATACACTACTCAAAAAGAAAGAAAAAGAGAAAGGAAAGCAAAGCAAAGGATAAAAGCATCCTTCCCTCCTCATCCCTTTCCTTTTCACTTTATCTAGACTTTCATATAATCCAATGCTTTTCACTCGTCTAACACAACAAAAAGACAACCCCAACCCACCCAATCCCTTCCTGCTTTTCTGAATGCCCCTTTTGGGATCACTGTATCCGCACCTTGTAAATATAATTGATTGGTTTAAGCAAGGGATCTGCCAATCATCAATTATTTGTTAATAAGAAACCGGACACATGCATGACCTAGGTATGATATACTGCCATGGATCATGTTATCATCACGACTCTGGGTATCATGCCACTGGTCAGGTGTTAATGCAACTCATAATAATTAAAGCAAGCATAAGGGATCCTACAAAGTAATAATATTTCTATCATCACCTCCGGAAGAAGATAACATATTTCCTTAGTTCTTCTATCTGCAAAATTGATATACAACATCAAAAGAGTAAGAGAGAAACACTCTAAGGACTGATGGTGTAAAAATATATATCGACCCCGTTTGTCTCTTAACCAAAACTAAAAACATTAAACACAAGGGTTACCATTAGACAGCATTGTCCTGTAGAATACTGTACACAAAATAGTTCCTCAGCATCGGATTCTTTTCTCTTGTTGTGTCAAAGGTGATCAAAATCAGTAATAGACAGATTTCAATCTGGCAATATGAAACGGTTGAATAGAACAAGGAAACTTTGCTCAGGCACAATGTAAAGGAAACCTAGATCTGCTCCTTTGACATAGGGTCCAATGCCCTGCATATGGGGTTTTCTTTCAATTTCAAATTGTTTAAAAAATCAACAAAATAAATTCAGTTGCTGCTTGCATCAAAAGTATTAATACAGAGTACCGAATTTTTTTACCTTGCCATTAAGTTGGAGAAGCTCGCCCTCAACCCATCAATGATTACGGAAACCGAAATCTGCTATTCTTAACTGACCTTTGTAACATGCAACCTGTATTTATTATTTTAGAGTTTTCCCCATTAATTAAAGTCCAAATTAATGTTAACTAATATGAGGTTCTGAATAAAGTCCAATTGATATGAACAAGATAGAGGAGATATTTTGGGCAAAATCTTATACCAAAGCCAACACTACATAGCATTGCTTCTCACAATGCAACCAAAGGAGAAAATTGGTTGAATTCAATAACAGGGAACATGATTTTGTCTGTATGAACGACTGACTGTGATTACTTATTTACTGAAGGAAGTCCATTACTAGGGCTAAATTTGTTAAATATAGGAGATTTCAATTAAATTTAGGGGAATAGGGGGTGGAAGAAAATATTTTGCTTTATAATTAAAATGTTTTCCAGCTAAGTTGCTTTTGCAGTCATAGGATGACAATCTATTTATCTCATTTCATGCAGCTTTAAGGTTCCTATCAGTAAATTATTTATCTTCCAGGTCTCATACATTTTTGTAAATGACTAACTGAGACTTCCAGGTTAATAGGACCTGCTTGTTTCCACAGTGACAAAATCACAGGCAACATGTACTGAAACACCCTTTAGATAGCAACAGAGACCTACAAACCGATGGAGAGAAAACGAGAGTAATTAGTAATTACCACTCCTACCTCATCTGGATACAACCCACGGTTTGAGAGGCGGCTCTCTCTTCCAATTTTGGCACGGAAAGTAACCTAAAAATGTAAAAGACATATTGTTCACCACAGGCATGTTCTATCAACAACATTAAAACATAAAAATTAACACTCTTTCATGTTAGAAATAAGCAGGAAACCTATCAATAGACTTGTCTAAGTTACAAAAAAATGAAACAGAACCAGGCCAGCTGGAGCATTGAGATCTCCGGTAAGCCTCACAGCTTCAACATACTCAGATAATCTGCTCCGCCTCTGTGCCTGACTAACTGCAGTTTGACAATTTCGCGCACATCTCTAGAAACCTAAAATAACATTAACAGTTAGTGTTAAGCTAAATTGAGCTAACAATTAGTTGTACACTTATCAAACTCAGTTATCCACAGCATCAATTATTGAAGGGTAATACATTAGGCCTCAAAATCATCATTTCCTCCTATTTCTAAAATGACACAAAGTGGTGATGAAGCATCTACTCACCACTACAACAGCACTCAATAGGTCACATGGTGACTACATATAATTTAACAAGTGTCATATATCCCGCTGAAGGAAAAGGAGGTCAGGATTTTGTAAGTTGAAAGGGTATGTAGAATCAAACATCTGGAAGTGTTTCAGTTATGTTAAGCTTATCCCACTAAAAAATAACACCAATGAGAAGAATGTCAGTATACTATTTAGATATTAAAGTTAATTATCTGAATCCAGTTGTTCAAATTGAAATCTCACCTTAGAAGAAACCTTATCTGAACCCCAAAATGCCTAGGCAACATCTGGAGGCATAAGCTCAGAAACACCTTGAGCTGCAATAGCTGCTATTTTCACCTTAGATGCTTTACTTTCTCCGGTATTACTATCTAACTCCTCTTGGGCACATGTAGCAGAAAAGAATCTATCTCCAAGCCTTTTATATCAGCTGGAAGACGGATATATTTGTCCTTAATAGGAGTGCCCTCATTTTTATGGACAAGCCCACCAATAAAAAGCTTCATATCCAAATAATTTCTTTCACCTGCAAGATTGCTCAATTCCTCTTCAAAATTCTCAGTGGCAGCTGTTTTCTCATCATCTTCTGACAATAAAAAGCACATTGTAGAGCATTTTTCTTGTGTGTGTGTGTGCAAACATATCTCATGAACTACGACTCAAAGGTCCTTGACTTACTGTTTCACCAATATATTTCAAGAGATGGAAAACAGATTATTGGTTTTTTTCTTTCTTTTCCTTCACCGCTCCCCCTGAAAGAGAGACTGGGTCTTACTATCACCACCTCCATTTTTATGTTTCTCTTATCAATCCATAGAACTAGATGCAGAACAATTCAATAATAAAGGACGCGATGGTATTGGTGGGGTTGTTGGTGTTATTGTTGCAGCAGCAACGCCAAGAAAAATTGTTGGATTGGTGCCTAAAACAGGCCTGTTCTGAGCAGTATCAAGACTCCAATTCCAACCCCAATTGGGTGATTTCTTGGGCAAAAAATCTAAACAAGAAAATGGTTTTCGCTGAGGAATTGAAATTGATTGTCTGACACCACAAACATGGTTGCCATCTATCATCTTCGTGCTCTCAATACAAAGAAAATCCCCCAGTCTCAATGAATCTGCTGTGTCGTAGTCTGAGTGAAGTTTTCAGTTTCTTGTTTCTTGGAGAGCGGAGGTTTTCAGTTCAACCGTTAGACTGTAGTTGAGCAGATACACTTTGTAATTCGGATTATATATCCCGAGCCATTCAAAACGTGGGTTGGGCCTGGGGGATCCAATCTGATCTCGTCTCCTGCCTTTACTGGGTACATAATGGTCGAGTCAAGTGCCTCCTAAAGTTGGAAGGCCATATCGATTAATTGTCATAATATTATATAAAAATATTAATCAACTAAAATATCTATACAAAAGTAAAAAGAAAAAAAGGAAGTTCTTTAATGAATATTAATATACAATAAGCTTTCATAATTTTTTGTCTTTCGTTAAACAAGACGTTTTACAAGATAAAAAAGAATACTATAAAAATTTACATTTGATTGATTTTTTTTTTCAATTCAGAATATTATGAATATTTTTTTGGGTTACCAAAAAACAATTCTATAAGTTGATATATGTAACTTTAACAAATAAAAACAATTAAGTTGATATTTACTATTGAAACCCAAAACACATGTGAACTGAATCCATGGACAGAAAAAAAGAGAGCGACGAGTAGATGAGATCTAAGCAATTGAAGCCCTATCAATTTCTTCGGCAAGGTCCCGACTCCAACTACACCCATTGAGCTCCAGTCATCAAGGCCTGGTAGTGAGAGTGAAGGAACAAAAACTCACAATTTCTCCTTACAAGGTTTTTAGAATTAATAATTTAATATCTAAATTCATTTTTAATAATAAAACTTAACTATGACATTTGTACATGAGTTTGATTCAATGAAGGATCTATAACAAGGGGGACAGTAGTCAGTAGGGTTTAAAACCCTCTATACCTAATCTCCTAGAATACCCGAAACAAGCAATTTCTCAGCATTATTTAGAAGCAAGGTGGCTGCAGGGTCTGTTTCACATCACAGCCATAGGACAGGATGAGTGGACGGAAACACTACTACAAGGACATTGCACGTTGAGGTACATCATCTTGATTTGGCAACTATTGCTTACCAGTTACCAGGTAGCTGACCCCAGAGGTGGGATCATCTACCGCTGTCTCTGTCCACAATGCTAATCCACAAAAACACAAATCCCATGCCCACTGCCCGACACCACATAGAGCCAGAGGTAGAACTCAAGACAACCAGTCAGAGAATTGGAACACCAGTTCTACGTACAAGCAACAAAGTAAACTCTCTCATCTTAAAAGTAAAAGTTGTATTTTTTTATTTCTCAAGATATTTCTTGAATGAATTCAATGATTAATTGTATATATTTTTATTAACCTACATTAGAGATGAGTGTTTTGTTTCATACAAAAAGTAAAGATCAAATTCTCGAAAAATAAATTATTTTATATCCTGAATAAAGATCAAATCCTCAAGAAGTGAATTAAAGTAAATGATTCTTTGATAATTCATTGACCAATAATCGTGTTCGATAAATTAAAGTACATAATTATGTAAATTTACATAGATATATCTGGTGCGGATATTGTAATATGGCACTCTTGCTATTTATAACAAAAATGGACAAAATTTGGGTATGTTTTTGAGGTAGACAATGCTGAAGGAAAAAGAAATAAATTTTAAACTTACCAAGGTAGGCAGGATGGTACTAATAGATAAAAATGCAGTTTGGGTTTTACTAACTTCAGCGTAGATTTAAATTTATTTTATATCAGAGTTTAAAAATGTTACGATCAATCAAAAAAATTAAATTTTATATTCGGCAATTCACAACTTTTAACTTTTGATGTTGTTTACCAATTACCCACCGTTTTTATGAGAGAAAAATCTCTGTAATTGGATTGTAATATTTCATTGAAGGAGGAAGAAGACTAGAAGAGGGCGTAGTGGGTCAGTTACACGCTGTGTTGAGGGCAGGCAATTCCATGTGCCCACATGGACTATTGCGTTTGGTTTTGGTTTGGAGCAAACTCAACAAACTATCTGTTTCTCTTCTTTCTTCTTCCCCTGCTTCCACATCAAACAACGTCGACTAAAAACCATTTCTCTCTTTTCAACCAAACTCCACTGATTTTGTGAAAAAAAAGTTTCAGCCTTTTTCAATGAGTTTGAAGGAAGGCGGTGAGGGGTTCGTGAGAGCAGATCAGATTGATCTGAAGAGCTTGGATGAGCAGCTTGAGAAGCATCTTAACAGGGTTTGGACCACTGACAGCACCAAGGGTAAGTCTAAGAAAGATGATATTGATGCTGATGGCGCTGATGCTGATGGAAAACTTAGACTTGCTCGGAGTAACTCCGACAAGCCTGCAACTTTGGCCAAGAGGGAGAGACTGGAGTGGGAGATCGACCCTTCCAAGCTCATCATCAAATCTGTCATTGCTCGCGGTACCTTTGGCACTGTTCACCGTGGCATCTATGACGATCTGGATGTTGCTGGTCAGATTCCAAAACAACCCCTTTCCTTATTATTCGTGTTCTTGGAGTTTGGATCCTTTTAAATGATTTGACTTAAAGTCTTAAACTGCTACTTAGATTATCTGCATTTAACCAGATGTTTTTCACTCTAGTTTTTTGGTGCAATTTTGGATTCTCGTAATTGTTCATCATTTCATCGTTCATTAGCCCCAGGGAGTGTTGCTTGGGTTGATTTTTTTTGGCTTTTAATTATTACATTATTTCATGTTGGAAAACCAGGAATGAAAATAATGATACTGTTCGAATTGTTATTTGCTGGTTTTGATCTTATTAGTTATTACCATGCTTATTTGTTTTACTACAATGGGTTTTCGTGTTCAGTGAAGCTGCTTGACTGGGGTGAGGAGGGCCACAGGACGGAAGCTGAGATTACTGCACTAAGGGCAGCCTTTTCCCAAGAAGTTGCTGTCTGGCATAAACTTGAGCATCCCAATGTTACTAAGGTCAATTTCTACCCGTTCTCTTTTTTCTTATTTTTCTCACCTCTTTTATTCGTGATGACATTTGCGGTTGGATCTTTTGTTAACTAGATCTATACATAAATGCTTGAATATTTTCTTATGCAACCATGACTCAAAGCTCACTGGTATTGCTGTTAATTTCCTCACAAGCTTACTGTCTATAAAGCTATGGTATTGCTGTAATGTTATTAAAGGCATCACTGTTTCTGACACCATATTGAAACTTTCCAAACACCTGCCCGAAGGCCGAAACAGGGCAAAACCATGAATGAATGCTTGAGGAGATTAACTTCCCAACAAAGTGAATAAATATCAGAAGAGACGCATGACTTGTAACTATCATGTTTGAGCGATCACTTAGCTTCTATGTAATTTCTTATTCTTACTAATTCTGATTTATGCTTTCTAGTTTATTGGAGCAACAATGGGCTCATCAGGGCTACAGATACAAACCGAGAATGGACAAATCGGCTTGCCAAATAGTGTGTGTTGTGTTGTTGTGGAATATCTTCCTGGCGGTGCTCTGAAATCTTATCTTATAAAGAACAGGAGAAGGAAGCTAGCTTTCAAAGTGGTTGTTCAACTTGCACTTGATCTCGCAAGAGGGTACTTCAACATATACATGTCCCATATTCTATTTGTAGTTTCTTTTCTTCATTGTATATGGTTCTTTTACTGCTCAAGCATATAGTACATGTCTTATACTTTTCTTGAACTGTAGACTTAAAAGGGGATCTATTATTTTAGGTTGTGTTACCTTCATTCACAGAAGATTGTTCACAGAGATGTAAAGACAGAGAACATGTTGTTAGACAAAACACGTACAGTGAAAATTGCTGATTTCGGGGTTGCTCGCGTTGAAGCTTCAAATCCCAATGACATGACTGGAGAGACTGGAACCCTTGGTTACATGGCTCCAGAGGTATGGATGTTATTGTTATTTTAGTTTTACCACTTTTCATATTGATGGGAAGTTTTAGCTTTGGAGCTATTTCAGTGATGTATTGGTTCTGAATCTCTGACTTTATTGTTCAGCTAACTAGACTGAAAGTGAAAGAATAGAGTAACAAAATGCGGTTTAAATGATTGGTTACTTATTTAAGTGGGAGAGCTTTTCAGGTTCTCAATGGCAACCCATATAACAGGAAATGTGATGTGTACAGCTTCGGGATATGTTTGTGGGAGATTTATTGTTGTGACATGCCATATCCTGACCTTAGTTTCGCTGAAGTGACCTCGGCTGTGGTTTGTCAGGTATATTAAGTATTAACTTTGCTTTCTTTCCCTCTGTAGAGTAGACCATTATTGTTCCCTCTCCATTCTCGTTGCTAATCTACATTATCAGACACATCCAGATGTGTTTATGTAGAATGCATGGTTGTATCTTACTCTCACAAGCATTGTTGCTAATTATCCTTAAACTGAACCACAGAATTTGAGACCAGAGATACCAAGATGTTGCCCCAGTTCTCT
This sequence comes from Abelmoschus esculentus, assembly GCA_035048815.1. NCBI lineage: Eukaryota > Viridiplantae > Streptophyta > Magnoliopsida > Malvales > Malvaceae > Abelmoschus > Abelmoschus esculentus. The sequence continues at coordinate 188,244 of JAUCBN010000004.1, forward strand.
TGCAAATGTAATGAAACGATGTTGGGACGCAAACCCTGACAAGCGACCTGAAATGGATGAGGTAGTTTCAATGTTGGAGGCAATAGACACATCCAAAGGTGGAGGTATGATTCCTATCGATCAACAGCAGAGCTGCCTTTGCTTCCGGAGGTATCGAGGACCTTGAAAGAACTACTCCTGCAAGACTGCTGTTTAAAAAGTTAAACAAGTCTAGTTTGTATTATAACGATAACAAAATTGACAAGACAAGCCAAGAGGAAAAAGTGGAGTTAGAAGCTATGCCACATTCCACTTTGTTGAATGATTGTAAAGCTGTTTCCTTTGTTATTATCTTTTAATTTTTTGGGGTTTCCATCCCAATATGTGTATTTTGTTTTTATATATTTGTCAGTCTGGGTGTGGGCTGGCCCTTCCTATCTGTAAGATCACTCTTTATACACCAGACTTAATAATCAAGCATTATTGAAGTTGATCTCAGTCAGCATGATTACAGTTGATTTAGCTTAGATTGTAAGGCTCAATTTAATAAGTTCTTATGCAGCAATCCAGATATATATATAACAAAGTTGTCAAGGGTCAATTTGTAAATTCGTGTTGCATGAAAATTTAGCAGTCGTAGTTTTCAGGTGATATGTGGAATATAGGATTGTCGGATACAAGGGCCGTCTCGCATGGAAACATCTGTAAACGTATGAGAGAGACTTTCATTGAATGAGGACATGCTCAGTGCCGATAATTCATGTGATGCAAGGAACGTCGGGTGGAGACCGGCGACTTGATGACCTCGGCTTTCTTCATTTTCACCTAAAAAAGGTTTTGCTTTATCTTTGTTGTTATCCCAATCCGAAGGAGTAGGGTGTAGTTCAGACTTAGAATCGAGTTCATCTATATCGAAAAAGGTCCACGGAGTGAAGAGTATCCATTGTACTTTTGGTTGGGCTATCTTTGGCCTCTATACATATATATAAATGTTTGTTCAAGTTTTCTTTTTCATTCTAAATTTTCTGATTCATGTTTGAATCATAAAGTGGGATTTCCATTTATGTGTAATAATTAAAAAAAATCTTTGATTTATTTATTTGGAAAAACTATATGGCGATGAGTCATGGAATATAACAATACCATATCATATTCTATTACAAAAACAAGAAGACAAACATTAGTTTGGGATCATCCCATTATTGACAATGAGGGTACAACATGCAGCAGTAGCACACCCTTTGAGCAATCAAAGAGAACACAACACAATCCCTTCCCTAGCATAAGTACATAATGTACTCGTGTGTGGTGAATACTTTTGATTATGTTCCAAACGGTACAACAAGGCAAAGAAAGACATATTAGGCAAGGGATAATCCGAGCAAGACAATTACAACCAGGCAGGGTTCTTCAAAGGAGTAACAACAGCCTTTACCTGCAAATAGTTATGAAGACTGTATATACCTTTCTCCCTCCCAATGCCACTCATCTTGTACCCTCCGAAAGGAATCGCTGCATCAAACACATCAAAGCAATTAACCCAAACTGTCCCTGCCCTCAACGCACGTGTCAATGTGTTTGCTGTATCTATGTTTCTCGTGAACACACCGGCTGCTAGACCGTATCGGGTGGTGTTCGCCCTTCTAATCACATCCTCAAGATCCTTGAACTTGAGGATAGATTGCACTGGACCGAAAATTTCATCCTGTGCTATCAGCATATCATCCGTAACATTTGAGAAAACAGTTGGCTGGATGAAGTATCCTTTCGTTCCGAGCCTGTCACCTCCGCATTCAAGGGTTGCCTTGCTTTCCTTTCCCGATCTTATGTACCGTAGAACTTTCTCAAACTGCTCCGTGTCAATCTGAGGACCTTGCTCGACACCTTTCTTGAAGGGGTCACCAACAACACGTCTCAGGGCACGTGCCTTTGCTTTCTCTATGAACTCATCATATACACGTTCATGAACATAAGTGCGAGACCCAGCGCAGCAACATTGCCCCTGAAGAAAAAAAAAACATTAAAAAAGTCCACACGGTATCTCAAACACCCAAAATTTCTATTATCAAAGAAACCTGGTTAAAGAACAAGGCAAAATGAGCAAGCTCCACAGCTTTATCAACATCAGCATCTTCGCATACTATGAAAGGTGATTTCCCTCCGAGCTCTAACGTCACTGGCTTAAGATTGCTTCTTGCAGCCAATTCAAGCACAACCTTACCAGTGTCCGTTGATCCTGTGAATGCAACCTGCAAACAAAGTTTTACTGGAATTAGACATAGGTATTTCAAAGTACATCCAGCATGCATCATCAAAGTTTTAGGGTTGTCAACTCATCAACATGGAACTCGATATCAACAAGGGAAACATTAAACTCTAAATGCAGGCAAGTTACGTTCTAAGTCAAATCATAGTTTTATTTTACAGAACAAGTTAGAGATCCATATTCTTGCTATGATATTATTTTAGTTGCTCTCTCTAACAGAACAGTCGCCTGAACTCTCAATCCAGTTACCATTCAACCATAGTCCAAGACCCAATGAAGCTTGTTGCTTCAACATCATTGCATTCTGTATTTGTAACTTTTTTGGTGCAAACCATAGGCATAACTGAAAAACGGAATTAAATAACATGACAAAAGACTCTTTAATCACACCTAATTATATATGTAAAAGGTCTATTATGATTTAGTTGCCAACTCTTTTTAATAAATCACATGTATAGAAGAATCTACATTAATCTATACAAATTCCCCCTAATCAAATCATCTCAAAACATCATTTTTACAATTAAGGACAAAATTGATACTAAATAAGTTTTGAGGACTAAAACTATCATTATACCAAATCTTGTTAGATGTTCATTTGTATTTTAACGAGGAGTGAACCAATAATAACTAAAACTTTAACTAAGTGACCTAATTGTAACTTTTAATAATTGAATAATTCAATTATAATTTTATTAATAATTGAATGACCTTTAATATAATTTATCCAAATTTTTATGGTAGGTCACTTGACCTACCATGACCTACGTAGATACTCCCCTGAGACCAGCCAATGAAGCGTCGAATGACTTTAATTACAACAAGCAGACATCATTATGTACCCAGCCATTTCTAATCCTCTATGAATTCAAGGGTTATCTTTCAAGAGTATACGCTGTTATATTATCATGTACTTATGAAACAATATAGAAGACAGAAGATTTGGAGATTGTAGAATTTTGATACCTTGTCTACATCCATATGGCTGGCAAGAGGAGCACCAGCTGTTGGACCATAGCCAGAAACTACATTCAGAACACCTGGAGGGAGACCAGCCTGTCATAAACAATTCAAGGAAGATTTCAAGATGGTGCCTTTGGTGATTAAAATACTGTTAACATTGCAGTATAAGTGATTCAGGCTTTCAAAGTAAACATCATCTCAACATGTATTTAACATCTTTTTTATGTAATACGGAACCCATTGCATAATACAAATGCATTTTGTTTGTCTTGGATGTGTATGTTCATTTGCACATCCATCGCTTTGAGTAGGAAATGCACAAATAGACATCTTTCCATGACGGTTAAGACAAGTTCAATACCAGCAAGAAACAATGGGATCTTCAGACATTTTTATTCAACTCCTTATTCTAACAAAATCCAATAATACTGAGCATTATTGCGCTTACCTCATGGAACAGCTTAGCCACATAGAGAGCAGTCAAAGGAGTTTGCTCAGCAGTCTTTAAGACTATGGTATTGCCACATGCCAATGCAGGCCCAACCTTCCAAGCAAACATGAGAAGGGGAAAGTTCCATGGAATTATCTGTCCTGCAACACCTATAGGCTCATGCAATGTCTGAACATGGTGAGGTCCATCAGCCGGAACTGTGAGACCATGGATCTTATCTGCCCAACCGGAATAGTAGTGAAAAAGGCGAACAAGCATTGGCAATTCAGATTTAGCGGCCTGCTCATGAGGCTTTCCATTATTCCATGTCTCCAAAGCAGCGAGCTCCTCACTATGTTTCTCGACCAAATCGGCAAACCGCAACAGTATCCGTGAACGTTCCTGAAACAAAAGCATTAACAAATCAGAAATCTTTGCATATCGTAAACTCAATCCCAAATCGAAAACCTTACATAGGGACTCATTTTCGGCCATGGTCCCTCATCAAATGCCTTGCGAGCAGCGGCCACTGCTCGGTTAATATCTTCGGCATCCCCTTCAGCAACATGTGCGATCACTTCTCCCGTACGAGGATCATAAGTAGGGAATGTTTTCCCTGTTCAACAAATGTCGTCAAATAATATCAGCTTCATTGCACAAAACAAAGTAAAGCTAAGAATTGTTTTCTTTACCGGATGCAGCATCTACAAATTTCCCATCAATTAAATGCTGAGTGTAGGATATTTGAACCGGTGGAACAACCAGATCTTCCAGAGCCGCAGCATTGCCAAACCTCCTCACACATGCATTCCTGCCACTGTTTTTCCCTGAAACAAGGGGAAAAAGTTTATTGATTTACATAGAAAATCCTGAGAATTGTTGAGGCACAGCACAGCCAAGAATCCGGAAAACATAACTCATACAAAAAATTACAAAATTCTGAGAAGAAAATTGGGAATTTAAATGAAAAACAGTGAGTCAGTGACTGGTCCAACTCGGTTAGAAAGATGAGAAAAGTAGATCAAATGCATTTATTGCTGAAAGGGAGCAATAAGCATGGTGCAGTGGTACTTGTGAAAACGCTATGTCCCCTTGCTCTATTTTTCTCGGGTGATAGCATTTTATACTGGTACTTATCAGCACAAAGCAAAACTTTAGCTAGATTGTAGGAACAGATTGCACAACACAAGCACAAAGCTTGAACCTTTTCCCCCAACACACGAAAAGAGAGAGTCTAAAACACAAATAGACCAAAACAACCAACATTTCCCTTTCAACTGTTAAATTTTTCATCAACCAAACAGAAACTATCATGTTAAATCAAAAAACAAGAGACTTTACAAGCATATCTAAGCTTACAAAAACAAAACTTGAAGCAAATCAAAGAAACAAGAGGGTGAAAGTGATGAATGGGCACCTAGAGATGAAAGCAGAGAAGTAGAGAGTGAAGGGGTAAGCAGTGAAGAGATTCTGCGAGCTGCCATGTCCACACTGGATATTCTCTGAATTCTTATTTCTCTTGTTTATGCTCAGAGAAAAGCTTCTTTTTTTTACTGAAAAAGAAAGAAAAGCTAAGCGGCAAATAAATTGCAGAACCTATATCCTTTTTCTATCGTCCAAATGCAAACGGCCACAAGTGTCAATACTTGAGAAATATCCACCAACTTGTGTATAATCTAGAAGTTAACGTGTCCACAATTAAAGTATTTTCTTACTTTTAAATCATTTTCATATGGAAAATATAATTTAGTGTAAAATTCAAGGTATGGACGTGTTGACGTTGCAATTTTCTTTTCCTTCCAATTTTCTATATTAATTAAATAAGTTGATGACAGTGATTGATGAACCATTGGCCATTGCTATGAAAAGAGGATAAGTACAAGCAAAGGAATGCTTTTTGTTTACGTTGGTATATTGGTATATCCCGACTTTTCTTGCTTTTTTGAATGTGTGATTTTTTTAAGTCTTAATTTAGAAATAATTATCTAAATTATATATTTTTAAAATAAATGTTTAATATTTTTTATTAAAATAAGTATTTGAATTATATAATTTTTTAAAATAAATGTTTAATATTTTTTATTAAAATAGATATTTAAAATTTTATGCTGTAACGTGGTTAAAAATATTGTTTAACTTATAAATAGATATTTAGATTATATAATTTTTTTAAAAATAAGTAACTAATATTTTTTAAGATGATCCTAAATGTTCTTTTAAGACTTGGTGAGTTTAGCGATTGTCCTTGGTGGTTTAAAAAATTACTCTTCCTCTCTCAACTTGGATTTGTATCCTCTAGAAATCTTATAGGTACTAAACTGCATTACTTTCACCTTATGTTTCAAAAATGTTAGTTGGCGGAATCTGAAATGACCATTGACACACACCTCGTAGTTAAATGCGATTGAAGTCATTGAAAACTTTTTAAAGAATCACAAGCAATGGAGCAAGATTTATAGTGTTTGTGTGACATGTAGAGATCTGGGGTGCTAGAGAGTAAATTAATGTGGCAATAAATTTTAAGTATTTATTTTAGTTAAAAAATATTAAACACCTATTCAAAAAAAAATTATTTAAACAATTTTTTAATGTTATTATCTTAAAATATTAACGAAATAAAGCTTCAAATACATATTTTAACTAAAAAATATTACTCCTAAATACTTATTTTTAAAAAATTATATAATTTAAATAACTACTACTGCTTTAATAAAAGTTTATCATCTTGATGAAGCCAAATGTTATCAAGACAGTCTGTTGGTCATCTCTTTGTGGCACATCTTAGTTCTTACCCATCCTGTTTATTGGAAAACAAGACACCACTTCTTTATTGATTTTTATTTCAATGTTGATGTAAATATTACAGTCAAAATTTCCTAATAATTTCTTTTGGCAGAGTTCGAATATTTATCTTAAAAAATCCCGAAAAGAGTGTAGGGGGGCCAGGGTGGTTTGGAGTCATATGGATAAAATCAAATGATTGTTTTTGAAGAGAGTGGGTGGGAAGAAAATTCAAAGGAGATTTGAAGATTCATAAATTGAGGTGCAGGAGTTGAAGAATTATTTCGAGTTCCTAGTTTAGGGTTTAAATTTATGTATTTAAAGATTATTTTAAATTTAGAGTTTTTAATTAAAATTTAAGAGTTATGGATAGAACTTAAATCCCTAAATGTCTTAACCTAAAATATGTATTCATTTTTTCTAATAATGAAGTAGTACCATCTTCAGAGGGGCAGACCCTACTCTCTCTCGTAATGCAAATTGCAAAAGTGGGATCTGCGCTGTGTGAACACAGGGACAGGTTTCATGGTCCACAGAGGAAGAAGAAAGCAAGCGGACATAAACCCTGGCCCTGAAAGAATTAAAATACAGCAACATATACGACAACTCCAACTCCAACGTCTTCTTCTTCTGCCTGCCTCTCGCTTCCGTTGATCCATCAGGCGCCAACTATTTATATTTCCATCAACCCTGGCCCTGAAAGAATTAAAATACAGCAACATATACGAAGCTTTAATCCATTCCACGCCCATCATGTTGTTACAAATGAGTATTTTTAAATATGTTTCATTTATGTTGTTACTTAAGATTCCAATATGTGATGATATTGTTTAAGGCCTAAGGGACAATGAGAAGAAAGAACATGGACTAGTAATTTTTACATACTTGTTTCCTTCAAAACTCAAGTACAGAAGAAAACGAACAATGTGAGTGTAGCCTAGAGGGATTAATTTACGATCATAGTGTACAAAATCTCAGCAGTACAAGGACTGAAATAATCTCATCCAAATTCTGCAACAATCATCACCCACTCTTACAATGTTGAGAATGCATACTGTTTGGGGAACCGTTGTGTGTGAAGATGCTCCGGGTTCATGGATAAAATACAAAGCCAATGAGGAAGAAGAAAGTAGGTGGCCATAAATACGAGGACTCCGAGATCGGCTTCTTCGCCAACTGGGGGCCGACGAGGGCTCATCAAGTAGATTTGGCTTGCACACCATAAGCAATACAGGCTGCCTATGATCAATATCAGTTTCATTGATTCATAGGTCTGATTTCTTGTAATAGACTTCCTCAACTTTGAACTGCAAACCGTAGGGGTAAAGTTAAGTCAGAGAATGGAGATAAACTCTCAGAACATAAAAACACATTGAGAAATAATTAATCATCACCTGTTGATGTAAATGAATCCGCCAATTAAACAAATGCATAAGAAGCCAACTACTATGACAGCATCTGGATTTACAGGTGCTCGGTTTATCCACCAACCGGTGCTCATGATCCAATCATACATTTTTGTGTGACCATTTTCCTGTACATACATTCCCATCAACTCTATGAACTTACGTAAAAGAAACTAGTGTCCATTTTGAAGAAAGTTAAAAGTTCTTCAATACATGAATTATATGAATATAACCTCAATCGTGTATTAACAAAACAGGAGACTTATGCCTCAAAGAATAGCTATAACAGTTGCAATTCCATTCCTCATGTACACAAAAATAGTAAGGCTTGTGCATGGTTATATGAACGTTGAAATCTCTTACCTCAAATAAGTGGTCAAGGAAAAAGTGTGATAATGAACCGGCTGCTATCAAGAATAAGGTCTGCAACCTTGAAAGTGGCACCTGTAACATAATGATTAAGTAATTTGATATGGATTTTCAATTTGTTTGCCTGGCCTTTCAATGTAATTGATACTTTTAACATTTTCCATAAAATACAAACCCATAAGGACAAGACAAGAAAACTAAACTCACCCCATAACCATAATCAAGTATCCTTGTTCGCACCAATTCGCTAGATAGCCAGGAGTAGAAAATGCATAAAGGGAAACCCAGAATCACCACGTAATAAAAAGGGTGATGGATTTCATCGGCTAGAGAGGATACGATGGAATTGTCGTCAAAGAATGTTGAGCTGAGCCACTCGGAGAAGGAGCCCATGTCCGGGCCGAAGAAGGCGTTGAGAGCGTAAGTAAGTGTGTGGTGCGTCGTGAAACGCCCCCTTGTGAGGTGCGTCAGAGCTATGCCAGAGCTCATTGCGTACATTAGGTGCGGTCCTGGCCCTGGCATTTCCTTGGTGGGCGTTTGTCGTAGACTGCAGCAACCTAGAATTCTCTTCCCTTGTTTCCCAACGAGAGGAATCCGATGATGTTCCCGCAAATGTTCATATCGATCCGGTTTTAGCGGGAGGTTTTGTTTAGGCTGCAAGGGATGGTGGAATGGATGGTTTTCGTAAATGAATGTTTATTTTTTTCTTCTTCTCATAAACGTTCCTTGTCTTGTCTTGGAAAATAGGAAAGAAAGATTAAGAATCTTTGGTTTGATGGGAGATTGTAGTCTTAATGGGGGCATGGGTATATTTGTAGACAACCATTAAATGCTTAAATTGGGGAGCGTACATAATTTCATACACGGACTTATTTTTTTTTTTTTTGATAAAAAATGAAGATGTTACTATGAGCCTCGTTAAAACCTCTCTAATCCTAAATAGAGGAAAAGAGTACTCACAATAGCATTACAAACATGAACAAACTAACAAGAAATGTCTATTACGATAAATAAATAAACCTCATCGCAACTAATACAATGAAGAAGAATAACCATTTTGTCTACCTGCATGAGAAGACTTCCATTCTAAAGCCGACCTTGCCTCATTTTGAACAAGAGACACCAAAGAAGGTGATAGTGAATTAAAAAACGTAGTTCCAATAGGACCATCACGAGAAATAGCAGCGAGACAATCTGCCACGATATTTATCTCCCTTCGTATATACTGGACTTTTACCTGCCAATCTTGTTGAAGGAAATCTTTGATAGACGAAACAATTGCATTATCATTAAGAGTAGGAGAAGCATCTAGTAAGATTTTTGATACCTCAAGATTATCAGTTTCAAGTTCAACCAAAAGGTAACCTAATCTCCAACCAAACAAAAAAGCATCATGAACGGCTCAAAGCTCAGCATGTAACACTGAACAACAACCAAGACTTCGAGACAATCCAGACCAAATACCATGATCATCACGGAAAACAACTCCTGCAGCAGCCATTCCAGTTTCTATATTCACAGCCCATCCGAATTAATCTTAATCCATCCAACCTGTGGAACTTGCCAACACATAGTTACATTAGGAGAAATTCGTCCAAGCATACGATGATCTTCAAACACTTTAACAACTTCCTCGATAATCGAACACAATACCTCCCTAGATCTTCCCTTTGACAAAAATTAGGATCAAGAAGTTTACTACATCTATGTTTCCACAACAACCAACATGAAATCGCAAAAAAAGTAGGTCAATTATTATTGTCCCTCACAAAGAAACCATATTGAAAGAGATTAATTTGTAGCCATTCCTCAAAAGGTAAAGAAAGAAAATATCTAAGAGCATCAGATTTAATAAAACAACACCATAATCTTTTAGCCGCATTACAATGACGAAGGATATGATCCACAGATTCCACACCATTAAAACACAAAGTGCAAACATTAGATGTAGCTATGTGCCGTCTATAACGCTCAACATTGGTCAATAATCTTTGATGTATAACAAGCCAAAGAAAGATTTTTATCCTTTGCGGTAAAAGTAAACCCCAAACTTTTTTTCAATCGAACGATCGAATCCCTATAGAGATTTGACCCAGAGATGAATATGCTGACTTAGTAGAGAAGTTACGATTGGCCTCCCAACGCCATCCTGGTTTATCGCAACCTGGCCTAGATTGAGGTGGTTTGACTGCAACCAACTTCTGAAGAATAACATCCGATAAATACCCATATAAAAGATTCCAATTCCAATCTCCATTTTTATTAATCATATCGCAAACCGGTTGTGGTAAAGGTGGGTCATCCGTTGTATAGTACGAAATCAAACGACCGTCAGCATCCAACCAATGATCATACCAGAAATTTGTGTGTCGACCATCCCGGATATGCCAATAAATACTTTCTTTCATATCTTCCCATATCTCGCTTAACCCTTTCCAAAGGCGAGAGCATTTCGTCCTTCGCAAATCAAGAGGAAGAGTTTCATCCCAACCATACTTCGATTTCATCACACGAACCTAAAGTTTATCACTATCCGTAATCAATTGATATCCAATTTTCATCATGAAGGCTTTGTTCTGTTGATACAAATTTTTAAAACCTAAACCACCCTCATCAATCGGTTTTTTCATAGTCTCCCAATCTATAAAATGTATTCTTCTTTTATCATTCTGATCACCCCAAACAAAGGTACGAATTATCTTCTCCAAATCATCGCAAACCCCTTTCGAAATCTATGTAGACTGCATAATATAGGTAGGAATAGCCTGTAGAACAACTTTTGCAAGGGTGATTCGCCCTGCAAGAGATAAAGTTTTAGCTATCCAACCATTCAACCGGTTACGCATACGATCAAACAGATAAGAAAAAGTTGCTTTTGTAACTCTCTTATGCAGCAAAGGAACACCAAGATATTTTCCTAAGTCATCAACCAGTTCAAAACCAAAACAATTAGCAATATCCAAGCGAAGGTTACTGGGGCAGTTTCTAGAAAAGTAAATTTGAGTCTTTGCAATGCTAACACGATGACCAGAAACACCACAGAAATATTCCATCACATCCTTTATAACTGACAACTGATTCATTGTAGCTTTCGCAAAAAGTATAAGATCATCAGCAAAAAACAAATGTGACAAGCCTGGGGCTGTCCTAGCAAGTTTTATTTGGCTCCATTCACCGATTTTCACTTTTTGGTAGATAATCTGCGACAACCGTTCCATACATAAAACAAAAATATAGGGAGAGATCGGATCACCTTGTCGAATTCCCCTAGTTGATCGAAACTCCTCAGTAAGATGCCCATTCCAAAGAATTCTAGTAGTCACAGAACGAATACAAACCATGATTAAATTGATAAATCTCGCTGGAAGTCCTGCAAGAATTAAAGTTTCTTCTATAAAGTCCCATTCAAGTCTGTCATAAGCTTTTTCTAAGTTAACTTTGATCGCCATCCATGACTTTCGGCTAGTTTTACAAGACATTGAATGCATAACTTCCTGCGCTAAAATAATATTATCAGTTATCTGACGTCTGGGAACAAAACTAGCTTGAGAACAATCAATCCATTTAGGCAAAAAGGGTTTCAAACGGTTCACCAACAACTTAAAGATAATCTTGTACAAGACATTACATAAACTAATAGGTCTAAACTGGGTAATATGTAAAATGAATTGATATAATAGGTCTAAACGGACTTGTTTTTTAATGTTTAAAAAATGATTGATTTTTTCATAAATGTAAAATAAAATTATTTAAAAACATTTTTTAACAAAGAAAATAGATAATATGTTGGTTTGATATAATTTTAACTAAAATAAATGTGTAATTCATCTGTATGATTGGGTATTGACTGATGATTTTCTATTTATGTTTCATGTGCACATGGATTCTACAGTCGTTACAATATTCATGAACAGTTAAGTCCAAAGGTAGCGCATATCCTTACAATGCCTTGAATTACACAGATGATGGATGTTGCCAGGACCCTAAGAACACCTATTTCATTATTTATGCCTCGCTAACTCCTCTCTCTCTATCCCTGGATAATGCATACGTCTGCCACTTCATCACATGCCTGCCTATTAACCTCTTCTACTCTATTTGTTCTTGCCTTTCCATTCAGCTACTTCTAATTAGTTATACAGGCCGCGACAGAACACAACTTGGTAATGAATTTCCCTGCAACACCATCCTAAAGATGCTCAAATAGCCGATACTCAAACCCAAACTACACTTTTCGCACTGCTTACGAAATAATAGGTTAAATGCTCAAAGGAGTGAATCAAGATCATATTTAAAAAGTAGTTTGGTGGATGAACCAATACAAACCGATGCAGATTTTGTAGCTGAAGGGGCAGCAGTAGACAAGTCTCTAAACTAACATAGTTTAGCAGTCAACACACAATAAAAGCTTACAAGTACAGAGGTACGGTGGGCTATTGCTTCAACATGATCATGCACTCCCTAACAGTAAAACATAACCCTCTTCACATTTTCCTTGAGGGCAGGCAGAGGTCTCACGGCAGCACTGGCACCAGGCCCTCTTGTGCTTCGTCCTCCGGCACTTCCACCAGCACCTCCACCGCGCATGCCACTTATCATTGATCCACTGTCCGAGGTCTCTGGTTCCATATAGAAACGAGCTCGGAATGCAGCAAGATGAGCATAGTATGCAGGGGGAACTGCAAATTGTTTTTAGTTTACAGATCATCAATCAAAAGAAAGTGGAGAAAAAAATGAGGGAAGAGGAGCAGACACTAGTTTACAGAACTAGAACACCTATTTGCATTTGAATAAAGCAAAACAAGAAAAAAGAACTAACCGATTGACACTGAACGTGTGCACCTTGCATATCTACAACAAGTATAAATAATTAGACATACCAACTCGTCTTACAGCCTCCATCTTTGAAGGCAGTGAATACTGAATACCACTCATCTAAGCAAACATGGCAACATTGAAACTGAAATAAAAACATCAGGGATAGAACATACGTATAGCATAGGTTGTTTGTAAGAGATTGTAACGCATCAGCTGTAAACTTGTTCTCATCCCATAGCACATGGTAATGAGCAGGACGACTAGTACCCTGTTTACCAAAGTGGACAGAACATTTCCAAAAACAAATAACATACTAATGAATCAAAACAAACACAGATGAATTAATGTTCAGAAATGAAGTAAATCAAACCTGAATCCCAGCATGGCTGCATAAGTAGAAGTCAAACTCAGTTGGATGGCAAATTTTAGAGTCAACCACTGTGCCTGAGAATACATACAGGACGAGTGATAGATTATAAATCAATTATGAAATTAAAATAAATTACGAGTAATACTTACCAGGCAAAATATTCCCACTCCTGTCAACAGAACGGCGATCTTTATGGTTGCTAGCAAACAACCTTGTATGATGGCGTTTTTGCACAACAACAAAAGTAACGGGAGGCTGATAATTTGGCTCCAAGGAGGCACATGCCTGAGGTTAAATGAATAGACAGTAAAAGGTGTGAGAATTAGATGAAAAGCTTTGACCCTAATGCGATGCACAAATTTTTGGTTGAAATGTTAGTCAACAGAAGGGTCTTACCATTCGAATAGCATCAAGTTCATATAACAAAACTTGATAAAATTGGCCTTCACTAACACCGTCCCTGCATATAAAAAACAGATTTATAGAGCCCAGAAAAAAGAGGGTAGGGGGAGAGAATAAAAGCATCTTGATTATACCTGTAGAATATGATGCGCTGTGGCTTCTGTCCAGTGGCTCTTCGGAAAGATATTAGGAGCTCCCTGTATCACCAAAGAACAGAAAAAAAACTTCAACTAACTACATTTGAAATCTATCAAATTAAAAGTACAAAAAAGAAAACCATACTTAATCATGCCACCAGAAACAGCCCCCCTTACAGGATCTTGCCACGTTTTGTATAAATCTTGAATGAGCTCCTGACGATGAGCTTGAGCAGAAACCAGACCAGCATACTTTGTAACCTCAGGCCAATCTTGAGAGGCAACAACCTGTATATTTTAGATTTATAATTAAAATTTCAAACTAGGCCATTAGGCCATAAAACAGAAGCATCAAAAGCAGATTAAAAGGGCATACAGCTGCAATAGATGGGCTCGAGTCCTCCCCGGGGTGAGGATGAGTAACATCAGCACCAAAAATAATAGTTGGTCGGTCACTGACAAGAGGAATTCTTCTTGATATTGCATCAACAAGAACAGTATTCCTTCCACCAACCTTGACATTGATCTTCAATGCCACATTGGCCAAATATTGCTTGTTCCTTCTAAATACATGTTTAGTCAAACAGCACTGAGAAACAACACCAAGATCAGTCTCACAGATCCTTTTCAAATCACCTGCAAGGGAAATAAAAAGATTCAGAGAAAAGTATTGCATCTCTTTTGAAGAAGCAAGAAATTTCAGACTAGTAAATTTATACCATAAAGAGAACCATTATTGTCAGGGAGAAGAACAATCAGCAGGTCTAGCTCTTTGTTCTGGGGCTGGAGTTTAATCATGGCATCATGATACCGTGTTTTCAAGACTTTCTCAACCTGCTCAGGACGAGCACTAAAAGCAGGAAGCACAGGTTCAGGAGAAAAATCCTGCAAACGACAGCAACCATTAACATTAAAAGGATTCCTTTCAAGATAAGAATCATTCAATGATAACCAAACTGAGATAACAAAGACAGACAACTCAGATTCGTGCAACTTCCTTACCATGCCAGAGATGTAACACATATGTGCAAGTTCATAACAAAAATCTCGTGCTGCACTATCCTGGACTTGTCGAGAAAAATTTATGCAGATCCAATTCTTTACAGTCCCACCATTAACCATTTTCTGCAACAAAATAATTAAAAATCAGAGAATGCACAAGATTTCACATTCAACCATTCCATGTGCCACCAGTACACACTTCACTCAAATGTGCATATGGCGCACAGGAATCATTTAGATGGATGGAAAACAAAAACAAAATGTCATGACATTGTGATAGATTGTGCGAAAATGCTTAAATAAGAATGGACAGACAACAAAACTGATGACAAACATGATAGATCATTCACCGTAAAGCCACTATAAATTATAAAATTTTATGGCAGGCTAAATATAAAACACATCCTGATTCAAAAACCAAAAATAAAAATCATTAAATTTATAATGGCCATCTCTTTCAACTAGCTTTTGGAGTTCCATTTGTCTGATGGTAAAAGCCTAAAATTAACAAATTAAGTCCTTTCATTGCTCATTGAATACTTGCCACAACATGAATGTACCCTTAGTGTACTCTTTCGAGAAATATCTTGTTAAAATTATTATGTAATCCTACAAATGCATGCAATCTTGAGTTAAAACTGTTCTGTGAATTTAAATTAAACAATATTCAGGGCATCTATCCTGACCAACAACACTTTTAATCTAAATTTTCTTCCCTATACCACGCATTAACCTTTTCTTTAAAAGTAGGGTTAGGTTTCATATTTTGAAACTCTTTGGGCCCTAATCTCAATTCTGAAACTTTGTACATGCAGTTAAACCAACTTCTTCCTTATACATTTTAGGATAAAATCCCTTTACTTAGCACATAACCAGATTATTTATCTATTCCTCCATATATTGGGTGTAAGACTAGCTTGGTTAAGATCAAATATATAGCGAGACCACAAATTCAACAATAAAAAATGCAAATTCTATCATTTTAAAACTGTAAGAGATACCTTATTCATCATATTCCATTGCCCAACCTCAGGCAGACAATCCTTCTCTCTACCCGTATCATGATATTTAAGCTACATGGATAGCAGAAATTACAATCACAAATCAAAATCTGGAAGAAACCACAAAACTGCAGCAAAATTATACAATAATTGATAACTTACCCATGGTGCGGGAAGTATACGCGCTTCAACTGAAGCAAGCTTCTCACTAATTTTAATTCCGAACTCCTTTGCATAAGGATCTTCATGATAAGCATTGTGTTCCACCGTCTATTGGAGGAACAAGAAATTAATCCAACGCTAACAAACCCTTGATACATTTGACAATTTTGTCGAGAAAAAGGTTCAACCGAAAGACATAGTAAGAACCACAGATACAGAATAAGATAGAGAAGTGTTTTATGAGACTTTGATGCAAATGTTGAGAGATTTGTTCACATGCAAAGTGCAAACCATAGATAATGAATGAAAAAGAGAAACTTTTAATGCAGCTTTGAAGCAAATGTTGAGAAGATTAATATGTCATATCAATTCATCAAAAGAAAAACATAAAAATAGCAAGACTTAGGAGACAATGCAAAACAATTTAGTAGCACAAAGAAATGGCAAAAATGTCATACCTTCACAATATCATACTCTCTTTCCTGAGGGCGCTGGCAGGTGACCTTCAGCAAAGCAGTAATCTGTCTCTCATTCAATCTCTTGGAATACCTTTGCCCTTCTACAATCTTGCATACCTGTGGGAATTAAGTCATTAGCATGCATATCCATATATCAATTACCTGTTCAATCCAAAAGAGCATGAAGCATAATTTACCTCCATTGGCAAATAATTTGGTCTCTGTTGGTTCCCGACTTGTAGACATGGCCATTGGGTATGTTGAATGACAAAACCATAAGTTTCGTGAAAATACTCCACGACAGATTTCATTGTACCTCTTTCATCTACAGGAAAACTACAAACAATAGGATCTGTTAGAGAAACAGGAATCACATATCACAAATAACCAGGGAACTTAATACATAAACCATTGATGTAATTTATCAGCCAAATATCAAAAAAAACGTGTATCTTTAAAAATACATTATGTGATGGTACTCATGTTTCACTTTTTAAAAGAATTTTATTGGTTGAAATAGATGAAACATTTTTGTTGTACTTATAGGTGAAACAAATACTGCAATTTACATTACAAGGATAAATTTTCAAAAAGATATTACATTATAGGATAATAGCGATACTCACGTCAGCTCTCTAGTTGCTTGTGATGTTAAACCAGATATACGATATTTTCTTCGCATGTTTCCACGGTGAGTAACTTCTACTTTGACTCCTCTAAGAGCCTTTTTAATCTATTCACACACAGAAAAAAGATATAATGAACATGGATTACTACAAAATAAAGGGAGAACATATTATTCAATAGCAGATATTTTCTCCAGCAATCTTTTGTAACAAGTTAACAACAAAGATATTATTGCAATTACGTAACATTTGCTACAACTGCAACCATGCCTGATATTGAAATCAGAAAATTAGCTGGTTTAACAAGAAGAAATGATAAACAACAAATACAGCAGAAATAATAGGTAATAATATTTCCAACCAGATGAAATTTTAAGAAAAATCTAACCTTGACACGATCCGAATCAGATAGTGGTCTAGAAACGTCACGATTTAGCAATTGTGTTACAAAATCAATCACAGGCAAAGGCTCAATGAAAGCAGTTGAAGACATATCTGCCCAGCAGATAATGTCAACATATGAGCATGTTAGATCAAGGAACAAGGATAAAATGCAGGCAAAATGACACATGAATAAACCACCTAGAAATGCAAAATAGACTAAAGGAAAATAGTACCAATATTCAGCGACAGTCCCATCTGTGTAGGACGAATACTTTGGTAAAAACCACGCCAACTTTCTAATCCCTCACCCAAAGGCTGCCTTCTCCCAAGATTAGGCGAGTAAAATGACCGGCCAACAGGACAATACCTGCAATTATTTACCATTACTTTCGCACATCAAATTTGAACAGTAGAAGCAGTGTGGTAAAAATATATGCAAAAAAATAACCAAAAAACAGTACCTAGTTGTAGGTAGTTCGCGAAGAACAATGTCAAGAACCTGAAGAGCTTCCTGAGGTGCATCAGCTAGCTTCCCTTGCAAAAAGAGTCCAAGATGGTGCAGATCAGCTCGTGCAGCTAATTTGATCACAACTTTAAATTCCCGCTCAATTCTGCATCAAGAAAATGGAACATAAATGTTAAAAAAAAACACAGAAGTAGCATAGCAACAAATAAGCACATGTCAAAATGAATGTTGAATGAAAATGACACCAAGCAACAACCTTTTCATTCCTGAACCATCATCATCATCAATAAGGGTGATTTTAAACTCCTTGGACACAAAAGGGAGAGGCCCAGCAGTGTAAAGACTCTTCCGGCCATCATAAGCAGGAAGACGCTTTCCAAGATGTGACTCTTTATATAATTTCACTAGCTGTGCCATGACAGCACGGTTCACTCCTCGTGATGCTACCTCAGGTGTTATAGTAACCTATTTCAGTTGACAACGGTAATCAAGAATCTGTAAATAAAGGCAAATACAAACAAGAAAAAAGGGGAAACACAGATGATAAACAAACTCACATCATATTGGTGCAAATCTTTATCTGGCAATTCAGCAAAGAAATGATTAGCCTTGACTATACACCTTGTACCGGTGGAACCCTTTCCAGGCCGAAGAGGAAACCTCAGTGATTTGCTCGATGGAGGGACTGGCTGAATTGCTTGGTCGGCTTCTTGCTGGACAGAATGCTGCTGAAAATGCTCTGGCAAAGGTGCCTGCTCAGGTGGCCTGGATGATGAGCCTGACTCAGATGGAGCAGGCTGGTGGGTAACCTCAACTTGAAAAGTTTGGGTTGCTTGGTGCAGCTCGGGAACAGGTGGTCGAGATGGTCCACCAGGGGAAGGTCCTCCGCCACGGCCACCACCGCCTCGACCACCATATCCCCCACGACCTCCTTGATGGTAAGAACCTCCCCTTCCTCTACCTTGGTGGTATTCAGAAGGTCCTCCAACATACTCACCCCTTACTCTACCTTGGTATTCAGGAGGTCCTCCAACATACTGCTGTTGTGACATTCCACGGCCTCGACCGCCAGTGCCATAACCTCGACCTCCTTGCTGGGACTGTGGAGCCCAACCTCTTCCCCCTGAGTAACCCCCACCTTGTTGTTGAGGAGGACGTTGGGGTCCATGACCACTGCCTCCACCAGTGTCATGGGACTGAGATCCCTCACCTCCACCAGATGGAGTATCCGTTCTCTTCTTCCTAACCATGATAATAACTGTAACAGGAGATAAAAGACAACAATGAGATTCACTAAATGAAGTAGATGGTAAAGAGAAAGAAGAGTGTAATTGCTACCACAGCAAGCTTGTTTATAAAACTAAAAAGCTTTGATCCTTAATGAAAACCTAAAACCCGTTTTCCACCAAAATCTGCAGCTAAAATAAACATCGCTCAGCACTAATATCTAGGGAGGGAAAATACGCATACATCTAACAAATCAAAGTTAACAAAACAAAGCATAGTGAAACTACGAAACAGAAAAAACAGAAACCCTAACGTATACATGGCAATAATAGCATTAAAACCCGTAAGATCAAGTCAAACCCTAGATGAGAGAGAGCAGAAAACGGAGATCTAAGAAATTTCAGATAAAATACAAACCGAAGTAAGATCAGTGTCAAATGAGAGAGAAAACGACATAAACAAATGAAAGAAAGTAGATCCATCAACGATAAGGAGAAATACTGAAAGGCGGACAAGTTCCGAGTGAAAACCTCCGCCGGAAAACCGCTTATCTACTAATAATGCTAATAAAAAGCATCATATAGCAAGTATTTTAAAATATAAAAACAAACAAAGGGCATACGAATACCAGTCACCAGTCACTACTATCCAGAGAAGAGTTGCTTCGAAAACATACAGGGGAGAGGCCGGGAGTGAAAGCCACGTTATATAGTAGGAATTGGAACACCTATAATATAAAATTAAAAAAAAAGTTCTTTAGAAGTACATACTAATATATAATCATTTGATTGATATTAGTCTGCATCTGCAAAGTGCAAACGCCAAGATGTGTTTAACCTTTATTATTGAACTTACACTTGTTACCAATTTACTGCAGCAGTCAATCCCCAACCATTTTTACTTTTTTTATATTGAAAAAATAAATCTACAGTTGAGAATAGGAAAAATTTGTTTGTGTTCTGCGTATTACCGTTGAGTGAATTGCTCGCCAAGTAGTTGGTGCTGGTATGCTTTAAAGTGCCATGAATCATTGTCAGAAATAGAAGATATATTTTTCACTTTTCGGGACATGGCTTTGTTACTCCCTTTATATTTAGGAAATATTATTATTTCCGGATGACTTACTAAACTAACAATTTTTCTGTGAAACGAGTTGCATTGCAATTTGCATGGAACAAACTCTCTTTTCCATGGGTGGTGTCACGTTAGCGGAAAGCACTTCTCAAAACTCAAAAGGGAGATGATCCTACAGGTCGATCTTCATCGAAAAGGTATTAGTTTGGTAAATAATCTGAAAAGATTGTTATTTCCTTCAAAAGTGGATCTTACGAGTGAAAGAAAGCGCAAAGACTGCAACAGTACATCCTAAGAACTTGAAAAACAAATGCAGCAAACATAAAAATGGAACCTCACATACACACCTTCACAACTTACTCGACTAATAAAATTAGGAAGCTAAAGTCTGCATAAAATGGTAACACAGTCATCCAAAACATAACAACACTAGAGCCTGTAGACCATCAGCTCAACTAGTCATCTTTGGTAACTTCATTTCTATAATGAAATCATGATACAAACATAGCAACCTCACACCAGTCCAGATGTGTTCCAATACGCACTTAAATTGATTCCAACTAAATTCTATGATAATTGATACATACGTAGATTGTTTCCACGTCCTGCATGTTATTGCATCACCAGTTGGTCGTAAGTAGATCATCAAGTCACACCTTAAAATCAGCACAAACTCAGAAGTCTGATACAATGAAGCAGTCTCCACTCTAACTTCATTTCTTAGCCTGCCATATATTCCGATATCTCAAGTTAGAAAAATTATTCACTATCAATATTGTAGTTTTAAGTGGAGTTGAACCAATAACATAATACATAACCATACAAGTTCATGGTGTGCACAAATGCCTTGCCCTAAGATCCTAAGGATATGGTACAAATACTTATTTTAAATAATTCATCAACTTGCTCCCCACCTGACAGAGGTAAGAGAGTCTGGGAGTTATTACAAAAAGAAACTCACTTCGTTCTACAAATAAATATGCATCTCCAACTCAGAAAGACGAAAACTAAGGGGTAAACATATTATTCCAAGACAGGAGTTCCTGGAAAACAATATGTGAGACACTTCCAAGTTCCAACAGCCAGGCATGAGAATCTTGTAGGTATGCAAACAGATCATTTGCAAGGTCAGGAACGAGCCAGGCCAAGCTTGACAGCTCAAAGCTCAATCTCCATCCCTTACTTTTTTGCTACTACCACCAGGTATGGACTGAATCTTCAAAGAAAAAACACCAACATTCTACTCATAAAGTGGCAGACACATGTAAAATATGTGTGTGTGCTACTTTTTGTATGCAGTTCAAGACAGACAGAGAACGTGCAAGTTAGGATGTAATACCTTAATCCGAGGGGAACGACGAACAACTGGTGATAAAAGATCTTGTTTTGCTACTTCCTTAAGCCGAGGAGAGCCACGAACAACCGGTGAAAAGATATCTGATTTGGCTACTTCCTTAAGATGAGTGGACCAATGAACTGGTGATAGAATATCTGATTCAGCTACTTTCTTGGAATGTTTATTGAATACTCCATCAATAATTTGATTTTCGTTTACTTCCACGGGAGATTTACTTACGTGGCTGACCTTCTTAAATTGCCTATTTACAACTCGAAGCGGAATGTGATGCTCATTTTTCTTGGCAGAAATTTCACTTCTATCAGTTGAAACTGATAAAGCTGGACCAGACATAGAGATCGAGGAACAGTCCTGATGAGAACTTCTGGATTGGGGCTGCAATCCTGATGAGTCATAGATGATGGAAGAAATTCACTAAGAACAATGAATCCAAACTCATATTGGAGGAATCACATGGGAAGAATTTAAATAACAGCTTCTTAAATCACAAACAATAACAGAAAAGATCTCAACAGATGGAAATCATATCCTTGAAACTGAGTGCCAAATTCAAACATTCGGCATACAGGATGAAAAGAATACAATGAAATCATACCAAGTGCCGCAGCTACTTGAAACTTTTCTCTCATGATTCTAACAAAGCCGAACAAGTCATTTGCTTTGTTCAACTCATTAATCAACTCTTTAATGCCAGTCAAGAGTGGGTTGCAATCCAATACTTAAGATCACGAGGAAGAAATAAATATGTTAGAACATATACCATTTCAGAATATAACTAACAAGGAGAGTGAAATTACATACAGGAGTATGCATCGTTTGCATGACAAATGGTGAAAGAATATTCTTGCTTTGGATTTTTTAAGTTAATATCATTGAACGTAAATTTCACCCCTGAGTAAACAAAAAAGCCAGTAAGAAATTAACAGGGGCAGCAAGGGTGCTCAATATGCCATGCAACCTAACTATGTCACTTACCGTGACCACCTTCAATCCGAAAACCGAGAACCCGATTATACCATGATATAGCTTCTTGAATTTCTCCATTTTCCTCTCTTCCATGTTCTGCATCCTCTTCAATTTTTGACAAATCTATGGATATCACCAAGAGAGAGAAACAAAGAAAGCATAGAATAAGCGGTAAATTAGAAGAGACCTTGGTAAATGAAGTTGTGAAAATAATTAATAAATTTCCAGAAATTATTATACGGAAAAGAAGAAATAACAACCCAAAATTTATTCAGTAAATAACAGAAAACAGGAAAATATACATGTATTGCAGAGTAAGTTTTCTTGCTACTCCTTGCTTGGAGAAGATTAATAGGACAATAAAAGTTGCATGGAGATCCAAAATAACTGCTTAAGCAGACCTCCTAACATTTTAACAATTCCTCACCAGCCGTAGCCATAGGTAGTACAGACTCAAACTACCCACTACATGGCATGAGAAATAGTACACAGATACAGAATACAAATGTGCAGGTACAAACTTTTGTTAAAGAGAAAGGAAATTAAGAAAGTTCATCAAGAAATGGAGACTTAGCACTAGCAGTGCAATTGGCATGGCAATATGTCCACATCGGCTTATATATAACTTCAACATCACAGTGTATGAAATGCACTATCCATGATATTAAAAACAAGCCCCGGAAATATTCTCAAACCTCTAGTCCCACATAAACACCGAAAACATAACAATGACAGTGTGTATTACCAAACGTTTTATAATTTAAAATTTATATGGTAAGCTGATAACATAAATATCATCCCATTTGAGCCATACATGAACCAAAGATACAGCCCATTGAGCAAGTGTGTTGTGTGTATACTTACCCAGAGATTGTCGAGATATAATTGCTACATTCTCTTCCCTCCTACTCCTTTGAAATTGAACAGTTCTTTTAAGTTCTTCAACTCTATCTTTTATAACAGATATCGAATCCCTTGTAGCCATTTGTCTTGCCTCTTTACGGGTCTTCGCTATACAGCAGCATTGTAAAATAACATTTACAAACTCGCAGAACTTGTTCTTTCCAAATCATATTAAATTGCTATAAACCCAAACCCCAAAAAGAAAACAAGAAAGTTCAAAACAGAAGGGAGAGATTACCAGCTAAAACCTTAACAAGCTCATCCTCGGCTTCTCTTAATTTGGTTTTCATTTTTGCGAGTTTAGCTGCATAAGATAGCATAAGAAGAAAATCCAAGAATTCAGTATCAGAACCCTAATTTTTCTCAGAGAAATAACTTCACTCAGATTTAATTTTAACGTGGCATAGAGAGAAAGACAAAGTGTAGGAACCCTAGAACTAAAGGAAGTAATGTTTCTGACCATGATTTTGGGCAGTATCCAGTGCTATGGCCTTGATGGAATTGAGAGAAGAAGGAAATAAGACCGTAAACGAATCTATCTTCTTCTGTTGTATCGAAAACTCTCTGTCACAGATCGTTCTCAGAGGCTCCATTTCCGTCATTGAAGATTGCTCTGTTTCGCTCTCCATTAGCGAAAGAGAGTGCCTGATTTGAATTGAAAGGGGCGAATGAAAGATACTTGAAGTGGGGTAGAAAAAGGAATCTTGTAGGAAGTGGAATTTACATTAATTATCTGGTAGACATTTATCTCACAAAATTGGGATAATTCAATACAAAATTAATTTTTAAAATATAAGAAATTTTTATTAGTCAATATCTACTGTATACATAATGTTATATTTTAAAATTTTAATTTTAAATTAAATTATTCTAAAATTTCCCCATCCATAGTTTAGACTTGCTTAGGTCTTGTTGTTTGTAAAGGCTTTATGTAGGTCTGTAGTGCGTTTGTTATCCTTTTGTTTTAGATATTTGGTCAGACAGAACATCTGCAACTTCCTAATTCCTACGGTACTGGTAATTGATATGCCAAGATTGACATGCTCTGTTCACAGGAATGAATGTTAATGACTTCTTCATCTTCATCTCACGCCTTTCACTGCCCAATGTGGTAGAGATGTATTATCTATGTGGTGAATCAAACTATGAAACTTCAATCTGGCAGGGCTCTGCTAGAGCCTAGAGTAAAGCATTGAAGATGAAATAGGAAGGAAATCTTGGCATCAGAAATTTGTGGGAAAACCTAACAGATCCTATGTTGCAGAAACTATGCACCGATTTAGCCAGAATAGATTCAGTTGTCCATGAGAAAAGTTTTGAAAAGACTTTTTCTGTCAGTATTCCCACCACATCAGCAAAAGTAGAAGTTATTTTCCCCTCTATATTCATGCATGTGCTCAATCCGAAGGGACACAAAAGGCATATGGAAGCATTCAAGCAAAGCTTTTGGAATGGAAGTATATGCATTACAGCAGGAAACTAAGTTTGGTGTATCACCTAGAATCAAAATTCATACATATATACAAGGCTTCTTTTTTTAGCCCTTTACTTGACCTCTCAAACATCTAAATGTGTGTAATCTGATGTTATTTACTATGGGAATGTGAGATTTGAGCAGCAAACAAAGAAAAGACAGACATCAGCGGTTAGAATTTTAACACTTTGTATTTCCCTCCAAAATTTAAATATATATAGTTCCCCATCTGGGAGGGCTAATCAACCTTCCAGGGGACCAAAAATATACATGGATTGAGAGGGGGAAATCTAAAAATCAACCTGGGATGAAAATTAAATAGCAGAGAAATAATGGGGTTAAAAGGACAAATAAAAATAAAGGGTTCAAAGTTGAAACAGTCATGGACATCTTACATTCCTTCCAGGGCCTCCATAGTAAAAGTAGGTTCCCCAAACATTGTTTCTTCCTTGTCTGATGTCGTAACAATTTGAATGATCAGCCAATAGTCGAAGGTTTTTAAACGGAACCAAAGTATTATCCCAATCGACAGTCTGTAAGTTACTGAAATAAGCTGCCTTCCCGAAGCCTTCTTGAGCAAACCGGCCACTTCCCATTTGTGTTGTTGTATGAAATCCTGAGGATCTGGTGTTCACA
Source organism: Abelmoschus esculentus (assembly GCA_035048815.1). Lineage (NCBI taxonomy): Eukaryota > Viridiplantae > Streptophyta > Magnoliopsida > Malvales > Malvaceae > Abelmoschus > Abelmoschus esculentus. The sequence continues at coordinate 213,901 of JAUCBN010000004.1, forward strand.
ATTTCTCCTCCAAATTGTACCATGTTTGCATGGCTTCTCAAGTGACTGAAAAGAAATGTGGGCCAGTATCCAACCACTAATCCTGGTCCAAAATCTAACCACCAATGTCCATGTTTTGGATCCTAGAAAAAAAATAGTTTTCATATATTGGATGATGTACGATGATTCGGTTCATAACTCAGTTTTGTAGAATGGTGAGAAGCACTCACCTTCCAAATCATTAAGCCGATATCAAACTGCCTGCCATCAAAGGAGGACCTTGGAGAGATGGCTGCTCCAGTGACAATCTTGTTGTTGGTTTGGACAAATCCAGAGCAAAGCAAGTTGTAGCATCCTGTGGTGTGGTATGCATCACTCTGTAAATAAAAGTTAATTAGCAGTTGATTCTCTTTTCTTTCGGTTTTAAATCTTGCTTTCGAACTTGGAAAGACAAGTAGATTGCTAGACATTATACTCACTGTCCAGTATGTGAAGAACCTTGGGCGATTATCTCCATATAGTTCAGGGCTAACCTGAAGAAGCATGAATGTTAAACTCTTCAACAACAACAAAAAAAAATCATCTAGAAACTTCTCAATGAATAGCTTTTGAAATTTTTGTACTGAAAGTTTAAGGACATGCCTGCCAACCAGCTTCAATGGTATTCAGATCGTTGCGAAAAGAACCAGATATGATCCATATCTGTGACAAGCTAAATTCGTATGCATTTGTCACTAGAGGCGCCCATACATTCAAGCTTGCTTTTGCTCCGTAATACTGATCTCCTTTCTCAAACACAACTGCATGCTGCAATGAGATAAAAATAAAAGGTAAACTGTAAGAGTCTAGAGTAGTGCTCTACTCAGACTGAAAGAAATTCATAGATTTACAGAAAACACACAGAATGCAAGAAAAATATATTTTCTTTTATACCAATTTCATTGTCAAGACTAATTGTCCGTTTTACTCATATTTTCTATCTTGGATGTTAAACGGTGGACAAGCTTAGGTGTGAAAGGTTGAAGGTAGTACTAACTTCATGGCCGCTGCTTGTGGAGTCTCTCCGTACATGTATTCTTCTTCTTCCATATCTTCTAACAGAACTTGCTCTCATAATGTCTTTCTCAGTTGTCCTTCTGATTGGAACAGTCCCATCGGGACAGGATTCACCCGTGTCTGTCCAAAGCTGGAAGCTTTCAGAGGAAGAGCCTGCTTCTGTAGAGTTATGACCTTTTGGCCTTGCCGGTGGATCCTGTCAAAACGAGGCTTCCATTAGTGTTTGTTTCATGCCCAACACTAATGACAAAACCATATTGTCATGAAACCCACTGCATTGCTCATGTGCATTAAACAAGAAGAAATTTTACCAATGGCTTCTGCCCTCTAAGCTCAGGGTGATCAAAAGCAGGTTGAAGGTGAGACGGAACACAATCTATTACATCACCGTCTGGACTCTGCAGCAACAAAAGAAGAAACCAATATCATATAATCATCATGCTGAAGAATCAAAGACTAGCTGAAAGTTTCAAAGAAGTTGCCTGAATAGTCTTCACAGCAGGCTTGTTCATCTTCTTGAGATAAGCGTCGACGCTCCTTTCCTTAAGAACACCCTTCTCAGGCTTAAAAGTATGGTTCAGCATTTGCCGGTGTCTGGAATCCGGTATCAATGGTAAAGACAGGACAGGGCCAAGAGAGGAAGAAACAACAAGGAAAGCAACAAAAATGGGAATCATTGAAAAACTAGTGTCGTGGAAAGGAAAAGAAAAGGAGTGATACAGTGGAAAGTTTTTTTGTTTGGTTTGATATCAAAGATTCAGTTTGTATTGTTGATTGTCCCTGGACTTGGAAATGAAACGCTGTTCATACCCTAAGCCTTACAAAAACACAAGAAACTTGAAGCGCCACCAGCTCGTAGTCTTAATCAGGGTTGCTGTTGGTCCTCTACTTTCAAGTTCTTTCCCTTCTCGAAGTTTGGAGCGGGAGAATATGTAGAGAATCATTTGTCCAATTTTGTGGGGGGCATTTGTAATCGTGTAACAAATCGTCATGAGGGAAAATACAGTTCTTCTTGCTTTCCAAAATTCAAATCACTAATTTGATATTTTTATATATTTTGAGATAATTTTTCTCCTATACGAAGTGTATACTTGTAAAAAGGAAATGATTTTAGAGAAACTGTGCAGAAAACTATCAATTTTTTATTGGTAAAAAACACGACAGCAACCTCAACTGATCCACAATGTTCGTATCTTAGCACCTAACCATTCACTGTCCTGCAAGTGCAGAGTAAGGAATCGTCAAATCCAAATCTATGCAGAGGAAATAGTAATGAAAAGGACAGTGGGACCTTCGACTTTTCAGTCAAGCACCAACACAATATCTACTCCTTAAGCTTCAAGTTTGGTCCCCAAATACTGAGAAACTACGAAACTGGTACTGCTGAGAGTCGATATTGATTCCTACATTTATTTTGAACATAAGGTCTGGACTAATATATTCGAAAAATGCAGGAATGCAACAGCCAACAGCCAACAGCATTCAACATTCAATAGAATCAGTGTAGCGCTGGATGTCCAATCTTTCTGCTGTAGTACTAGTAATCCATGACCATGTGGGTCTGGACCACTAGACAAGTTAATAAAGTAATCCTAATCAAAACGGATGACTCCGGCAGGGTGTAGTTTTGTGTTGCAGATGTCTTATGCCATGTCCAACTTAAATACAGACAACAGTATACTTCTAAGCTCACTTATTTATTAATATCCTAATCAAAACATATATTATCATTTCCCCTAAATTTAATATCTAATTTCTCTCTCTTAGTTTAAGACATCTACTCCCATATGACAATGACATAATCATATGAAAATTTATTTATTTTAATAGTGTTAAGATGATTATAAGATAATATTTGTTCATACATATTCTTAGCACTTGATAATATACACATCTTTGTAGACAGAAACAAAGTTGATTTAAATTCAAATTTCCTATAATAAACATAACATCATTTTCACTAAAATAATTAACTATACACCAATATTAATTAATGTTCGATCAACGTCCACTACGTTGATCAAAGGTAATCAAAATTCACTACACTTGTTTTATATAACTTTAATATTTATTATTTTATTTTTAAATGATTGCCTTTCCATTATCATGTGCCGTGAATTAGTTGGCATGATACAAATACAAATATTAATTTGGTAGAAAAAATCAATAATAAGTTAAGAGAAAGTGACAAATATTAGAGGTATCTATGTAACTAATCCATCTACTTTAATATGTTCTAGATGGCTCCATCTATAAGTGGGTGAGTATATACCGCTAAGTGTAGCAGACGCAGTACTATAAGAAAATGGTGTTTTCAGTTCCATTAACACCAACTGACAATCCTAGACACTCCAAAACATGGCAAAGGATTGGTTGGATAGATGCTTCACAACACACATTCGTTTTTTGTTTTTTTTTGAATAAAAAAATTTATCACTGTGATTTTTTTTTTTGTTATTGTGATATGTTTATCTTTATTTTTGTTGCACAACCCTTACATTGTTCGATACGTTTTTGTATATCTTTATGATTATTTTGGTGGTCTCATAAAGATCATCACGATATTTATTATTGATTAATTTATTAGTGATCATGTATAGTCAGATCTTCTCTTTATTAAAAATAGTTGTTTGTTGATATAATCAGAATTGTATAACGAAAGAACCTATCATATAATTTGATTCGCTCATAGATCCTTTATCACTTCACAAAGTGTCTCGTTCGTCAGAAACAATGATTTTTTATGAAGTTTTTTGTGTTCTTTTGATTTTGAGGTCACTCTCAAATCAATATATGATTTTTTTTCTTAATAAAATTCAGTTTTTCTTGTTTAAAAATATATTTAATAAAAAATGTTGAACAAGTTTCCATTTATAGGAAAGTAAACAAAATTCCTTTTAGATGGGAACCATGACCACCTATATACTTCAATTATATCATGGAAATTCCCCTTTGTACAACAAGCAACTCACAAACAAAGATTAAAAAAGAAAGAAGAAAAGGTGGGAAATTTGTATGTTTCTCATGAACCACTTTTTTTTTAAAAAAAATTTCCCATGAATCACTTTTTAGCAGTAAATTGGAGATGGATTTCAATTTTTTCATTACTATCTAGTCTGGCCTGGTCTGGTCATGTTTGAAATCAAATACAGCAATACCAGAAGGACCTGGACTCCAGCTTTAGTTACGCTACAAGCCCATATTTTTGTCACCAACCGACCCGAAACTGTCATCATGATGGGCCTATTTGCTGGTTTTGAAGAAAATGTGATAAGTAAACTGCTTAGTTTTCTTTCTCTCAGTATATCAATTATCTCTTTCATTAAATTTTGTGTAATATATTATAAAGGAAGGATAAAAGAAGTAAGCAAATTCCATTTTCATTTCCAAGCTGTTTCGAGAGAAGGATAGGATAGGAGCTGAAGTTATCACACCGACTCAAGGTAAGTCTCCTCATCTGTTTTAATTTTAATTTATTCTTAGAATTTGGAAGGCACTTAGGGATTGTGTTTCCCTGAAGATTTATTTGCTCAAGTTATAAAACCCAAATCAATCCAAGCAGAAGCTCATGGATTAATCGACTTATATTTTTAATTTCCATAAAACAACCAGGAATATTATTTATTCATGTAGAAATGGGTTTGCTTTAAAGTTTTTAGCTTCATCCTCTGTTTGGATGCTAAGAAAAATAGAAGGAAGGTAACGTCGATATGTGCTGTTAAGTTGAAAATAACAAGTTTTCAGTTCAATACCCTTTCTCCTGAAAACAAAGATAAGTTAGTAGATTTCTCTTTCATTATCGGAAACTCAACTGAGCTCCCACTTTTTCCTGGCATTCTAGTCCGATTTTTGTATAAATATCCGTTGTTTGTTCTGTATAGTAAATCTTGACTCAATATATTTGATTGCTGCAATTAGGACAAGGTGAATTTTTTTCCTGTAATGCTTCTGACTATGGCTGCTATTGTTCTATCTGGGTTTTAGCGAGGGTCCCTTTTTTGGTTCTTGTTGGGATTTCTTTCATATCATTGTTTGTAGGAGTTTCTTGCTTACATATAGTTGAAAGCTTCTATTCTCTTTTGATGCCGTGTTCATTTCATTTGTTCAGGCCTTGTTGAATAAATGTTCAGTCGCTTGAGGTGAAGGTTGCGGCTATGGTGTTGGTGACCCATCAATTGCAGGTATTCTAAGAATTTTTGTGTAATACTGGTAGACTAGGAGTGTATGAATTGGGGTTTTGATGTAATGTTCTTTAGAAACCAAGACAAGAGTTTGAAGGATGAGTTAAAAATTCCCGCCTTGCACGCCAGACACTTAGGTCCATCCAATTGCCGTTTGTTGAATCCTATGAGATGTAAAATTCTGTTCGAGAAGGCCTTGTTTGTATTGCTTTGAGAACTTTTGTTTATCTAGGAAGTCATATTTGATCTCATGTAAAAATCTAGGGATCTCTGCTTTCTTTTGGTATTTATCCGAATGGAAAGTATCTGCCCTTTTTTATGGCATTATAGAGTTCATATGTAGCCTTCCTTCAAGGCCATTTTTATTGTTTTGCAGGGTTCATATGTAGCATTTCGTTCAAGGCCTTTATCATGTAGAAAGGGATTGGCATTAAGGAGACCTGTAGCTACACTTCATATGCTTGGGAGAAGAGAGAGGGGCATATCAGTTAGACACTCTACGTGTTTATGGTAAGCAACATTTCCCTTATGATTAAGCAATGAATTACATGATGGTAGCTTTATTGACAGATCCATGCTGGTAGATTTATCTCTTAGTATAATTGTTGGTTTGATCAATTTGCATGGTGTATGTGGAAGTGGTGATCTGAAAGGACTAGGAATACACTTTTAATTTAGCATATTGAGTTTATCTCTCTAAGAAAAATCCAAAATGTTTGTTCTTCCCACTTTTTTCCTTTCCCCAATTTTCACATTTCTTTTAAATAAAAATTTAGAAGTGAAGGTATAAGTTAGTGAAAGAAGGTAGAGTATCAACAGAATACAAAGGAGTATCTGTGAAGAAACTTCACATAGGCAGTGACCTTTTCTTCTCTTTTTCTTATATCTTTTTGCAAGAAAGATAAAAGAAGAAACAAGTTCGCGAAAGAAGTGTTAAATTAAGTATGTTGAAAATGCAGCATAGCAATTATATGTACACTTGGTGCATAAAATTTCATTGAGAATTGTGTGATGTGGTGTGAGGTTGTAAATGTAAAGTTGTTTATTACTTGCGATTATCAGTTGTTAATTGTGTCAAACATTGCCTGATTGGTGCAGTGATGCTATCTCTAACTCTATAAATACCGGTCTATGCAAATCATATCTTTTTGTTATTGATGTGTTCTTTCTTCTTGGATGAGAAATTCTTGCCAAAGCAATCTTATTTGTTTTCCTCTACTCGTGAGATGACAAGAACTCTTTTGCATGGTATGAAAATAGTAGTAGGCGCAGTGGGTGCCATTCTACTACTGTTCTCTCTAAATTAATAAATTTTGCTTGTAAAACCAAATTAATTTGTTCTCATCTAAATTTTTTATGCATTCATTGTTCATGTGGAAAAGGGATGAACTGAATTCATTTTCTTTTCTACTTTCCATCATTAATTTTCTTATGTTACCTTTCATAGTCCTATTTTCCTTTCATTTTCTTCAAATAATTCATTTTTTTCGTTGTATGCATTTGGAGCATTTGAATTCAGACATGCTTATTTTTGCAGTATAGGGGCTCATACTCATGGATTGAATGCCAAAAATATAAGTATTTCAGCCTTCAAAGGCAGAGAAAACGAGGGGAATGTTCCAAAGAGTTCTATTAAAGTTTCTTATGTTCCCAAAGATGGTGATGGGGCCACGATAGAATCTTCCAAGGCTCATAATGGTCCCGTTGCCTATGCCTCGGAAACTGGTGAGAACGTTGTGGGATCCCCTGCTATTCAGAAATTATTCAAGAAATGGATAACAATGTTGTGGTCACATTCCCCGAGTCAAGTGGTGGATGATGCTTTGGGGGAAGAAGCTCCTCCTACGGATGCATCAGAAACACAAATTGGCACCCAAAGTAATAGAAAAAGCGAGATTCTAAAGATTGTTTGGTGCTATTTCTGGGATTTGAATGCAACAATCAAAATGCCCTTATTAATATTGTAAGTATAATTAATGTGTTCTCTCTCTTTCTGCTCCCCTCCTAGGAATTATTTTGCTCGCAGCGTACATGTTTTATTACTGTGGCATTATGTTTGTGATATCAAATGGCTGTCTACTGTAAAGAGGTAAGAGTGACAACCACAAAGTTCTCATCTGGATTTATAAGAACTTCTGGTGTACCATCGATAAACCTTCGCCAAGTTAGCCGGTTTCCTGCTTCTGATTTTGTTCCAGTAAATCAATCCTATTGCTCCTCATTCTGATTTGGTAAAAAAATTGTCATTTGGTTTCCATTCTTTCTTTAATATCTTTTGTCAATCATGTTGAGTTGTCCTCTCCTTCCATAAAAGAATAGTAATTTACTTGATCTTTGGATGTGGATGAAAATGCGTAGTGAATTTTCCTTCATACACCACTAACAGTTGCTCTGCAACATGTGCAGTGTTCCGTGGTACCTTTGTGTTAATTTGATATACGGTGCTGAAGTTTCAAAGGACTTGACTCCTCTATGGGTGTTTGGGCCCCTGATTGTTGCTCTTTACATCAAAATGCTCAGAGGCTTGTGCGCACTCTATGTTTTCAGCTTCAAGCAGACGGTTCAGGTAATTAAGAACTTACCTACCTACTACCTCCTGGCGTACAATTATGTCGCGCGTGGAAAGCTTAAGGAAACTGTACGAGCTCGTGTGTGGCAACCCGTGGAAGACATGAAGAACGTGGACTACAAAGAGGTAGGGAGAAAAAAGGTGAAAGAATTTCAAGAGTGGTTGATGGAGAAGTACCTGGACTATGTGGAATCAATATGGCCATATTACTGCAGAACCATCAGGTTCCTAAAGAGGGCTAATCTCATTTAGGTTTTAGAGTTCTTTTGATCCGAGTGAAGTGTTAGGTGAGGAATTAACGCAGTGGGTTTAGAGGTTGAAAATTTTGGAACAGACCCCATATTTTTGGAGTAAAAAAAAAGGGATTTAAACTGAGTGTCTGCCAGATTTATTCATGCTCAAAGCTTTTCCAATTCTGTTTTCTTTCTTGTTTTTTAATTTTTTTTGTTTACCATTCCATGTAATCTACGTACTGGAAGATTTGTTTACTTTGTCTTTTGCAATGCCACTTGTTTTTATGATTCATTCGAATATTTTCCAATCCATTTTCTTCCGTGGACGGGTTGTGAAAGTATGTCTTCTTTAGACGAGGGAAAGATTGAAAGTTGTTTTTGTTGTCTTGAAGCGTGAAGTCAAGAAGCTATACTGTTTAGGTTACTAGTATCTGCCAGATGTTGGGCGAAATGCTTCTCATGGGAAATAAGGTTGATAACATTTGATTATTTCTAGTGCCATCGACATGAAAGACGGCCAAACAAACTATTCATTCGAACAAGGGGAAAAATTAAGATTACAAACATTGAAGCAAAACATGTTGGCATCCAGAACATACAGATATGACTATGTACACATATATATATATATCTTCAACTTGATGCTTGACATGAATAATCGAGGAGACACAACTCTCTTAACAGTTAACACACAAAGGGACCCCCATAATGCTAAGGCCATGCCAACTCTGAAGCTATAAACACAGTGAACAACCGACCTCCGGTATCCACTTAACAACATGTGCCATCTGGAGGTGATACATTACAAACAGGACAAAATTACCTACTATAATATATGTATAACAGCACCTGAAGTGAGTATTTGTCATCCTCGGCAACTAAATTGGCTTAATATTACATTATGTGCACAAAGGCGCAGGCAACTATGAGCAAACTCGGGCCTTTTGAGCTCTCTCCCGCCCATCGGACACGGACATCTCTCTTTCTGTTAAGCATCTTTTGTATGGCACAAAACCCTTGATACTCTTTTGGGGGGGAATTTTTCTCTCTGGAGAAAGATTTTGGCACTGAGAATCAACAGAATCTGAATTCTTCTCCCTTTTTTCTGTTGGATTAACTGAGCCAGTATTTGAACCCATGGAAGATCTTTCATTCAGAGTTTCCTTCTCTTTCATCCTCTCTTCGACACAAGAGTCTTTATGGGTTTGATTAAATGAAGTAAGGTAATAAAAGGGTAGACCTTGATAAAGAGCCCACCATGGCACAGGAGCATTACCGGTGTATTCTACATGGTCATTTTTATCCGAGTGGATTTCAATAGAAGGGGATAAACTAGATTCGGAATGTACCATGCACCAATTATTGATGACTGACAAATGCAAGCCCAAGCATGTTGATGGTAATGCCTGAACAAGCCTCTCACCGACCTCATCATTACCCTCTCTGCTGTTCTTCGATGTGGAAGGTTTACCGGAATTTTTCACCTCAACCGTTTTCCCAAAAAGCTTAATACTAGTGAAAGGCACATCGACTGGGTCTGCATTTCCTTTGGAACAAACAGATTCCTCCAAATTTGCTTTGGATTTCTGGATAATTAAATGAACATGAAAGAAGATCAGATTCCAAATTCTAGACAAAGGTGAGTAATAGTTGATTTATATAATGAACGAGGACAGAATTTTACCAAAGATAAAATGTCTTCCTCAGTTGAATGTCCTGATACTTTAACAGATGATAAAGACTCGTTCTCTTTCTCTGTAGATGTCACATAGTCACTTTCTTTTCCAACAGGGGATGTATTGAGCGACTGTATATTAGTCGTACAAGAAGTGGGGGAAGAGCATCTATTTGGTTGCTCTGAGGCAGAAGACCCCATAGCATCGAAAACAAATGCAGACAAAACTGATGAGACTAGCGACTTGTTATCCAGTTCTGAAACAAAGTGATTGGGGGATGGAGACCTCTGTGGTTGAGATGACAGAGATATTCCTTTGAGTGAAGCAACAGATTTACGGGGATATGGATGCATTGGCTTCCTTTTTGGACGAGGAGGTGGTATCTCAATAGATTTAGGGGAACTCTCAAAGCCACCATTGGATTCACGAGCAACCTAGAACCACAAATGCAAAAGCATGAGATGTAGGTTACCAAAAACCTATCCAAAAATGTCTACACATGGCATGTTCATAAAAGATACAAACATTTTTCAATCAAGAGAACCTTGCAATGAACTTAAAGCAATAAACCTTAGAGAAAAACTTTTGAGCATGACTTCGAATTTGAACAGCAGTTTTTGTGCCTACATGCTCTGCACGAAAACAAGTGTAACTTGATCTGTTCACACCATAACTGGAAAAAGAGAAGTTATAATCTCCACTGTGCTCTTACCTTCTATTTGGCGCCAACCACGACCATACAGCCTTAAAGCTTCAAGAAACTTTTGATGCTCTTCCTCTGTCCATTTTTCCCTTTGCTTAGTTATAGTATAGGGCTTTCGGACCTATTTTAGAGGAAATTTGAGCATAGCAAGAAAAGATTAACAATTACTCGTCAGGGACTGTTATAAATATAACGGGAAGTATAGTTTTAGGCAACGAGAAGAAAGGAACCTTGGGTGTTTGGTCATGCTTAAATGAGAATAGCTCCTGCAATTGGGTCAATGACTCAGGTTGTTGGCTGCCTATGGAACAGCATATACCGGATTTAAGATCATTAGGTGACATTGTGCCTTCAATTTGGTCCTATATAAAATTTGCAACAGCATACAATCAATTAGGACATACTCTTCACAATATATGTATTATTATATAAGAACTTTACATTCTAAAAACAACCCTCACGACACCAAACGAATGCTAAGCCTTCCCATTAAAGCAGATTCAAGTCCACACATACATTAGCACAATGGAACATACGACTTGGAATAACCAAACGGAAAATAATAAAAAGAAGCATGTGATTTCATAAATTGCAGTAATCCAGAAGAGGAGTATTTTTCAAGGTTCAGAAAACATAGCGATAACAATTAAAAAAATGGCGAATTTGGATCGGAGCATTTGACTCAAATTATGCGGAGTACACACTGATAATTGACAGTTTACATTAGAATTTCTTCTTCTTTTTAAATCCAACCTTCTAAATTAATAAAGTGGAATGCATAATAACAATCCAAGCACAAACATACAAATATAGAACTGTATGTACCTCAGAAGCCATCGGGAGCAACGGATTTCGCTTCAAATCTTGCTTAGCCTAGAATACTCCTGCTACTTCACCTAATCCAAAATCACTATCAGCATATCTATATAGTTTTATATACACATAATTTAAATTTCAGGACCAATTCAACAACCAGATAAGACTTCTCTTTCCAATAGCAAGAAATAATAATAAAAACTAAGAGGAAAAAAAATCAAACTCCGCTCTCTGACATGATCAGTGAGTCGCAAAAGAAACAAGCATTATGAAACGAAAAGGCAATATTATCCACAAAACAAAGCAGATCAGCCACAAAACATACCAGTTAAAACGAGAAAACTTTGAAACATAGATCCAGCAACCACAGGAAAATTCAATGCTAATTATTATAAATTAGCAGGAAATTCAAACAGTCGAATTGTGCTGATAAGTCGCCGAGAAAGTAATTTCTTTTAGAAAGGTGGAAAATAACAAAACAGAAGACGACTCAAGAAGAATCGATATTAGATTTGGCTGTTGAACCGAGAAACGAAGGCGAAAGAAGGGGAAAAAACACGGAAAGTTTCTGAAAAAATAGCAAAGATACACATAAAAATTATAATCCATGTATAAAAAGCAAAGGGAAGGATTCCACGTCAGATACAATTTTTAATTTCCCTTTTATTTTATTTTTCCTGGAAAACTCGAGAAGGGCTTGGAGTCATGTGGCTGAGAAAGCTCCAGTCCCTCCGCCACGCGTCGTCTTTTGGCGTCTGGACTTTCTTTTATTTCACAGATTTTCCTTCTCCTTTTATTTTGTGGAAGATATTGAACCGTGGATGGATAATCTCATTTTCAGATATTTTTTAACCCCACGCTCAGTCTCCTGATGTTTTCGTCACTGCTCCACTAGTGAGAGAGCGTGGTTTGCAGTCTCTTGGGAAAAGGGTGGAAAGTGAAATAAAATAATACAACCAGGCAAGGGAAATAAATTGAAAAATATCTGTAACCTCTAAGAACTGGAACTATTATTAGAGACAGAAGCGAAAGACGGGTGGGTACAGCTGCTCCTGACGTAAAAGCTCAGTGGTGGGACCACCCATCCTCTTATGCGCTTTTTTGCCATATCACCTATTCTGTACCGACTATCGGCCAAGTAATTTTTAATATGTAGACTGTAGTATTGAGTCTTCCTTTTATTAGAATGTTGAGGCTGAACTTGTTTTTGGAAAAAAATTAAGGTTGATTATAAAAATAGTTTAATTTCCCTCTTTAGAGTTTTGGAACTTAATCCTTTTGTTTTTATTTTCAATAATCTAATCTTTTGCCTTGTTTGAAAGTCAAAGTCCAAACGTCTTAAATTTAAGAGTTTGATTTTTTTTGTTATTCTACTAACTGATAACAAATATTTAAATTTAATGAAAGTGAGTGTCAACATTTTGAAATTCACAATAACATTGTATTTAAGAGATCAACTTTACAAACTTGAAAGAGCCTGGGAAGTGAAAACCAATTACAACTATTGACGAGCGGCGTATGAGTGGGCCTGCGGGACGCCCAATGAATTTCGTCCTCTCGTTTGTGGCCACCGAATTCTTAGGCAGACGTATTTTGAACATCGTTGATCGACCACTGCTGTGAAGACAAGATTGCATGATAAATAAAAACTCAGGCACGAACAAATAAATTTGGTAGTGCAGGATATAAATAAAGGTAAGGAAGTCTACTAAAATAGAACATAAAATGCCTGTCTTAGTCATGGAGCATGTTTCGTAAAAGGCGTCCCAGAGGAACTCCAAAGGGTGATGAGAGGCTTCGGTCGAAAGTCGGATGATATATTTGATATTAATAATATATTAAATATAATTTAAATATTTATATGATCAACTATAAATATAAATGTATGTGTGATAATATATTTATATGATTTTTTATTTTATATATTTTTTAATTATATTTTATACACGATATGATTTTAAAAAATATTTTTTTATCTTTGTATACATACTCGTACTCATATATAGGCGTATTCATTTTTTGATACTAGATTAAATTTTATCCAAAAATCATATATTCAAAATTTTATACGGTAAATTAATGATCCTTGATTTAAAAGAAAATCAGATATCCAGATATTTGATTATTCGAGGATATTCGTATATTTAACTATCGAGATATATGTATAATATGATTTAAATAGTTTTTGAATTTAGAATTTCACTCCTTTTACAAAATGATTTCTCGTGGATTGACTCATAGCCTGATATTTCACATTTTTCAAATAAATCAGTGTATTTTTTTTAAAAAGAAGACATAGGAAAAGTAAAGGAAAATTGAGAGCCACATGTTGTGTGGGTGGCAATGGGAGTGGTAGGTGGTGACTGGTGATGCAGCAGAAATCAACAACAATCCATTGACCCTACCCTGCCCCCTGACTCTCTTGTATTTAGGTATATTTTTAATCCTCCAAATTAACCGTTGTAATTACTTTTATTTTTAAATATTCAATCATTTGAATATTAAATATTATTGGTGTATTAATTTGATACAATCAAATAATAAAAAATCATCTATATTATTTTTGCAGTATTACTTTACTTCTATTTTAATAAACGAAATAAAAAAAAATATATTTAACATTTTCTATTACCTCCAACTTTATGAAAACAAGACCCTAAAGTATCTTATCCTTCGTAGTGCGCTAAATCTGAACAATCTATTCAAGAACATAAAGGGTAGCTTCTGTCCCTTGATGTTACCCCCTGGGCCTGGGACAACACTGAAAGAGACTTGTAGCTTACTCTGTCAACTGTTGTTGGGAAGCTAAATCATATCTTAGAGTGGTCTTGTTGCCCATTTCAATGAGTTGTATCAAGGATTATACATGGAGTGATGTTACTGTGAGGTACTAGTGGTTGCTTCTCACTTGTCAAATGTAGACTGAAACAAAGCATTTGGAGCTGAAGTAGATGCAGAGATGAATCTGTCATCAGTGAACAACTACTGACGACAGAGGGTTCAATAATTCATATGAAACTTGATTTTAAATGCTAACGACGTCTACCCATCCATGCCTTGAAACAGTTGGGGTCATTACTATTTACTACTACTGGCACGAGCAGTGTGTCGATAGAAAGAGAATAGAGGCGGAAATCAAATCCTGAGGTCAGGACCTCCCACTGCTTTGGCAGTGCCTTGCCTGGTTAAGCCTTTGCTTTGCAATTCTGCCCTTTACTTTCATGGCTTGTTGCTTCTTGTAAACAAATACCATCAAATAAAAATTCAAACAACAAATATTTACGACTAATAGAAGAATTTGAACAACCATATAATTTACCAGGTAACAGGCAGAACAGAACAGAACACAATTCCTCTTCTGCAATCACTGAATTTACAGCATATTTATTGGGAGGGGGAGGAGGAATGAACATTGTGATGGAAAAGGAAAGCTACACGACAATTGGACCTTTAAACACACTTGCTGAAATCTACATACCTTTGACCACTTGGTATTTTGATACAAAAAATATCATTACCAACTACCTTGTATCAGGCTTCACTTCATTCATGCCATTGTGGCTCAACTCTACAATATCATTCCATGACGGATCCACCGCAGGCAATTGATATTCATCAGGTTTCAATGCTAGGGGGAAATCTGGTAAAGTAGGAGCCGTCCCCATGATTCTGAATTACATTACCAACAATAACAAGGTTATCATCCTATCTTACGATTAACCAAAAGAAATGGACTGCCAATGCCGGAACTAGAAACCATACACTTACTTTTCATGAGAGTAGAGGTCACGGTTTATCCGGACCTTGCTAGAAGTGTCTTTCGGAATTTTCTCAGAAAGATACTTCATGGTCCCCCAAAGAGGTGGATTTCTGCACCGAACAAGAATCAATAGTTAGCTTAATATATTGGATGTCAAGCACAGCCTGCTAGCAGAGACAAAATCAAGTCCAAACAGAGAAAGCATGCAAATGAAATCATGTTGGTAACAAAATTATAGTTTGTCACCATATAACTTACCTGGACAAAGGCTGAGCTGCATTAAATACTTCACAAGCCTTCTTACTTTCTTCGAAATATTCATCAGCAGCTTGCAGAGCGGCTATGGCCATACCATGGGATTTCTCTGTATTTCCCTCATCAAGGATCAAACCATGATAATAATATGCAGCAGCCTGCATATGTATAAATCAATAAATAGATATAACAACTATCGCTATTAGCTGACAAATGCAACTTCAAGATAGCCATCACTGCTATTCCCCATATGTTAGTGATCAAAGAAACTATGCTCGGTGCACTAATCTTAGCAAGTCAATTTAGCACAGCAAGGTTGGCTCAAATATAAAAGTTCCAATAAAAAAGAATTACATAATCCATCTATTGATTCTATTGCCCTCTTAATTAGCTAAAATTATCATGCACACCCAACTGTAGTAATTACTACAATATCAAACAGTTCTAGACACCAGTGTCTAACAACGTGCCATGCACTAATAGTAAAAGGCTAATAGTTATCTATATGCTTGGTCAGACTTGGTGTAGTGTATATGAATGCAACTCAAGTGGTCAACATGAAATTTGTTCATGCAGCTATATGTGATCCAAAAAGAGAAAAAGGGTTCAGAAATCATCATCCCTATCAAAGAGTTACAATTCCTAGGAATACTATATCAGTTGTGTGACTTTTTATACAAACTTAAACATGATATTAACCATTTTGATTCTTGAGAAAAAATTGTAGAAACCTGCTATCCTTCCAGCAGAAGACAATGAAGACAAATGTGGTCCAAATGCCATTTTTTTCATGATCATTTATAAAAAAAAAGCCTTGTTTGCATAGGCATTATAAGACTTTTTTCCCCTTCTTCCATTTAGGTAATTATTATTTTTTCGGGATGGAATCATAATACTAAAGGAAACCAGCCAAAAGAATAAATAAATCGGTGCCATTGAAAATATGAAGAGTGGAGGCAGTATGCAACTGAGTTTATACACTGTTGGTATTATTGTGTCCCCAGCCCACTCTAGGGAGTCTGGACCAAATCTCAAACACAAGCCATGTTGACACAGGTATGCCATATAAAAATGCTATATAGAGTTAATCCAAATTCTACCAATACAAATGTTGTACTTACCACTATGTTTCAACTACTGATAATAAATATAGCACATATCTTGATTGATATTTGCTACATTCAATATATATTGTTATTTGCTTCTTCAAAAATGCTACCACAATCTAATATTTAAATTCAAGAATGCACTAAGGAGAATAATCACATAACCATGTTTTGTCCACATACCTAAAATAGAAAATATAGGAATGAAACAAAGGATGATATACCTTCGCTTCAACATATTTCCACTTTACAAAAAGTCTATGCTTTTCGCCCCACCCATTTGATAATGGAAGATTCATAATGTTATCTAGAGCCTGTAAAAATATGGAAATGAATATAAATATTTGTTGGAAGATCCGTAACTACAATTTTATTCAGAAAATAGATGATAAATTGCTAGATGAACGAGTCATAAAATACTTAAGTGAAGAAAGAACACAAGTCATGATATCAATAGCATAGTAAGTTTTTAGAAATATTGTTATCAGATTATAAGAAGAAAAAATTGTCATAACAACTGCCAATAAGTGCTGAAAGTTGTGAACTTGCTGAAAGGTTATCAGGAAACCATTAATCTCATTCATACTACATCTATAATACCAACAATTTAACACAGCCAATTCACAAACTGAACAATTATATATGCAAATCAAATAAAAGGAAGTTTTGGTGAAAATTAGTAGTACAATTGAAATGAAGACTTTGATGTAGAAGGGTGGTCAGAGTTCGAAAAACAATGAAACGTAAAATGCATCGATACCTGCTGCCAGTATTTTACCATCTCGCATGCAAGCCTTCGCTTCACAGCAAGTGTAGCCTTGATACTATTAATTGCCATTCCAAGCTGGATTTCAACACCCTTCAACAGAAACATAATATTTAATGATAAAAAAAACTTTAACAATGAGGGGATAAACTAAAGCCTGCACAATGCTCGTTTCAATTTGATTTTGGACACACACGTAAAAATAAAGAAAACTGCACATTACCAACAAATGATCCCCTACTAATGTATTTTTTAATGTCACTCCTCATTACACCACATTTGTAATGAGCAGCAATACATATACAGCTACATTCAGAGGAGCAACCTAACAGTCCTTACATCAATCCAGATATGAAGTTAGTACCTGCCCTAATGCTTGCAAACAAAGTGCTCGAAGAACTCCTTCTGCTAGGTCTACTGGTAAATTTCTCCTACATGGGAAGCAGACATCAGTAGATTATTACAAGATCTGGAAAGTGAGGAAGTCATTGTGAAGATACAAAAGAGAGTTGGCAGCCAGTATTTCATCTTTATATACCTTAGTTCAGAAGGCAACTGAGGGAGAACATGCCTGACAGCGCAATCCAGGTATCCAGCTGCCTTCAAGAAAATATCAATAGAAGCTCGTCTCCTTTCTGTTTATTGAGAGAAAATTGAAGTTATTAGGCACATGGAAATAGAGGTCAAAGCAAGGTCTGAATGCAAATCTAAAGTGATTTGAAAGGATCAACAGATTTTCCGCTAATAAGCATTTTTAAAGTTTAAATACCAAGTGGGAAAAAGAGAAAACAAAAGCAATAGCACTCAGGAAGAAAATCAGCTTCTGAATTTTCCATTTTTCCCTTCATAACTACTTACCTTCTGATACTTTTGGTTGATGACTATCAGAAGTTCTTGGAAGAAGCATTAAGTTGGCTTGTGACAATGATAACACCGCCATCAGATGCAATACTGACAACACTTCATACCAAGCATTAAACATGTCTGTTTCCTGCCACACCTCACACCCCAAAAACGTAATGATTCACATCAAAACTGTATTTCTCTTAAAGTAGGACCAAATAAAACACCAAACACAAGGAAAAGGCTTGTTGACAATAATAGCTTAAACACCAGAGTCATACCTCAGCATCATCCTCTTGATTAACCCAAATAAACTGTACTTTGAATTGTAGCTGGCTCCCTGAACCATAAAAACAGACCATACTTCACAACTTGCCTAATACTACACTACACATTTTAAGGAACGTGACATTAAGAACATATTTTACCATCTGAAACTAATCCCAGAAGCACAGGCAAATAGTCTTCAAGAGCTTGATGAAGATCTGCCAATACTGAACCCCCTGTATATACAGCATTTTCAACCTAAACATCAGTAAAAATGCTTAAATGATTCCATTTTTAAGGAAAAAAGGTTTGGCTTCAACAAACCATGCTGTGTAGAAGTTTTCCTCCTTGTTCTTGTAATTGTAGGTGCTTCTTGCCCTGACAGAACAACGATTCGAGTTCTCAATGCATTAAGGCGCTCCACTAATGTCTTTGACAAGTGACCACCGAGTGATTGAGAAAAATCAACAGGTTTGGGAGTTCGTAAACCAGGGACATACACAGAAACTTCCCCAATATTTGTTGGCCTCCTCCTATTTCCCCCTGAATCCTTTGGTGTTGAAATCAGACATCCCATATCTTGAGAGTTACCGTATCTGCCAATCTAGGCAAAATAAAGTCAAACTCTCTGGTAAAGTAAGTTACTTTATTTCTAGCATGAAAGACAGGAATCCTAAAGCTGTATCCAATATAAGCCCCATTGATGATAAAGCAAATGGCAAAACGAGAAGGAACAGATAGCATGTATTTCAAAAGAAGCAAATGAGAGTATGTAATTTGCAAGACATAGAGAGTAGAACTCATTAATTGTCCAACCAACAAAGCAGAACAAGTAGGCAACTCACGAGCTCCATCAAAGGACTCTAACTAGAACTCTCCAAAAATTATTTTAATCATTTTAAATGGAAAATAAAATAAAATGATCGGCTTACTCACCTTGTCGTCCCCTATCAGAAGAAGATGATTAAATGGGTCATAACTCTAGTAGCTTCTGCATCCAACAAAAGTACAAAACTTAAAACAGTTTCTTTTTTTTTAAAGGAAGAAGTGAGAATGAGTACAGAGAACAAATCAATACAAGCAACTGAATCACAAGAAAGTCATGAAACTTGACAATTGTCATTAAAAAGTACTCAGCTGGGTGATGGACATTTTCTTTCCAAGAAAAATTCAAACGCTTTTATGGCTTTTGCATGCGAAATTCAAAAGAACAATGTGAAACTGAAGAATTATGAATTCAACTCACAAGCAACATCAATAATAATACTAACCATAACAAGAGACCATTTTAATTATATTTGACTTTCTAAAAGAGATTGCGAATCATCGCAGCACCTCTGAAAATTTTGAAGCAAGCAGAAAATCAATCATCGAAGAGATTTGAAATCTCTAGGTCTAGCAATCCAGAACGTTGAAGAAAGTTCTGGACAAGCCATCTATATATAATGACAATAATAATAATAATAATAGTTAACAACATGTGTGTCTCACCATGGGTTTGAGATTAGAGTCAAAGTCCAATGTCCAAACCCTAGCAGCAGGCAGCAGGCAGCAGCAGTAACTGGTTATTATGAGTCCGGGTTAGGAGTTCTGCAGCGATTGCGAGGAAACGGTAGATAATAGATAACGGTGATGGGAACTGAAGGGGGATGAGACCATAGGAGAAGGGACGGCATACGCCCTCGAAGTTAATTAACAGACAACAAGCCAAGTCAAGGGTCAGACTCCGACAGAAGGATGGTAATTACTAATTGGTAAGAAATTGTTGTACAAACTTAACAGATGTCGGCTCATTCAATTTACCAAAGAATGAAGTTATGGAAAAGGATTAGAAGTTGGAAAAAAATTAGGAGTCATAATTTGATTCCTTATGATATTTCGATATTTAATTTTATTTTAGAAAGTATAATTTCTGAATTTTTTATACAAATGAGTTACTACTATCCAATAAAAACAAGTTGTAGATCATATTTTTATTTTTTAATTTTAAGTAATATTTATTTATATATATTATAGATAAAATGATTTGAATTTGTATTTTTTAAGATGAATATTATTTGAATTTTTTTAACAAATTTTAAATCTAATCATATTTCTATGTTGAAGGGAGAGAAAGAAAATAAAGTACTCATAAATATAAGAGAACAAAAATAAACAACCGCCAAACTATAAATATACTTGTTTAAAACATTTTTTTTTTTTTAATTTCATGTTTGAATTAAATTATTGAGCAATATTTAAACTCTACCTTCTCTTGTATACAATTTTTAAACTATTAGAAGACCGATCATACAAATGAAATTAAAAAACTAACTTCTATTGACTGGGGATCCTTTGAATGTTTCATCTTAGAATTCATTTGTGTGAGTTTAAAAACATTCGGATAAAAAAATATGGCAGGTAAAAAATCAATCTGCAGACTGCAGTGGCCATTGGGAGACGGAAGACAAACAAAAGCAGCTATAAATAAACATATGGGCACCGAACCAAACAGCTTAATGAACTTACATTGAAAAAAATGTAATAATAATGACTTAAATATATGTTTTTACTTCCTTTAATGATTGGGTGTAGCATACCAAAGATGAGCCATGATACTTATGAAATACTAAGCAATGGAGAAGTCATTGCAGTGAATCAAGGTATGGACAAAAGTTTTATGAAAAGTAAATAAAAGCTGAATTAGTACACTAATAATAAGCTGTGAGACAAGCTGGGTTTCAAGGGGAAAAAGATGGACATTTAGAGGTTTGTTTACAGCATTTTCTTTTATCACCATTGTCGACACCGTTTTTGGTCCGGGTCGAAATTGATTGGGCCTTCATAATCTGGTTCGGGAGTCGGTTACGTGTGGGGAAGGTTATAGCACCCCACAACGCCCAAAAATTGGTACCTAAAAGGGTTCGTGTTGTCTATCAAACTTTAAAGGTAAGTTAGTAGCATTATTATATAAAAATTAACTATATATATATAAAAAAAAGGACATAATATAAAGACATAATTAAAACATAAAATTAAATTAAAATAAATCAAGAAAATCAAATTACATAAAAAAAAATATAGTCTAATTTTTTACTTTATTATTCTAATAAAGTATAATGAACATCTAATTCACGAACTAATTAAATTAATAAAATCAACTAATTATTTAAATCAAATCTAAATAAATTTATTGATTCAATTATTAGATAAATTCATGAACATAAATCTAATTAAGATAAAACATAATAAAAATGACCAATATAAAATGAAACTAAAACTTAAGGGTATAAATTTAAGAATCTAAATCTAAAAGGACCTATGAAGTGATTTCACCTAAATTCTTTATAAACCTATCATTGCATCACTGCCTTATAATTTCAAATTCAAATTGAAATTGGTTTCCACTTCCGCTGACGCATACCAATACCCAGCTTCGTATCCAATTTTTTTAACGTTCGAAGATTTTTATATTATTGATAAGATTAAAATGCATGATAATCAATATTTTAATTTTTTAATTTATATACGAAAAAGAATGGAAAAAATAAAATAAAATAAAAATAATAATAAAAGATTCGACTTCTTTTACCTCCTTCAAACTCGCAAATCCGTCGTTGGATTAAATCGCTTCTCGAACTCTTCCACTGCTTCAAACTTGAGAGCTTTTTCTCTTGAATTTTCTCTTCTATATTTGCTTTTCTTTGCTTTGCTTATGTTGTGTGTAAAGGGATTGAGGGGTATTTATAGCTTAGAAACTAGGGTTTTAGGATGATTTAAATTCTAAAAATAGGAGTTGGTTAGGATAAAACTTGGAGAAGAAGAATTTTATTTTTAATTTTTAAAATTATTAAAGATTATTTTAGATTTTTTAATTATTGTTTTTATATTTTCGGATTTTTTTTAAATTAAAAAAAAATTATTTTTTTTCAAAAATTTTAAGATTATTTATTCTAGATTTATTTGATTTTTTTTGAATTTTTGATATTTTTTGAATTTTTTAAATATTTAAATATTTATTTAAGATTATCCTAGATTTTTTTGAATTTTTTGATATTTTTATTTTTAAATATTTATTTAAGATTATCCTAGATTTATTTGATTTTTTTTTATTTTTAGATTTTTAAATATTTATTTAAGATTATCCTAGATTTATTTGATTTTTTTTGAATTTTTTATATTTTTTGATTTTTTAGATTTTAAATATTTATTATTATTATTTTTGGATTTGGTTTAATTTTGTTGCATACAGCTGCCCCTCTTTGCTCATTACTCAAACAGAGGAAGTGAGCAAAGACTAGAAGCAACAAATTTTCAATGAGAAACAACCTAGTAGTGATGACACTTTATTTTAGAGGTAGGTGGTGAGGTAAACGATGTTATTCCTCATCGGAATCTTTAATAATGACACTCCATCTCGGAGGTAGATGATGACATTCCCTCTTGGAAGCTTAATGATGACACTCCATCTCGGAGGTAGTTTTATGGCATTCCTTCTTGGAAGCTCTATGATGGCATTCCATCTCGGAGGTAGTTGATGGCATTCCCTTTTGGAAGCTCAATGATGACACTCTATCTCGGAGGTAGTTTTATGGCATTCCTTCTTGGAAGCTCTATGATGGCACTCCATCTCGGAGGTAGTTGATGGCATTCCCTTTTGGAAGCTCAATGATGACACTCCATCTCGGAGGTAGTTGATGGCATTCCCTTTTGGAAGCTCAATGATGACACTCCATCTCGAAGGTGATTGATGACATTCCTTCATGGAAGCTTAGTGTTGACACTCTATCTCGGAGGTGATTGATGGCATTCCTTCATGGAAGCTTAATGTTGACACTCCATCTTGGAGGTGATTGATGGCATTCGTTCATGGAAGCTTAATGTTGACACTCCATCTCGGAGGTGATTGATGGTATTCCTTCATGGAAGCTTAATGTTGACACTCCATCTCGGAGGTGATTGATGACATTCCTTCATGGAAGCTTAATGTTGACACTCCATCCCGGAGGTGATTGTTGACATTCTTTCTTGGAAATAAATAATGGTACTTCATCTTAAAGGCACCTCCTCTTAGAGGCCGATCCTGTCAAGAAATGCACATGTTTCTAATGCACTTGTCTTATATGCAAGATGTTCAAATGCTTTAAATGCATGAATATTAGATTTTATTTTGAATTTGTTTGTCTTTATTCAGACCACGGTCAATGTACTTCATCTTCTTCATTCCATATCGCGTCTCTTAAAAAATAAATTTTCCATTGAACATCATTTTGTTTTAAACCATTTATTCAAGTAATGCATCAAACATAAAAACATATTGTAGACCCCCCTTTTAGTAAAGCAACAAATTCATCGAAGAAATGCACAGATGTCCAGATGATAAAGAAGCACAAGGTAACGAGATTATTAAATTTTCTTATTGAATAAAAACGGCCTAGGCTTTGAGAAGTGGTAATCGAATGTTTGATACAATATCGAACAAAAAGAAAGAGATAAAAATGATGATAATAACAATAAAACCCTAAGATATCAATTACAAGAACTTCGCTGCTATCTCGCTCAAGAACCTTTTTTGCACGTGATTTCAACTTAGTAGAGCTTAAGTCATCGACCAACGTCTGAAGACATTAACTTTCTTCATGGACCATTTTCAACTCATAACTTGAATCCCCCCATGATTTCAAGGCGCTTTTTACGAGTTTTCACCTTGAATTTTCTTCTTTTTTTTTTTTTACCAATAGGGCCCTTTTGAGTTTTCTCCTACTGATGATTCTTTTTTTTTTTACCAATAGGACCCTTTCGGGTTTTCACCTATTGGTGTTGTCATGCGTTCAAGCATAATATTTTTATACAGAATCCTAGTTCACCGGATTTGATAACTCATTTCCGTCCATCTCGGTTAAAATTAATGCTCCACCCGAAAAGGTTTTTTTCACAACAAATGGTCCTTCCCAGTTTGGCATCCATTTTCCTCGAAAATCCTTTTGCATAGGTAGAACCTTTTTCAAAACCAAATCTCCTTCACGAAAAGATCTTTGTCGGACTTTCTTATCGTGAGCCCGAATCATTCGTTTTTGGTATATCTGTCCATGACAAATCGCTTTCAATCTCTTTTCTTCTATCAAATTCAATTGATCATATCTGACTCGAGCCCAATCAGCTTCATCTAATTTAAGTTCCATTAAGACACGGAGTGATGGGATCTCAACTTCAATTGGTAATACAGTTTCCGTTCCATATACTAACGAATAAGGAGTTGCTCTTGTAGATGTTCGTACAGATGTACGATATGCCAATAATGCAAAAGGTAGTTTCTCATGCCAATCTTTATATGTTATCGCCATCTTCTCAACAATCCTCTTTATATTTTTATTAGCTGCTTCGACGACCCCATTCATTTTTGGGCGATAGGGTGCCGACTTGTGATGTTTTATCTTAAACTGTTCACAAATTTCTATCATCATTCGGTTATTCAGATTTAAAGCATTATCAGAAATAATCCTTTCTGGTAAACCATATCGACAAATTATTTCTCTTTTGAGGAATTTGCATACTGTCGATCTAGTTACATTTGCGTACGAAAAAGCTTCTACCCATTTGGTAAAATAATCGATCATTACAAAGATGAAGCGATGTCCATTTGATGCCTTTGGTGTAATTGGTCCAATTACATCCATGCCCCATGTTGCGAATAACCACGGGGCAGTTATAACATGAAGGGGTGATGAGGCCGTATGTATTTTATCTCCATAAATCTGACATTTATGACATCTTTGAGCAAAATTGATGCAATCTTCTATCATAGATGTCCAGAAATAACCCAACCTCATAATCTGCCTTGCCATATTGAGGTCATTCGCATGAATTCCACAAATCCCTTCATGAACCTCCTCAATTATCTTTTTTGCCTCATGACTTTTTATGCATCTGAGTAACGTTTGGTCACTTCCTCTTTTGTATAAGATTTCTCCGTCGAGAACATATCCTACAGCCATTCTCCGAATAGTTCTTTTATTAACATCGGTTGCTCCCTCAGGATACTTCTGATACTTAAGATATTGTAAAATATCATAATACCAGGGGTGATTATCTACCTCTTCTTCGATGACATAGCAACTAGCGGGTGATTTGAAGATACTCATTTGTATGGGCATTATTTCAGTTTCTCTATTTGCTTTAAACATGGAAACCAAAGTTGCCAATGCATCAGCCAATTGATTATCTTCTCGTGGAAGATAATAGAAAGATATCTTCTTAAAACTTTTTATTAATTCGAGAATGAGCTTACGATATTCGATCAATTTGGCATCTTTTGTTTCCCACTCTCCACGGAGTTGATAAATCACCAATGACGAATCACCATATACTTTAAGGTATTCGATTTTTCGTTCAATTGCAGCACGAAGTCCCATTATACATGCTTCATATTCTGCCATGTTATTGGTACATTCAAAATTTAGTCGTCCGGTAAAAGGATAATAATTTCCTTCGGGAGATATTAAAATTGCTCCGATTCCACACCCAAGTGCATTAGAGGCCCCATCAAAATTCATCTTCCAATTTGTTTCGCTAGTTGATTCATCTTCATTGCTAGTTAAGCACATAAGATCCTCATCAGGAAAGTCAAAACTCAAAGGTTCATATTCCGATAAAGCACGACTTGCTAAAAGGTCTGCGATGGCGCTACCTTTAATGGCTTTTCTGCTTACATATTCGATATCATACTCAGAAAGCAGAACTTGCCATCGAGCCAGTCTTCCTGATAAACCTGGTGATTCCATCATGTATTTTATTGGATCTAGCTTTGCAATTAACCATGTTGTATGATATAACATGTATTGACGAAGCCTACGGGCTATCCAGATCAAGGCGCAACACAACTTTTCAATGGAAGAATACCTTAATTCACAATCAGTAAACTTTTTACTGAGATAATAAATAGCGTGTTCCTTTCTTCCAGTTGTGTCTTGTTGGCCTAATACACATCCCATAGAATTCTTAAATTCCACTAGATATAAGATCAAAGGTTTTCCTGGCACAGGCGGCACTAATACAGGAGGATTTGATAAATATTGTTTAATCTTGTCAAAAGCTTCTTGGCATGATAAATCCCAATTGCCCGCATTATTCTTCCTTAGGAGGCGAAAAATGGGATCACATCTGTCAGTTAATTGAGAGATAAACCGAGAAATGTAGTTTAATCTCCCTAAGAAACCTCGAACCTCTTTTTGAGTACAAGGAGGAGGGAGTTCTTGAATAGCTTTAATTTTATCAGGATCCACCTCAATTCCTCGTTTGCTGACAACAAACCCCAATAATTTTCCTGAAGAAACTCCAAAAGTGCATTTTGCTGGATTAAGCTTCAATTGGAATTTTCTTAAACGTCCAAAAAGTTTCCCAAGATTGGTGATATGTTCCTCCTCTGAACAAGACTTAGCAATCATGTCATCTACGTAAACCTCTATTTCTTTATGCATCATGTCATGAAACAAAGTTACCATGGCTCTTTGATACGTTGCCCCAGCATTTTTTAAATCGAATGGCATCACTTTATAACAAAATGTGCCCCACATTGTTACAAAAGTGGTTTTTTCCATATCTTTTGGACACATTTTGATTTGATTGTAGCCTGAGAAACCGTCCATGAATGAGAACAAATAATGCTTGGCTGTGTTATCCACTAACGTATCTATATGTGGTAAAGGGAAGTTATCTTTAGGACTAGTACTGTTAAGGTCATGATAGTCAACACACATCCGCATTTTTTCATTTTTCTTGGGTACCGGAACAACATTTGCCACCTATTCAGGATACTTGTCCACTTGTAAAAAACCGGCATCGTACTGCTTTTTTACTTCTTCCCGTATCTGAAGTAACATTTCTGGCCTCATTCTTCTAAGTTTCTGTTGTACAGGCTTGCATTCTGGTTTTAGCGGAAGTTCATGCATTACAATGTCTGTGTTAAGTCCAGGCATATCTTGATAAGTCCAAGCAAACACATCCTTAAACTCTTGAAGTAGAGCGATGAGTTTGTCTTTTGTCTTTGGAGATATGAAAGTACCAATCTGTACTTCTCTTTTTTCATCATCATTTCCCAGATTCACTGTATCTATTGGTTCTTAGTGAGAGAGAATTTTCTTATTCTCATGTTCTATTAGTTTGAGCAGGTCGGGAGATAATTCATATTCTTTATAGTTTTTATTAGACTCATGTTCTCCTAAGCATACAGTCTGCTTAAAATCAAAAAATATGCTCATTTATTGAATTGATAAACTGAATGCCTAAATGGGGGCCCTTACAATAAATTCTCACTACTTTAGGGCTCAAGTAATGAGTTAAGTTTCGAGCATTACTCTGATAAAGATTTAAAAACAATTGGGAGTTCAATAGCGGTCCAATTATTCAAGACGCAGCCTGAAGTATATGGGTCAATCTCTAATCGATTCTTTTCAATTTCACCTTCTTCCTCTGTTGTATTTATGCTCAGCTCTTTAAATTTCTCTAGTGGTGATAATAACATCTCTTTTTCTTTTCCAGAATGAATGTGCCCCCCATACACAAAGGTTTCAGTAATACGAGGAAGTATCGTCATTTTCCTCTCAATATTTATATCGGTCAGTCCAGCCCTTTTTTGTGTTCTCTTTCTCAACACGTGTTTTATCTTCCTCTGTAGGTTAGGCTTGAATCCCACACCACCTCGATCATATTTTAAGAATGGTTGTATCGCTGTGTGCATTCCTTGTAAGGACTTTCCAAGTCCTTTTCCTGATTTAGCTCCCTTCCCAACAGTGAGCCTTATTCCCATCATAGTATTTTTAGAGAGTTTGGATCTTGGAATCTTTTTTCCTTCAGCGACAAAAGTTGCATTCACAAACTCAAGTGATCGAAATGTACAATCAATCACATTTTCATCTACGTCTATGTACGGAGCATCAGTTGATGCAGATGCAATAATATCATCTTCAGCGCCAACACTTATAAGGCATCCATCGATCACAAATTTAACCTTTTGATGAAGTGTTGATGGTACTGCCCCAGCAGCATGAATCCAAGGACGTCCCAATAAGCAATTATAAGTCAGTATAATGTCCATAACGATAAATTCTATGTTATACGTAGCTGGACCAATCAAAAGTGGGACATCAATTTTTCCTACAACATCCTTTCTAGTTCCATCAAATGCCCTTACGGTTGTATGACAAGGCTTCATGTGAGTCTTATCTACTGAAAGTCTATTCAGTGTTGTCATGGGTATGACATTCAAAGCAGATCCATTGTCAACTAAAACATTGGGTAATATATACCCATTACAGTGGGTAGTTATATGCAATGCTTTAACGGATCCCATGCCATCAGGAGGAATCTCATCTTCACTAAAAGAAATAAAATTATCGGCATGTAAGTTGTTCACCAATCTATCCAGCTTGTCTACTGAAACGTCATTTGGGATAAATGTTTGGTTTAACACTTTCAGTAAAGCATTCCTGTAAGTCTCTGAACTTAATAACAAAGATAATATGGAAATACGAGCTGGTTGTTTGTGCAGTTACTCAACCACACTATACTCGCTGTGTTTATTAAACTTCAAGAATTCTCGTGCTTCCTCCTCGTTTACAGGTTCATTAATTTCTGATTTTTCTCCACTTAACGAAAACTTATTCTTTGGCTCAGTGCCTACTGTTTCCATTGGTTTTGGGATGTCGGGGGGATAACACCTTCCAGTTCGAGTGAAGTTTCCAACTCCACTAATCTCTGCAGATACGGTTTCAGAATCATCCTTCCCTGTAACGGTCATGTTGCAACCATAAATCCAAGGTACTTGTCGGTTACTCTTGTATGGGAAAGGAGTAGGAGCCTCGATTACCAATCGTGGTTGAGGCTTTTGTAATCCTTCATCGTACATTCATGGCCAGTTAATCACAAAAGGACGACTACCTTCACCATCATTTTTAGACAATTGTTCATCTATTGTAAAAACTTCATTAACTTCTTGAGTCCACTGAAAGAACTCGATTTCTTTGTTATCCATCAGGTCCTGGACAATATTTCTAAATTCGTCACAATATTGGATTTCATGGCCAACTTCCCCATGGAATTCACAAACTCTCCTTTTATTGCTTATAATAGCATCGTTGTTAGGATTCCACATTCCTCTTTCCACCATTTTCTTCCATACCCATTTTAGCGGTGATTGCACTTCAGATAAGCTTGTTTTAACTTTAATCTCATCATTATTCATCACAGCATTAACTCTCGGTTCTTTATGTGTTGGCAAAGGATTGTTAAAAACATTGGGTCCCTTTGATGTGTTGAATTGAAGAATGTTTTGATTAATCAAACTCTAAACCCTTCTTTTGAGAGCTGTACAATTTTCTATTGTATGTCCAGAGATTACGGCATGAAATTCGCAATGTGCAGAAGGGTCATACCATTTTGGGTAAGGTGGTTGTAGTGGTGTGAGGAAAACGAGAGATACCAACCTCTCTTCTAACAGTTTAGCATACAACTCCTTGTAGGAAATTGGAATAGGAGTGAAAGACTGTCTTTCCGTATTAGTCCTCGACTGTTTGAATCCACCTTGTGATTGTTTTTTTTGGCTTGAAGGATTTGTATTGAGTTTCGAATATCCTGTTGGATACACGTATTGTGGTGGAGATTGATATTTAGGATATGGATGTCCATCATTTCTCGCAAAATTAACTTCATTCTCTTTCTTTTTGGCATATGGCTTTTTAGAAGCCTCGAGACTGTTAAGTTTCCCGCTTTTAAGGGCACGCTCAATTGCTTCACCTGTTGTCACTAGATCAGCGAAGTCTCTAGTGGTGCTACCGACAAGCTTCTCATAGTATATGGATTCTAAGGAATTGATGAAAAAAGTAATTGTTTCTTTTTCGAGTAGTGGTGGTTGAACTTGTGCAGCCATGTCTCTCCATCGTTGGGCATATTGTCGAAAAGTTTCATTATGCCTTTTTTCCATATTTTAGAGTGTTAGACGATCAGGAACCATGTCTAAGACATGCTTGTATTGTTCTTTGAAAGCCCTTGCTAAGTCTCTCCATGTGCTTATTTGCACTCTATTCAACTGATTGTACCATCGTATGGAAGACCCAGCTAAACTATCCTGAAAACAATGGATTAACAACTTATCATCACTTCCATACCCTGTCATTTTGCGGCAAAACATGGTAAGGTGAGCATTGGGGCAACTTGTGCCATCAAATTTCTCAAATTCTGGTACTTAAAATTTTGGAGGCAAAATTAGATCAGGGACTAAGCTTAGCTCCATAATATCAGTTCCACTGAAGGCATCAGTACCTTCCATAGCTTTGATTCTTTCTTCTAAAAATTTAAACTTATCGTCATTTATCTCAGAAGATTTGGATTGAGACTTCTTTAATTTCTCCAACTCAACCGGGTCATCAAAATTTGGCACTTCTGGTTTGAATGATCCAGCTCATATGTTCGAAGCAGAAGCACCATGAGGATTTGCTTGCTTATGGATATTAGATTGTAACCCATTAGTAGAGAACACAAATTGAGGATGTGTTTCTTTTGTTCCAAAATGTAAAGATGGAGAATCATCTTCATGGGTTTTATGAGCTTTTCTTTTCTCAACACTTGTTGATTTAGATAGTAGTTGCAACAGTTTATTCTCTAATTTGCTTAGAAGATTTTCTTGATTGTTCGCTATGTCCTCTCTTAAGCCTTTGATATCTTGGGTAATTTGTTCTTGAGACTTTTCTAACTTCTGAAGTCTTTCTTCCATCTTTCTAGCCTTGAATCGCGTGTTGTGAGGATGACTGATATGGTCGTCCTTTGTTTCTAGTATCACTGATATTGAACTCCCATAAATTAGTTTCTTTATTTAGTGTCAATGCACATGAGATGTATACATTGTGAATGCAATATGCAATGATGAATGCAAAAATGAATGCTACTAGGTGTTGATGATGCACATGCATACAAACATAAACAAAAAGAAAATTTGGTTAAATAATTATATATACAAAAAAAATGAATGTAACACATGCTTGATTATATAAAATAAAACAAAGCAAAGTAAATAAATAAATAAAATATAACACATATTATTAACGGGTAACGTACTAAGGTTTAGGTTTATCATGGCTCTAAATAGGGTAAGTTCCTACGATTTATTATATGAGGTTATGGTTCTAGATAGGGTACCTGAATTGTCTTTACTGTCGCCTACTAAGGCTAGTAAGGCCCTTAGTCCTCTCCCATTGTAGGATCATAGAACCAAGTTCAACTCGAGGGGATGCACTTCCCTATGACTATGCGAAGGTTTAACCTTACGAAGTCATAGATCACATGCAACCCGGAGGTGACTACTATCCTGCACGGAGGTTAACCTCACGAAGAAGCAGCGTTTTACCCCCACTTAATTAGGACTGAGCTCGGGTAGAAAGCTCATGGAATGATACAACACAAAATGTACTCCTTTTTACGACTTGAACCTCTTGAGAAGTCGCCAAGCTGTCGACACCGTTTTTGGTCCGGGTCAAAATTGATTGGGCCTTCATAATCTCGTCAATAATTGGAGTCGCTATCAATCGTTTTAAATGGGTACGATTGAAAACCTATAAAATTGGTCTGTGTTTATCACCGGGTTCGGGAGTCGGTTACGTGTGGGGAAGGTTATAGCACCCCCACAACGCCCAAAAATTGGTACCTAAAAGGGTTCGTGTTGTCTATCAAACTTTAAAGGTAGGTTAGTAGCATTATTATATAAAAATTAACTATATATATAAAAAAAGGACATAATATAAAGACATAATTAAAACATAAAATTAAATTAAAATAAATCAAGAAAATCAAATTACATAAAAAAAATATAGTCTAATTTTTTACTTTATTATTCTAATAACATATAATGAACATCTAATTCACGAACTAATTAAATTAATAAAATCAACTAATTATTTAAACCAAATCTAAATAAATTTATTGATTTAATTATTAGATAAATTTATGAACATAAATCTAATTAAGATAAAACATAATAAAAATGACCAATATAAAATGAAACTAAAACTTAAGGGTATAAATTTAAAAATCTAAATCTAAAAGGACCTATGAAGTGATTTCATCTAAATTCTTTATAAACCTATCATTGCATCACTGCCTTACCAATTTCAATTTCAAATTGAAATTGGTTTCCACTTCCGCTGACGCATACCAATACCCAGCTTCGTATCTAATTTTTTTAACGTTCGAAGATTTTTATATTATTGATAAGATTAAAAGGCATGATAATCAATATTTTAATTTTTTAATTTATATACGAAAAAGAATGGAAAAAATAAAATAAAATAAAAAAAATAATAAAAGATTCGACTTCTTTTACCTCCTTCAAACTCGCAAATCCGTCGTTGGATTAAATCGCTTCTCGAACTCTTCCACTGCTTCAAACTTGAGAGCTTTTTCTCTTGAATTTTCTCTTCTATATTTGCTTTTCTTTGCTTTGCTTATGTTGTGTTGTGTGTGTAAAGGGATTGAGGGGTATTTATAGCTTAGAAACTAGGGTTTTAGGATGATTTAAATTCTAAAAATAGGAGTTGGTTAGGATAAAACTTGGAGAAGAAGATTTTTTTTTAATTATTAAAGATTATTCTAGATTTTTTAATTTTTTTTTATATTTTCGGATTTTTTTTAAATTAAAAAAAAATATTTTTTTTCAAAATTTTTTAAGATTATCTATTCTAGATTTATTTGATTTTTTTTGAATTTTTGATTTTTTTAAATATTTAAATATTTATTTAAGATTATCCTAGATTTTTTTGAATTTTTTGATATTTTTATTTTTAAATATTTATTTAAGATTATCCTAGATTTTTTTGAATTTTTTGATATTTTTATTTTTAAATATTTATTTAAGATTATCCTAGATTTATTTGATTTTTTTTATTTTTAAATATTTATTTAAGATTATCCTAGATTTATTTGATTTTTTTTGTATTTTTTATATTTTTTGATTTTTTAGATTTTAAATATTTATTATTATTATTTTTGGATTTAATTTAATTTTGTTGCATACAACCATGAATCCACTAATTAGTCTAGTGATAAGGAGTTTTATGCTCTATAAATAGATTTTAAATTCGAGTCTTGCAGAGATTTTATCTTCTTGAAATAGAGTTTATCCGTCTCTATGTTAGAGTTCATCAAAACCCTTGTTTCATTCAATTTTGTGACTTAGGGTTGGGCTGGTCCTCTACATGACAATAAGGTGGCTGTGGTTCCCTTGGACCCAACAATCACGAGATGTCTGGACGGTGAGTGATCCATTGCAAGAAAATAAATTAAACTTTGTGCCTATTCAGATATATACAGAGAATACAAAGGACTTATCTAAACAAACTGATAAAGTTGAGGAGGTTTGCAAATTGCAATTTACAAAACCAAACTATTAAACTAGCGCCTGCCATGTTCTGAAATGTACATCCTTTCTCCCATTCAGATGCTGGTTTGCAATTTACAAAACCAAACGCCTAAACTAACACCCCTTGATTCTAGTTTATTGACGCCATGTGTGTATAATAATATTATTATAAAAAAGAAAATATTTCCCATCCCTTCAATAAATCTGTGAGCAAGGAGAGAACCACGTCAGTTTGTAATTTTAACGTTGGAAGATAAGGTACGGTGCACTCAATTAGACCCAAATGCATGGACCCCAACATTGAAAAAAAAACAGGATAGAGATATAATTAAAGATATAAAAATATAATATTTTTTATTTAATAAAAAAGGTACACCATCATAAGTGTCTGATAACTTTTTCAAGGCATCGCCTAGGGTCCTATGAATGCATTTCACAGACGCAACGAGCTGACATTATTTAACATTTGATTCGAATTTTATGGATAGAAAAAACAATCTCAGAACTAGATCTAACTTGACTTATAAATCAAAGTAGAAAGACCGATCATTGAAAGAGACAAGTGCAGAGTCCATGAACAGAAGTCAATACCCGAACCATACAATGGAGGTAGCAAATAATAACATATGGTGCGTTCTTGACTTCCCTAGCACTAACACACACTCTTCTTCCAATGGAAATTGAAAAAAATAAAACAAAATGACTTTGTTTATCGAAGAAAATAGAACATGAATGGGTGGTGTAGATGGATTGGCAGCAGCAGCAGGAGTAAGGAGTAAATAAGCAGCTTCGGATCTTTGATGAGAGAGAGCAGTGCCAGATCGCAGGGGCATTCAAAGTCCCCAACTAACCTCAAACACTGCACATTCAATACCACACACACTCTGATTTTATCCCATCTTTTGAATTTAAGGATACGAGAGTACTCAGGAACTCGGACAATTCAATGCGGACTTGATTTGCTGGACCGTGGTGCTGATAAGGTTATGAACAGTTGTCACCGAGTCCATGTTCAGTTTAGCAGAGGGCAAGCTGCTCACTAGGATCTGAAACGCTACTGTGATTAGTGAACCCCCGGATTGTGCCATGCTTCCGTGAACGCTGGAGCTCGTTGAGGCACCGTCCCCGCATAGGTCTGGATGGCCGTCGGGTGAGATTGTGAAACCGGATGGGAGTAATGGGATGTATGAAGGGTCTTCACCACTCATTGCTACATTAATAGCAGGCAAATCTACCGGGCAATAAACTATCAGTGAACCTGAACTGTCTATGCAGCTCTCTTGAAGCATTAGCATGTTGTTGTGACTTGTATTAAACGCCTGCTCAGAGAACAATAAATTCTTATTAAACCAAAGTTTTTAAGTGAAGAACGCAAAGGAAAATGCTTTGGTTTCCGGAATCTTACTCGTAAAACGGATATGCAATTACCCGGATGCGACCCATTTGCAATATGAGCAACCTCTTGCACTGCATTGCCATTGGATAGAACATCCCACTGAAGGAAACAGCCAAAAGAGAAGGTAATGTAACAGTGACAAATTATTAAGTTCAATACATAAAATATACAAGGCAGAATAATATACATATACTTGACATTTACCAATCCAAATGTACCTGAGGTCGAGTTCTTTCATCCTTGAAGAAATTGAATACGTTCTGTGGACTAACAGGAAGCCAGAAGGTAGTAGCAGCACTAAGAACTATACCATTGGGTTGTCCAGGATCAGAACTTTTATGAACAGTTACCCGGACACCGACTTCATTCAAACCGGAAAGTGTGGTCCACCTATGACTATTTGATGTGCTGATGCTTGCGCAGAAATTGGTAACCATCCTTTGAGCAAGCTTCATCATGCTTCTCTTACCATCAGGAGAAGGAATTACTGCAACATTTGGAAATTTTATTTCCGATCTCAGAGAAGTAATAGCTGAGTCTGTAGATGAATTACTAAATATTTACCTCCCCCGAGATCCCGGGTTGAAGTGCTTGATACCATTAGGCAAGCAAACCTCTCACACATCCTCTGAAGGGTCGCAAGCCACCGTTCTGCACCAAATGCCAAACCACTATGAACAAGATCCCTATAGAGTTGATGAATCGGAGTCTTGTTTTCAATCTCCAAATGCTCCAACCATGTAACCTATAAACATTTAGATGTACATTTGAGATTAAGGTTGAGCAAAACCGTGCATGTGAAACATTAGGAGAATAAATTTGAGCAACCTTGGAATAACCATTAGGCATGTCTTGAATCAAGCATCCAGAAGGAAGCCTATGAGATTGACATTGAGCAGCAAATTGCGGCAAATCATATGAAACATTTACTATAGCCCATAACCCTTGCTCAATTTGCTGACAGTATCGAAGGATATAAAATTCGCGTGTGGGTACTAATGGGGAGAGCACCTGCAACTCTTCATACATCTGCAAAACAAAACGAGAATTAGTACAGGAAGAAAGACATAGAAAACATGACATGAATAAACACAAGGCAAAGCACCATTACCAATAGCAAAGAACCACTGTGGGTACCCAACATCCCAGATGAAATTACTTCGATGGTCTTGGCAATCGACAAGATGGTAGGGAATAGCTCCACCCATTTGTTCTGCAAAAGGATTCATAGTGTCTCCATTAGAAGTTCGAATTTCGATCGATACCAAAAAGAAGGGTTAAATGTAACGGATGAATTTGTGAATTTACAGGATCCATGAACATGTCAACCAAAGCCAAACCATTCATGATGACAACACCAGAGTCTCTTGAAGCTTCAATCCTAACATTGGGAGATTTGAAGTGGGTATTAGGCCTAGGGAAAATTCTTTCATAGGCTTCGAGATTAAGAACATCTCTGCCATCATTAGCGGGCTTGATCCATAAAGGTTCATTGCTCTGCAAGAGCCTGAGCATTTCTTCCATTGCATTCGCAGCAATATCGGACATGAGAGACTTGTCCATGTTCGAGATAACAACCGGCTGGAAAGGTAAATTCGGCATTGACGACGAGCTTCCCGGGAGAAGATCAAGATCAAGGGAAGGACCAGAAACACCATAGCCATTGAAACTCGACATCCTGAAATCCAATGAAGATAGATGAATTGGCTGTACTGGTGGGAGTTGGGATATCGGCCTCCCTATGTACTTGGCTGCAATGCTAGATACTCTATCAAGCTGCCAAAGAGAAACAAAACATAAACATATTAAAAAAAAACATCATCTTAATATCTTATACTATTGTTATTATTATTGGAGAACAAAATAAAAGGCAAGACCTCCTCTTTTAATTGGGCATTTTCCATCCTCAGTTTCTGGTCATCAAAATAGGAATCCTCCGTGACGGGAGGACCACCGCAAGAAGGGCAGATGACATTTTTCAGCGCTTCTCGGATGGCTATGTTCTCGCATCGGATCTTATCGTTCTCCGCGCGAAGAGCACAGTTATCGTTTCTCTCGTGTTGTGCCTGAGGAAACACCATGATCACAAGTGACTGACTGAATGGAGAAGAAAGAAAGAAAGAAAGAGAAAAATGAATAGAAAAGCACTAGTCCCAGCTGAACTGACCTTCATCTGGGTCCGTCTGTTTTGAAACCAAAACTTGATCTGCCGGGGAGCCAGTCCTAGCTCCCTACTCAACTGCAGCCTTTGCTTCTCATCTGGGTGAGGGCACTCCTTGAACATTCTTCACGTTCTCACCAACAAAACATAAAAAAAAAAGAGATTTTTTTATTAAAAAAAAAGAAGACGAGCAAACTAGCAAGCAACAAAGAAAGATAGTCCAGTCGGCAGTGTTTTCTTACGATTCAAGCCGCTGAATCTGGTGAGCAGTGTGGCGATGGTAAGGCTTTTTCCTCCGGGAAGGGTCGGAGGCGTCATGGTCCCCAGCGGACCCACTCCCTCCGCCGCCACCGCTTCCGTAATCCATATATTATGGACTGCACGTCTACCTTCCAAAAAAAAACTTAAAACAAATAGCCACAAAAAGACCCTTTTTATTCAACAGCAACAACCATTCTGATTTCAAGTACCACCCGTCATCACTAAAAGAAGCAAAGAGAAGCTTTTGTTGCTACTACTGAGATGAACAGCAAGAATAAAGAGAGTTTTGGTATGGAAAAAATAGCATTCAATCAAGTTTTGTGAGGGAAAAGCCGGATGAAATAAGAAAAACATTGAGCATGATTTTGGGTGAGACTGAGTTTAGGCAGAAAATGTCGCGGTGTAAATGTAGTAGGAGAGAGTCAGGGCAGGCAAAAAGGTATCAAAGCAAAGTAGAAAGATCTATTTTTCCTCTCCACTCCCTAAAATAACTCAATATATTTACTTATAAGAAGGAGAAGAAGAAAAACACACAATCAAATCTAGAATCTAAGATTCCAAACTTTTTCTCTACTGTCTTGTTCTTCAAGATGATGTCAAAATGTGTGTACTTCAAGGGGTTTAAAAAGACCATTTGCATTTGCCTCTTCACACATTCAGGTTCAGCATATATAAGTTTGTTTGTTTTATAAAAAAATGTTTTATTTTCTCTCTCCTATTTATATTTATCAATGCTTTTTAATTTGAGTGTTTATTTTTTTATTTTTACAAAATGGTATATTCTGATTAGTCCTACCTCATCACCATCAACATCTTCAGTATGTTCCAGTGTCCAGGTGGGAACAACAAAAATGGTTTTAAATTACCAATTACAACAAAACTAAAACATATAAACAATAGCAATGCATACTTCTTTAATGGAATCCCCCGTCCATATAAAAAAATTAACTTCCAAACACACCATTCCCCTTTGCCTTTTCAAATTTCAGAAGTCACTTCTATAACTAGTTTGTACGCGCTCAGTTTTTTGAACACATACACATCCTCAGTTTTTTATTTAATTCCCTAAATTTTAACACTATAGTTTTGTTAGTCTAAGTATTAGTGTAGGTTTTTAAATATCAACTTGTAATATATTTCAGTCGAAATTTACGATTTAGATTAAAATTTAAAACATGTGATAAACACACATATATCTTTGATACGTACATCAAGTTTAAACAAATATTTAATATATTTAAACGAATAAAAAGATAATTATTACTGTTTAGAAGAATAATTAATAAATAAAATTATATGTGAGTTTGTGATTAACGTGTGTACCTAACCCTATAATATATGGTGCATGCCAATGTGGGAAGATTGATTCTTCAAACAAAAAGTCTAGAAATTGGATGACTCGAAGCCTCTACGGACAAAACTAACTTTTTTGTAATGGGCAGAGTGGGCATCCAAATCCCAAGCGCACACAACAAGACAGCACCAAAAGTCAAAGCTCCATACCTTCCCGGACGGGCGGGATTCTCTGAACCTAGACCACTTATAATGACCTCAGCTCAGCTCACCAACGCCAATCTTACCTTCTTCTCGCTCTTAACACGGACCATCTCAATACGTCATGCGCCAAAAATCTCTCATTATTTTATTCCTAAAAAACAGAATCCTACTCTTTTCCCTTAAATTATATACTTGATATATGTGAGAAGTACAGATTTAATTTTTAGGTTTTTTTCAAAGTAATATGTTTTTGGTTTAATTTGTCATTGATTATAATATTTGTAATAAGAAATATATTTTATGATTTGTTATTTATCTTTTAATGAAACTATTTACAATATTACTGTTGAATATCGATGAATATCTTAACTTAATTTTTTTTAAATATGAGTTTAAAAATTTAATGCACGATTTGCTACGGTAATATAGCCGACTAAATCTAGATAAGAAATTCAGACTACGGTTGAATTTTCCAAAAAAACAATATTTACAAATTCCATTTCCTTTTTTTCAACGTATCATAAATTTGGAATCTTAACTCCATCTCTTTACTACGCGTGCTCATCTCATTCGACAGTAATATACACGCAGATCATACGCATGCTAATCTCATGATACGCACATGCCAAGGACGAGATCTGTTGCTTAGGGTTCTTTAACCGTGCTGGCAGAGAAATGCAATATCAATGGGTTAATAGATAAATTTGTAGTTTTTTTAGTAAATTATATATTTAGATTCGAAATTTACAATATTTTTTTATAAAATTTAAATTCAATTTTTTAAGAGAATAATATATTTTATTATTGTACGAGTGTCGCAACTCAAATTATAATTCCAGTCCTATAATTTACTATTTTAAATAAGTTATTGTGGATTTTGAATCATTGAATAAGTATATTTGATAGGTAATTGGTTCTTTCATTTTTTAAGTAGTGAGTTCTAGAGAATATTTTTTTTAAAAAATTATATCTACTTTAAAAACAAACCATACAACTTATTATCAAGCATTTTTAATTGGATTAAAATAAACTACTAAAAGAAAAAATATATAATATCATCACAGATGTAACATTGTTAAACATAGCTCACAATTAAAGAATATTCATGTGAGCTCGACTACATGGAGGGCCATCGCGATCACAAGTAGAGATTGAATAATATCATGCGCGTCATACAAGATAAAATCCTCAAGTAAAGGGAGCTTCGGCAAACAATTCGCAACAATAATCTATTCTTTAGATACTTAAAAAAATCGAGAGACTAATTTTAATTACACAACAAAAAGATAGTACGATCCGGGCACCCATATTCTTTGCTTTGCCACAAATGTTATTTTATGTTTGAAACAATAAATTAAATAACTAGGCTCTTTACTATCTAATTTAATTACTCGTTTTTTCAATAAGTTTAGAGTATCAGCATCGTATTGGAACCAATTAAGACTTTATTAAAGAAACAAAATTAAACAGCCTATGACTAATGTACTTATCCTACAGGTCACATTTTTTTCATTAAGAAGATTCCTTGACTTAATTTTGTTGCAATTTACTTCAATAAATAATAAAAAAAAAGTTTACCCACATAAACATTCCAATTAAATTAATTACCATTTACGAAATTAAATACACCATTCTTTTAACATAGGAAAA
This sequence comes from Abelmoschus esculentus, assembly GCA_035048815.1. Taxonomy (NCBI): domain Eukaryota; kingdom Viridiplantae; phylum Streptophyta; class Magnoliopsida; order Malvales; family Malvaceae; genus Abelmoschus; species Abelmoschus esculentus. The sequence continues at coordinate 254,458 of JAUCBN010000004.1, forward strand.
CAATAGCACAACTATATATGTACATTCACTTTGAGTATGTACATTAATGAATGGAAACTTTGTAAATAATGCAGAAGATTTAATATAATCATTAAACTTTATAAAGTAATAACAATTTATTTACTTTGATTGTTAATTTTAAAATTCTAAATTTAATGCAACATCTTTAATATGATTATATATATGATTGAAAATCGAATCTTTAAACAAATAACTCGATTATTTGTATTGAACTAAATACATTATAGATCGTCATTCAATGGGTAGAAAAAAGATGAGAGAGCGGACTTAAGGTAAACAATTAAATATTTTTATAATTAAAGATCTATTGATTTGTCGAGTGTTTTGGGTTCTTATATTCGAATTTGGTTCAATTTGAGGATTCAATCGGGTTGGGATATATGTCTTTGTCTAACATAATGATTTTTGTTTTGTTTTCATGATGCTAAGGAGTGCATTTCTGACCATGTATCCTTGCTAAAATTTCTAATCTATTTTAAATAAAATTTAATTCGATCAAGAAAAAAATAAGAGCGTATATAAATAACAGATATCAAATTTGATTGGTTTAGAAAAATAAAATCAATTAAAGAATATATATAAAAACTAGTTGGAATTTAAAATTAAACGGAATGAAGTTAGAGACGTTAGGGAAAAAAGTATGATATATAATCAACAAATATATACTAAAGAGAGAAAAAATAATAAAAATAAAAAGATTGAAATTATTAAATATTTTCTTTTTTGGATAAATATTTTTTTATAAATCAAATATTATTAAAAAAATAATCATAAACTTTAAATATAGATTATAAAATAAAAATATATTTTTTTGGTTTTATGTTTAGGGTTATTTTTTGAAAAGAAATATCCATCTCTTTTGGTGTTCCTATTTATGCTTTTACACTAAAAAATTTAAATTTTAAGTTAGAGTTTAAAGAATAAGAGATATAATGTTTAGGGTTTATGATTTAAAATTTAAGGTTAAAGCATAAAATTTATTTTTTTCAGTGTTGGAACATAAAAAAATATTGATAAAAAATTGTTTTATTTTTTTGTATATATATTTTTCTGAATATGCAGAAGTTGACTTATTTGTTTAATAAGATATTTGAATCTACTGAAATAATGAACGAAAATTTGTTATAAATGTTGTAGGTTATCCATATTATTGCCTAACCTTCCATCCTTTCTGAACGGGTTAACTCCTCTCTCTACATAGGTAGGCAGTTATTAGGCATAAACCTTCCTTGTTTACAAGGGAAAATGACAGACAAAATCATCAGGAGAGAAACATGCATGATGGACAAAGATGATTAGGGTAGTCGACGCTGGATGCAGAAACATCGTTTTTTAGGGGGGGAAATTATTTTTATCATTAAATTAACTTATAATTTTATCTTTTTCAAATGGATTAAAGTATATTTTTATTTTTTTAGGCTCGAAACATTTACTAATCTTTGACGAAATGTTTCAAATAAGATTAATAAGATATTTATAGATTATCGAAACTACTACAACTTGAGCTTTGACGCTTTTAACGAGTCTCGATCAACTAAACTAATATATGTTGATTATTATCACTATGTATTGACTTTTAATTCGTAGTCATCTTTCGACAAAACATATAGAACGTGGCAATTTAGTTATCATAAAAATATTATAATGAATGGTGGTGGTGGACGAATAAAAATTTAAATTACTCGTTACAAAAAAGTATCGGTCGATTTAATTAGGCACAACAGTTTAAGAAAGATTGGGCAAGAGCTAGCTCAAGTGATGTAGCTTGTGTCAAGGGTTTATTAATTATGTATTACATCAGATTACGAACCAAGCAATCCAAAGAAAGGTCTTCGGTTGCAGCTTAAGGAAGAAGATGTAAATGAGAGTGGTGCAAATAAACCCCACTTGATATCAAGAACGGGTCGAGCTGGTAGAAAGGAGCTTATCAACATTAACATCAAGTTTATTAATGGAGGGGCAGCCTTATCAGTCATCACCATTTTTCTATCTTTGAAATTGGCAGTGACTTAATATGCAACCAGATTATACGGTTCAACAATTCCATATTTTTCATTGTTTTCTGATTAACCCAAAGTCATTTTAGAAGAAACATAAAAAATGTGAGGTCGAAGATGTTATGCATCGTATTCAATTTATTAAGCAATTAATTTGAATAGAGTATTGTATAGGTTTAATAGAGGAATGGCCGTACCAACCTAACTTGTTATATTTCCAATGTTACGAAGTTATGCAAGAACATTATTTACACAATTTGATTGGTAAACTTACAAGTTGCAACCACTGTTCTGACAAAACCCTAATTAAGCTCGTGGAAATGAAACAAGTTGAAGCATACGGATCAGCCTTGTAAACATTTTCTCAAAGCTTTTTAAAACAAAAGGGTCTCCAAATTTGAAAACGGAAATACAAGAACATAAAGAGAGTAGGTTAAGAAAGTGGATAGTTAACCTAACCATGAAGGCAAGTGATGGTCGAAGAAACGCCGTGCGTGTACTTTGAGACGATCATCCAATTTAAATACACCTTAATGAAGCCGATGGTCCAGCTCTACTACTACTACGCCTAATTAATTCATTACCAAAGCTATATATTATACTAATTCTTCTCTGTATGTTGTTATCATCTCCACGGCACTGTTAGATTCTTTTTTTTAAAAATCAATCCAAATTCAAAACAGATGTTATCATATCTGTGAATGGATGATCTCCCAGCTTTTCTAATGAAAGAAAAATGGTTTGATGGGTCGACGTGTGTGCTTTATGGTTGTGCCGTAAAAAGCTTCGTGCATGCGTAAAATTAAATACGGGTGATGAGAAATAATATTAGGCTGAGATGGTCGAAATCAATATGTATGTTGAGGTAGCAGCTGGGGATATTTACATGCCCGAGCTAACAAATTTATGTGAAGCAGGCTGTGATTTCTCTGTTGTTGTCTTCACGTTTGTGTGTTTATATATTTGGTTTAACATTTAATTATATCGAGTATCAAATCAGATCATTAAACGAAAAAAAAATTTTGAACACTTTTTTATTCATTTGAATCAATCAAACTCTATTAAGCTGATGTAATTGATCAAATCATGTATACGTTAATTTGTTAATTGTTAAACGAACCTGAAAATTTGATGTTATCAGGGATTAAATCATAATTAATCGTCATATAAAAAATCATAATTATTCGAATTTATAAGAGTTTTGATAATATTCCACAAAAGCACCAAAACACAGCCTGGTATTGTGGGATAAATGAGTATGAGACATGGAAGATTTCATTTTTAAATTTAAATCTTTTCAGGCTCGTGGAAGTGTAGAATTATTTGTTTCGATTTTGTAGTTATATATCATTGTTTTTAATATAGATTATTATATTTTATATATGCGGTAATTTTTTTTATTTTCACAAGCGTTTTGTTTTTATGATTTATAGTTTTGGTTTAGGGATTCAATTTTATTTTTTTAATTATATATCTAGAATATGTTGTGAAGTGAAAACAAAACACTCTCTTGTTGATGCCATTGCCCTGAAGCCATACTGGTTGAAGCGAGGCAGATAGGCAACTGACTCAGTAAATTTTACTGTGTTCCCAACGATCACCGGTCATTGCCTTTGCCCCTCAGATGTTAACGTGTATCCGTTGGGTTAAATTTGATTTGAATCACCCAATTCAATACTTCGCCTGGAAACGGTTGTCCGCATTAAGACAGGCAGACCTTCGAACCCATCTCCTCGGTTACACCAGACCCAACTACAACTTCTCATGTGAATAAATTACTCACAACTGGCATGTCCTTCACTTGACCCCCCAAATGTAAAAAAATGATGTGGATTTATGAATCATTTGAAACGTGCGACTTTGCTGCAGGCTCATACATTTGCTGAAGGTACAAACTGCATGTCCTCCGCTTAGATTTTAGAGGGCCGAAGCCCAAGAATCACAACTTGCTTTTTCACCGAAGTAGAAGCTCATACATTTGATGTGGATTAAACTTGGTACCATTGCTTCCTTCGTCACTTGGTTTGCTAAACTCATCAATATTTTGAGGGGAAATAGGAAAGGTTGTTGTTACATGCGTAAACGAAGTTCGAATAGTGTCTAATTCAATTTGTTAAGATTTTGAATAAGTATAGGGACGTCTTAGAGATTTTAGGGGCTTTGAGCGAAAACTAAAATCGATCTTTTATATAATGAATTAAATTTTTTACCCTTTTTTGTTGTCCTATTTATCTACTAACAATAAAAAAATTAGGTTTAGAATTAATTATGATTTAAGATTAAAGTTTAAGGTATTGATGTAGAGTTTAGAATTTGTGATTTAGAATTTATGGTTAAGGCTTAAAATTTATTTTTTTTAGTATTGAACATAAAAATAACACCGATTTTTTTATTCATCACATTTGTTTAAATAATAAATTTAATATTTCAAACACTTTATTTTTATTGTTAAATTTATTTATTTATATATCTAAAAATATTAATTTTAACCATTAAATTTCTTTAATAAATTATAAAAATTAAAAAAAATAATTAAATTTAGGGGCCTTATGTTTCTTGGGGCCTTGAGCGGCTGTTCGGGCTCCCCCTCAGAGTCGAGGTTGGTCGAGTAATTTTATCAAGTCTAAAAAATTTAAGTTTGGTTTGATTTGTTAAAAATTCGAGTCGAGTTCAAATTTGATTCAAGCCTAATCGAATCAAATATTTACAGATCTTTGATCACGTCAGACTCAAATAACTCATCATCTATCACGTCTCATTTAGAGTATTGTTAGGAAAAAAAATTGATACACAACACAAGTATACACTCAAGCTTGTTAATTTTATGATGGTGTTAATTTAGGTTTTAGATGTTTAAGTTATTGGGTTTAGAATTTAAGATTTAGATTTTAGGGTTAAGTTTATGAATTTAGATTTTAAATTATAAAAATTAAAAAGTTTAGTATATTATATTTTGAGTGGCTCGCGAGATTTTCGAATTGGATATCAATTAACTTAACTCAGCTTGTTAAAAAGTAAAGCGAGCTCAAACTCGAGTTAAATATTAAATGAACTTTAATCGAATCAAACTCGAATCTGTCTCATTTTATCTTCGGCTGTTCATTTGCATCTTATAAGATGCCTTCGGTTTAAAAGTGCACTTCATAAGACCATTTGTAACTTTCTTTGGACTAAAAACCCAAACCCACCAACTCATTGGTAAAGGTCGCACCGCCCTTACCAATCCAGCATAAAACCAGAACCCATTTAAAACAAATCCCCTCCGTTTAGTTTCAATAATGGATGTAAATCAAATATATTTATGCGTTTTATTTATATTAAACCATGTATTTCTAAAACAATATCATCAACTTTTAGTGTTTTTAACCCATGTATCATCAACTGATTTATAAGGTTAGCTGCAGCCTGCAGGCGTTGGTGGGTGACTGACGAACTTCACTTTTTAAACAAGCAAAAACATTTCTCCAACTTGCACATTGTTAGGCCAACAATCAAACCGACAGAACATCAATCCTACTTTTGTTGTCGCATAAATAATTTAGTTGCCATCTGGTTCAGGAGTGGACTTCAGAAAAAATGTGGGACAATTTATTCAGTTTAAGTTCCTCAGGATGCCATTTTTTGTTTTGTCTTGTCTCTCTATTTATTAGATCCGTCACATTTAAAGATAAACTCTTAAATACCTAAATAGAATAACTTCAGTTTTTTTCATTTACCGTATCACACCCTATAAACTAGATTACATAATAAAAATACAGAGTAATGTAATATATCTGATATTCTGATGGATCGAGTTGAATCCATTAATCTTAGTTTTGAGTAGATATTTGTCTGTGTGCAAAAACTTAGAATTCATGGTATGTAACCCTTCAAATTATTTCCACAACAAAGGGGAGAGAGGGTCAGCAGGTGTTTGTCTGTTAAAAAAACAGTTTAATTTGCATTTTCAAGTCATTCAGCTGTTAATGTTAGTTAGGTCTGAAAGGTTAACAATAACCTAAACTCCCCCGATATACTTTACAACCCCACCACGTAATCTACAAGTACACCTAACCAAAAACAACATCGAATTCCTTGATTTTCTTTTGTGCGATGATAATAAAATCATCCCTCAAATATTTAACGTTATTGTTTCTCAATGTTTTAAACTCAAACTCTACAACTGTGTGTCGATTGCATGTTATAACCAGACCTATAAACCAGAAAATATTCTGACCTAAATAGCAGACAAATATATTTGGACAAAGTGTGGTTAGCTTGAATGCAATAGTAGTTTTGAAATGAATGGAAACTGGTATGTTTTCAAAATAAGGTAGAGGATCATGTAAATGGTAGATAGGTGGGTTATGAGTAGAGGTTGTAGGTTAGAAACTTGGGAAGACGTTGAAAGGGAAACGAAATTCAGCCCACCAAGCAACCTCTCTTTCCCTTTCCATTTGTGTGCGGAAAAAAGTGGATGGATTACTCAAACCCTAATGTAAAGCGTTCGTTAGACAAAACGTTGGCATCAATCACCGCCACCTCCAACTATCTAACGGAAAACACTTGCCCTTTTCCTACTTTCTCCCCTTCCCTTTCCATATATATATATATCATCTACTTTCTACCTTCTGATCTCAGTTCATTGCGCTTTTAACTTCCTTCTTTTCTTTCTATTCATCGAGTGAAAGATCAGCATCAGCAACGGTCAGATGTGCAGCAGAGGTCATTGGAGGCCGGCGGAAGATGAAAAGCTTCGTGAGTTGGTGGAACGCTACGGTCCTCATAATTGGAACGCCATAGCCGAAAAGCTTCAAGGGAGATCAGGTACCAAGTTTGTTTCCCTTTTCAGAAGCTAGGGTTTGTTCCTTGTATAGAACATGCGAAATATGATCTTGTTTGCTTTTTGTTTGATTAATCATCAGGGAAAAGCTGTAGGCTGAGGTGGTTTAACCAGTTGGATCCGAGGATCAACCGGAGCCCTTTCACGGAAGAGGAAGAAGAGCGGTTGTTGGCTGCTCATAGGATCCATGGAAACCGATGGGCTGTGATTGCTAGGGGTTTTCCCGGTCGAACGGATAACGCTGTGAAGAATCATTGGCATGTTATCATGGCTCGTAGAAGCCGACAACGATCCACCACTCTCTATGCTAAATCGTCACTTCCCTATCATTACCAAAACCCTTCTCAGCCTCACATAACTCATGGTTTCGCCCCAACTTTTTACAAGTACGAGCAAGGGTTCCCTCACGACACTTGTTCTTCTCTGGATCCGACCCATTGTGTCGCGATAACCCAAGGTGCGTATAATATTTAAGATTTTTCTGTTTAAACCTAAATTCATTTCGTATACAACATAAGTAAACACATTCGATTTGCAGATCAGAAAAGGCAGGCAATTGAATTCTATGATTTCCTTCAAGTAAATACGGATTCCAATACAAGTGAAGTGACAGACAACAGCAGGAGAGACGACGATGAAGTAAACCAACAGGCAATGCAACAGCCTGGTCCTGCCTTCTTGTCGCTGGGAAGCTCCTCCTAATGATCCTTTCACCATGTCCGCAAAACACTCACCACTTACAGCAATACAATGTAAAGAACATAAAGGAAAAGAAAAACTAACTCCAACATTTGATAGGTGGTATTGTTGCCACTGTATCATTTGACATAACCTATATTTAAGAAATTTTATGAAACAATATAGGCTTTTTTTATATATACAAAGGAAAAACATCACGATTATGTGTGCTGCATGTATAGCTTATATGCACAAAAGATATAGATGTAAACCCTTTTGGATCTATGGAAATCATGAGATTTTTAATTCAAGGTTGATCTAATCTGCTCATAATCCATTGAAAATTGTAAATCATTCTATCATTGTTTTAAATTTTTTATGTTATGCTTGGGAGCATTAATTTTAAAAATAAATAGATTTAGATTTTGATTACTATATTTTGTTTTTTAAGTTTAAAATCATAGTTGGACATCTAACAAATTCATGAAATATTAAGTTATGATTTGATGCACAATCAATGTAAAAAATTACACAAGCAATATTAAAGTCTAAAATCTAAATTCATGGTTATAAAAACATAAAGTCTTAAATTCTAAAAACTAACAAAAAAATTAAAATTCTAAACCTTAAAATCTTAAAATATACTTATTTCTGGAAAAAAAAATCTCCACAAATGCATCAAACATTTTCTCATAAACATAAATGACATGTTTCCATGTATTTCAAATTTACACCTTCTTAAAAATTTAAATTCATCTTGGACATCTAACAAATTCATGAATTATAACCTTAAAGGGAGCTCACTTTGGCAAACCACTATCAAAAGTTGAAGGATGGATATACTCTAGTTGAAAATCTGGATGGTGGTTTTAAAGCAAGCAAAGTTTGGGAGGCCTTCGACACAAGCATGACCATGTCCCTTGATTTAGGAGTATTTGGGGAGGATTGACAATACCTCGTCATTCCTTCATAGTGTGGCTGGTTATCCAGGACAGCTTACCAATAAGAGCTAGAATGATGCGTTGGGAAGGTCTGATCGACACGCAGTGTCTGTTATGTGATACTGACCTGGGGAATAAGAACCAACAGTTGCTGATTGTATTTTTTCACGACAGATTTAAAGTGAAACAATGCTGGCATATCATAGGGCTGATCATTTGGATTGTTAGTTGAATATGGTGCAGTGGGTACTGCAAGTGCATGGCAATTGGCAAGGGGAAGATTTTGGGGGCTGTTATTATTAGATTAGCATGGTGTGATTTTCTCTACTATATTTGACAGGAGAGAAACCGCAGAGTCCACGGGAAAAGGACAAGGCAAGTTGTTGCTGTTATTTCCTTTATCAAGAGAGAGATTCGAATGAAGTTCTGGTTATACAAGGATTATCTTCTGTTTTTGCTGCTGACTGAGATATAGTTTAAACTGTCTGTTCTTTCATTATTTGTATAATTGGTTTTCATTTGGATGAGTTGTATATGAATGATTCTTTTAGATAAATAAAAATGTCTCATTTGTCTTTAAAAAAATCATACAATATTTTGTAAATTTGAATCCCAATTTAACGAGAGATTATATCATGAACCCTTTTCACCACGTCATCCGTGGTCCATGCAATCAGGTACATTCATCTTTAAGTAACCGTTTAATAACTACCCACTCACCTGTTACAAGTAAGAAAGAGGTGACTATTCACCTTAAAAAATATGAGATGGATAAATCTAATTGGTTGAGAGCACAAATGATGTGGTATAAATAATTCATGATATAACTTCTTCGATTCAACAGTAAAAAAAACCATAAAGTGTAGTGAAGGTGTTATAGGCCTACGTTTGGGCCAACATAATATCAAACTTCCGCTGGATACAGACTAAATTTAGTATCCAATTCCATTGTTTTTGGTATCCACTTCTGATAAGACATTGAATCATATAAAGTAATGTAATATAGAATATAGCAGCATGCAGCATGCAGCATGCTTATATAACAATTAACTCTGTTTATTCTCCAGGAAAAATATGGCTTGCTCCCCAAGCTAACCACATTCATAAAAACAAAGTTAAATCAACTCTGATTACTTAATATGCTAAGCTACGGTTTAACTCTGCCCTCAGTCTCCATGTTCTTCAAACTTTTAAAATTTAGTCCCTCTACTTTTAATTTCAGAATTTTAATTTATAAGACCCCCCGGTAGTGGCCTAGTAGACGGGGGTTCACCTTCCCCTCCCCACGTTCTGAGATCAATGCCTAATGTAATAAAAAATTGATTTTCTAGAATTTAAAGTTGGGGACTAAATTTAAAATATCCAAAGAGTGAATGGACTTGGAACGAATTACATCAAAAAGGAACTGCATGTTATTAGAATCCAGAGAACAATATTCTATGTAATTATACCCTTTGCAGTTTGGTTGGTGGAACTGAGATAAAAAAGAAAAGAATGACAAGCTAGCAACATGATGGGGAAAAGGAAGAGAAGCACATTGTTCAAGAAAAAGTCAAAAAGAGAGAAGAAAAAAACATAAAAGTTCCCAGCTTTAGCTTTTTGCCTTTTTGTTTTGGTTGAAATGGTGAAAAAGATGACAGCAAAAAATGACAGAGACGAAAAGCTAAGAAGAAATGGTGGCCCTGTGCAAAAGAAAGAGAAAAATGCATAATTTGCTTCTTCTTAATGCCCCATGGGACCTTACTCTGATGCACATACGAAAGTGAACAGCTGAATGAATGAATGGAATGGAGTTTGGTTGGAGGAGTTGAGAGCGACGACTGAGAGTCTGACATTAAAAACTAGGGCACTGAAATCCATGGAGTGTTTGAACACATCACTTGGAAAAAGAACCATCACGTTCTTCCTTTCCTTCTCTCTCTCACGCTTCCATTTGTACTGATATTTGTCAATGTTTTGAGGGCTATGTATATGCAATTGGTGCGTGCTTGCAGTTCTTCTCTGACCATTCTTTAATGTCACCTCCATTGATTGTCTTACACTCCGATGAGTCCAACCAGAAAAGCCAAAATAACCCAAAACAAAAGCTGAGCTGAGGCCTGATCAGGCCAAGGAAAGTTCATTTTCAACTCTCTCTCTGATCTTTATTCAATGAAATAGTATTGATCCAAGCTTGTACGCATAATTAGAATTTATACCAAATAAAAATCCATATAATTCCAAGCTTTTCATTTAACCAAATCAAAGAACAAATCATGTCACACAAAATGCAGGATACAAACATTCCACTAATCAACTTTAGATGTATACCATCAGTAGATTATATATCGAAACAATGCCATTGTTTTATGTGTTAGTATCCTTAGTAAGATTTGTTCGAATTGTTCAACCAGTTCCTGTTATAGCTGATGAAATGTAACTCACAACAAGAGAGTGATCCTCGGGAGTTGTACTTGCTTCTTGAAGCTGCTGCTTGCAAGCATGGCAAGTGATTTGAAGAATGGTGTTGTTGATTTGCTTCGTCGCAGCATCTTTCAAAGCTCGAGCCTTCTCCAGTTCTACTTGTGCTTGCTGTCTGAGTCTCTTTGCCTTGGCAAACTCTTGCTCGGCGAAATAGATCAGGCTTTTCGCTTGCTGTCTCGCTTTTTCGGCATGTGCTTTCTCCGCCATCGCCAACTTTAACTGCTCCTGAGCATCGGTTTCCATGTTAGTACAAGTTAAAGTCGGTTCGGTTTTCTCGTCAATGACAACCGTTGAGCCGATCGAGAGCTGTAACCGAGTGGAATGTTTATCGTCTGTAGATGCACGGGGCACATAGAGCTCCCTTGATGTGGTTAAGAGTTGAAGCTCCAAATTGTGGTAGGGGACATTTTTAGAGGAGATATTATCATTCCTAGGGCTGAGGAACATGGTCTCACTAGATGGACTGGTGCTTGAAGCGGTTCTAGACAAACAAGCCGGCTGTATTTCTTGGGATTCTGACCGGATATGGCAAACATCTTGATGTTCTATGAAACTCTCAACTCTGAAAAGATAAAGCAATAAAGGCAAACATAACCGATTAGTAATAAGAAACCAGTCTTTACATATATAGTATTATAAACTTACAACATAGTACGTAGCATTATATTTTGGTACTAAAAAAAGTTAAACAACTATATATGTCATGATTCTACACATAGATCAAAAGTTGCATAAGAGTAACTATTCAAAATTAAAAGTTACTATAGTAGATATAATATAATCATAATCCTAACTATACCATGCATGTTCATGTTAACAGATAAAGTAAGTAGTTTTTTTATTTAGGGTTTAGAGTTTCCATGTCTTTGGTATGGTAAAAAACTTGTATAGTTACTGCACATAGGAAGATCTCTGACTGGATAAAGAAAGACAAGATGACATGAAAAAAATCATGTTGTCACACAAAGCTTCGGGTTTCGAGCTTCCGTCGGTAGGATTTGAAACGAACAGCAAGACCACCAAAGGAAAAGTGATCATCGGGGATGTGCTCAACTGTATATAAACAGCTAAGGGTTCCATCAGTCAAAATAACAAGTTTTTCTTTCTTTACTTTTGTTTTCTTCCCCAAGTCAAAGCACAAAGTGATCAAAAAGAAAGGGACATGACATGATGAGATAGAATTCAATATTGTAATCAAGGTTTGGGACTGGCAATTACTTGAAACTACTAGCAAAGGAAATGAAAGAAACCTTGAGAAAACTCTGCCGCAGTCGCAAGAATGGCCTCGGGTGCCGCAGGTTTTAAGATGGGCCTTATAATCAGATTGAACCGCATATCCCTTGGAACATTTCTGGCACACCCATTGCTTGTGATTACTATGTTTTCTCCTGAAGTGCTTCTTGATCCCAACCAGATCGCCTAGAGCGTGACAAGGATCATGGTGCAAGCAACTAGGCTCGGGGCAAACGAACACCCTTTTTCTCACCACCGGAGTTTCTCTCTTCAGCAACTTCCACGGCACCTTGTGTCGCCGCCGGTGCATCTGTAGGTTTTGGTCCCTCTGAAACCCTTGGTTGCAGATCTCGCAAACATAACGATCTGATTCCAGTAGTGTTTTTGGCGAAAGAGAAACCACTTCTGCATCTGGATCTAAACATCACCCCCAATATAATATACTTCAAAACTCAATCTACAACCCAAAATCATATTGCATATTATATATGATATGTAGTTATGTACCGTACGTACCTGGTGTTCCTGCAGGTCTTCGTTTTCTCTTGTTGTTATGATTACCGTTCTCAAAGCAAGCAAATGGCTCCGAAGAAGAGGTATTGGCCAACATGGATAAATTTTGCAGCAAATTAAAACCTGATCTCCTTGTTCAATATAGAAGCAAAGAGGGAGAGAAGATGGTGAGAGGAAGGGAAAGGAAAGGAGTTTTTGATTTGATTTGTTTGGGGTTTGATGGTCGTCAGCTTTCCTTTTTACGTTTGCTTTAAACGTTCAGCTTTTCCTTTCTCTGTTAAATTTTCAGCTCTCATGTTCATCAGGTATTTGTGTATCGTATAGTAATGGTGTTGACTGTAGAGTGTCCTCTCCTTAATAAAAGCCTGTTTCATGACCCAATCAAATTGCTTCAAACTAGATCCCACATAGCTTAGAGAGAGAAACAAAACTCTTATAAATTCATAAAAAAAGTGTTACTTTGCATGCACCAAACAATATTTGCTAATGGCTGTAATGAACACCTACTATTCTCATTTTAAGCATAGTTAAGCATAATAAGTCTATAGTTACTTCTTTATCAAGTGACACATGTCGGCATAATTACATTACGAAAAATTATTAAATGGATTTTAGTCATCATATCACTCATGACTCAATAATTTTTCATTAATAATAAATATTAGTAAAATGTAATAATTTTAAGATACATTTTATATAATGGCATTGTACCATCGAATAACTGAATAACATTATTGTATGATAGATATCCCTCGTGACCAAACTACCTGATGTGTTATTAGTTCAATTTGAACCAACTTTTTAAAGATCATATAAGGGGGAAGAGAAATAGTACACATTATTATAACAATTGATATATGTATGTATATATATATATATATATTGATTTTAAAGTAAAACGAATAGTGTATTATTTCAATTTTACCCTAGCTTATATGTTAAGTAAGTAACATAGTAATTGTTTAATTTGTAGAAAAAGATTATAAGCAATGGTTTTGAGATGATGTAATAGATGGGCAATATGATTGCAAACCACATTCACCTGCTCTGCAGCATGTGTTTACGAATCCAAATCTCATCATCCCCCCTTCCCTTTAATAAACAGTACCTTAATTACCACAGAGTTGGGCAGCCTTATGCCTTATGCCTTTGCCATTCTCATTCTTATTATATTATTACGTGCATTGTTAACTATGATTCAATTTTAGAAAAATATATATATATAATTGTAGTTTTTAATGAATCAGAAAAAACAAACATTAATTGTCAATTATATTGATCATAAATGGAGAAAAAAGCCAACGGAGACTGGAACAGCCACAAAATTCCGACCGATTCATGGCAACAGTTGGTCTCAAACCAAAACATACGATCTTGCATGAGTACGTAGATACATTTATCATGTTGATAGTTTCACTGAAGGAATTTATATTTTTTTGTTTAGGTTTTGAACCATGTTCACTCCCCCGAATATTAATGTTAATGTAAATGCGGAGACATACATAGAAATAAAGTGTGGGTATCGTAGATGATGTATCTACTGATCAGACAAGGAGCGTGGATATGTTCTTTCTTTTCCTTTTCTTTTCTTTTCTTTTCATCTCCTTTATCTTTTTAGGTTGTAATGTGGGTAGAGGACCCTTTTTAGTCTTCCTGCATGTGCCTGCCTCCATCCCCCAATCACCCTAACAACTGTGACTCTGAGGGAATGGATTTGGCACTCTTAACCTTCACCCAATGGAAGCCCCCCTAGCTTGTTGGGGTTTTCAAGGGATTCGAAGCACGTAATTTCCATGCCTCACCACTGTGGGAGAAGAACAATAAAGCAAAAGTGGACAAAAAGAAGTTTTTTTAGTGGTGAAAATAACAGGGGAAAGAATCTTGAAGATAACAGATGAGGCGTTATTTGCGAGAGAAGATGAAGTATGTATCCAGCTTCTTTGGTTAGTATCTAAAAGACCCATGGATATGGATGAAGTAGGTGTTAAGAAGCTTTCGGCAGTAAACCCTCATAATGAAGAAGTGGGGGAATCTTTTTGATCCCAGAACCCCATTAGAAATTTCCCCCAAAGTCGATAGAAGGAACAAGGCATGTGAGTGGGGAGAAATCCAAAAAGACAAGTTAGGGTGGGAAAGTCCAAAAAGTCAAAGCATCAAAAGCCTTAGCTTTATAAAAGGATCCAACAATGTGACATTGTAGCCTTTACTTCACGTCGGGATCCATAATCAACCAAATAAATAAATCTAAATTATAAAACTGCAAAGTATATAACAGCTTCCAAATGGGATAATATGTATTTTATTGTGTAGCATTTGGAAGTTTGCATTTTTGGAAAATAGATGACGACCTAACATGAAATCAATCATTTTACATAAACCTTTAGTAGATAAAAAGTGGAGGAAAGTTGAGAGAATACTAATTGACCAATTGATAGCATTTCATACAAAGGGCAGGGGGTTGTCATGAATTTTTCCAGAAAATGATTGATAACCGGACACAAGAAAAAGAACTTCTTGAACGTCAATTAGTTCAGAAATACATCAAGTCTCAACAAAGCAATAGTGGGTTTATGCGGTTGGGAGGACCGACATCCCCCCTACCCCCACACACAAACACTCTACAACAAAGGGACTATCATCACTTCGCTAGCATCATCCTTACAAACTCTTCATAGTTCACCTGCCCATCACCATCTGTATCTGCTTCTCGAATCATTTCATCCACTTCCTCGTCTGTCAAATTTTCCCCGAGATTCGCCATCACATGTCGGAGCTGCAAAGTGAGAGGAACCAATCATTATCAGCATGAAAGAAGCTTGCTCCCTATAGTTATAACATTTTATATCAAATCTTGTACAATGGGTTTTGAGAGGAGAGGAGATTTCGGAGCAAACAGGGTTACAGGAGATGGGGAAGTACTCATCCTCTATTACCTCAGCTGCAGAAATAAAGCCGTTCTGATCCTTATCGAAAACCTTAAAAGCTTCCCTAAGTTCCTCCTCGGAATCGGTATCCTTCACAAGCCAATTTAAGAGAAACAAAAATCACCAAGTATAATTGATACAAACAAAGGGTATGGCATTTGGCAGATCAGTTTGTGATGGTAAGTTGATGTAAGTTCAAGTGCAGTGAATCTGATTGATGCCTCAACTGCTATAGTGGTATGCATTCAGTTCAACAAACTTGAAGATAAAATCCATGAAACAAGTCCATTCAAATACAGAGAAGTAATGGTAAGAGCAATGTTCAAACAATCACATTAGACTTTTAAGATACGAATGTAAACCAAATGAGACACAAGTTTGAAGAAATCGACCTCAAGAAATGATGCAACGCAAATACACAACTGAAAGAGCAGATGCTATCTGTCACTAATGCAGCAAAAGAAGAGATTATCACACAGAAGGAATGAAAAATAAACAAGTGCAAGAGAATGGTTTTTTGTTTATGGGGTATATGCATCAGGAAGTGAAAATACATATTGTTAGCATGTCTGATTCAAAAAACAACAGCCTACCAGTCTTCATAAAACTTGAAATAAAAAAACATAGAGAATTGCAAATGCACAGAATCGGAGCTTGAAATGCAATGCAATGTTTCGTCTTCAAGGACACTTTGATTACAATGTGTGTTCAATGGAATAAGCACAATGAAATACAGTGTTTCAGTCACCTTCATTTTCTTTGCCATCAAATTCAAAAACTCAGGGAAGTCAATTGTGCCATTTTGATCAGCATCAACCTGGTTGATCATATCCCGCAGTTCAGCTTCAGTTGGATTTTGCCCGAGAGATCTCATCACCGTTCCCAGCTCTTTCGTAGTGATGCAACCTACATGTCCGAGGCATATAACTTAAATAAAATATTAGGTGCCGAGGAATGTTTGAAATATAACCACACTAGGCCAAAGGCACAGTCCAGAATCAAATGTTGTCAGTAAATTAAAAACTAATCTGGTACAAAATTGTCCTTGAATTAGAAGCAAAACTGGAGAAGTTTTTGAAGAAACATGGAATCTCTGCTTTCAACGCATAGCATATCAAAAGCATCTCAGTGAGTTGATTGAGTTGAAAAAAGTCAACAAATGATTTTCTAGCTACCCATATTCAATCAAAACGGGATACGGCGATCAGTTAGGATCATACGACGACAACATCCTTCCTCTCAGGTTGACCCAACCCGACCCGACCCATCTCGTTTGGCAGCGCCGTAAAAGCATAAATCGGAACTATTCTCCGGCATACCCACAGGTCATATTCGAAACATAACACGCGTATGACTGCACTGTAGTAATACAAACTCTAAACTAACAAATATGATTAAAAGATCGGAAATAAGGTTCCAGACTCCAGTCCATACCCAAGAATGCTAAAGTTGTTCTATCTAAGGATCAGACATAGTATGTTGTCCTTTTCCTAGCATTTTTCCATGGAAGCAAAGCACATCAAAAGTATGCGGAAAAAAGAAACAATGAATTGAGCATAGAAATACCATCTCCGTCCTTGTCGAAGAGGCTAAAAGCTTCCTTGAACTCCGCGATGTGCTCCTCTGTGAGTTGTTCCGCCATTGTTCCCTCTTCAGAAAAGAAGAAGCTGTCCTTTTGAGTTTCGCAAATGAGTTGGTTGACTCGGTTCTCTTGCGTACGAAAAAGCTTCATCCGCGAACTAAGTTCCAAAGCAAGACTCATAAAGACTGACTCGATTCTTGACATATAAAATTGACGGTGGATATACGATCAAAAAATAATTGACGGTGAATACCAAAAAATATCCCAATCCACTGCGAATCTTTCTACGTCGTGGGCTAACAATTTTTTTTATATAATCCCCAAAGACTTGTTTCGTCTATTTTTTCCTACAATTACAGTCCAACAGATGAAGGAATATCCCCCGATATAAATTCTAATGGGCTTTTGGCCCAATGCTTGTGCAGACCAGATCTGTATTAATATTTTTTATTAAGTTAAATGTTTTTTTCCTACATGTTTCGATATCTATTGTATGACATGATTAAAATATTTTTTGTACTCAGACATGAGAACCCAAAAGGTATTATAAAACGAGGAACATAAATTCTTTGTTTATTGTGGGTGTTTTCGTGAATTAATGTATCGGTCATCTCACCAAAGTCACCTCAAAGTTAGACCCATAGTAGTGGCGTCCATTGTGTCAATAAGGTAGGCCAACATCTCTGATCTCAGGCCACACGAGAACCGTGAAGCATACAGAGGGATGTGCACAATAATATTTCTTTATTTTTTCGATATTAAAAATTATAAAAGATTGAGTACTTCATTAAAAGTATTTTTAAATTTAAATACAAAAAAAATATTACCCATGCAAATCATTCCACCACCCTGCAAAAACAAACACAAAATGATAAGAGCAAAATCTGTTTGCCTGTCAAACCATCTTTTCCCTCTCTGACTCCCTTCAGCATCACCATCATCCCTTGAACATATCCTTTTCATTCAAACCATCATTCGCTAGATGATTCATAATCCCAATGTTATTTCTCGAATCAAGTTCGAACGATATTAATCGACTAAATTTATCAATCTTCAAAAACATCTCTCACCACTTCCATGGTCTATGAATCGGATGATCCAACCAGTATAGGACAAGATAATTCCACTTTATGATCTAAAAAAATATTTTTTTTAAAAATTGTGATCATTTCTGTTCCTAAGACTTCCATATATGTTCATACCTAATCTTTTAAGGTATTCTAATTCACGATTCAACCCATTCAAAATTATTGCTTTGTATTGGTTGTGTTTTTCAAAGCAACTATCATATCTAAAAGGACCATAAACTAAGATATCTATTAGTCGATAATTCAATCCTCTAAATGGGAAGTGTATTGCCTAGTCAAATAGCAATCGGAGAGACCAACCCAAGTTGTCTAATCTGCTTCTTGCATGCTCGTAGGGCATAGATACTTCTTCCGTCACAACAACAAATTTCTATTATTGTGACAAATTTAATTTTGATAAAATTATTTTTATCACTATTAATACTTTTATCGTGACAAAATATGTCACTTTAAATTAGAAATATATATATAATTGTCATAAAATTTAAATTTGTCATAACATTTTGACATAATTAATAAATTTAGGTAATATATGGTGACAAAATATATTTTGTTATCATTGTTTGTCATAAATGTTTCCCTCCATTTATTTGGCGTAAAAAAAAACATATGATGATAAATTTTGTAACTATACGTTATATATGTATTATTACAAAAAAAATTATCACAATAAATAATTAAGTGATTTTTTGTGATAAATTATATTTGTATTTATATATTTGAGATATATTGATAAAATTTATTGTCATAAAATTTTCTTTCTTTTTTAGCGTAAAAATAATATAAGGACATGATTTGTAACTATAAGTTATACTTGTTGTTACAAAAAAAAATACTACAAATAATAAAATTTATGTTTTTGTGATAAATTTTGTTTATAGTTATAGATTTTAATTATAGTGATAAAATTTATTGTTATAAAATATTTTTCTTGAATTTTTGGCGTAAAAAAATCATATAGTGATAAGTTATGCAATATAAGTTATGCATATTTTTACAAAAAAATTATCACAACAAATAATGATATTCAAGTTTTTTGTGACAAGTTATTTTTGTAGTTATATATTTTAATTATAATGATAAAATTTATTCTCACAATTTTTCTTTTTTGCGCTAAAAAAAATCACATAATGATAAATTTTGTAACTATATATTTTTTCTTTTTTTGCGCTAAAAAAATCATATAATGATAGATTTTGTAACTATATGTTATACTTATTTTTATATAAAAATATTTTTACAATAAATAATAAGATTTAATTTTTTATGTTAAATTATTTTTTTAGTTATTTATTTTAGGCATTTTTAATAATTTTGAATCAAAAAGTCAAAAACAATCTTGATAAAGAAAGAAATAACATTATGAAACGTTGAATTTTACTTTTAATGAAAGACTGAATTTCCATATTCAATACTAATATTTCTCGTATTTTTGGTAATTAATAATATATATTGAGATATTTTTTATCTTTTTAAGATACCTATTAATAATAAAATTATATATGCTTTTCTATATAATTTAATTATGTTTATACAAGTGTGCTAGATTTCGAGATTATAGTCTAGGTTATAGCGTTTAAAATTTAGGGATAAAGTTTAAGGTTTAAATTAATAAAATTTAGGAATAAAGTTTTGGATTTAAGTTTAGTAATTTAGAATTTAATTTTAAATAATGTTCTTACAACAAAAATTAGGCTAAAAATACAAGCAATCATATATGACACAAATAAGATATGTTTTTAAATATGGGTTTAAATTTTTTTAGGGTTTATGCTTTTCAACATGAATACCAAATTTATGTTTCATGTCTTAGAAGTAGCATGCACCATACATGAATTTATGCGTCTAAGACATTGTAAATTCGTGTAAAATACATATAAATTTAGTTGATACGATGCACGTACGTAATACATCGAACTCAACTTAATCAAATATTAATACGACCCTAACATAATTTGATCCGAAACCAAAATAAATCATACGAAATTTTGATATGATTTACAAACTTATTTTTCTATGTCATCTATCATTAATATTTTTTCATATTATCTATAAATTCACACACATCCTTTCAAAACTTCTAGTTAAATATTTGAATTATTATTAACAAAGCTTATTTTAATTTTTAATAAAAATTTAAAAATACTTCTTAACAAAGTATATTTTAACTGTTATTTATAATAATATTAATAAATTATTATTGTTAAATATTTAAAAATTATTATTATGACACTTAATTAGATATTTAAAATTTATTACTTATTATTATTATTAATTCAATAATTTTATTATTAATAATATTAAAATAAAATTTTATTTACTTATTTTTTAGAGCGGGAATTAATTTTATATTAATAAAGTTTCCCTCTCAATATTATGGAAAATATTAGATTTGGGAGGGAAATTAAGGAGACTTTATTTTTTTTCTCCTATAAACATAATTTTTTTATCAAACCCTATTTATAATTTTATTTAGCCGTCTTAAGTCATTATCTCAGTATCATCTTAAAGAAGAAAAACAAAACTGTAAGTTTTTTTTTTATATTTTATCTTATCTAGTATATTATAATCTATAATTCGTAGTTTCAGTACTACATTTATTGGAGAAGGATCTTGGGATGCAAAGCAGAACCGGCTTTGTATTGTTGCTTGCCGAATAGAGGATGCATCGAGCAATTCCTTGGAGAAGTCTCACGTTGGAGATTGCACAACAAGGTTGAATTTGAGATTCCCAGCAGTCTTGTCTATCAGAAATACAACTACTCTTACAGAAGAAATTTGGAGCGAGAAGCTTAGGAATGAGTCTGGTTTGTTCAATAGGATCGTGTTTCGGAACACCGGAAGTAACAAGGGGCAAATTCAACTTTAAGGTTTAAAATATGAATACATGGAAACTGACAATGTGAAGAACTCATGCCCAATACAAGAAATTTTTATTATTGTGATAAATTTAATTTTGATAAAATTAATTTTGACAAATTTTTTATTTATTAATTTATAGTATTTTATAATATTTATTTTCTATAATTTTAATATGTTTAGAGAATGTTAGATCAAAATATTGACATTTTGTTTTCTTAAAGTTCAATACAATCTAACTTAAAAAATATGCCAATTGAATTGTTGAATAGTCAAAGTATGTTATTTTTAACCAATTAGATTCATAATAAATTATAATAAAAAATTTAATCAAAAATAAAAAAAATTATAAAAAATATTAACTTATCGTTAAAAATAATTATGACAATTATTATATTTCACAATAACAAATTATAACAAAGCTATTTAGTCACAAAAATTATGACAAATATTATTTTTAGTCACAAATAAATTTATCACTAAATTATTTATGACAAATAATGTTTTGGTCACAAAAATAACTTATGACAAATATTATTTTGGTCACAAAAACAACTTATGATAAATATTATTTTGGTCACAAAAATAACTTATAACAAATATTATTTAGTCGCAATAACAATTTATGACAAATATTTTTTCTTATAAGAAACTTTTAGTGATAAAATAAAATAGTGAAAAAAATAAAATTTGTTGTAATATGTATTTTTATCACGAAAACCATTTTTATTTGGTATTATAATTTAAGTTAATTGTGACAAAATTTTAATTTTTATGACAAATTTTTTTTTATGCTAACAAATATTTTGTCTCGTTAAGTTATATTTACTAACAAAATAATATAAGTGATAAATTAATTTTTGTCATAAAATATATTTTTGTCATAAAATTATTATATATTGTATATTAAAATAAAAGTCAATTGTGATACAACGTGTTTCTCGTGAGAAAGTAAGTATTTTTTTGTGATAAATATTTTGTGAAAATAAGATAATAGTAATAACAAAAATTTGTTGTAACAATAAATGATATAAAATGACAACAAATAAATTTTTTTCACAATATACTTTACATAACGAGATTGTTCTAACAAACATGATAACAAATAAAATTTGTTAAAATAAATATATCGTAATAAATTTAGTATTTTTAATAATAAATAATTTTGTTATAATATTACAAATTTCTTGTAGTGTGTGTCTGGTATCAAATTCCTCTGCTGACCCATTTTCATTATCATCACAATTATTTATTAAGGAAATAGAATATGGACTGAATCAATTTAGTGGCGCATATTCTGTGCTCAAGATATGCATGATCCACCCATCCCACCATCGTTGGTCTCCCACCACGAGAAACGTGCAAAGAGCGTGAATTATACGGGTGTAAATCGCATGATACTGAATCAATTATCGTTGGTTTCCCACCATTTTCGTATGTTTTTTTATACTGGTTTATACGGGTGCAAAGAGCGTGAATTATAATTTTTTACGGTGTAAGGTATGGGATGTAAAAATTTAGGATATGGTTTAAAATTTATTTTTTAAAGATTTTTTAAGGTAGGACATGCAAGGAGTAGGGGTGTTCATTACGGGGTACCCGGTTCCTTCGGATATCGATTTTTCGGCCCGTGACCTGACCCATTTATATCGGGTACTTGTTATCGGGTACCCATAAAAATCGGGTACCCGGCTAATCGGGTAACGGGTACCCGGTTCGTATATATATTTTTATTTTTTTTTATTTTAAAATTAAAAAAAATCACATATTAAAGATAAATTTTAAAATTTTATAATATATGAACAAACATAAATATTAGTGATTTAAAGTTAATTTTTAAAAATATTTTAATGTATATATACACATATATTTATTAGAGTTTATCGTTAAAATGATATTAAAAATATTAATATCATTTTTCTCTTTTGATTTTAACAAATTAATAAAATATATTTAAATTTTTTAAAAATTAAAAGTATAAAATACAAACATAAAATTAATTTAAAGATTTAAATTTAATTTTATGTACAAATATTAAGGAACTTACCATAAAAATATAATTTAAAACTAAAAAATATATATAATTTTAAATTAGTCGGATCGGGTCGGGTACCCGGTAATTAGAAAAAATCGGCCCAAGCCCGGCCCAATAATTCTCGGGTCGGGTACCCGGCCCGGTCGGGTAATTTTTTTTCGGGAATTACCCGTCATTTTTATTTCGGGTAGTCGGGTAATCGGGTCGGGTAATTTTGAACACCCCTAGCAAGGAGGCATGACTAAAGGAAAATAGATTTTTGTTCGAATTATATGCACAAATAATCAAATCCTTAACTATATTACCTCAAACTCTAAATTTTAATCATAAATTTTAACTCCTGATCTATAAACCTTAAAACTAATATATTTGTGATTTTTTTCTACAGTTGTGTATTAATATAAATCCTATAAATTAGTCGATTAACATGTTAAAGAATAATTCAGAAAAATAATTCTGGTATAACAAAAACCAATCTTCCCTCCAAATTGGTGACAGCTCATAGCAGTCTGTTAGGGTTTCTTCCCTCATGCGTTTCCCATGCTCCTTTCATGAGCTAATGTGTATAAATACTCTGTCATCTTTATCAATAGAAATCAATCCTTTATACTCTCATTTCTAAATTTTTTTGCCAAAAGCTGGTTTGAAACGCAGAAACAATTTGGAAAATAAACTGTGTTTGAAAAGTGATTTTCAATACAAACGCAAAAGCTAAAATTTCTAGCTTTTGCGTTTGGAAAGTGCTTTTAGAAATCATATTACAATTTTAACCTTCATTTATTATATTTTATTATAATTTAATTTTTACAAATACATAATTATATTTAACATAAATTATTTTTTTAATTTAAAAATTATATATATTCATATAAAAATTATATATTTTCTGAAAAGCACTTTTTAAAAATAATTTATGTATTTATTTATTAATATTTTTATATTTTATCATAATTTAAGTTACTATTATAATATAAAATAATTTTATTATCATTTAAATATATATTTTTAACTTATAACATCATGTCTAAAATAATTATTTATTTTTCTCAAAAGCACTTTTTGACAGCAATATTAAACACATATTTTCAAACTAAAAATTCCAAAAGAACTTTTTCACCGCACTTTTTAAAAGCAATGCTAAATCAGTTAAACAACACATACTATTCATTAATATATCTATTTCTTTCCTTTAGATAGTGGTGTGATTTTAGCTGACAAGACAATCAAACAGTCCAGATCCTGCTGTAAGAAATTCAATTCATTTTGTATCTGTTGCTGCGTTGAGGTTATTCATATATTAAGGGGGCCGGCAACAAGAAACACGTTGTCCCAACATAGAAATATTGTTGTAAGTAGGAGTAGTGTGCATGGAAGTAGAAGAGGTTTCACATGCAGCAGCAGCAGCAGCCGCAGCCGGACCATTGAAGCTCAGTGTGGATGATGTGATGGACAGATATATGGGATCCTTGAGTTTCTCCCAGCTGCTGCACGTGCTCCTAGTTTCATTCGCATGGGTGTTTGACGCACAAAACACATTAGTCACCATCTTTAGTGATGCTCAGCCATCCGCTTGGAGATGTAAAACTCTCGATCATCAGAACCACACGAATGCATCAACAACCTCGTCTTGGTGCATCAACAACAACAGCAAAGCACAACAGAATCATGTTTGTGGACTGGCAGCTGGGACATGGGAGTGGGTGGGAGGGAACACCACGTCCACAATTGCCGAGTGGAATCTTATTTGTGACCGAAAGTTTTGGGCTGCGATTCCGACGTCACTATTCTTTATTGGCACAATTTTCGGTAATCGTAACATTTTTCCCGATTTATTCAGTCTTATTAAATTAGTAAATTATCGTTTTAAAATTATCTTTAAATATTTTAATTAAATTATAACGAAGAACAACTATTAATCCTATAATAAAAGAGTACTTTCTTTTCCTCCAATTAGGTTTAGGGAAATTTTTAATGAGGCTCGTAGATGCATTTCTTTTTATTCCTTTTTATATCAAAAAAAAGTACTTTACCCTCCAAAAGATTGAAAATTCAATTTTGATCATAATCATCCTTGTGTGTATATGTCAAATGATAACTTCGATTTAATTCGTTAAAAAAGTGTCAATAAAATTTAAAAGGGTTATTTATACTTGTTATTCTAAAACACTATTAAATCTGGTCAAATCCGCATCAGACAGGTTTTATATGCTGATGCTTTTACAAAGAAAAAATAGATTTTATGTCTGAAAAAAAATCTATTTACATATGAAATCATACTTCCATGAGCGAGCAATTATTTACTGATCACTGTTTGTTTGTCATTCACAGGATGTGCATTCTTTGGTCGGTTAGCGGATGCATGGTTAGGTAGAAAGAAAACATTATTGGTGGCATGCATCTTAACCTCAGTCACCACATTCATCACCTCTTTCTCACCAAATGTATGGATATATGCACTTCTCCGATTCGCAAACGGTTTTTCTCGGTCAGGATCTGGTATATGTTGTCTTGTCCTTTCGACGGAAGCTGTCGGTCGCAAACGGCGAGGCCAAGTGGGACAATACGGTTTCTTTTTTTTCACCGCCGGCTTCCTATCTCTCCCATTCATTGCCTATCCCACAAGAGCTCATTGGAGGTATTTGTACAGGATTATATCCATTCCCCCTCTTGTCTATACAATTTTCTTAGTCTATTTGGTATCGGAGTCACCCCGTTGGCTCCTTGTTCGAGGGAGAAATAAAGAAGCAATTGACGTGTTACGCAAGTTAGCGAGCGGAAAGAAACTACCCAACAATATAGAACTCACAATTCCATCTTCAGCGACTACACAGACATGCAATGAAGGTAGTAAAAATGAAAGTCTATGGACCACAAAATGGGCTGCAAAGAGGATGGTTATTATAATGACATCTGCTTTTGGGGTTGGATTTGTGTATTATGGTATACAACTAAACGCCGAGAATCTTAACTTCAATTTTTATGTCACTGTTATAATGAATGCCTTGATGGATATTCCTGCTGTTCTCATCGGTGGTGTGCTATTGGGCTTCACAAACCGGCGTCTCCTTTTATTGCTGTCAACGGTTTCAGCCGGCGTTATGTGCTTTCTTTGCATCATATTCTCCTCCACGTCGAAAGCTAAAGCAAAGGCTGATACTGGGTCCAAAAGTACGAACAGTTGGCCTCAATTGACAATCGAAGCTATTGGTTTCATGTCTGCTTCTTTAGCGTTTAATGTCTTGTATGTTTACTGCGTGGAGCTTTTCCCCACCAACATAAGGAATTTTGCAGTGTCGATGTTGCAGCAGTCTTTGATGTTAGGAGCTTCGTTATCGCCTTTGATAGTGGTCGTTGGGCGTGTAAGCCCGTCTCTCTCGTTCGTTGTATTTGGGGCTCTTTCCATCTTGAGCGGAACGTTAAGTACGTGGCTTCCTGAGACTAGAAATGCTCCTCTTTATGAAACGCTTAAGCAGCAAGAAGAGGAAGAGAAACTCAGTCGACTATCACCCGATTCGCTGCCCACTGTGGTCTAGTTTTAGAGCTTTAAAATAAGACAACAATGGCATCTCTTAAACATTGTGCATTTGAATTAATATGAAATAACAAATTAATGCAAACTTTGAGCTACCATATATTTCCAATTATGTTGTGTAACAAAGACCATTACAGAGCTTCAGGAACTGATGAACCAGTCTAGTCTATCAACAACGACATAAAATGTTGTCGAGAGGGATCAACAACAACAACATTTTACACAAATTATTGTGATCTACTTCACTGGAAAACTTGGGAGAGTTCTGTTCTAATTCATCATTTTCAATGAACAAGAATTCAGTATTCTCTCTTTCGATGTTGAAGCCTACTCTTTTTATACTCTAAATTTTAACCATTGGATTATGTCGTCCATTATAGCTTCTCGTTCAGGTTCGATGAGGAGATCGTGTAAGAGGCCTTCAAATAATTTGATCGTTTTGTCAGTGGAGGCCTCGTCGTACAGTTTCTTAGAAGCTTTAGGATCGGTTACAGTATCTTCCATGCCGTGGAGAACAAGGAAAGGAACTTTCAATCTGCTCATGTTCTCCTGCAAGTAGGTTGTGATTCTAAGAATTTCATAGCCGGTTCTTACTCGGAGGGGTCCGGTGTACACCAGTGGATCCGAATACTTAGCCATCAGAGCCTTCGGGTCTCTAGAAACCGGCTTCCCCTTTTTATTTGCCATACTGACTTGGAACCTTGGAAATAGAAACGAGACAACCGGCGCAAGTACCTGCCATAGAAATGACATTCTACACTATTTATGTTCATCGAGGTAAGGCGGCAAAGAAAAAACGATATAAGCAATGGAATTCTTGCCACAAAGATCGGATGAGATGGCTGAACTCCCACAGCCGGGGAAGTCAGTATAATGCCTGCTACTTGCTCTGCAACCTCTGGATCAAGTGCTGCCTACATTTTATGCAAATAAAAAGAAACAGAATCAATGTTCGAATACGATTCGAAATACTACTTGAGCACTATCATTCTTTACAAAGCCTTACTTTAAGCACAATGGCCCCGCCCGTTGAATGGCCAAAGCAGAAGCATGGAAGACCCTCATTTTCAGATAAAATCCTTTGAACAAACAATTTCTGCGACAAGTTGGGAAGCTAAATGAAGATGGTTTCAATATTAACTTCAAATAAAAGGTGGCTAAACTAAACCTCGTAACATACCAAGTCGGCAACAGCATAATCAAGAGAATGGACGTATCCGTGTAGGCCATCACTTCCACCATGTCCTGCAGGAAGGATATTAGCTTCAGAATGAAAACGAAACGAAACAATGAAGTATGGAGTTACTTACCAATCCAATCCATTCCATAGACCTTGAATCCATTAGCATTAAGCCGCTTCGCGAAATCATTGTATCTACTACTGTTGTGTGAAGAAAAAAGAACAGATTAAGCAAAAGATTAAAAGAAAACTACAGAGTCAACTGAATATGACTCTCTAAAATGGCATTGAATCCAAATAGCATACCTGTGTTCATTCAAGCCATGCATAATAAAAACTACTCCCCTGGAAGACAAATAACATCAATTTCAAAATCAACAAAGTTGGAAAGAAAATCAAACTAGGAAAGAGAATCAATAACAAGATGAGGGAACTCTAAATTAAGAGGGTAGAAATACTGTTGCTTGAAGCTAATTGGAAGAAATAGTTTATTTAAGGTTTAAATATGTCACGGCCCCTATGCTATTTCAAAATTTAAATTTTGTCCATATACTTTATTTTTGTAAAATCGAGTCCATATACTATTTTTTTATTTGAAAATAATGGTTCTTCTCCTATCTTCTCTGTACAACTGTCATGAAGAAAATACATTAGGTTAGCTGATAATAATAAAATTGAACCCAAGTAAGGAGATGGATCAAGGTTTTCAAAACAAGGATAATATATGAACTCAATTTTGTAAAAATAATAGTGATTAAACTTTGGAATTTAAAACAATGCAAATACATATTTAATTTTTTGTTTAATTGACAGGTAAAGGGTTTGAATCGCATTACAAAATTCGACTTATAATTGATCTCTACGATAGTTGATTTAGATTAGTCCGTCCATAAATCGTTAAAATTATTAATTAATAAATTTTTGCTGGATTAAGATATGAATTGATAAAAAAAAAGGATCATATAGGAAGGGGGAGGGGATTATGTAAAGCTGACCTGATTTTGAATGAAACCGGAGTCCAGGACTGAATAAATAAATTATCACCTCTTGCACTAGAAAACAACGAAAACTCCCTGATAACGTCAGGGTCGTCCTGAACAACCCTCCGAATCGCCAGCATACGCCTCGCCGCCGCCTCTTGGTCAATGGAAAACGCTGTGCTTCTCTGCGGTACAATAGCCACCGGAACCCTCACCACAGGCGCCGACTCTTTCCTCTCGCACTCCTGCTTTTCATCCTTCCCCTCTTTCTCCTCGGAAGTCTTCACGGAGACACGTCTCCGTCCCCGTAACGGAAACAACACCAGCAAAATGACGGCGTTTAAAACCAGCAGCAAGCTCCTCAATGATCGTAAGGAGAAGAGTTCGTTAATAAGGTCGCTTACGCCCGACGTCAACGGTTCCACCCCCATTTTTTAAGCAATTAGTTTTTTCAAGATTAAATTTTCTGTCTCTTGGCCCTTGTTTTTTGCAATGGTTTCACTGGAATTGGAAATAAATACAATTAAAAACGTTTTGAATTTTAGCTTCTATGGTTCATATGATAATCGCTCCGGTTGACGAGCGTATCATCAACCTAGAGAAACCAAATCAAAACGAAACAGAAAATTGCCAGAACACTTGGTCTCTAGGTTTTCCAAGAAATAGGCTTTGTTAAGGTCTTATAAGATTAAGGGTTTACCAATTTTAGAGCCGATCCAAATCCAACCATTCATTTTCCTGGACAATGAAGGGAGAACTGTTTACAGGTAATACAGACTAGAATTTTTTAGACGTTGCTTATGTGGAAGAATTTATGGCAGAGAAGTACAAGCATCCAACTTGGTTTGTTTTTGTTGTTTCAAAGTCGACTGGAAAAGGAAAAAGGATGGCGGGAAGCACGTTCCGGATATGCCGCGAACTGTTGGAGCTGGAAGTTGTTTAACGAAGCAACAGACAGCGACAAGTGTCGGTTCCAACCAGGGTTTCCTTGGTAATTTTATCAGAATCATAGATTAGTTGTTTTATTTAAAATGGTTAGATTTTAAGAAACAAACTGAGGAACACCGTAATCGTTCATATGAAGATAAACGGTTTATGAATTTAAATATATGTAATTATTTTTGAAAGTACTTGAGATCTTAGGACCTATATGATTAGACGTATACTCTTCTCAAATAAATATTTGTGTATGTGTATAGACAAATAATAGTTCAACGATTTATATGGAATAAATTAATAAAAATTAAACTCAACCAATTCATCTGCTATTATTAGGTGGTGTGATGGTTCTTCAGTTTATCTTTTAATTATTAGGTGAAAAGTTTGATTCTTATTTATAAAAAAATATTTAATGGAAATTATTTATCGCTTAACAACAACATCCATTGTAAGATTCAAATATATATTTCAATTAAGTTATTTGTTTATTATAATCATAAAATATATGGTAAATATGGGTGTTTATTAACGGCTCACAAACAGCTTGAAATCGACTCTATCAAAACTTGATTTAAATTGACTTGAATCCAACTCGAGATTTTAATGAGTTTAGTCGAATAAAGTTTAACTCGACTTAATAAGTTTGCGAATAACTTAATTTTTTTATAAATGATTTTTGGTGGCAACCTTAAAAAATATGTTTCAAGAAGTTTAAATGCTAGGTAAAAATTCTAAAATAGACCAGTGACTTGCAAGATAATTTACTAATAAAATATTTAATTTTAAATTTCCAAATTATTTTGTATTTTCAAAAAAAAGTCTTTAGTTTTTATATAAAAATACGAATGAAAGTAAAAAAATATTAAAATCCTTAAGGCCTTTTCTTCTTTGTGTTTATCTAAGATTGTTAAAAAACTAAAAAAAGGTGTTACATTTGAATAACGACTTCATCCTTAATTTGATTAAAACAAATTATTTTATTTTTCTCCTCAATTCCCATGTTTTTCCTGAATTTATATATTTATATTAAGCTATAATAATATCATTAGATTTTACCTGTACTTGAATATATATAGTAAAACTTTTTCGAGTAATGAGTCAAGTCAAACAACGAAATATTTTTTAGTAAGCAAGAGTTGAACAAAATTTTATCAAACTTAATGAGTAACGAAACAAATAAATTAAAAAATTAATATATAAATCAAAGATTACTTAACTTGCGATTCACTCACTCAATTTACGCTGTAATAGTAACATTTTATATAAAATCCAATATTCTGATCTCCGTGCCTTTACAACCATTGCTTTTCTTACTTTCAATTTTCTATTTCGCATCATAAAAAGAATAAACAAACATAAAGACATCTTGAAGTCAAATTTCCACACCACTAAGAGCGTAAAGTGACAATGGAAATGGATCTTTGCTCTTGTGAAAAACTATAAATAACTTATAATATAAGTTTATATGTTAATTGCACCATACATTTTTAAATCATGACTTTATTTTAAATTATTTTTAAAATTTTGAGTGCTTTAATTTCATTTTAAATTATAAACCGTATTCAAAATTGGTCTTAAACTTATGAATGTTATAATTTTATCTCAATTTGATCTCTTATTTTTTAAATTTTAATTTTATCCTCAAATTATCATGTATGTTGTATCATAATCATTACATAATACACATAAATATTTACATGATAATTAACATATAATATGATTATCATATATTGATAATATGGGGTGAAATTAAAATTTTCAAAAGTTTAGGAACCAATTAAGAGTGATAGTCATAGTTGAGGATAAAATTAAAACATTTTAAAAAACATGAATCAATTTAAAATAAGAATTATTATTTAGAGATATGTGGTGTAATTAACTCTCTCTATATAATTAGTGAATCGTGATTTATTGCTTTAAAATATTATTTTTTCTTAAAATGATTTTATTAAAAAATAAATTTATTAATAATATATATTAGTACCAACAATGAATCGATCTAGTGGAATAGAGCACTAGTTCCCTTAAACAACATCAGAAATTTTAGATCGATAAGGTTATCCTCATAATAAATATCTACACTACTCTGTAATCGATCAATATATTAAATAAACCCAAAAATAATGCAATCCAACTAATAATAAAAAGAAAAATAATAAAACTGCATTATTAAAATTGATTTCTTTTCTATCAATAGAATCTATGGTGTTCTCTCCCTCCCTGTGTACCATGTCCCTCAGCTTAATTAAAACATATAGATTCAGTTACGTTCTCCACTCTGCCACTCTGATCTTCCTAAGCTGAACTCCAAGCTTGGATTTTGGAGATCTATACTTGATCCTGTTGACAGTTTTGTTGGACCACAAACCTTTCCCTGTAAAGTTTTGGATACTTTGTTTATTAACGTTATTTTTCATGTAAAGGTTAACCAATACAAGAGAAAAAAAAAAGGATATTCTTTCCAAATGTAGCGTAAATATTATGCATCGTTTTGCGGCAAATTTACTTTAATATTGAACATGAAAAAAAGATTTTCCAAACATGGGATTTTATTTTCAGAAATATTGAAGAAAGAATAGTGAAGGTGAAGTCGGATCTTTTAGATGCCGACTTTAAACAGTGCAACAAAGGAAAACGGCAGTAGAAGATGCCGATTTTGGGGTGTTTCACGTGGGTCTACAGAGTAGTCTTTGAAACACTGTTCAAAGTCGGGGTCTGACTTCACCTTCACTGTTCTTCTTCAATATTTCTAGAAATAAAAACTCATATTCAATAGTTTGGGAAATCTTTTTCCCATGTTCAATATTGAAGTAATTTTGCCTCGTTTTGCAGACCAAGGATTTTCACATTATCATGAATTCAAATCTAAATGACAAACAAAGTGTCTAGTCGCTTTCAACATGTTACCGAATCAGCTTTAATAAACAAACCTGCGTCACCAATCTTTTGTTTATAGCTAGAATGAGTGAGAGATTAGATGTTGAGTTGTACAATTTCTTCTTTCAAGAGTCAATCATATTAAGCACCTAATTAGAGTTTATACTAGACAGAAAATTGGAAAACTTTCCACGTTCACGCTGTTCTTTCATTCTTAGTGTAACTACAAATTACACTTACAGTCACCCTAAGCAAACCTAACGTCGGCTTTGTTAATTGAGTAGGATCAACAGAGCTATAACAGTTACCTCAAAGTGGTTTCCATAATCAGATGATAGAGCTTCAGGTCTGACACCAACCGGATTCTTTGAACTCGACGACCCAAATCCTCTGGTGCACCAAAAGTCATAGCTTAATCAGTTACATTTATTAAGTTAGCTACACATATTTTCAACAGTTAATCTAACTACATAAACCAGAGATTCTTTTACAAGCCTAGTGTTTAGGAATATATAGGATGTGAAGAAGAATATATTGTGAAAATCTGGGTTCAAAACATTCAAGTTATTCCTTCAATCTTCTATGTAAATACGACTCCACGTACGTTACTTTTCTTTTTTGTGAGGGCTATGAGTTTCTGTGCCTGCTAAAGATGGGTCTAAATGTTGCCTTTTTCTTTAAGTCAATAGCAAAAGATTTGTTTTATTCGTTTTTAAAAGACCAAAGTAGGTTAGGTACTTAGGTTAATGAGATTTTATTCACATTTATAATTTAGGTTTGGTTAATTACTAATTAGTGTCTTTAAATAGGAGTTTTTTGGTTATTTATAGTAGATTTAGGATTTGCTTGGAAAACGTAAAAAGTGCCTTATTAAATTTTCACCCATTTTAATTTTTTAATCTTAATTGTCATTAAATGGGAGAGGTAGAGATTGAGAGACATACGTAGACGAGGATGAACAGCCATTAACATTTTCCGCTGTTGATCTTTGCTTCACTGAAGTATTTGTATTTCTGATTGCGTCCAAACATTCTTCATCTTCTTCTCCTGATCCATCTGCCATATCTATACATTCATATTTGAATAAACTAACAAATTAATAAATAATAATAAACCCAGACATATAATCTATCAGATGCTATACGAATTAAACTAAAAGGTAGAAGAATATAGTTTTAATGCTTAACAAAACTAGACCTGATTCATATATCTTCAAATATAGTTCACAGGGAGGGCTGAAGAGTGTTAAGGCTAAACACTGAGACGTACCTGAGAAAGTCGCAGCAGCTGTATCAGTGCTCTTAACTGTTCTATACATCTGTAAATTTATTGGGAAAACAAAGATAAAAAGAAAATCTGGGTAAAAAATATCAAATCAAAATGCTTTCTCAAACTCTGTGTATAGTCATTATTTAATGGTTTGTTTATTGAACACGAGGTGGATGTTTGGTAAGGTGAGTAATTGCTTCAATTATTGAGAAATGATGGCTACTTTTGTTTTCTCTCTTTTCCTTTGACCTTTTTTCCATCTCTTCTTTTTCCTCTAAAAGCTGTAATTCATTCCCGACTCTACTTTTCCTGTATTTGATCATCAATTTCTTCTGCTTTCCATTGCCAAAACAATATATATTGATAACATGAAAATCAAAGGGATGTTTTTCTGTTATTTTCCTTGATTTGATGTACCTGTAAATGGCTTTTGACATGGGAAAGAGTTAGATCTTTGACATCCATTAGCTCTAGAACCGACTTTGGAGTAGCTCCTGTCATGTGTGTAATTCCCATAAACAAAAAAATAATTATAACAGATTCAACCCAAGCTAGATCTATGGGAAATATCACTAGAAAAGAAAACAAATGAATAGTTACTTTCATGACCACCGAGAAGCTCGACGGCATGAACGAAGCGAGCATGAAGAGAGCTGGTCCAACGCATTCTGGGTGCCCTCAGAGTCCTTTTGCTTTGCAGTCTAGGCATAAATCGCGAACCACCCACGGCCGCTTCGTATTGGGGCATTGAGACCCCGTTAAACCTAGACGAGTGCAACACCCAAGAAGCTAACGAAGAACAATTATAACCCGAGTTTGGAAACGGGAACGACGACATACAATGATTGTAGACCGGAATTCCCTTGATGGGTCTCATCCCAGATTCAAAAACATCGAGTTGGCCACTATTCGTGTGGCGTAGACTGTCGTAATTATCAGTCCCTGCAGCCGCCCCAGTGTTTGTTTGCTGAGAGCTTTCAGCTTGGAAAGCTCTGACGCCTTCTGGATTTGCCAAGGAAAGCTCGGTGTTTGCTAGGGAGCTGGTGCAGCCGGATTTTAGGCTGAGGTCGTCTTTGCTGCTGCTGGTGCTGCACCAGATATCGAAGGAAGGATGGGGCTCGTTTGTGACGGTGCAAATCGAGGAAGAAGCACTGTTGGGAGGTCTGATGTGGAGTGAGAGATCGGGAATCCGATTCAAAGAGTGTTCGCTGAAATCTCTTTCACGAGACATGTTTTTAATGCCTCAAGAGAAAAGGGTTTTCAGAGAATCTGATAAGAGGATGAACAAACACGGATTCTTGGGCAGCTGAGGGGAAGAAGGAAATCAAAACCCTTGTTGTTTTTAACAAATATTGCATATCTTCGTTCTAAACACAAAATTTAGTGTTTATATAATATAAATGAACAAAAATCCTGTTATTTTTAATGTTTTATTTATGTTTCGAGATTAAAAAATTAAATTTTAAATTACAATATATTAAAAAGTACACCATAAATATTATGTTGAATTTTTAATATGAGACGTAAATAGAAACGCAAAAAAAATTAAAGATTTATGCTTTTATATAAGTATTCATTAAAAAGGTGAAAATCGTATGTTTTTTTTTTGTTGCGACTCATTTGATATCTCATTTTAAAATAATGAGCATATAATTTAGGGTTTTTAGTTAGAGGTTGCGATTAAAATTTAAAAAATTAAAGGTATGTAATATTTTTTAGGGTCTACGTACGATTTATGATTTAGAATATAAAAATTAAGATTATAATTTAAAATTTAATTTTAAAAAGTTTCTAGAGAAATAGATTTTTTTTCCTCACCAACTGAATTCCATTTCTCATTGTATTATTCTACAATCGCACGCCCTTCTCTCTTTTCTACTAACTTATGCTACTATACGGAATAAGATGCTTTAGTTTCTATTTTTATTTATTGTATAATCTTCTTGTACACATATTTTAAAATAAAACATTAAAGTCTGCACGGGAATATTTATATTTATATTTCTTAATTTTATGCTGATTCTTAAAAAAAATATTTATTTAATTCATTAGATTTTTTCTTTGGGGACTTTCATTTTAAAATAATACATTTTATAAGCTCGTATTTATTATGTATCTTAGTCCCATGAAGACATGATTTCAAGTCACTTTGATAATTAGAGTCGTGATTTCTAATCTACCTTCCTCTTTGATAAAAGATATCACTTTAATTTTGGTTGATATTCGATTTTAATTCAATTACTAACAATCCATATTTTTTTTGCATTATAAAAAGTTTAAAGTTTATTAGATTAATTGCACCAGCCACCTTTAAAACATGGTCAATGTCAAAATGTCTAAAAGTTAAAATTTTGATTTTTTTAAAATAAAACTTCTTTTTATCTAAAGACCATAAAAAAAACATACAAAATCCAACCATAAACTTATGTACAAACCAACCTCATACTAAAAATAAAAAGCAAATTGTAAACATATTCTATCAAAATTTTATCTTACATCCTACCTAATTATATAAAAAAAATTCTCCGATCTTGGACACTTATCATACAATTTTCTATTACATTCTCGTCAAAGTTAATTAAAACACCTCCATGTAAAACAAAGAGTAACTGTTTTGTTCGATTTTTTCTTTTCCGTCACCTTAATTCATGCGAGTATAACCCAACAATGATATATTCCACCCTTGTAATATTAGCTTTCAAAGCCTTAGTGAGTAGTTGTAACTAACAAATAAATGATTTTTAGTTTTAATTCTTTCCCCATATAACAAAAGACAATATTAACATGATAACCTTACTGTAGTATTCTATTTTTTGTTGGTAATCTATCTAACACTATCAACCAAGTAATAAAAGAATGTCCAATAAATGATTAAACCATTCTAAACCACACGGTGCTAAAAGATAATATTTTCTGATATAACTATTAACTTTAGCAGTAATTAAATATAGTTTGATCCATGTATTTTAATATGTTTTGTGCCAAATCCAGATTGACATTTGATGTCCGATTGATGGTTAGATAGACGAAAAGACCTTGTCGGACAATACTACTACTTTAAGGACTCAATTAGATTGTGTTGAAGTTCAGAGAGAAATTCTCGTTCTGGGTGATAGTTTGGGGACCTTTCGTGGAATTAACCAAGTTTATCTGTAAGTCTTTGAATTGTGGATTTACTAGGCCTCAAAATAATTTGGGGTTGCGTTTCAAATTTTAAGCTCAAATTCGGACCGGCCCATATCAAATTTGTTTCCATTGTAGAAATAATTCGAGAAAGCTCTAAAACCCTTCCAAGTTTGCAATTTCTTGTTTGCAGAAACATTTCACTCTCGCACTTTTTTGCTTCAACTTTGTTATTCGTTAAAGAAGGCTAGCCGACGATGTCGCTTCGAGTGTTGAACCCTAATGCCGAAGTTCTCAACAAATCGGCGGCGCTTCACATGAACATCAACGCCGCAAAAGGGTTGCAAGATGTTCTCAAAACAAATCTTGGACCCAAAGGCACCATCAAGATGCTTGTTGGTGGTGCTGGTGATATCAAGCTCACCAAAGATGGAAACACTCTCTTGAAAGAAATGGTTCTTTCCTTTTCTTGTTCTTTGTTTCATTGAAGAAGATTTCATTTTCTTTACCAGATTTAAATGCTTCTTTTTCTATTACGGAAAGAAATGTTAAATAATTAGTTAGGGAAGATTCATATTTTTCATGTTTGAGAAAGGAAATGGTTTATTTAGTACGATCTACTGAGTTGTTTGACTGGAAAATGTTTCAGCAAATTCAAAATCCGACTGCTATTATGATAGCAAGGACTGCGGTTGCGCAAGATGACACTAGCGGTGATGGAACTACATCTACTGTGCTTTTCATTGGCGAGCTCATGAAGCAATCTGAGCGTTATATCGATGAAGGTTAGGACTCGTATGACTGATTTGTGTCCATGTTAAAGAACAGCTCAACTTTACACTTTTGTGTTGGATTTAAGGATCATTTTTTGTTGGATGACATTGGGATAATCAGATCAGTTGTTTCAGTCATGTTATTGCCTGTAATCTTGTCTTTCTAAGAAAAACTTACGAGCACGACTATTGTAAGGTTCTTTAGGACAAGTATTGACATATCATTTCCTCATTTGTGTACACACAGTCACACATACATATTCATATATACTTCCTTTTCTCTTTATACATTTTCTATATGCATAGTGACAAGGCTTTGGTTTAGGGATGCATCCACGTGTTCTGGTTGATGGTTTTGAAATTGCCAAAAGAGCTACCCTTCAGTTCCTTGAGAAGTTTAAGACTCCTGTGGTGATTGGTTCTGAACCAGATAAGGAGATCCTGAAAATGGTTGCAAGAACCACTCTAAGGACTAAAGTAATTTTCATTTTTCTACTCTCTCCCCTTTACTAGCTTATATGTTTTCAGTGACATCTGGTTTATAAGATTGATCGTTTGTATTCTCACACAGTTGTATGAAGGATTGGCAGATCAACTGACAGACATAGTTGTTAATGCTGTAAGTGGAAATATCATTTGTTTCTGCCGTTTTTATCTTTCAACACCTCAGTTACATAAATTTTTATTTGGTTTTGCAGGTGCTCGGTATCCGAAAACCAGATGAGCCTATTGATCTCTTTATGGTGGAAATAATGCACATGCGGCATAAGTTTGATGTAGACACGCGGCTGGTATGTTTTTATGCCTGTTTTATGTTGCACTGCATGTATTCCACCATTATCGATGATTGTGTTCTTGTTTATATCATTCAAGATTGTAGTATTCAATGTATTTGTTGGGGTTGCTGCTGTTTCAGTATGATAGTGAGTTCAGATTGCTTATTAATTATACATTTATTAATAGTGACTTCAGAATTTTGGTTGCTGCTAATTTTTTTCAAGAGATGCCCCACTTTAGCGGAAAAGTAGTAGTAGTTCTCTAGATTCTAATCAGTCTATTTGCCCATAGTCTTCAGGTGCATTATTATTTCCCCCTACAGTACCTACAATTAAAGTTATTGATCTTTTATTTCATGAAACAATGTTTCCTTGAATGAACATATGCATATTTGGCTTTATCAACTAAAATCTAGAAACTTCTATTTTTTGATAAAATGATCACAAATAACATGGATAACAAATCATGAAATTTATTGGTATTGTTCATTTATTAATATAGCTTTGATCGAGTTAACTTAATTTTCCCGCCTAGTGCTACCAATGTTTTCAAGTGCACTAGGCGCACTCGAGGCATTAAGAGCTCTTAATATCCTGAGGTGCAAGGTGCAAAAAAATGCTTGCTCGATTAAAATAATGCACATACATAACTTTGATCGAGTTAACTCAATTTCCCCTCCTAGTGCTACCAATGTTGTCAAGTGCACTAGGCACACTCGAGGTGCTAAGAGCTCTAAATATCCTTAGGTGCAAGGTGCAAAAAAATGCTCGCTCGATTAAAATAAAGCACATACATTTTATTATATTTTCATATATATATGTATGTATATGTATAGGGTTAGGATCTACTTACATGGTGTAAAACCCATTTAGTTTTACACTAATCCATGGCCATTGGATGAGTGAAATGAATGGGTGAGATTAAACACTCCTATTTTTCTCTCCTTAAAAATCTCCCTATTTTCAACTTCTCATCTCATCCATCAATTTCATTCATCCAATGGCCATGGATTAGTGTAAAACTAAATGGGTTTTATACGTGTAACGGTGTAAGTGGATCTTATCCCATATATAAGATGCAATACATGTAAATTATAAAAAATGATAATAACCAGGAAGGTAAAACATTGCACCAAATGTAGATCAAAAACATAATGAAGAAAAAGAACTACAATACAAACTACAAAGGTGAAAATAAAGCACTTTGTTTGTGCTCTGTTTTTGAACATTAAAACAGATCAACATCTCATCTGTTTTTAAACTGACTATAAAGTCAACTATGAGGAAGGAGAAGGATTGGAAGATGAAAATATATTAGTGTAGAGGTGGGCAAAAAAATAAAAACAAAACAAATTAATGCTAACAAAAGAAGAGGTAGAGGTGGGGACAACATGATGATTTAAAGAGGGGATGAGGGTGATGTTATTCAAATTTGTTTTGATATTTTAATCTAATTAATATTGGTGGGATTCTAATTGATAAAGGAATTTTTTGGCTTTGTGTGTTCCTGAAACGAGAAGGATGTAAGTAGAAACTCAAATTGTGAAATCTGGCTTTTTATTGTGCCTTGAATAAAGCATAGCACATTTAAGCACTATTAAGCCATTGAGCCTGGGATGATATGATGCTGGTTTTCATATTTTTGCTGTGCCCGAGTGCCTAGGCATGCACGTTTACAACATTGAGTGCTACTCACTTCCTCTTTTCTTAATTGAATCAAGTTTTGTTTCTCTAATGAAATTTGAATACTTCTGTTTTGTTTTCAATGTGTGTGCATGAATGGTGGGTTTGTTTTTTATATTATGCAGCTTCTTATGTTTACCTTTTCTGGTTTCCCTAGGTGGAGGGACTAGTATTGGACCATGGTTCTAGGCATCCGGATATGAAGCGACGAGCAGAAAATTGTTATATCTTGACATGTAATGTATCATTGGAGTATGAGAAAAGGTACATATATTAACATGTCTTTAACTCCGTTTTTATTTGTTTGTGATGTGAGGAACAAAACCGGAACACAACTTGCTACTTCTATGAAATGTAATTCGACAGGGGTAGTCTTCTTTGCTTCTTTTACTAGGAACATAATACAATATATTGGAACGTAAAACATTTTTCTAGAACTTTTATATATATATATATATATATATATATATATATTTGTGTTTCTACAAACACAATTCTGAATGAATAACTCTGAAGTTTGTCAATTGTCAATTTTATAATGAACTATATATTAATGCGATCGGTAGTTTTACCGAATCGGATCAATAGTGTTTCTGAATTTGGAACAAGCACACCAACAGGAAATTTGCTACGGAGATTGTGATTTCTGATAACAATGAGGGGGATTAGTTGGTCCAGGAACATTAGGTTTGTTATCCTTTTATGTATCTGTAGTCAAAGATGATATTAAATATTCTTTCATGGATATATAATATTCCTTGTGTTAAGCTTCTCATTTGGTGCCTGTCCTGCATTTCTTTGGTTATCCTCAATGTGGATAGATTTTGTTGTGTTCATCATGTAACTAATGTTTTAGCCCTCAGTGAAATAAATGCAGGCTTTTTCTACTCAAATGCTGAGCAGAGAGAGGCAATGGTTGCAGCTGAAAGGCGATCAGTTGATGAAAGAGTCAAAAAAATCATTGAGCTAAAAAATAAGGTAGTTTTTTTATGCCTCATATACCCATTTAATTGTGGATTTGCGTTATCAGGTATATATAAATTCCTACAATATTCCTACTCCTCTTGGCCATCTGTAGGTTTGTGCGGGTACTGAGAACAACTTTGTTGTTATCAATCAAAAGGGCATTGATCCCCCTTCATTGCATCTTCTTCAACAAGCGGGGGTAAGCGATGAACTTCTTTCCTTTCAACCCCTATTCCAACTTACAAATTTTTCATAATGTCTCGCTATTTGGTAGTTGTGTACTTGTGTATAGCTTTCTTGCAAGTGTTGCAATTTATCTATTTTTCCTCGATGTAGATAAGGAAGCATCAGATATAATGCCAATGCGATTATGAAAGTTTGCCTTTCATTGAAGTGTTGCATTTGCATTTATAACTGAATTTGGTTTTCTAATGTTTTTTGTTAAAATATCTCACCCAAGTTTTATTTCAATTTACTGGTTTGTGGTTTTGTAGATCATTGCCCTCAGAAGAGCAAAGAGAAGAAATATGGAGAGGCTAGTTTTGGCTTGTGGAGGAGAAGCTGTAAATTCTGTTGATGATTTAACCCCCGACTGTCTTGGTTGGGCAGGACTTGTCTTTGAGCATGTCCTTGGAGAAGACAAGTATACATTTGTGGAAAATGTTAGAAATCCCCATTCATGTACAATTTTGATAAAAGGTATGTACTGTTTGCCATCTAATTAATTTGTACAACTTCAATTTCTATATGGTTAGTGCTGCTTATGGAACATTTAGCTTACTGTTTATATAATACTCCTGCTCATGTCATTATTATAGGGCCTAATGACCACACAATTGCCCAAATTAAGGATGCTGTTCGTGATGGGCTACGAGCTGTTAAGAATACCATTGAAGACGAAGCAGTTGTATTAGTAAGTTTTGCTTGTTTAGCATTTTATTTTTAATGGAGCTCATATTCCACGTCTTCACGTTAGCCTCAATCTATAAGATAGGAAATGAAAGCTGCAGGCTGCCCTTGAACCCTAATTTAACTATGAAGGCATAGGTTGAAACAATTATTTTGGTATCTTACACACTGCAATCTTTAATGATATTTTCTGATATATGAATATATTTGTGCTTCAGGGTGCGGGAGCTTTTGAAGTTGCAGCTAGACAATACCTAATTAATGAAGTAAAGAAAACTGTCCAAGGGGTATGCCTCTGGTATACTTACATGTTTACAATTAGTGAAATGACTTGAAAATATTTCTAATGTTCATAAATTTGGAATAGCGTGCCCAATTAGGTGTTGAAGCTTTCGCAGATGCCCTTCTTGTGGTGCCAAAGACTCTTGCTGAAAATGCTGGACTTGACACTCAGGACGTCATTATTGGTCTTACGGTACTAATTTTGTTTACTGTTCATTGTGACCCCATGTAGTAACTAGAAGGAGAAAAAAAGTACTTAGTTGAGTATGTCTTTGACTGTTGATTCAGGGGGAGCATGACAGAGGCAATGTTGTGGGTCTAAACCATCAAACAGGAGAACCTATGGACCCGCAAATGGAGGGTATATTTGATAACTACTCTGTTAAACGCCAAATTATAAACTCTGGGTACGTAAAAGCCTTCTCTACTTTTAGTTTCGGAATACTTTTATTTGCCGCACCTTGTTCTTTTGTATTTTGCCATTATTGACATGCATATTTACAATTCAACCAATTTCCTCCATTAGGTGTTTATTATGATTGCATGTTTAGTACATAAAAAGCATGGTTTCTTTTGTACTCTGAAACAACGTATGTACTTTGTTTCACAGGCCTGTAATTGCTTCACAGTTGCTGTTGGTGGATGAAGTGATTCGTGCTGGCAGAAACATGCGAAAACCAACTTAGTCCTCCCCCTTTTACTCTGTATTTGTGTGGTTTGGTCTACATACATTCTGGCATTTGCAATGGAAGATTTTGTAGTGCATCCTATCCTATTCCTATTACTAAAATGTGTCATGTATTGTTCTTCATGATCTGTTTTGTAGGACATTTTCATTTTGTTTGTGTTTTCCTCATATAACCTATTTCTTAATTAAATCTTAATGGTTGGAATTGGAATTTGGAAGTGTCATCTTGAAGTCGGTTGGTTCACTGCTTTCGGGATTTTGGTTGTCTTTTGGTTTTAAGTCGTTCATTTTCTTTTGTGTTTGTTTTATGTTATTGTTTACTTATAAGCTTAAAATTTAAAATTATTTTAGTAACTATGTGTATTTATCGTTTTCGTTTTTCTGGGAAGTTATTTTAGAAACTATACTTGAATGTATATATGAATTGTTTTGTAATTTGTAACAGCTACTTTTGTTTCAATGGCAAATGTCATTAATATAAACCACAAGAAAAAAGAAAACCGGCAACAGCAGCAAAGGCAACCACGATGATCAGTGTTTCATATGATGTGGTTTTCAAGTCAAAAGTACGTAGCAGCAGAGCTCGAGAGATTACAGCCCACAACCGGCATACCAGCGGGGCAGGGCCCAGGGGGAAGCATGAAAAAACAAAAGAGAGAGGGGGTAAGGTCCTTGTATGATGGCCAAGGTTTTTATGTCTCTTCAATTGTCAAGATTTGATGCCTTTAAGGCATACTTGGAATGTAAGAAAACCGTTTCTTCACTCATCCACAAAAACAATCAAGTGATGATAGGCATGAAGAGGAGGCCAAAGCAAATTCCGAATCAAGGAGCAAAACACTAAAATCTCCAACACCTGTTGAGTAGTGTTGCTGGGGTGTAAGCACTTTATAACTTCAACACGTTTTTTAGGGTTAATTGCCTACACTATATGCATATATAGAGTCGGGGACGATGAGTTATGTGTCAAGATGCAATTTCCAACAGAAAAAACTTAAATTCATACAGAATAACCAGTGCAAATTACTAAGTAGCAATCACCAAAATTTACACTTCATTAAAAAATCTGGTAGCTAAGCCCCTGCTACAAAGCTTGTTTTAGCAGGGATGTTATTGAAAGTAGCTAATTCATAACAAAGTGGTACCTTGAGTCTACGAAGCTTTCGACATCCCAGAGAAAAGAACCAAAAGTGACAGCCTCCAAAACAAGCCTCTTCAGACCACCAAAGCTAATTTTAATACGCTTGCCCTTGGAAGAACCAACAGTCTCCTGAGGAGTAATAACAGTCCCAGGTCTTCCAAATAGGGCCTCTGTATGCTTCTCAATAATGCTGACAGCTTCTTTCGATCGAATCGTAGCAAATCTCTGAAGTGTCTCCCCATCAAAGGACATCACGTAAGTCCGCAACCGAGAGGGCTTTACCAAGTTAGCGTACTCTTCAGGACTGATGATTCCAGACCAAGATGAGACTTCGGGGCGGGATGAAACATCTTGATAGTGCCCTGCAGGTCTTATGTCCTCTCTCACAGCTAGCTCAATACTACATCCCTCAGCATCTGGAGCATTTGGAAGGATTTTCATGGTCTTCTCCAGCTGAAATCGCTGGTCAACCCGCTTCAGGAAGTACCCGTACATCGCCGATGCAGCATACACCTGCCCAATCATGCGTTTACTACTCTGTGCAACAGATGATAAATCATTCGATCGATCTCCCAGAATGAGAGTTAGATGGTTTTGGATCATCTCATTAGCCTCCGGCGAGTGAAGCTGC
This sequence comes from Abelmoschus esculentus, assembly GCA_035048815.1. Lineage (NCBI taxonomy): Eukaryota > Viridiplantae > Streptophyta > Magnoliopsida > Malvales > Malvaceae > Abelmoschus > Abelmoschus esculentus. The sequence goes on from JAUCBN010000004.1 coordinate 299,363, forward strand.
ACAAGCAGCTTGTCTTCTTGGCAGGGCCACGTATCCACTCGACCCGAAGAATCCGTAGAGGAGGGAGTTATTGCAGGCACCAAAGAAACATTGGCATCCATAAACTTCTGTACAACCAATGCATAGAGGATCTCTTCCAAAGCTCTATTTCGCTCATTAGCCTTAACCTCAGCAATTCTCCTGTAAAACCAAAACTTTTCCATGATATATATATGTCCAAAAGAAGTCTACAAGACTATAACAGTTATCAATATATAGCAAGATGAATCAACAACTTGTGCAACACTAAGTCCGTGGCCGAGGCTGAGTGGACTTCCTTCTTTTTCTCAGCATCCCACTCTGTTCGAAGCTGTTCGAGCTGCTGCTCAGCTGCTGCAGGCATAAGATGTGGATGGCTTATCAAAATTTGAGACAAAAATTGCCCAATTGGAGACTCCATCCTTAGGGGTGCAATCGACGCAGATGGGTCAGCCGAATCTGGAGACGAAGATGATGATGCCCTTACAACCATTCCTCTCCTACTCCCCGAAACCATTCTTTTATTCCATGATCTTGAACAAGCTAGAGAATAATAATGCTGCAACAATGAATTGATACACATTAAGAAAAACAAATTCATAATCGGCAGAGAAATGCGTTCCAGGCTAGTGGGTTTCCTTCTACAGGTATAAAAGAATTCCCTTTATCCTTCCTCATTAATTTCACATAACGCATACCAGAAATAAAAAATTATGAAAGACCCAACATTGGTAAAGATATATTGATATAACCGCACAAATAAAACAAACTAGTAAGTCATTTGAAACCTTAACGGAGGAGGAGGGGCGAGTTCCGGCTGCGAAAACGGCCGGTTTAGCAACGGAGCTTGAAGGTGGATGTAGATATAAAGAAGATCCAAACAAAGTGGTGGCGGCTGCCTCCATTTTCATGAAGATGAGAATCTTTTTAGGAATATAATAAAAGACTTTATCTTGAAGAGTAGATGAGAATCGAAGAGGAATGAGTTTTGGACTGTGAGTTGATTGTTTTGTAATTGTCGCCTGTGGGAATGCGTTCTGATCAAATGGTTTTTTAACATTTTGGTTTAATTTCACTTTTAATCCCTCTACTATCTTTAAAATTTAATGGAAGAATTGTCAAGTAATATTACAACTTAACCCGTTCATAAATGAGCAGGGCTTTGAGCCAACTGCCAAAGTGAAACCAGATGAGATCTCTGTGTGTGTTGTCCCCACGTCCACTTGTTTAATTGTTAAATTTGATTTTGCAGTTCAAACTCCAACTCGGATCCAACCGAGTCCATCTCTGAAGGCGTCAAATATAACGGACTGAATCTTCAGCGTTACACCTTCCCCCGTTTACTTTCTGCAAACTCCATAACGCCTGCCTCAGCTGACACCTCTTGCATCTACGTCTTCATCTTCATCAGCTGCACAAGGAAGCGCAGACTCGGACTCACCAGTCGATGGAAGCATCTAAAGAAGCGGAGGAAGATAACAAAGCTTGGGAAGATGTGATCAGAAGAATGTTACCGGTGGGAGCTCCGTTACCGGACGAAGACCATCTCGACTACTCAATCGCTATTGAATACGAAGGCCCTCCAATTCCTTATGATGTCCCTCGAGTTGATCCACTCGATCTCGATTCTGATACATCATCGATTCCCGTCGCTGCTTCCATTCCCAGCAAACACAAATTCTCCAGTTTTAAGAAGAATCGGTATACTGTCAGAAATGGAAGCCCACTTGAAAGCCAGAGACTTTCCTCCGCTTCAAGATCCCAGGTTGATTCTCGTAACGGCGATTACGATTCCGAGATCGAGGTTGAGAAGTCGCCACCGCAACCGACTCCTCCGCCGCAACCAGTTGATAGGAAGAATGCTGTAGTGACGTTTAACACGCCGAAAGAATCGGAAAATGATGGTGAAGAAGACGGTGAAGACGACGACGGTTATTCTTATTCTTCCAGCGTAGCGGATTCTGCTGCTGCTGCTGCTGCTTCTGTAGTGAATGTGGAACCGGGTCGGGTTAGGAAGGAGAAAAAGAGAGGGTTTTGCAGCAGGTGTGAGAAACGGAGTAGATTGAAGGAAAGAGAGGCCTGTTTGGTTTGCGATGCGAGGTACTGTAGCAATTGCTTGCTCAAAGCCACGGGGTCTATGCCTGAAGGAAGGAAGTGCGTAAGTTGCATTGGGAAGCCAATTGATGAATCCAAGAGGCCTAGCCTTGGGAAAAGTTCCAGGCTTTTGAGGAAACTTTGTAGTGTTTTGGAGGTTAAGCAAATAATGAAGGCTGAGAAGGAGTGTGCTGCCAATCAATTGAGACCTGAACAGTTGGTTGTTAATGGGAGACAATTGAATCATGAAGAATTGGCTGAGCTTTTAGGGTGTGCGCTACCACCTCAGAAGTTGAAGCCTGGCAGGTACTGGTATGATAAGGATTCTGGATTGTGGGGAAAGGTAAATTTCTGTATTCAAAATAGATTTTTATTACTATTATTACTTCATGTGTTTGAACTTTGAATTGTATTTCAGGAAGGGGAAAAACCTGACAGGATAATTAGTTCTAAGTTGAATATTGGTAATAAGCTGAAAAAGGATGCTAGCAATGGGAATACAAGGGTTTACATCAATGGCCGGGAAATCACGAAGATAGAGCTTAGAGTGTTGAAGGTATTTCAGTTACTTTTTTTCCTTCCTATTACATGCCCTCTGTTATATATGATGATGTTTGTTGGGAAAAAAAGAGATTATGTTATGTATCTTTCATTTACGTCTGTTAGTAGTATAAAGATTTCTGGAGTTTAATGGGACAAAGAGACAGAACTTCTCTTTTTCAAAATGGAAACCAGAGTTGTGAAGCTAACTTTGGTATGCTATTGGCATGAAACTTTTTCACTCATATGAGGACCACCCTTTGTCATTCCCTTCAGTGAACATATCTAGTATGATTCAATCTATATTTGAAAGGAAGGGGTTTTACTTTATCACAACACACTTTTTTTTTGGTCCCAAGTCATTTTTAAAGTCAGTTCTGCATGGAAGAAGATTACAGATGCAGTTTTTTGGTCTTGGCTTGGTACCTGACAGCATGAAAAAATCATTTACAGAATCATGCTTAAAAATTGGAAGATAATTGAGACTTCTCATCATAAACTTATGTTCTCTTGGTATGAATTAGAAATTTCGATTTCACTATTCCATATATTCTTTAATTTGTTTTAATACTTATTGCATTCCTAATAACTAATACATTCGCTTTAAAGATGAGATTTTTATTAACCATATCTCAATTGCATTTGTTCTACATATAATGATGAATATACTTAGTGACATGCAAGTTTGGGCAGAGTGAGTATTGTTGTCTCAAACATTAGCTCTCTAACGTAATGTTTGTTTTCTGATTAATTAGATGCTATGTAGAGTTTTACATTTTTGTTGGTTTTGAGGAAGATGTGTCTATACATCCCTTTGCTACTCATTGGAAATACATAAGGCAGTTTAGCTATTAAGTACAAAACACAAAGGTTGTCGTCAAACTGCAACATGCTTTTGCTTCCTCTTTCTGCCTCCTGTGATTATAGCCTTATATAGGGTTGAAGCCTTAAGGGTAGCATTTCTTCAGTGTATTATTCCCTAGTCTCTAAAGTATGACTCATTCTAATGAGTGCAATTGGTTTCTCATTTCAGCAGACGCTAGTTTGTATAATGATTTTGGTTTGATTTCTGCTTTAATTTTATTTCAGCTGGCTAAAGTACAATGCCCCAGGGATACTCATTTCTGGCTATACGAAGATGGATCTTATGAGGAAGAAGGTCAAAATAACATCAAGGGAAAGATATGGGAAAAGGTTCTCTTGTAATCTTTACATTAAATATAAGTTCTAGAATTCAATCAGTGATTGAATTGATTTTTTATTCAGTAGAGTTTGATTTTTGGTAGGCAGGCTTTTACTCGTTTCTGTTGTTCATTGTTTTCGCTGCCTGTACCTCCTGCAAATCCTCATGGGCCACAAGAAGATCCAACTACCTTTTCAGGGAGGACAGTTCCTGAGTATCTGGACCAGGGAAGGGTACAGAAGTTGCTATTATTTGGGTTGGAAGGATCTGGTACCAGTACCATCTTCAAGCAGGCATGGTTTTTGCATTAAATTGTTGCTACTTTCATTTCTCCTGCTTCTATGGCTGTTCCTTGGTTAATATAAGTTCCATTATCATTTCCCTAGCTTTCTTCTTGTAGAAAATCAACTTCCAATTTTATGGAAAAATAAAATAATACAGAATAAAGAAAAAAGAAAATTTAAGCTTTTTGTAAAAAGGAAGAATAAACATAATTGATTTTCTGTTGTTGAATGAATGATCTTGTTTACACAAGCTAATGCCTTTTTATAGGCTTTAGAATAGGACTTTGAATAGGATTAGAAGTACTAATTACTTTAGACTTTTAATCCTATTAACTTAAGACTTTTAATTGATTTGGTAAAATACTTGTTGTCTTTTGTAGTCTACCAGCATCCGACTGATCATTCATATATTCGTTCTGGTCTTGTTCTTAATCCTGGCAAATGTGGTTTCAACTTAAAATGCAATCCTTGTTCCACTGCAATTTTTCTTAATGTTCAGTTTTCTATCATCCTAATGTGGTGTTTTAAAGATATTTTTAATTTCTTAGCTATTTGTTAGTATAACTTGGTGTTAAAGTTATGCTACATGGTAATGGTGTTTATAGTTTTAGTTGCCGGTATATATGGGGGTGGGGATTAATGCTTTGCTTGGTATGAAGGATGGAAAGCAGTAAAAATAGAAAATTTGTTAATCAAACGGTTAAGATCCATTACTACTTTCTTACTTTGTGATTAACCATTAAATTAAAAAAATCCATCATTCATGCCAAGCAGGGCCTAAATGTCTTGAAATAAAACTAGAGGGGATGTAATGAGTGATTTGACCAGGTATAAGATCTCTACCATCGTCAACCTTTCTTATGACATAATGATTGTTCTTTTCTGTATTTTTGTGTAACACATTTTCTTTCAAACCATTGAACAGGCAAAGTTTTTATATGGAAATGGGTTCTCTCCAGAAGAGATGCAGAGCATTAAGCATATGATTCAAAGCAACATGTACAAGTATCTAAGTGTATTACTTGAAGGACGAGAGAGATTTGAAGAAGAAGCTTTATCAGCGCTAAGAACTAATAATCCTGATGCTGAAAATTCCTCTTCAGGTCTCGATATTACTGCATCCCATTTCCTATGTTTTATCCTGATTTTATAATATCAATTTAACAACTGCTTTGTTCCGTCAATTTAACCACACTTCCATAGTAGATAAGTTTATGTTTATTACTTAGTGATCTATGAAATCAAAAGTCATAAAGAAGTTTGATTCTGGCGGTAAGATGATGAGTCTAACCCATGGAATGTGAAGAAGCACGTTAGAAATTAAATATAAAAGATGATTCTTTTGGATGGTGACAAAACTATCTTTTAACATAAACTATACACTTTTGTTTGAATACATGAAACTGCATCATGTGAATACATACCCCATTTTCGTTTCTGAATAGAAACAATACATTGTGAAATTATATGCAACTAAAGAGTACATTTTTCCATGAAAAAAGTAATTCTATCTGCTAATTATGAAAATTGAATTCAGATGAAACAGGAGTTGATGGAACTGATCAGTGTATCTATTCAATTAACCCAAGGTTCAAGCATTTTTCTGATTGGTTATTGGATATTATGGCTATGGGAGACTTGGACGCATTCTTTCCCGCTGCAACCCGTGAGTATGCGCCCATTGTAGATGAGATCTGGAAGGATCCTGCCATTCAGGAAACGTACAAGAGAAGTGAGGAACTGCATCATCTTCCAGATGTTGCCAAATACTTTTTGGAAAAGGTATGGAACATCATTTCATGGTTGTGTTTTATGAAGCATTTATCTGTTAACTGGGTTTTCTTTTTCTTTGTTTTCTGCTCTTTAGCGAGCCGTTATTCTTCGTTGTTGTCCTTCAGGCTGTTGAACTATCAAGCAATGAGTATGAACCTTCAGAAAAAGATATATTGTATGCCGAGGGAGTTACTCAGAGTAATGGTCTTACCTCCATTGAATTCTCATTTGATGACAGGAGCCCCATGTCCGAAGTATACAACGAAAACTTTGAATGCCCTCCTTCCTTGAACAAGTAGAATCTTTTCCCCTCTGATGGCCCATTATTCCATTTTTACCTATGAAATATATAACACGTATATGTTTTTCTTCCTCTTGTACGGAAAGTAACTGCTCCATGTTATAATTTTTGTTGGCATTCTCTGTTGCCTTAGGTACCAACTGATTCGAATAAATTCCAAGGGACTGCATGATGGCTGCAAATGGCTGCAAATGTTTGAAGACATAAGGGCGGTGATTTTCTGTGTCGCTTTGAGCGATTATGACGAGATGTGGTCCCGTGGTACAGGCCCTGTCTGTAACAAAATGTTGTCAAGCAGAGATATGTTTGAGAGTCTGGTTAGCCACCCGTCTTTTAGGGACATCCCTTTCGTGCTTCTGCTGACCAAATTCGATGCCTTGGAGGAGAAGATAAACCAGGTCCCTTTGTCTACTTGTGAGTGGTTCAGGGATTTTAACCCCTTAAAGCCTCATCACAACCAACACGCCCTGGCACAACAAGCGTTCTATTACATGGCGGTGAAATTCAAGGAGCTATATTATTCGATATGCGGCAGAAAACTGTTTGTTTGGCAGACAAAAGGCCGAGAACGCAGATCAATCGATGAAGCATTCAAATATGTAAGGGAGGTATTGAAATGGGATGAAGAAAAGAATGATAATATGTACGACGTTAATGGCGAAGATTCGTTTTACAGTACGGAACTGAGTTCATCTCCGTTTATAAGGCAGGAATAATCCCAGTCTTGGCAAGGCTGTTAATGTCTGGTGTGTGATTAATTTACTATAGATTCTGCAGCAGATTGAGCATCTTACCAAAAACTATTAACATGTTTTTCTGGGACATGCAGATTCAGTTCGAGTCATTTATTTTTTGAACAATGATCTGTATACCTGTATAGTTTATTTGTTGGACCTGGAATACTTGGGATGCAAGGCTATTCCTGTGTAGATAAACTCTATTATTGTTATTGTCAGCATTTAACTGAACAAAAGTGGTTGTTTCCAGTCCGTGCTCTCCTATTTTATTAGTTCTCACAACAACATTCAACCCAGAAATTATAAAATCCGTGAGACCCGAAGGCATTAGCTTCAACCAGAATGAAGGGAACAGAGATTCAAAACCGCTGTACTAAATTTAAATTCCCGAAGGAGAGGCTAGCAGTTAAATGATTGAAATGTTGATATATAATGAATCAAATCTGCAGGGTTGGTTGAGAGGCGAATGATTCAGATATAAGACCGAGTAATCCAAGTCGACCCGTCAAAGCAAAACATGTTCAAACAAGCTTCCGTTTACCTGTAAGAAATTTGAAGTGTTTTACCATTTCCACACCTGACACTCCAATTTTTTAATCCTTTTTTCAATGGTCAAAATTCAATACTCGTATTCCCTAAAACGCTAAATTAATTTCCTAGCATAATAATCCAATTTGAACGCTTCTCAAACTTCAACAATCCTTCAAGTCCTGGACTTTGAACACCGTGTGAAGGTTTTTCAAAATCAAATCCCCAGTTTCCACTCAATATAAAAGCTCTCTTCGTCCTTCACAAATCAAAAACAAGCCTTCAAACTCATTCTCTCTGAGTCTGATACAATAACCTAACCTGATATCAAATCTTTGACAATGGTTTTCAGTTGGATAAAAAGAAAACCCAGAAATGGAGATAAAAAAGTGCATCATATGGAGCTTCAGATCCCAAGGCATTTCATTTGTCCAATAGCTCTTGATCTTATGAAGGATCCCGTGACGATATCTTCTGGGATAACTTATGATCGAGAAAGTATAGAGAAATGGCTCCAAGATGGGAATTTTACCTGCCCTGTGACCAATCAAGTCCTTACAAGTTTCGATCAGATACCCAATCATTCCCTAAGGAAAATGATCCAGGATTGGTGCGTGGAGAATCGGAGCCACGGCATTGAAAGGATCCCCACGCCGAGAATCCCCGTCAGCTCAGCCGAGGTCTCCGAGATTCTGTTTTCGGTCACCGAATCGAAGAGGCGATTGGACCAATGCGACTGCCTGGATTCTGTTCATAAAATCAAGAAATGGGGTCTCGAAAGCGAGCGAAACAGGCGATGCATTGTCGCGAGCGACGCCGCCGGAGTCCTCGCCGCTGCGTTCGACGCATTCGCAAGCGACTCGTTGGAGAAGAACGCCATTGTGTTGGAGGAAATATTGTGTGTAATGAACTGGATGTTCCCTCTTGCTCAAGAAGCTCAATTGTACCTTGGGTCCAAACCTTCTTTGCGTTGCATGGTTTGGTTTTTGAAATCAAAAGACATTTCAGTGAAGCACAACTCCATTAACGTCCTGAAAGAGCTTCTTTCTTGCGACCAGCATTACGGAGAACACTTGGCCGCCATTGATGGAGTCAATGACATCCTATTCAACTTCATTAAACACCCAATTTCTCCTTCGATTGCGAAAGCTTCAGTCATGGTGATTTACCACATGGTTTCATCACCAAACGAGAAAACCAAGGCTGAATTTATCCAAAGGGGTCTCTTTTCGTTACTATTAGAATCCATCATTGACTCCGAAAAAAGCTACTGCGAGTGGGGTTTAGGTGTTATAGACAAACTCTGCGAGACCAAACAAGGTAGGGAATTTGCTTACGCTGACGCTCTGACAATGCCGGTTCTGGTGAAGAAGGTATTGCGTGTTTCTGAACTAGCAACTGAGTACTCTGTTTCTGCCATTTTGAAACTCAGTAAATGTGAAGAAAAAATGTTGATCGAAGCTCTTCAAGTTGGTGCCTTTCAAAAGCTTTTGTTGCTCATACAAGTTGGATGCAGCGATGAGACTAAAGAGAAAGCAACTGAGCTTTTGAAGCTGTTGAATCCTTACAGACCTGGATTGGAGTGTATTGATTCTCTGGATTTTAAGAACATCAAGAGATCCTTTTGATTATTATTTTTATGTTTAGAAATTCTTTATTCTTTGAAAATCCAATCTAAAATGTGTTTGGGTTCATTTATTTGGGCTTGTAATATCAGTGAGCATACAAATAGTCTTTGATTTTGGACGCTAACGTTACAACATGGATTGCGAAACTCTAGAACTAGACTGGATTGATTTTGTTTTTAAAACAGACCGTGTCCTTTGTTTTGTACCAGTCAAAGTGGATGCTCCTGTGCCTGTAGAAGCCAGCAAAGCTTAGCTGCGCCTGCGCGTTGTTTAAATAACAGGGTCAAAAATGTATTCAACCAGTCAGAGGTGGCAGCAACCTAAATCACATTTTCGATTCTAGTATTTTATTATGATTATAAATAATAAGAGATGAATTATAATTATTTTTTATAATAACAAGTACCAAAATCTTTAAATAAACCTAAATTTAAATGGTCGACCCCTCTTCACTTGTTGATAAAAAACATACTAACAAAACTGTTACAGATACTCTTTGGAGAGCCGGTTGAATCAATGGGTTGGAAAGTTTTAGATGGGATTTGAACTCATGGAAAGAAAAGAAGCCTGGTAGAAAAGCAAAAGTAGTGACGACTTTTAAATGGAAACTCATTTCAATCCAAACAGATTAAGATCAAATGGATGGGTTCAACTTCAGTCTCTACAAACCAGAAATTATTAAATGACCCGTTCCACCACTTATGATATGATCTCAACCAATTAAATTAATATCATATTCACACATAAGCGTCATCTAAATCATTCACTTTAATGCTCTTAATTTTTAAAAAAATACTATCAAAGATTTTTTACGTTTTCTTCCTCTTTATTGTTTAATTTTTTTAATTATTTTTTTTCTAAACTTTAAACCCTAACCCTAATACAAACTCTTTTTAGAACTAAATATGATTTTATAAAATCTTTTATCATTCCTAGCTCCAACTACAATCCGATGCTAATAATATATTATTAGCATTCTTGGTAAGCCACAAGTTGTTCTAGAGTCCATTTTGAAGGGAAACCCCTTGATAATAAAATAGCATTGGAATATAAGAAGAAATGACCTCATTCTTGTCGGGTTTGGGTTTGGGTAGGTATGACAGGCTGCAAAGTGCAGGTGCTCAGTTATCGACCACTACACTATTTATGTAATCATATATATACGAATTACAGATTTGGAGACCATAGAATCCATTTGGTCAACAAAATTCAAACAATTACCACGTCAGCCACTGTACTTGTCAAGGTAAAAAGAGCAGACATTGTGTCAAATAAATCACGATAGAATAGTACTACAACAAAACAATGAAAACTTTGGTCGTATCGTATGTCTGTTTGGACGAAACGGAAGCCACAACCAGACCAAAGAGACCGTCGGTGGTCTTAACAGGTCCAGGGAGACACACAAGGAAGTCATTAGAATTGAATAGGAAAAGCTATGGCTGGAGACCAATCAACCAAGGCAGGACCCTGAAGAAGATATCACGCGTAGGCATAATAAAATAGTAGTAGTTTCATTTTAAATTCATAACAGTGCTCACTTGGATTATTACCCTTTAATATTTTAGAAGTTGGAAGTAGTTTATAAGTATAAATGCTGAGTGAATGGCTTATTCTCCTCCAAACCTTTTTTATACATTAGGGTTGGTTCGATATTTATTTTAAAAAATATTTTGATTAAAAGAGTCTGGTAAATATGATTTCCCAACTCCCAAGCTAGAAGACTTGGATTGTGAAGTCAGCAACTGCATATTATTTGTGAATCAAATCATTGTAAATTGTAAAGAGAAGTTGTACGTGAAATTCCAAAGGAGTTGACTTGTCATGCCACGTTCCTTTAATGCTGTATATATTTATGCATTGTAATTGTACTCTAGAATAATAATTTTAATTTTTAAATAATATAAAGTTATCAATTATTTATGCATTTAATGCTGTTTAAATAAATCAATAAAAAGATTTTAAAAAAACAATTCAACTACTTGCATAAAATATGTATATATTTTTCCGACGTAAAATTAAAAAATCACTTCTTCTCTCTCCTTCCTCGTCTAAGCCGACTCTTATCACTTCCCTTTCCTACTTGGATGTATTTAAAGCTTCCTTTTTCCTTCCCCGTCACTTACTTTTTCTACAAAAAAAAACTACCTTTTCCCCCTTCACATGGCAGTAGTTCGTGAGCGACGACAGCTTAACCTCCGCCTTCCGCTGCCTGACGTTTCCGATCGCCGCCCCCGCTTCCCCATCCCATTCCCTCCATCTTCAACCGCAAACGCCGTTGCCGCTTCTTCTGTTACTATCCCCGCTGCGGAACTCGAGAGACTAGGAGTACTCGGCCACGGGAACGGCGGCACTGTATACAAAGTCCAACACAAACGGACTTCCAAGATTTATGCACTGAAAGTTGTTTACGGTGACGGCGACCTGTTGGCACGTCGACAGGTTTTCAGAGAGAGGGATATTCTACGAAAGACTGATTCACCCCACATCGTTCGTTGCTACGAAACGTATGAGAAGCCGTCGGGGGATGTCGCGATTTTAATGGAGTACATGGACGCCGGAACTTTGGATATTCTTCTTCGTAGCAAGGGAACTTTCTCGGAGCCGGAACTTGCTCATATAACGAGGCAGATTCTAAAGGGATTGAGTTACTTGCATAGCCATAAGATAATTCATCGAGACCTGAAGCCTTCGAATCTGTTGGTGAACAAGAAGATGGAAGTTAAGATCGCCGATTTCGGAGTCAGCAAGATCATGTCTCGGACGCTGGAATCCTGCAATTCCTACGTCGGAACCTGCGCTTACATGAGTCCGGAGCGGTTCGATCCGGACGCCAACGGAGGTAACTATGATGGTTTCCTCGGCGATATTTGGAGTTTAGGGCTTACTTTGATGGAACTTTTTGTGGGTCACTTTCCGCTTCTCCCGGCGGATCAAAAACCCGACTGGGCTACTTTGATGTGCTCGATATGCTTCGGCGAACCGCCTGCTTTGCCGCCGGGTGCTTCAGATGAGTTCCGGAACTTCATGGAGTGTTGCTTGCAGAAGGAGTCTAGTCAGAGGTGGACTGCCTCTCAGCTTTTGGAGCATCCGTTTTTGATCAAGTATCCGGCTGCCGACAATTGAACCCGACCAAATCAGTGGATCCTAATACCCGGCTAAACTTTTTGTGGGATTTGGGATTAAGTGGCTGAGGTGTTTTTGTATAGACAAGAAGTAAATCTGGAGTCGGTTTTTTCTTTTTGTATATTCTCTCTTTCCTTTATCTAACCAAGTTAGATCCGTTACATTGAAAATTATCAACATAATTTTCCATGTTATTTATATTTTTTAGAGTATTTTTTAAATATAAATATTAGTAGTACCATTAATAATGAAATAGAACTCACCTAGATAAACTAATGGATTATTTACATTTTTATTAATTAAAATTTATAATCAATTTAGTCTCTATATCTATATATAGTCATTAAATAAATTATTTAAATCCATATCTTTTGTATCAGGGTACTTGTTCCATAATCAAAGTTTGACTAGTATTTATACATCAGGATATTTCTCTTAGTTTCTTTAGACTTTGTCCCATATTTATCCTTTATTCCTAAGTTTATTTTTTGATCCTTAGACTTGACTTATTATTTAGTCTAGGGAGCTGTATCTAAAATGTTGTAAGAGTATAGGGATTAAGAGTCGAATTACCTGAACATTTTCCCACGTGCCTTGGTGATGGCTGCTGAACAGTCAAATAAAAACAAAAGGCCATTTCCAAACACCCTACTGAAAGGGATTGGATTAAAATTTAGGAATAAATAAATACTTGACCATGCAATGAAATTGAAATAGGGTTGGATCTTGAGAGTTTCCATATATGAAATGGGGATAGACTAGTATGTCTTGGAAATCTATTATGTTAGATTTTTATATTTTATGGTAATTATCGTGATATGATCCTCAAGTGGCATGTAATCGGTTGAAAATACACTCCAAATGGATCCCAATTCCCATGAACTAAGGGATGGTTCTTGATAGTTTCTAAAACCAGAAAGGGACAGCGGGGGAGGATGCTTCATGGCACATGTGGTTTGATAATTAAAAGGGGGAAGGATCCATGAACCCGACCAAGCCAAGCAGACATCCACATCCACATCCTAATACGTTATTGTCTAGTGTCTAGGAGCCATTAAGTCGCAAAAACAAACACATCAGTCATTGGTTCGTCACACTCTCAGACCACGTCTCAGTTTCTGCCCAATTAAATTTATATTTAGAATAAAATCAATTTAATATTTCAAGTGCACATTTACTGTTTGTGCGTACAAGAGCAGTTGTATTATTTGTACATCCATCCCAACATCAAAAGAAGAGGCAAGAGCAGTGGAACTGGAAGCCGCCCTCTAACAGTAACAGTTGATTCATTTCGCATGTTTGTATTAGTTGTATTTTAAAAAATAAGTACAAGATACTTAAAGTTTATTTTATAAATTCTTTTCCACTAAATTTATTTTTAAATTTAAATATTTTTTTAATTTTAAAAATTAAATTGAAGATCGATAGATGAATAGTTATTTGATTATATATAGGAAAGACATCTAAAGATATTCAACAATTTGGTATGTCTTGAACCAACAAGTGTTTTAATAAAAGATAGATAATTTAAGTTATACCAGTTCAAATCACTTTATAATTTATAAGATGTATACGTATTATTAAAGAATTAAAAATATATAAATAAATATTACCTTTGGATCTCTCGTTCGTTTCCGCTTCTTTAACACAAACAGATTTAGAATAACTATGGATTAAACTGTTGCATACAATTATTATTAAAGGCAATTAGTGCTTGAGAATAATGACCATCAGGTGAAAGGGGGTTAGCTCTGGCGAGGTCCCTGAGTTGAGAATGTGTAACACCCCGAAATCGGGTTAGTAAAACGACTCGAATCAATTGTAGATTAAACCGAATCATGTGATAATTGGATTAAGAATAAGAGGCTTAATTGAATTAGATGAAGAATTGAGAGATTGCATGACAATTGTGAAATTTCCCTAGATTACCCTTTGTCATAAACTAACACTAGATGTATCATTAAGGGCAAAATAGTCTTTTCACCCTTATTAATGAACAAACAAAAAGAGCCAAGATTTCTCTCCTTCTTCCCCATTCTCACGGCAATAGCAAGAAAAATAGGAGAGGGAAACTTGAGAGAGAGGCTTGGGTGAAAACATTGAAGGAGGAGTTGAAAGCCTTGCATGTTGAGCAAATTCACTAGGAAATCGAATCTAAAGGCTTCGGTAAGCACTTCTTTTCATAGCCGAAACATTAGAAGCTAAATCCTTGGATTCTTGAATGTTTGTGATGCCCTCAAGTGAGATTTGGGTTGTTAGAAACTTAATCTAAAGATTGTTCTTGGGTATGATTTTAGAAATATGAACAAATTGAGTTAAGGATTTTTGAGAATATTATGTATGTTAATGGGTTCAATGTTAAACATGCATGAAAATAGTTGAGGGAGTGATTTAGATGAGGTTGATATCATGTTGTCAATGCTGGAAAATCATGGTAATGAGTTTGGAATTGGGAGATTAAAGTATGAAATGGAATTTAGCCGAAATTGCTTAGAAGAGCTAATCCAAGTAGCCAACTTTGAGAATTTCCCTAGGTCGGGATTTAAGGAATTAGAAGCTGAAATTTTAAAGCATGATACTCATGTATACCTAGTTTAATTGAAAATTTACGGAACCTTAATCCGAGTTCGGTAGAGAAAGATATACGCGTTTCCGTAGGGCTACCCGAGCAGCCCCGGGAATCCGGCCAGGTCTGTTTCGAATGAAATCTGGAGCTGATCGAATAGGAATTAAAATGTAGGGTTAATTTATCCTTGTAGAGGATTCTTCTAGCTTTCCAACGAGGTAAAATGGACTAAAATCGGACATCGGAGCTAGGAGATATGATCGTTTCGCCTAAGGGTAGCAAAATTGTCCGTAATGCACATGTTTATAATTGTTTAGCCTAAAATCACTTGAATTGGGTGATCTTGATGGATCCTAATATATAGATATTGTGTATGGATTGTTAGATAACCCGAGGGAAGAAATCGAAGAACAAGAAAGGCTCGACGTAGCGAGGAAACGAGGCAAAGGGGTTGCGATCTACAACCCTTAATAGCTTGGAGATATTGTGAGTGTGGCGAACCTTAGGGTTAGGACCTAGGGTCCTAACCATTTATTGTTTATTCGATTTATTATGTCATGTAAATGGACTAATTGTATATCCGGTAACAAGGGAAGGAGGATTAATGTTAAATGACTTGTTTGATTATATGACTTGCTTGCTAGATTATTAGAACTAGCTTAGCACATATGCATTGCTTGGAAATGTCAAGGTATGTATGGCACGCAGCTATGGAAGCCAGGTACGCAAATCATGCATAGTGCATGTATTGGTGAAATGATCAATTGATGATACTTGATATGCCTATTGCTTGTGGTATGATATAAATGTATTGCTTGATAACATGATATGCATGATTATATGTACCCATGACATGAAGGAAATGATAGAAGCATGAAAATTGTCTTTGTATTAGCATGTATTGAATACTTGCTCTTGGTAATATGAACTTGATTACATGAAATGAATAATGATCAAATGGATATTGAAATGCTACTGAGCCTTGGTCTATAGTTGGTCATAGGTTGTACGGCATGCCTAGGGTCTTGAGCTCATTGTTTAGTGCTACGACACTCTTGTTTAGTACTTCGGTACTCTTGTTGGTACTATGGGTACCGTGATTTGGTGGTGAGTCACCAATTGTTAGATACCATGGGTATCTCATGTTAGTACCTTTGTGGTACTCTTGTTAGTGCCTTTGTGGCACTCTTGTTAGTGTCTTCGTGACACTCTTGTTGACTCGTTACCTTGTCCTTCTATACCAAGGCATTGTACGAATGTAATTGAAAGATTAAAAGTTTAAATGTGAATTATACTTACATGTATTGGCTTGAAAAGCATTGATACTTGATCATGCATTGATATTGATTATGGAAATGTAATTGATGTTATGTGTAGCACTTGAATGCAAAATGACTACTGATATTGGAAATGATCATATGGCTATAAGTAGCCCTTGAAATGAATTGTTAAACGAAAGCATGAGAAATAAAAGATGACTAATGAGTTATATGTATTGACTTTATGCTAGCTTGAGCATATTGACCATGACATTGATATGTATGATAGAATGTTAAACATGAAAGCATGTTGCCTTGTTAATTGATTATTGTTGAACTTGTACATTGAAAGAACTAATGCCATGAATTGATTTACTTGCTTAATTGAAGCATGCCATCTTTATTGCCATGAACTTGATATGATGATTGAATTAAGCATGTTATTAGCTATATGTTTTATGTCTAATATGGTTAGACTAGGGTCGCCTCACTAAGTACTTCATAGTACTTACCACCTGTTTCCTCCTTCCCAAAACAACAGGTGATCGAGCTAAGAAGCTAGATTGGGATTGAGATCGATTGCAAGCAAGGGCAACAAGCAAGCCAAAAGTATGGTATTTGTATTTTGATTAACTCCTAGTTATGGTGGCACTAGTGAGCATGTTTTGTTTAGCCTATGTATTAGGGGCATGTCCCATGATTTGTATATATGTGGCTTGTTAATTGACTTGGTTTGTAAGCCATAAGGCAACATTATGCATTGGCTAGCATTTGGTATGATTGATAATGGCTCATGGAACCCTAGATAGAGTATTGTGTGTTAATGTGTAAATGATGAGCCTCTTTGGTCTAACATGAAGGCCATAAGGCTAAGGTATGATTGACTAATGGTCATTGACATGGTAAGGTAGAATGGATTAGATAATGGTATATGCATTGAATTGGATAAAAGATGCAATGGTTAGGTTGTTAGTTGAAACCTAAACGTGATAGAATGGTCCCTTAAGGATTAAGGATGGTTTAGGACCAACTAGGTGATCCTTTGGTAGAGCCTAAATATCTAAAAAGATAGAAACCTGCTCATTTCGAGCAGGGGTATCGATACCCATCTTAGGTGTATCGATACCCCCTTGTAAATGGCCATCTGGTTCGAAGCATGGTCCGGTACCATCTTTGGCAGTGAAGAATGGCACCGAAGCATGGTGCGATGCCAAGCTTCACTGTGCACCCCTGGTTCGATACCTGTATCGAACCAGGTTATCCATCCATGGTCAACGAGTCAACGCAGGAGGCCTGGTTCGGTACACGGTTCGATACTGGGGCCTCCAGTAGCAAATGTCATCGAAGCCTGGTTTGAACTAGGGTGCCTTGCCTTAAAGTCAACAAGTCAACGGTCAACACCGTTGACCGGCATCGAACTGGGGTTCGATACCTGTTTCGATACCTGTATCGATACCCCTAGTAAAGTTGGTTCAAAATTGAAGAATGAAAATTGGCTTGTTCAATAAGATAATGTTAATAGTGATTAAATGAATGGAATTTGGTTAAAGGTATTTACCAAGTTCAATTAGGATTATAATTGACAATTGAATGGAAATTAAGAAACGAATTGAATAAATATATAAGTATGAAAAAGTTTTAAATTGGCCACCCAAATTGATAAGTGTTACAATAGTTGGCTCGTAAAATTAGGCAAAGAACAAATGTTATATAAATTGAATACAATTTCTGTTTAAACGCGAGTCGATTGTCCGGTCGACGCCCCCGTCTCCTAACCCGGGGCGAGGGTGTCACAGAATGCATGCCGTTCATGATAACAATTGGTTTCAGCTGAGGTTCCTCCATGGCTTCCTTGAGCTTGATTAGATATCCTTCCTGCAGGTAGGCACTGCCAACGCCTTTAAAAAGATAGTATACAAATTCACTGATTTTTCAATCTTATAGCAAATAACGCATCAGTCATCAATACTTACATTTTCTATTGATTGGATCCTAATTGAGATAATAATGCATTAGTCATCATTACCTATTAATTCTCAATTTTAATTAAAATTAATTTAATAAATCTTAACCTTCAATAAAATAAGGATACTATAGAGGGTGTTGAATGTGTACAAGTGTGTTATATACTCTATTTTATTTTGTTTATTGTATTTTTCATCTACAATCTATATTTGTATATACCATAATTTTTTTAAATAATAACATTATTAAAATCTTTGATTGAATTAATGTCATGAGTTCGGATTTAGTTTGTGCTTTTACGCTTGTTTTTTTCCTCATTTGATCTTGGTTGCCCTCTGTTTTGGTTTGGATTTTTTATTATTAGTGGGAAAAATTATTATATGGACTTGATTTATTATGTTATTTGTAGTTCTAATTAATAAGGTTTATTTATGTAATTTTAATTTTTAAATAAAAACTTATCTTTTATTAACATGTAGAAAAGAGGTAAAGATTTACTTTAAAAAATAATATGAATAAATTTTATTGATTAAGACTACGGATGGCAAAGTAAATCGTTCTATTAATAATATTTGCACTTGTGGGTATTGGATTTTTTCCGGGAATGAAATTTTCACGTGATTAAAAGAATTACCCACGACTAAACATGTTTATAAACAAATCACGCTATCTACATCACCTTTTATGCTCAACCAAAGAAATGATCTTGTACCCTTTTCTCTTTACTTCTTTCAGAACTTTATAAAGTACTTTCCTTTTAAAACTAATATTTTCATGGCGTAAACAATTTTTCGTACAAGGTATGTTTTAACTATATTTTACATTATGTGTTTCTTCATTCCCATGAGAACGATTTATCATTCAATGTAGAAACTTAGTTTTCGTCTGTTCTTTTTAATCTTGATTCAGTGAAAACCAAGAACAGGAAAAGCAACGTTATATTCAATGAAACTTCTTCCTTGGAAGATTCGGACAGAAATATGACGCTATGGAGATTCTTGGAGGTGCGAGCCATTAAAGATTCTGCACAGGTTCGACTTTGTAAAGCATGGCATATATGAAATTCAAGCTTATAAAACTAAAATGGCTGAGAAAAGATAAAAGGAAATGCAAAATCATATGATGATCTTTCTAACATGTGAAGCTGTCATGTGAGAACGTGATCCCATGAGGCCTTCGGATATACTCAAAAGTTGTAGCTTCAATTTATATAATATTTGAAATATAGAATTGCATCAATCACTGCCAGACCGACATTCAAATTGCCATAGAAAAACAACAAACTGTCTTGAAATCGACCGACCATTCTCAAGACTTTATAACTTTGTTTATGTCAATCCAACTCGCTTAGACTCGACCGCTATTTCATTCCCATTTTTGTCTTCTTTCTTACATATTTTTCCCAATGAAAGGCTTTTCCTGTTATCTGTCTCTTGGTCTCTGTTTCTATTAATGGATCCTCCCTTGAGCCCCGGAACCTACTCTAATCCCATCAAGGTTAGTTGTTTGTTGAAGTGCAGATTACTTAGTTTCTCTCTGCTTTCTGCATGTTTTTGATCAAGTTTTTGGTTGGTTTTATCAGAACCCAAATGCAGTTTCCTAGTGTTAATTAATGACCTATTTTAGTAATCTTAATTTGATTCAAAATCTGGTCATTGTATATTAGTGATGGGATCTTGTATGAGCCCCTTAAATCGTGTTTCCATATATTCGAGCCTCGGACCTCCGATGAATATAGGAAGCCTTTTCATAAATGCGGTACCATTTAATAAAGCATCTGATATGATCATTATCGGTGACAGTCTCAGGGGTTGTTTAAGTTCATGTAATCACAGATTTGTTTCAGCTGAATCATGTGTTAAGACTTTTTGGCTTTTGCAGTAGATCACAGAATGTGCAGTGCTTTAGTATTAAGCGTTTGATTATGGCTACTTTGATTTTCTTGATGTTGTTTCAGAAGGAGACCTGGATGCATACAGTCCTTTTGTCATTCCAAAGCCTCGGAGTTGTTTACGGTCGCTTGAGTACTGCTCCTTTATATGTCTTTAGTTCGATCCCTAGGCAGGAATTCAAATCTGATGAGAGTGCATACGAATACTTATCGTTTATCTTTTGGACTTTGACGATCGTTTCATTAGTGAAGTATGCCATTATAGTGCTGAGAGCCAATGACGATGGGGAGGGTATGTAATGATCTTCGCTGACCTTTTTAATCTAAAACGATTGCGTTGATAAGATCACAAAATGAATTTTAACTTGAAAAATATCTTGCAGGTGGTACTTTTGCTTTGTACTCACTATTGTGCAGGCATGGAAAAGTTGGTCTGCTCCCTAATGATAAAAGCGACAGCAACATTATGCAATATGATGATGACTGTTCTTCCCGAAACAAGCTTGAATCGAGTGCTCGAAGGACTATCACGAAACATAAGAGTAGCCATTACTTGATGCTGTTCTTGGCACTGCTCGGCTCTTGCATGATAATAGCTGATGCAGTTCTTACACCAGCTATTTCTGGTTTGATAAACTTGATCAAGTTCTCTTCTTTTGTGATAGTTTGTCATTGAATGGTTCATTGTATTTATGTTTCCTTTTTTTTTCTATTTTCCTTGCCAGTTTTGTCGGCTGCAGCCAGTCTTCGACGATCATTAACTGATATTAAATGTAAGAACCAGCAGTAAGAAGTGCAGCCTTATCTTTGAACCATCCATCAACCTTTGGCTAATAACCTTCCTATGTTGTTTTTGCAGATTCCTCTTCCCCGGAAAGAGAGGAGTCTATATCAAGAGATGTTAAGAGATGTAAGTTTTATGAAACTCGATATCTCAAAAAACAACATTTGAAGAATATTTGATGTCTCTCCTGTCCTCCTATTTATTTCAGATGTACAAGTGCCTGTTGCATGTGCCATATTGGTCTGCCTTTTCACAGTGCAACGCTACGGAAGCCATAGAATCGGGTTCATGTTTGCTCCAATAGTCATATTATGGCTCTTATTTATTAGCGGAATGGGTGTATTCAATATTGTGCACTATGATCCACATATCATATATGCAATCTCCCCGAAATACATTTACAAGTATTTCAAAAGTACTAACCTCCGTAGCTGGAAGTCACTGGGAGGTCTCACTCTATGTGTAGCAGGTCAGTCCTGGTTTACCATTGAGCATAACAAGATGGCTTCTTGTATTATTATTTTTGAAACCACATATGCAACCTGTTTTTTCGCAGGATCGGAGGCAATGTTTGCGGATCTAGGTCATTTCTCAGCGAAATCAATAATGGTACTCGATCTAGTACATGTCTCAGCAAACTGCGGTGATCATTCAACTCTAGATTAACAGAACTTTTCTCGGTTCTCTACTGCAGATGACATTTTTCTGCTTGATTTACCCTGCTTTAATTTTATGTTACGCGGGCCAGGCTGCATTCATCTCCCATACACTCTCCCAAAAGAACTCATCTGGTCTTCCCGACGAATATAATCACCTCTTTCTATCCGCACCTGGCAAGTTGTTCATCTGCTTTATACTTTATGCTTTAGCTTGGCATTTTGTATCACAAACTGAACATTGGTTTGCAATTGCAGAACGAGTTCACCATGTCTACACGGTTTTAGCTCTATTTGCTGCAGCGGTGGGAAGTCAAGCGACAATAACAGCATGTTTTTCCATTGTAAACCAATGCTTAGCACTTTGTTGCTTCCCCAGAGTGAAAGTGATTCATACATCTGATACGATACATGGCCAGGTTTATATACCAGATGTTAACTGGATTGTAATGGTTCTTAGCCTTGCTGTTACAGTAGGCTTCCATGATACCACGCGAATCGGAAATGCACTAGGTAAGCTTGTTGTACATATAAGACTATAAGAGTATGATAAGCATATATATAACCCCAATAGTAAATTTTGTGTACAGGCACCGCTGTGGTCTCTAGCATGCTGGTAACATCTTGCCTAATGTCACTTGTGATTGCCCTGTACTGGGAAAAGAGCTTGCTAGTGTCTGCTTGCTTTTTACTGTTTTTCGGGTCCATCGAGGCTATGTATTTATCATCGAATATATTAAATTTTCACAAGGGAGCCTGGTATCTGGCTGTTCTTTTGGTGCTATCCTTGACTATCATGGTTTCATGGCATTATGGAACGTTGAAGAAATATCAATTTGACTTGGAAAACAAGGTGTCCACAGAATGGCTTACGGATCTCAGCTCGGGCCTCGGAGTTTCCAGGGTACCCGGAATAGGCTTTGTCTACACCGACATAGTAACCGGAATCCCAGCTTTCTTCTCCCATTTTATCACAAACGTACCAGCCTTTCATCAAGTGCTGATTTTCGTGTCATTCAAGTCTCTGCCGGTGCCTTTTGTTCCCTCGAGTAGGCGTTATCTTGTAGGCAGAGTTGGGCCTAGAGATAACAGAATCTACCGATGCATCGTAAGATACGGATACCGTGATCACATCAGGGACACGGGAGACTTTGAGGAACAGATTATTCGCTTCATTGGAGAGTTTATTTCGGTGGAAGAACCCGATGCGGAGTCCTTGGTGGCACCAGAAGAAAGAATGATTGTTGTTGGAGTTGGAAAACAACCTGAAGGAGATGCTTTGATACCTTTACACGACAACGAAGGCACGAACTCAGTCAATGCAGCAACTCAAATGAACGCAAGCACGACAGGCGATGCCAAAGAGAAAGGAAAGAAGAAGAAAAAAGTACGGTTCATGTTGCCGGATCATAGCCCGAAAATGCGTGTGTCGGTAAGGGAGGAGCTAAACGCACTGATCAATGCCAGGGAGAGCGGGACTGCATATTTCTTGGGTCAATCACATTTGGTGGTACGCA
This sequence comes from Abelmoschus esculentus, assembly GCA_035048815.1. Classification (NCBI taxonomy): domain Eukaryota; kingdom Viridiplantae; phylum Streptophyta; class Magnoliopsida; order Malvales; family Malvaceae; genus Abelmoschus; species Abelmoschus esculentus. Next base: position 322,213 of record JAUCBN010000004.1, read on the forward strand.
ATGGCTCGGACTTCCTCAAGCGATTCCTCGTCATGGTCTATGTTTTCTTGGATAAAAATGGCAGAGAGCCCCATGTGGCATTGAACATCCCTCACGCAGCTCTGGTGGAGGTTGGCATGGTCTATACGATATAGTTATAAAGCATCGAGTACCTAAACATATGTGATACATCATACTACGCAGCCGCAGTCACAATTTAAATGATGAATTTTAAGAGTGCTTTACGAGAAGACGTTGATGGTTTGTACTAATAGAAACAAAAGCTGTTTTCAATGATTTAGCTTTCTAGACAAAGAAGATTAGAATCCCACTGCAGACAAAACAAGTCAATTCCAAAGCAACTTAACGTATAAGCAAATTAGCTTTTTCCCATGTCATTAAAACAATAATTTCATTTTTAAATTATGCGTAGATGAAAAAAGAACGTCAAGATTTGAATACAAAGTTTGAATACAGTTTATTACAGCTTTTTGTTCAAAAGTCGGCCTCTAGTGACCGACAGAGATTGGGCTGCCGCTTAGCCCCAAAGGGGACCGACGAGAAACTTGCTGTCGAGAAATCTCTCTAAGAACGGGTCTCGTCTCAGGCTGTCCGGGCGACCCGTCGATGGTTTGCTCTGATTCCTGCTTTATTTTCCGAACTTGGCTGTGAATTGCAACACTACCCATGTCTTCTTTTCCTCTGAAATGACTGCTGCTGCTGCTGCTGCTGTTGTTCTTCAACTCCATATCTGCTGCTTCAACCTTAACAAAATTCCACACCCAACTCTCTGTTTCTTCGAATTTGTGTTTTGTGGATGAAAAATCTATTAATAAAAGGGTGTATATATACAGGGAGGGAGAGAGCAAGAAGGAAAAGGATAGAGACGGGGGAGAGACGTATGAAGTGAGGGCAGGCAAAACCCGAAGAAGTTTGGTGGGAGAATAAATCTTTTTTTCCGCGGATGAATCAAAATACCATTGACCATGTTCAAGCTTATTGAAGAAAAACGTTGGTTAAATTCCATACATACTATACTTTCGGTTTCATTTTCGTCACTTATTTGAAAAAAAAATGCACAAATTAATTCATATTTCATATCAGTAGTTAATTATACAAGCAATTTTTTCCGTAAAGCACATGAATTAGTTTGTATATTTTTTTGAATAAGAGATTGAAATGTAATTCAATATATTGTTCATGAACCATTATAATATTTGTACTAAAACAACAAACAGAAAAGAAGCATATCTAAATAATATTGTTGGATCCTATGGCATTTCTCGGTTGGTGATTAGGAATGGTAAACGAATAGAATAGGGTGAGTGTGGATATTTTTTTTATATCATTATCTATTTAAAAAATTTTATATTTATCACATATCCATTATCTATATCGAGTATAATTTTAAACTTATATTTGTCTACACATGTATATTTTTAAATTTATCCCATATTTATTACTCAAACCGTATCTACTTGTATATGTCTATAAATAATCATTAATATCGAACTATATGAAAATAAATTATATATTTTTATAAAGAAGAGTAAATTTTATATAGTCTATTGACTGATAAGTATAAATATATAATACAAAATACTATAATAAAAAAAATAATCAAAATCTACAAATATAAATGGTTCAAAATTCATATGACGGATGTGAAACGGACAAATATAAGACAAGTAGATATAATACGGGTAAAATCTTAAATTCATCAACTATTTTTATCCTTGATGAATATAACTTTTTATATCACATTTACCTATTACTGATTAAATTTATACTCATCTTCACTCTAATTGAGATAAATACGGTACGAAATTTGAAAAGTTGTATTCATCCACCTTCGGTGTTGATGATTACTGTTCCGGACGACGAGATGTTCAGAAAAAAATGTCAACTTTATCTCCTCTTTTATTTGACTGCACAATCCAAAGGTTTTTGATGTCTTTCATATAAATGGATAAATGGTACAAACGCGTTTGTTTTTATAAATTTGAACGCACACATTAAATTCAATTCGTTTTTTAATAAATATTTTTTTATAATATTATGTATGTATATTTTAAGGTTTATATCAAAAAATATTAATTATCTGTTTTCTATTATATTTAAAGTTAAAAATTGAAGATATAATATATTTTTAAGGTATAAGAAATTATTTTAAACCATAAATTATTTAAAATTTAATGCAAAACCATTTAAATTACATTTATCCAATACAAGTATTTTCTTATCCCAATAAACTATTCAATTACTTCTTGTTCGATGACCAGATTCTAATCTTAAATTGATGGGTAATTAATACGAATCGTGTCGAAGTCAACAGTCAGAGGGACTGCGCGTGCGTTTACACTTTCACAGTCTAGGGTTTAGGCGGTTAGACTTGTATTCCTTTGTCACGTGCCACTCCACTGGTCGGCATACCTGGTTTCGTTTCTTTTTTTTTTTTTATCTTAAATTTAATTCTTTTTAATAAGATAATTAAAAACTATTTAACTGAATTTAGCTTAAATTAGGAATGATTTAAACTATAAGAAATAGAATTTCTATTAGACCACATCCCACTTTACATGTAGGTTCGTCCCTCTCTATAAACTTAAAATTCTTTTTTTATTGATGATATAAAATATTTTTATATATACATTTTAATCCTTATCGTTTATTCTAAATTTAATGTCCATTTCCTTTACAACAATTCTCCTTTCAAATATCCTCTACATTTTCTACTTGGTCACGTTTGTCTTTCGTATACATATTTGTCTGTAATTCCTTTCTCTCTGTCTGTGTACGTCCACAACACATGAATGACGCACAAATATGTTGGACATTTTTACTCACAAAAATACAAATAATATAGGGACTTAATATAAACTAACTAATATATGAAGATCATTTCAAAATAATATCTGGATTGAACTTGATGATGTAGTTTTAGGCTTTGTAAACTAATTGAAAAACCGTTGATATCTGGGACTTCTTTTTAACAAAGTTTTGCTATTGTGATCCAGATTACGGAGAAAGCGAGAATTTCGAAAACAAATAATATGCTATAACTTGGTGATGTTTCAAATGTTTTATGCCAAGAAAACACTCAAATGAATAAAAAAACATTTGTTAACGAGAGAACCGAAAACAAAACATACATATTTATGTATACATATATTTAAATCTAATACAACCAAAAATCGAACATCGATACGGACCAAAATAAATTCAACAATGAGCTCTTACGTTACATGATTTGTAGCAGTGATCTCCATCACCTTAATTGGTGGATTGCAGTTGCAGAGGACTAGATCCAGCAGAAGTTAGAGAAAAACTTATGCCATCGGATTCAAGAGGGCAGGAATCAGGAGATTTCGGATTGTTATTGTATGGTGAGGTGTTTGATGCCCTGTACAGAAAACTCAGATTTGTAATGTAGCACAAATGTTGGTATGTTCAGTTTCTAACTGTATATCAGGATAGATTAAGATTCGATATACACTCGATTGTCTGTTAACTAATGGATAAAAACAATCAAATACCTTTCCTTACGCTTCTCTAAAAACCGAGCCAATGATGCTTTACGAGCTTGTGGCACTGCTACTACAAAAATAAAGAAAGAAAATGAGACTCGGAAAATGAAAGCAGAATACACTGTCCATGAAATCAAACAATGAAAAGAGTTCAGAGAAAGGGTTTACTACCCGTAGGAATTCGAGTTGTCACAGATGATCCTACTGAATGAACCGATTTGGGAGGCTCGGGTTGGTGACTACTAGATGCTAATGCACCTATTCTTGTGGCAGCTAATAGGTCATTGTTGCTGCTAGATCGTCCACCAGGCTGTAAACTAACATGGGAGGTTACAGAAACATGACTTGTAGGGACCGAGAAGGGGGACACGGTGCCAGAACTATTTCCCAAAAAAGCATCGGCGGTACAAGGTCGTGAAATATGCATCTGCGCTTGAGTCATGGGAGCTGTTTTACTCTGAGCTGCAGAAGAACCGTCTCCAGCCAATAACATAATAGCTTGAGCCTGGATATGGAAGTAAAGAACTAAGTACAACCCAAAGTTAATCGTGTAAAGCATTTAAACAACATAAGCTGAAGCAATAAGTTACCTTCTCAGGAGACACATCTTCATAAACGCATACAGATCCAGCATAAAAGATAGTCAACTGAGACGGTGCCGCAGAAGATTTGGCAGCGGTCCTATAAAAGGAATCCAACCAGCAATTTAGGCTATAACATTTATCATATGTGATTGAGATTCAATAAAATGACTTGATGTACAAGTTTAGATACCTAAGTTCAGTAGTACCAATAACAGAACTCGATGGAGGAACAACAGATACAGGGGGAGCCATGATTGGAACTCCAGCATAAGGTTGCGGCTTTACAGTATGACCAATTATAGTATGTCCAGTAGAAGCAAGATGGGGCTGGAAAAGAGGAGTGCTCATAGAAACTGCAATAGTTCGATTTGACTGGCCGGAGATTGGAAATATCCTAGCTTCGTGGGAACTGTGGGGTTGGTGTGCCACCATGTAGTGGTTTCCCCTTTGTTTCTGCCAGTAGGAGGAAAAGAAACAGAGAAAATAATCAGTAAACCTGCAATGAAACTATAAGACAACCAGGTCCAAAGTCCCTACAAATTGAACTTTGGAGTTCTAACTTCTAAAGGAGCAAAATAGTAAACAAAATTAACAAAAAAAACCAAGAAGTTCATGATGGACATCAACAAACATGAGTCGAGCCACGCGAATCGGCAGTTGGTAGAGCCGGAAATCCGGACAATGGTGGAGGGTCATGAGCAGCCTTCCTCGGCCTATCTTCTTGAGCAGCCTTGAAAGATAGGAACTGAGGAACGGAAGGTGCCTTGTTTGAGAAAGACAACTGCATCCCTGAAGTATTCTTGAACAAAACTGCAGAACCAAACGGAAGGGATACATGGTAAATTTATATACTAAGATCATATACAATGTGCATGTTCTTGATTGGTAAATTTATATTCAATTCACCGATTAGTATAAGTTCATACATCATTCATAAATTATATTAAAACAACTATCAATAAATTAGTAAATAATTTTAAAACCAATTAAAATATGAAGCCAAAGCCAACATACATGAAGAATCTAATTCATACTGTTTCCTTTTAGTAATACCTAGCAAAGTACTGGACAATAATAAAAGTAAAAACCCACTGGTCAGATCATGCATGGCATTGGAATAAACTATTATCACATTTGTGAATAAATATTTTATTTAATGAGAATTCCCTTAAAAAAATCAAAATCACATGTCATTACAGATAGGCACAGCTTTTCAAAATGCCACATTTATAAAATTATAAGGTACTCTAATAATTTTAATAGTCAAAAGAATTCGATTATCAATAATATTTTTAAAAAAATTATTTAAAATTGAATTCTTCTAAATCAATATTCTAATTTATTGTTTATAGGTGAATTCTATTAAATCTAACTTTTAGGTACTACAATAAATATAATATTTCAAAAATTCAAATAAAAAATTATATTAAAAAACTAAAACTATATTTATGAAAATTTACCTGTACTTATCCATGTTATTTTTATTAGCACGCAACCATGTTATATTTTATCATAAAATTGTCCTTTCCCCAAGCCAAATTTAATATTTAATCTCAAATGATTTAAAAAACAAGCTAAGCTCAATTATTTTATAATATCATTTAAAATTTATAAATATAAAACATTTATAATATTTAAAATTTTAAGAATAATTTTGTGTAACGAGGAGAAGGAGACAGATTTAAAGATGACAATAGATTATAAAACTAGGATAATTTATGTTTTAGAATATTATTTCAACAATAATATCAATTAAATTATACTCGATCAATATATTTAAACTTAAACCTTAATCTCAAGGTAAATACATTATCATTTTACCAAAATTTAGCTAATATCATATCCTAAATGCAACAGCTACATTAGTTGAAACTACAAACGTAAAGATTAAAAGCTGAAATATTTAACGAATTTAAATATCTAAAAACAATAATAAGAGAGGAAAATAAACGGAATTTGATGTATTTTCAAATAAATAAATTTACGTGTTAGATTTCAAGGTAAACATTTCAATTCTGATTTTGTAAATAAAAATATTTGTGTAGTTTAGAAAATTGCCTAATTATATGCATAGGTGACCTGTAGCAGCTTGCTGGTTTATTTTGGATTAATAAAATAAAAAGAAACCTAATTCAACAACGGTATTATTTGAACAGAAAGAAAAGTAGTATCAAAACACCCAAAAATTATTAATCCAGGTATACAAATTTTACAAAATTTCAGTCGGACACCAACTACTGTTTCATAAGTTTTGATAATCAAATTATGAATTAAAAATGAAGGAGAAGCGTACCTGAATCAATATGCGCATCCAAGGCCTCTTCCTTGATTGTGATCGGAGCACTTTTTGAACCCAAACCCAGAAAATCTCTCTCCATAGTCTCCAAAGCTAAAACAAAGAAGATAGCGGAAGACAATGCTTAGCTTCGTAGAGTAGAAAAGGTATGGAGGAGAGGGAAGAAATGTATACTATTGTACGAACATATTAAATTAAATGGAGGATTAAAGAAGGAAATAAATTTGAGAGACTGACTTTTAGCTTTAATTAAAATCACATGGGTGATGTGGACTCACTCGTCTACCGGATCGTCCGGTCTAAGATTGATTCACGAGCGAAAATATGATTTTAATATTAAACTTTGCCAGTTCATATAATATTATATATATTCTTCACTAATTTTTTTATGTCTCATTTTAATTTTAATGTTAATTGTTAATTATCGATATTAAATAAATTATTTAATTTTAAATTTAAAAATATCGATTAAGTATTTAAATAAATCAAATTAAAAAATTTTTAAAAAATAATTTTTTAAACCAAATTAAATTTTATTCATCTTTAAATTAAAGATTTAGAACAAACGATCTTCTTAACTAAGCAACAAGTCTTCCTATTCCTAACGCTGCCGCACAACATTATTGTATATTTCACTAATTTTATTAAATCATTTTCTCTACTAATAAGTACTAATCAAGGTGCAAATCGTCTGTTCCTTTTTATACCTCCATTTATGTCCCTACTTCAAATTAAAGGGTTTAAGGTTTAGGATTCTAGGTTAAAGATTTTGGTTAGGGTTTAAGAAATTAAGAGTATGATGTATTTTTTAAGGTGTAGGGTTTAGGATTTAAGATATAGAAAATAAGGGTTTAGCGTTTAAAATTCAATTTCTTAAAAAAAATAAAAAGAGGCACAAAAGTAGAAGATTTTTTCTCACTAATCAATGCCTTAATTCAATGGTTTCTTCATGTATTAGCAATGAACTGAAGGTTTGAAACTTCGACAAACATGGAGATAAAGAAATATAGTAAAAATCTCTCAGAGATACAAACACTCGGTTTTATTTTCTCTCGTTCTTGGAGTAAAATCTAAGAACCACGTAGAAAAACAGGCGGTAGAGAACTCCCCATGCAAGCAAGATGGCAATATCATACCAAAGGTTCTCCAATTTAATTCCCATGGATGATATAACATCTTCTCCAATCATAGTGCATTGTAGGGTATCATTATGCTTGATATGCAACTCACTGATCTTCAACTCCCCTAAAGGACCCGGTGAAAGATCCGCCGGGTTCCCCGTGTAGCAAATTTCCTGGTCTTTGAACTCATTAACCAACAAGGCCTCGAACGGGTATTTGATGGCAGAGATGTAGTGGAACCACCTCCAATAGATGGGTATCTTGTCCCCTTTGAGGAAGAACCCACATGTGAGGAAGAAGAGAGCCGTGGTGGCGATCACAACGGCGTAGCCGGTGATGTAACTCGGGACGAGTGCGCTCACCAGCATCACGTAAGCATTGGTTGTTATCAGAGATGCATAAAGGATCATCCAGAAGTTTAAGAGGCTGCTGTTGAGGTGAAGCCAGTACTTGGTGATTGCAGCGAATGTGAAGCCTTGGATGGCGAAAAACGGGAGATAGACAATGAGAGAGGAGATGACATAGGATGAAGCTCGGTACGAGTTGTGGGAGGTTTCTCTGATGAAGATGAACCTTTCTTGTATGAAAGTCGGGACGGCATCGTTGGAGGAGAAGAACACCAAGCAGATTGCGAAGATGTAGAAATTCAGCAGCCGGTTGATTGTTTTGAAATCATAGTGGCTCAAGTTTTGGAAGAGTGAGGACAAGATGACTGCCATGACTGTCAATACTATCTCACGTGAAAGGAAGAGTTCCGGGGTTCGAACCACGATGAGAATGGTGCGCCACGAGAGGATTGCGACCTCTCGGAGCCATGGGTTCGCAAACTTGGGTCCATGATCTGGCTCATCCAGCACTTCTTCCATGTCGAACTCCTCGTATGAAGCTGAATACGAGTCTATAGATGGGCTAAAAACAACAGGGGTCTTGTGGTGAGGTGTTTGACTTTGTTGAACCATTGGATGTCGGCCTGAAGCAAAATTCTTTGTACCAGAACTTGGTGTTTGACCGGGAGTTTGTGCTGGAGTCCAGGACGGTGCACGGTGAGGAGTTCCGGTGACACCACGGTAGACCCAAACAGAGAAATCTTTGTAGAAATGAGAGGCCAAGCGTGGTTGGTAGGCACTACTTGGTATACTCAATGGAGTCGGGAGTGGGAACCGAGAAGATTTGCGTTCCAGAGAGTAGTCAAAGTCCTCATCTTCGTCTTCGTCATCATTGTAATCAAATCGGGCAGAATCCGATCGAGAAGCTCCATTGGCAGTAGAGAAAGCATGGCTCTGAAGGCTAATAGCATGCCTAGAGCCAGGCGTTTTCATGAAAGTGTTCTTTGGTGTTTTCGGAACCGGAGTCCTTGCATCTTGATCAGGCTTGATACCATCACGTTGGTACAACACAAGAGGGTCGAGTCCTACGGTCGATTCATCGTACTCCTTGATAACATCGAGAAGATATTCAAGGCTGTTCTCGCCATCAGGAACCGGCCTTCCGAACCCAGAAAGGTGAGCCGGCAGAGTACTCGGGCTTCCCATATATATTAGTCTACCCCTGTAAGATTTTATGCATACACGGTTATTAATTCATCAACTAACCATAAAATTTTATAGGATGAAGAGCTATTGATGTTTTAAGTACTTTTGTACCTTGCTAAGACGGTTATGCGGTCTAAGAGCAACTGAATTCTGTAGGAAGGTTGGTGAATGGTCATGAGGACGATGCTACCGCCACGAGCAATGTCCTTCACCTTCTCCACCACACTGTAAGCGCTTGTCGAGTCGAGACCCGACGTCGGTTCGTCAAGGAACAACAGAGATGGCTTATGAATGATGTCGATGCCGATGGACACCCTTCGCCTCTCTCCTCCGGACACCCCTCTCCTTCCTTCATCACCGATATATGTATGTGCTGTAGTCTTTATATAGACATATGAAACCATAATATACCATTTAATCTATCGTTTACATTTCATCATACTATCTGTACTTGTGTTAGGGCTAAAGGACTTACCTCTAAGCCGAGCTGTTGAAGTAACTCATTGACTCGCATTTTCTTTTCCGCCCTGGAAATTGAAGGAGGCAACCTTACTTCAGCTGCAAACATGAAGGTCTCTTGAACTGTCAACATGGGGAACAACTGGTCGTCTTGCATTACATATGACGAAATCATCTTCATGTAGCTCGTAGTCACCTGAACCAAAACATTAATTACTAAAGAGTGAGCCCAATTAAGCTATATACATGTGTGTGTACTGACCGGCTTTCCGTTGAGTCGAACAGACCCTTCGAGACTCCCACGAGCAATCCGACCAGCAAGGGCATCAAGAAACGTGGATTTCCCAGCACCACTAGGCCCCATGATGGCCATTACTTCGCCCCTCACGGCCTGGCCGGATATATCATTGAGAAGATAAACGTCCTTCTTGACCCATTCACCGTCTTTCTTTTGCTTCTTGACGACACTGTAAGACAAATTATTGAACTCAAACCCCTGGCCCGGAATCGTCTTCTTTGCGGGGACTGGTGGTAAGCCGATATTCTTTGTAGCCGCTGCCACTGCGGCCGATTTGTCCATGTCTAGAAGACTTTCTAGGCTTTTATTCGGCGCATATTTCCCCGCCTTCGCCATTTGAAGTTAGTTTAAAGTTAAACTGCCTAGCTATAGCTATAGAGTCTGTGAAGTTTTAAGAGCTGGGCGTGGAGTGATGTGTAGGGATTATAAGTTATAACGAGGGCAACACTGAAGTTGCAGACAAAAGGGTTTAGTGTTGAAAAGTTGAGCTGGCCTAGAGCTATGTGTTGAGAGATTGTGGACAAAGAAGAAAAAACGAAGCAATGGACGGTAATACTAATTTCTGTGTTTTTCTCCTTCGGGTTTGTCGTTAATTTGCGTTGGTATCACCGGAAAGATGCTCAAGCTTTGTTCTGTTTAGGCATTTAGCACCTGCGACAAATTACACACTGGTAGTTTTATTAAGGGTGAAAAATAAGGCTAAAATCCTCTTCCCTCTTTGTTCTATCTTAATCCATATTTTCTGTTCGAAAATTTTTAAATATTAAATTTTAAATTTTAATTTTAATTTTTTATATTTTAAACTCTACCCCTAAAAAATACACATTACCCTTAATTTTTTAAATCTTAACCACAACCCTAACTTTAAACCTAAACCCTCTAATTTAAAACGAGCATAAATAAAGACATGATAAGACGACAGACGAATTTTACCTAAAAATAAGAATTATGACGTTATTTGGTGGGTTGGAAATTGATATAAAGCTTTTGTTCTATTGAACACCTAAGAAGGATAGTTTTTTTTCTTCCTCGATTTTTTAAGAATTTATTTTGATTAATTTAGACCGTGTATATAACTAATCCAAATCGTATATTTTTTTCTTGTTTTTATTTATGTTTGTACTCTAAAAAATTAAGTTTAGGGTTTTATGATTACGATTTAAGGTTAAAATTTAAGAAATTTGGGGAATATGATTTTTATGGTTTGAATTTGAGATTTAAAGTTAGATTTATAATTTAATTTTTTAATATTTGAGTATTAAATGATATAAATGATTTTTACCTGTCACACACTTGATTTTAATGAATAAATGATTTTTTAAAATACTCAAAATCATAAATTTAAGGCATACAATATCAATACTTAAAATAACTCGTTAATAACTAAGACTGATACTTTTTATAATCAAAAATAAAATATTTATAATACTATTTCCCTCCACTTAATTTACCTTCCCGGTTCTTTGTTCAAATCCCAAACGCTGAGACGTCCTACTCTTATTCCCAGCAAATATATTTTTTAAGTCAGATGCTTCTTGTTATACCTTTATAGCATCGAGGGATGAAAGAATATTCTGGCTATAAAAAATGGAGATGATATAATCTGTGTATTGCTGTTTTCACCTATTTTTGTATAGTCTTGCATTTGAAGTAGAAACAATATAGTGGGAAAAACGAGAGAAAAAAAATCTTTTGGAACACAAGGGAAAATACAAAAGACGTTTGTTTTCAATAATCTGCCTGTTCACGAAATATGATCTTTCATGTCACCTAGTTTCAGACGTATCTTAGAGAATATAGATTGGCATCAATCGAATCGGTTGGTTTCTAACGGGGTATTTAAATTTGGATATACGTTTGATATCTAATTTTTCGGAGAGTATATTATTGATTAGTATTTTAAAATAAGATACTAAAAATATTAATCTTATATTAATAGAAATATTTTTAGAATTTTATAATTTTAAAAAATATTTGATACAAATATGAAAAAAAATAAATTAAAAAATAAAATACCAGATCGAATATTTAATTATTCGATCTAGACTCAACACGATTATCCAAAAAATCATGAATCAAATATTTACTTAAAAAATATCTATTTTTTTAGAAATTAAGTCGACGTCAACTAAATTATATGTTTTTAACACCATCATTTCTAATACGTTAGGTTGAATTTCTTTTATAAATCCTTTGACAAATACTTGCTCCAGCCAATCCAAGACTCTGAATTGTTCCCTACGGACATAGACATTTACTTGGTAAGGCGGCATCCCACGTTCCCTACATCCAGCGGTTAGATTAGTTGATCTATTGACAGGCACAGGCTCATCGCAATTCTCAAGCATGGTCAGTTGGTCACGGAAGCCTCCTGAGCTTTCCAACACATGAACATGTACATTAAATGTATTTTTTATTATCATTAGTATTTATTTAATTAATTAATTTAAATTAGATATTTAAAAATTTATCATAAAAACAATCTTTTATAATTTATTTATTTTATTTATAATCAAAATTTAAACTATTAGTTTTATTTGAAAAATTCAAATAATTTACACAGTCATTCCTTATTGGGAAAACAACTCACACAATGATGCAGTTCTTCACAAAGGCCAAAGCCCTGCCTGCGGCTGCACTCATCTCTCAGAAGAAAAATAAAATAACAAGAAAACAAACAAAAATACCGTCGTTAGCATTTTGCACCCAGGGTCAGGGCCATGTCTTTCTCTCCCCACACTCCCCAAATCTCCCCTAAACCGCCTTTCCGTTTCATGTAATTTTGTTAATTGAATTGTAACTGACATAGCAAAAACCCTATGCTTCCCTTTCCTTTTGATCTAGTGTTTTGAATAGCTTCAATCACAATCTTCAAAGAAATTTCCTTACCCTTTCACACACAAATTCATTATTCTATTCCCCTTTGAAGATTATCGAATCTGAGAACGGTTGAAGAAGTTTGGTTTGGTTTGTGTTTATATATGCACCGTGGGACTTGAATGCGTGTTGATTGATGAACTTTCCATGCGTTGCCGGAGGATGATTTTCTTCTTCTATTTCTAAACCCTAATTCTACTGCTGTCGATGGCGATCGTCACAGGGGATCGTTACCTCGAGAAGCTGGTCAAGTTCGTTGACGAACGAGCCGGGGCGTTGATTGAAGGTACGAAGGTGCTGAAGCTCAACCCGGCTGGGCTCCACTACGTGCAATCGCGGCTCGAGGCTTTGCAGGAGCTCGAGAGACTTCTAGCTGGAGCTCCGGTTGACTATCTACGTGCATACGTGTCGGACCTAGGGGATCACCGGGCGCTCGAGCAACTTCGACGAATTCTGCGGCTCCTGACGACTCTTAAAGTGGTGTCTGCCTTGACTCCGCCTGCGCGTGACCCCACGCCTCTCTCTTTGCTGCCGTTTGGGAGACTGAAGGTTCTGGAACTCAGAGGATGCGATTTGTCTACTTCAGCAGCCAAAGGATTGTTAGAGTTGAGGCATACTTTGGAGAAGATTATTTGTCATAACTCAACTGTGAGTCTCTTTGGATGTTTTGCATTTACTCCAAAATTCCTAGAAATTATTACCTTCGTTTAGTTTTTATATCATTCATTCTTTTGGTCTACAATTTAGTAATATTACGAATGGACTCTGTAGACAGAATCTTCTCCTTATTTTCATTTAATTAATAGTAGGTGAATTGGTGTTGGAACTTTACAATACTTCATAGATTATGTTTATCCTTTTAAAATATGCAGGATGCTTTGCGTCATGTGTTTGCCAGTAGAATTGCCGAGATAAAGGGTTCTCCACAGTGGAACCGTTTGTCCTTTGTTTCGTGTGCATGCAATGGCTTGTTACTAATGGATGAGTCTTTGCAACTTCTTCCTGTTGTTGAAACCCTTGATTTAAGTCGAAACAAGTTTGCAAAGGTGGATAATCTTCGGAAATGTGCCAAGTTGAAGCACTTGGACCTTGGATTCAATCACTTGCGATCCATCTCATCATTTAGTGAGGTAAGTTGCTAGGATTATTGCTCAAGAAATTATGATTTTTGTTTTTTACTTGATGCTGAAAAATTAATAAATCGAGGTATATATTTATTGCTGTATTTTCAATTGCCTCTACTATCTAGTCTTTTTTTCACATAGTTCAAAAGATGGTATAATTCAGGGAGGTGTTAATGATAGGATTCAAACAATGTGATTCCAAATGTCAAGCAGTTCACCGTCCATTTGTTCAGAAAATGATGGTTGCTGGAATGAGATTGTCAAGATGGATACGTGTATATGTAAGAAAACATAGATTAGATTGAAATAGCTGTATCACCAATCAAAGTAATGGACACGTCTAAGATGGTTCTTACATATGAGATAACAGAGTGATTCTGTCAAGATTAATTTCCCATGTCTAAAGGGAAGAGAAGAAATAAGATGTGGAGGAAAGTTTAAAAAGAGATTTGGTTATGATCTCCTTGCGTTGAATGTTTTGCCTTCACCAAATATTTTGATATAGGAATTCTATGTGGACAACTACATCATTGTTGATGAAAATTGCAGGTCTCCTGTCATGTTATTAAACTTGTTTTGAGGAACAATGCTCTAACTACACTGCATGGTATTGAGAATCTGAAGTCTCTTGAAGGGCTTGATGTTTCCTACAATATTATTTCCAATTTTATGGAGTTAGAATTCCTTGCGGGGTTCCCATCTCTTCGGAGCTTGTGGCTTGAAGGGAATCCGCTATGTTGTTCCCGATGGTACCGTGCACAAGTATTCAGCTACTTCAGTCGTCCTGAAAATGTAAGTCTGTTAAGTATCTATTTGCAGATGGAGTTTTGATTGTTGAACTTCTATGCTCCTTTGCTAAAACATTTCATAATTTTTAATTTCTATCCTGTATTCCTGCTAATGATACAGCTTTCCTTTGTTCTGTTATATGGTTTTGTTAGTTGAAATTAGATGACAAAGAAATCAGCACAAGAGAGTATTGGAAGAGGAAGATTATTGTTGCCAGCAGACAGAAGCGACCTTCCAGTTTCGGGTTCTACTATCCTGCAACATATGATGCTGAAGGAGAGGGGGTTATCAACAAAAAGAGGGTGCGTAAAGTTTTACCAATTCTCAATTTTGTATGTTATTTTAACTGTACAATCATCCATCTTCTCTCGTGAAAATTTGGCACCCTGGTTAGTCTTTTGGATTCATTTGATGAATTTTGGTTGTTCGTGTACTTCGAAATATATATATATATATATATATATATATATATATATATAGCAGTGCTAGTAGATGATTATCATTTTAACTTGCAGATAAAGGCGTCTCGACTTGCTTGTATTGAGAATGAACAAGAAAGTGCATACATTTATTCTGATCTAGATTCTGTGTCATGCGATAATGAAATGCGAAGCAGAGAGGAGAACATCATATCCGAGGATGAAGCTGAAATAGTCAATTTGATGGAAAGAGTAGAACAATTGAAGAAAGAACGTTCTATTCTTTGGTTACGAGAGTTCAAGGACTGGATGGATCATCCTTCTGAGAATTTTGCTGACGGTGGTTTTAAAATGGCTATGTTACATCCTGGGAAAGAAAATTACAAGAAAGGTGGGAAAAGCATGAGACATCTTAGTGAAAGTTGTAAATATGTTTCAGACTCGGTTCAAGCTTCAGGAGATGAAAGTAGCATGAATGTTTTGGAATCTGATACTTCTTTTGCTGATACGTCTGCCAGTGTGAATGCCAACAAATACTTTGACCATATTTTTTCCTCAGGAATTACTGGTGGATTCTCTCTACCAGGCTTGAGGACAATGGATGTGAAACAGGAGTATCAGAAATCTTACTTGCATGATGAGACTGGTAGTGGATCCATTTTAGCTGAGGGTTCTCATCGTAATATTTTTACCCTTGAAGAAACTAATAGAATGGTTGAAAATGTCGGTGTATCTCATTTGAATACTGTTGAAGATATAACAGAGTCTAATTCTTCATCTGCTTACCCTGGATCACCGCCTCATTATAAGAAGGACCTTTTGCATCGTCGAAAGAATTTGGTGGAAGAAATTCTCCAGTTATCAGCGGAGTCTTATTCAGTGGCATCATCTGACAGTGATACAAGCTGCAGTGAAGATGATTACAGTGAAGCTGGGATACCTGTCAGGGAACATCTCAATAGGAGCACTGAAGAACACTCTCCAGCAAATTTTTTTGAGCATGCTTATTATGAAAATGGAAATAGCACTTCACATGAGAGTGAAAATGGAATCTGCATCACTAATTCACGAGCTGAACAAGCCCCGAGGACCAACAAATTTGTAAATATGAAACTATCCCTACAACTGTCCAGTGAGTTAGATACAAGTTTTAATGATCGAGAGACATCTTGTGTGAACCAAGAGGCTGATTGGTTTAAAAAGAGAAAAAGTGGAAGGAAACCAAAAAGAAGAGTGATTTCACTGTTGGAAGATAACAACTGTCAACTGGTACCACAAGAAACAAACGGCAGCCTGGTGGCTAGTGAGGCTCATATTAAAGAAATGAAAGGGAAACATTCTTCAAACGAGAGTGATCATCGGAAAGATTTTGATAGAAATCAGATTAAAAATGCAAATTCAATGCTTCCACTTGATAATGGTGTGAGATATTCTGATGCTCAGTGCTCTTCCCAGGAGAAGCATGATTTTATTGAGGACTATTTCAATAAAAATGTTGCGGATTTGAGAGTTCATGAAACTTGTAGGTTATATATGCGTTGCAGTTGTATGGTTGACCAGCCTTTTTGCAAAGAAAGGTAAGTACTGCAGAAAATTTTAAGGAAAAAAGAACCTAATGTTTGTTGTGATAAAGCTTTTCAGTCTCTTACTAGTGAATTCAAAATCATATTACTGGTAATCATTGATGTCACTTTCGCAATGAGTTTCAGTTCACAATAGCATCTAATGTGATTATTTTATCAGAAAATTTTTATGTGAAGTTGTACCTATCAATTGCTGTTTATATTCTTTATGCATTCGCCTTTAGGGGTGCATTCGGTTCGGGCTCGGTTTAATTCGGTAAACTATTTTAATAACCACCAGTTTTCGGTTCGGTTAACCTAGGTTTTCAATTTTTCCATATTAATGTTAGTTTTTAAAAATTTATATTTTATCTTGACAAGATAGCTTTATTTTATGAATTTTAAACATTAAAAGGTAAAAATTTTAAGATATTTTTTATAATTATTTATTAAAAACTTATTTTTTAAGTAAAAAAATAAAAATATATCTATAGTATTTTAAGTATAAAATATATTTTTATCTTATAAAAATAATTAAAAATTAACTAAAAGATCAAATTTGGTTTAATTTGGTTAATTGCGATTAACCATGTTTCGTAAATTTATGAACCATAATGCCTTGGTTTTCAGTTTTACGGTTAACCATGCTCAACCCTATTCGCCTTTACCCTTCACATTTTTTAATGATCTTTTTTGAGAAATTCACTCCTTTTCGCATTAATCTTCATGATTTTCTAATGTGTTTTAGGCTAGATGTTCACATTGAGCAATTCTTAAAATCCTTGATCTTGTTTGCTTGGTATGGTTTTGTAGTGTGTCATTTTGTCTTGATTATGATTTGTCATAAACCTGATCTAGCCAGGCCTTTCTTATAAATTCAGGAGTTCATATTTTTAATGATTTCGTTTTTCTTGCTTTCCTTACATCTGCAGAGAAGTAGCTCTGGTATTGAGCAGTGAGGAAAAGTTGTATGTACTGCTTGTTGGCATCACATTTGATAGATCAGGTTGGATAATGAAGTAGCCTTTGCATAAGGCATGCGTTTGTTGATTGTCTTTTCAGTGCTGATTTGTTGACAAAGTTTCCTGAATTGGTTGTCAAATTTCATTATGGCGTGCACTTTACTGTCTTTGCAGAGACTACCTTGGATTTATTAGGTTCCCATAGGGTTGAAGATATAAAAGCGGTTTTAGTTGGTCTGAACCTTCAGGTTGTGAGGTTAGTGATTTGCAACTTCAATAAAAGTTACGATACTAATCATTCCTCTTAACTGTTTCTATTTTCTATTTTTGGTCAGGGTGAATGTTGAAGGGAGTGTAGCGTACTTGTTCCTAACAAGGAGCTTCGAGAAATCAATTCAATTACTGTACACGTTGAAAGTTTCTGATTTATCTGCACCAAGTAATAAATGTTCTTTAAGGAGGTGATTTCAATACTCTTTCACTTAACCGTGAAACTTGCTGCTTATTACCTGTAATTGCCTGTGTTTATGTGATATAAATACTTCCCTGAACATTATAAAATGAATTTCATAATATGAAGCTCAAACACTTATCAGCGCAGTATCCAAGTGTTTACCATGTGTTTGACATGAACATTCCTCTGATGCGGCAAAATACATTGGACACGCATGGTAAATCAGGAAGAAAAATCAGACATAGCCAAGACAGAAATGTCTGAACATATTTGGAAGCATGATATTTTTGTTAAATACTAGAAAGAGTAGGAATAGAAAGCGAAGTATTAACCTAAATGTATGGATTTAGAACCAGGGGGAAGTATGAGGTGGTACTAAATGAGACAGGTATTAGAGTACCATATTTTAGACCTTTTGGCCTTTTCTGAGTTATTTGGTCCTAATGATTTCTTAAGGTTCGACTTGCATTTTCATTGTAGATTATCTTGTAAAAGTATTTTTTCATTGTTGTTTTTGCTGTATACGTATCCTAATTTTATTAAAATTTTCCTGTGTTACCATGTTATCCAATCCATGTTCTACCTGTATTACGCGTCCTTGCTTCTACGTCCTAGATTTAATATTGGTCTTGGTTTGTGAATCTCTGTTTTCTTTTTCTTCCCTATGTCTCTGTGAATTTGGTTAAAGTTGCATGCACTGATGTCAAATTTAAATTTCTGTCCAAAAACCACTTTAGAGCAACAACTTGCATCAAATGGGATGAGGAATTTATAATGATTAGTTTTGACGTCATTAACTGCCATAAGAAGTACATTTCTTTGTCATGATAGATTGAGGTTTGGAAATTTAAATGGCAGTCTGGAGCAGGTTCAGGTTGAGTTATTTGAGAAACAGATATGTGGAGGTTTAAAATTAAGCATATCCCAATATTCAATGGTGCTTTTTCAGAAAGGTGGCAATGAAGGTATGTTCACTTAATTTTATCTTGTCATAAATTGTTGTTATATTTAATATGCTTATCATCCATCGCATATTTCCTATATTTTGTGTGCTGTGGGGAGGGTGTATACTGTTTCAAGCAAAATAATGAAAATTCTTAATATGCATTGTCAGATGAACAGGATTGATTTTTGTAATAAAGCAACTTCTGCGTAGTATACAACTTAGTTGTCATTTGTGCTTGTAGGTTTGTTTAAAAGGTGCAGAAACAGGTTGCATTTGCAGCAGATGATATTGTTTGTTGCAGACACTGTTTTTGTATCTGTGTTTGTTCAAAAATCTTGACTGATTTGTAGGACATGTCAAAAATTTCCTTCTCCAAGATCTAAAAATTGAAATCGTTTCAGTTTGTCCAGAATATCTTTTCGTTATGCTTGCATGAATATCATTAATTTTCTTGCTTGCATTATATCATGGACTTGTGGATGCTGATGCCTTTGTTCTTGTGCATACATGCATTCATAAAAAGGGTGGTCGTATGATTATATTTAACAGTTAATATTCTTACTTTTGATCATATGAAAGCATCTGATTGTTAATGATTCATTCTTGCACTCGCACTCGCATGTGAATGCAGAAGCATAGTCACATAAACATTGGACTTCATAATACATTATCTTCATGTGAAAACAGAGGAATCATGGCTTTCAAGATCACTGTTTGTCATTGGAGGACAAGTGATTGTGTGCGTTGAAGACGTTACTCAGTTCAGTTTGATACTAAATGATGCATATTCACCTCCTTATTTCTCCTTGGATTCATGCTGCAACATCGCAGATGTATCTGAGATGGTAACTTTTCTTGTGCTTTTGTCTTGCATTCTGTATCTAATATATTATGTCGTCGGTGGAATTGGTTGTTGACTTGTTGTAACAATCATAATAGCAGTCTATGACTCTGTGACCATATTTTTCAGTTTATACTTGCTATCCATGTCAAGTTTAAGAACGGTAATTACTGATCTGACTTCTGCTCTAGGTTATCGAGAACAGAGAGAGGCATTGTGTGACATTATATCTTGAGTGCAGCACATCGAAGTCGTGCTCCTCAAAGAAACTGCAAAAGGAGATTGGTACAAGTAATAAGAAGGAAAAGAATGTCTGTAGGTCTCATACGTGGAAATTGGATTGGTTCTCGGAAGGGAGTCTGTCCCAGTTTGTGGCATTGGTGAAGGCAGTCCATCTAGGGATTACTTCATCTCCTTTGCCTGTAAGATTTGCATCCTGAGAGGTATCAGTTTTTGTGTTTTTCATGTTCCTTGTTCCATATTCATTTCATTCTTTTGATCGTGTGCTTTCTTGTGTCTTGTGTGTTTCCTTTTTCAAAATGTTATTTTGTTTGGTTATGGTGTGCCTTGTTCATAACTTTGTGTCAGTATTCTTTGCTTTGTATTTTTTTAGAAAGTTCACTTTTCACATGTACAGATAGTTGAGTATCTAGACTAGCCCAGCCCAGCCCAGCCAGTGAGATGTATGGATGTTAAGACTGTAGTGTTGATAAAAGTTTCTTCATCTTTTGATCACAGTCTTGTCATTTAATCCTGATTTTATGTTGTGTCTCGATACTTCTTGTCATTTAATCCTGATTTTATGTTGTGTCTCGATACTCTTTACTGGTTCCAGTCTTGCGTTGCTTTCGATTTTGTAGCTGTTGGTCTCTCAGTCTCAAGGCCTAATCTATCTATTTAGTCCTTTTAAGGAATGCTATTCGAATAAAACATCACACACTTAAGGACGACATCTCTTAAAACCCGGCCAAGAAGAGGTAAGGAAGGAAAAGGCAGGTGAATAGCCAATAGGGACATGAGGCCAAACTTACAGTTTAAATGGTATTTTGGTCCTTGAAAGTCTACTTCAGTACAAGGTCTCTACGTATTGTTTATGAACTTTACGAATCCAACAAGTGCTTTATTGAAAAAAATACGATGTTTATCTTATGGGAAAAAATATATGATATTTATCTTAAATAATCTAGATTTTGAGTAATGTTTTTGTAAAGTATATATTTTATTAAAAAATTAAAAAATATGAATAATTATTATTTAATAATTACTTTAAAATAAAATTCTTAAAACTTTTTAAACCGTGATGCCACTTTAATCTATGTACTACTATTTAAAAAGGTTATTCGACGGTTGACACATTATTTTATAAACATGGGATTAGAGGTTATATTTTGGTTTCCCAAAATATCCATTAAAACAAACCTAGTGATTAATCTTTTAATATTTTTTTAATTTGTATAAAGAATAGACATTAATTAAAAAATTTAAAATTATTCTTTTTAATAAATGTTATTGAATTTTTATTAAATTTATAGAGAAATTATAATTACATCACAATCAAGAAATAAAATAATTAAAAAAATTTACTATCTAAAAGTAATAAAAAAAATCTGTGGAGATAAGTATACCAATAAAATTCAGAAGCTTTCTAAATCTCTTTATCTCTGTCTAAACGAGACGTATAACAAGAAAGAAGTTGTAGGTGATTCAAACTGTCATGCAAAAAGTATCTCTACCTAGAACTGATTTCACCGGCAAACAATCATCAATCGAGTGAGGATAAATCTTTTCGAGTAACCACCGATAAAAAAATCAGAAACTAGCATCAATTGAATCTCTGTGCGAACAACAATCGATCGTTAGGGTATCCTGAAACATGCCACAAAGACAGATGAATCAAATCACAAAACAAAAACAAAAACATGTCACAAGGACAGAAAGAACGTGCTATAGAAGCATAAATTCTTATTAAAACTAAAACTAAAAACAAAAAAATAGATTCGATGATCAATAACTAATACTAAAATTGATTATCGATCATCGATCAATGATAAAATGAATAACAACTAGAAAAAAAAAATTGAGAGAAAGAAGAAACGACTAAGGTTTAAAATTAAAAAAATCTGATTAACTGTCCCTTCTTAAACATATTAAGGAAATCAAGTAATTATAACCATGTAAGTAGAGTTTTCATGCACTAAACTTCTTTTCATCTTAATATTAATCCTGATTGAATGCCCTTTCCATAAATATATTAAACCAATCAAATCTATTTATCTAAATCAGAGTTCGCAAGGTATCAAATACTTGTACCCTAGAAAGATTTGACATACAAAACACTGGCTGTCTAAATATTCTTCATCTCTTGTCCGCTTCTATGGATTTCTTTATGGTTCCTGATTAAGTAGTAAATAAATAAGTTTCTGCGCTGAGCCTACTCTCCAACAACTTGCTTCTCACCATATCCAATCATAGGGTTTGGTGTGTCGTTTTGTGAATTGTGATGCCGACTCCATCCCTCATCACAATGGATCATGCTTTTCCACACAAAACAAACTTCACAAATCAAGGTAGATGATATGCAAGTAGCCGTAGGGAATGGCTTCTTATTAGTACTATTTGGATTTTACACAAGACACGTTAATTGAGGGTCTTAAACTTTAATTTTAGATTTAGAGGCAGAGGCTTAGGTTTGAAGATTAAGACTATTAAAAAAACTAATTGATAAGATATTAGTACTGTAAGGGCTTAATGTGATATTAACCAAAAAGGGAAAAGAGACAGAGAGGCAGTGAAGTATGTTGATGACACTTGTCCCATCAGGTCTCTCAACGCATGAAAAGTTGCTTGCATCTTGTTGTCTGATAGGGAGAGATGGGATGACACTCTACAAGCAAAAACAAACAAACATTAATTAAGAATTAATCCTCCTTTTATTGCTCAACCACCATCTTTGCATGCACATATATCATCAATCCCACCATCTGCTTTCATTAATTCATATCAAAGAACAAAGGGACTCTCAGTTTCCTCTCTCCAGTTCATCTCCACCAGTATAATTCTCTTTGATTATGGGAAATGCGGTGTCTTGTGCGCCGTCGATTACTTCCAGCGGCGGAGCAGTGAAAGTGGTGTTCCCGGATGGGAGTTTGCAGATATATACGAAACCAGTCAAAGCTGCTGATCTAATGGCGGAGAATCCAGGGCAGTTCGTGTGCGATTCGAGCAGTTTAAAAGTTGGTTCCAGGGTTCATGGATTGACGGCGGATGATGAACTAGAGCGACGCCAGGTTTATTTCCTTCTTCCCATGGACTTGTTTTACTCCGTTCTGACTCAAGAGGAGATGAGTTGCCTCAGTTGCAAGGCGACCAAGGCGTTGAAACATGCCGCCAGCTTTAACCTCGGGAGGATCTTTCCCGTCGTCCTTACCGAGTTTTGTATTTTTCCATCAGAAGCAACGAAGACGGCGCCGCGGAACTCGGTCGTGGAAGTTTCGGAGGATTCCATGGAGAGGTTTTCAAAGCAGAGATCTTGGAAGCCGGCGTTAGAGACCATTCTTGAAACAGCCTCGTCGTAGGCAATGTGGACCAACCAATATTTATATTCTTACAGTTTCATATGCTTTTGTATATTGTTTTTTTCCTTTCTAAATGACGTGATTAACTCCTTTCCTCTATGTAGTAGTTCTATTTGTTGATAGATAGTTGAATGGAGATACGAAGTGGTGTTCTACTCTTTACTGGGATTGGTTTTTCATTTTTATTTTCATGATAATTTGATATTATTGTAAATCATCACACTAAACCTTCGATTAAGAAAAATCACGATAAATCTTCTATTCTAATAGTTTGTTGATACAATTAGAATCATTAACGAAACAATCCGTAATATTATTTTTTTCAATCATATCTCCTACGTCAATGTTATTGTGTCTAGTTAAAACATTAAGATTTTGTGTAACCCCTAAACCGGCCTATGCGGGAAGCCCGATCTAGAGTGGTCACATTTTTTTTTATCGAATATAAAACAATTTCTAGATCAAATATAATTTCAAATAACCTGTAAAGATGATAATTCTTTCATAATCATAATTTCAACCGTAAATCAATATAACAATATTTATATATAACCGTCGATCTCCAAAATAGAATACGTTTAAAACATTGTTTATAAAATAATCCATATTATCGATGACAAAATATGATAAAACCAATCGGTAACAAAATATAGGCATATCAGTACCAAAATAGAGGCACATGTCACCCTAACTGAAATCTGGAAGATTAAGGCGTTACATCAAAATAAATAACCAAAAGTATGTAGATCTTTCAGGTGCCAAATCCGGGATGCCTATCTACGGTTATCTGAAAAGAGGAAAGAAAACAGGTATGAGCTATGAAGCCCAGTGTGTTCCAACAGTGCATACAAATCATAGGTAAAATCAAATAAACAGTAATGATAGAAAATCATATCACGTATATGCATGAAGTGCTACCCTCCAACCGAACTCCTGGATACAGTTCCCCAGAACAGTATCTAATACAGACATTAACCTAAGCCCGATGAGGCGAAGGTACCGACCTAAGGAATTACCTTAGGAAACAGGCGGAATTACCTCGGCTATAGCACGAGAACCGATATCAGGACGGAATTACCCTAACTGTAGCTAGGAACCGTAAACAGGACAGAATTACCAGCTGGATCAAGGCTGAACCGAATCTCAGACACTACACATCATCCCAATCCTAACGTGACAGGCATGCAACAACAACATGAATAATTATGGTAGTGTCAGGAAATAATCTGATATCATGTAATACCAAATCAGGAAATATTATACAGAATATATCAGGCATACAGTAAAAATTTATATGTCAATGAGAAGTCTAGAAAAATTAGTCATGTGAACATACTAGGTTCGTTAAAACGAGAAAACAATAGCATACGGTTATATAGCACATAAGGAAACACACCTCAAAATGGTAGAATCAGACAGGTGGTCTACTGTGCGTTCGAGCCTCGCTCTGCAGCAGTGCTGGACCGGGTCACGATCGGATCTCGAGACTGGTCAAAACGGGAGGAGCCGGTCTGGGTCGGTACTCGATCGGGAGGACTATGAGATTCTACGATTAAACAGGTATCGATATTAGACCCAAAATAAAACTCTGAACTTAACTTATCTTAGAAGAAAAGTTTGACTCGAGACTTAAAGTCCAATTTGGAGGCTTTCGGGATTGAATTTCGAAAAACGAACTTCACGGATGGACTCAGGACGCCGAAAAACATAAAATAGGGGTTTTTGAAAATTTTGACTTTTTGGTCAAAGTCAACGCTGACGTCAGCTGCCACGTCAGCAATCAACGCTGACGTCACAGGTCGGGTCGGTCAACGGGTCGGGTCGGGTCGGGTCGGGTCGGTCAACGGGTCGGGTCGGTCAACAGGTCAAAGAGTTGGCCGGTTCGGTCCGGTTCAGTTTGACCGGTTCAAGGCCGGTTTGACTCGGGTTGGACCGGTCGGCTCCCGGCAGCCATCCACGGTGGCCGGAAATCGTCTCCGACGACGCGTGGAGGCCACGCGCGGCCTAAAACGGCAGGAAAAACCTCCTGACGGTCAGAAAAACCTCCAAATTCCGATTTAAACCAATAACAACCCATATAAAATCAGAAAACCAGATATTACTAACCGAAATCCAAATATCTTACCAAAACGGGCCCCCTCTCCGACGAAGGTCTTGCCGGCGGTGAACGGAGACGTTAAGGGATGGGTTTTGCTCGGCCTTCGACGGTGAGCTCAATGGAGCAGGCGACGCGCCAGATCAGCGTCGATCAGTGGCCGGATTGAACGATTTTCCGAAAGGGTTTAAACCCTAAAACCGACGAGACTATCAACCTCGATTACCGGCGATGACAGCGACGGTTTGGCGCGTCGGTTGAGGGGTTATGACCGGGAGACGACGGCGAGCACAACCACGGTGGCGGTGACGATCACGGTCGACCGGTGAGGGAGATCGGACGGTGGTCGGAGATGGGTTAGGTGAGAGAGATAAGTGTTCTAATATGAGTTTTTAGATCTGAAAAAAAATGGGTATCCTAAAATGGTAAGGGTATTTTATTCGAATATAATTATTATTATATCCGAACTGGTATAAGTTAAAAACAAGGGGAGAGAGTTTAATATATAAGAGCTCCTTAGCTTAGATGGTTGGGCACACAGTCAAACAACCAAGGGGTTGTGGGTTTGACACCTTTCAACCTTAATTCCATACATTTGTTTTTTAAGTGTTACATTTTGTATAAAAGATGGGTTTGACACTTTTAAGAAAGATTTTATTTTTTTTCACGCTTTTTGTGCTATTTTAACTTTTTTTATCTTCATGATTTTTGTTGATCTCCATCTTCTTCTTATGATTAGGGTGTATTTTCTATCTTCGTGAATTAAATTATATGGTTAATAATTAATACAACAAAACTGTATCAATTTGTGCTAAAATAAAAAACAAAACTATTTATGATAATAAATTATAGAATTTTGACAAAGAACTCTTACTTTTTCGGTACATGTGTCATTAACAATTTAAAATTAGTGGTCTAAAGGCCTTGTAATGTGGCAAAAAAACAATGTCAAGACAGAGTGTCATAGTCCGTCCTCCCTGGTTCCATGATATAATATGGACTCTGTTGTATTGTTTACATAAATTCATGGTGTTGGCACCTAACTTGGCATTGCCAATGCCAGCTCCAGCTCCAGCTGTGGATTCAGGAGTATCATTTCCACACTAGGGATTCTATGGACCCAACTTGGACGTATTGGGTCTGCTCAAATATTTGGTCCTTCCCCACACAAAACTTCCAAAGGGTATAATGTCTAGAGACTTTCTGCATAAAGTGTAGTTTAGTACGATGGTAAATTGATACTTTCATCATCATAAAAATAATGATTTCATCACGGTCAGTAATGCTCTACCCATATCCATGCTTATTTATGTGTTTTGCTTCATTGATCAGTAATTTTATACCCCTTAATCCCTTATCAATACGTTTGATTCATTTATCTCTACGTCATGATTTTTCTTTATCTTATGACATTATTTTTTATGACAGTTCTCATTTATCTTTATGATAATTTAATGTTCGTATAACGATCATTATAATACAGTTTTGATCAAAAAAGGTTAACGATACGATTCTATTTATTTTATGGTTGTTTTAAAAATCATTAACGAAATAATATACAAAATTACTTTATTGATCACTCTCATATGTTACTATTTAAACGATTAGTTGTACAGAGATATATAATTTTTTTAAGTTATATACCTCAATTTTTAATAGTGAAATGTATATGTACCGTACACTTAAAATTACCTTATCGTACACATATTTTATGACAATTCACGCTTGTACACAACTTTCTTTTGTTCTAATTACACACGAAAAGAAATACTTTGAACCCTATACTTGTTACTACGATAGATTACAACTGGAAAGCGAGGCCACGATCATTTGTTTCACACAATCAGACACATAATTTTCATGACAAGATGCAACACCTTAGTATTTGAGATGGACAGTTACCCTCAGCAATGTCTCAACACCATCCGTCACATGTTGACCAGGTGCTATAAGGGGTCGAACCTCAGCAATACCACAGGCATTCTTAAATCTCCCTGTTCCACTGGTCACAGAGACATGCGACAACGTGCTCCCGACTTTGTACACACCGTAGAAGTTGAGGTTGTCATTGTATTCCCCGCCTTCGATCATAGCCGTAAACGCCATCATTTGGGTTGTTCCGTCAGCCGAGCTAGCCACATACACTCCTTGAGCTTTCCCAATCACCTGTGAGCTCAATTCAGGGCTAGCAGTGATTATGTCATCGATAACAGTGATCGTTCCGAAACCAAGTCCCAACCCATCCGGTCCTAGAGGGATCTGAGACTGACCGTCTTGGGTTGGATTGCCTGCAAAAGCCGTGCCGGCTAAACCGGTCCCCAACGGGAGACCAGTGATGCCACTAACTGTTGGAATGGCACCATTTGCATTGGGGATAGCAACACCCCCATTCGGGGGTTGGAATCCCACTGGCTTAGCAAATGGTACCTGGCCACTATAGATGTTTCCAAGTAATCCAGTTATTGGCCTTGCTGTGGGATTACTTCCCCCTAGGATATCATGCATGTAGAACTCTAAAATGGGTTCTTCTGCCGCTGCCAAGCCACGCCCCACGTAGACCGCTGCAATTAGCAATGTAATACTGAGAATTGGAGAGTGTTGCACAAACATTTTGTAGTTTCTGGTTCTGCCTAGTTGGTGTTAGGGTTTGTGATTGGTATGAAGCCTGCCTGCTCTTTAAATAGGGAGGATGCCATCATGCTCTGTCGTGGATTTGTTGGATGGTGAAGTTGTTGGTGTTAACATTAGTTGAAGAAAGTGTTCCATTACTTGAACTTGAACTTCGTATATTGGATTCGGTGGGAATTCAACTGGTGGAACAGGTTGGCCCAGTGGAGTGGACAAGAAAATGGACTCAACCAGTATTTGTATGAATTCTAAAATCAAAAGTATTTATGAAATGAAAAATTAGTAAAAATAATCATTGGAAACAAAATGGTTACAAATTTCCACTTCAGTCATCCAAAATTATTGATTTTGCGCATCACTTACTTTAAGCCTCAAGGATATATGTGAGGAAAACAAAAAGGATTTATTCTCTATTTTTATTTTTTGATAGGATCTGTATCATTATTTTGTAGTCTATTAGAAGTGTAGGTCTAATAGTTTTTGTCTTCAATTTAGATTTATTGTGTTTTTGTTTTTATGTTACAATTTATTGTTTGGTTGTTTTCTATTTTAATTTCTAATAAAACTTAATTAATATATTATTTTACCTGTTTAAATAACTATTCCTTATTAATTAATTTTACTAACACTTTTATATAATTAATCAATTAATTAAATTAATAAATAATATAATTCGTTATTAATTATATAAAGAAAAATTAATTTCTCAAACTTGTCATTGAAAAATGATAAGTTCAAACTTTCCAACAAGGCATCAATACTTCATGTCTTACTTATAAAGAAAGTAATTAATCACTGTAAAAATAAAGACAGGACAGGAGAGGATAAACAAAAGAAATTAGCAAGCGGACGGGTGAGCAGAGGAATTCCAAATCGATTACGCACGGAGTCGGAGATAAACAATAGAAAGTGGAAGGGTGAGCAGAAAGTCAAAAAGGTATACACTTTATCCAACGCCACCGCTACATATCCCAGTGAGCGACACCGGAAATCTACAAAGAGAACCCGCCGTTGATGCCTTAGCATTTGCATCACACGCAGACGCAGGAGGCAACACCCTCCCATCGGCAAACAACGACCGTCCATTCCTCGCCTCATCATGCGACGCACCCATCACTCCCTCAAGCTCAGCCGCAGCACCGTAAAACGCCCCGTCTCCGAACCTCCTCTCCACCTCAAGGAACTCACCGAGAGAAGCTGGCTTCGAATCCCCGTCCCTGCATATCTGCCACCACTTCCTCCGCCTCCTCCCTAAACGCTCCGCCCCGAACGCAGCCGTGAGCGCTCTCCTCTTCTTGGGTTTCGCTACCGCCTCAGAAGCCGAACCGGCGTTCGCTGGTTGCGTCTCGCTGTGGTGACGGGAAGGAGCTCGGAACGCAACAGCTGGAAAACTCACTCCCATTAAAGTACCCAATGTAGTGCTTCTATCATGGAAAAACGACCCTGTCGACTTCACTCACAAACACACAAAAAGGGATACTAATCGAACTAAGATTCAACCAAAATTATTGAAAACATGTAATGAAAACTTACCTCAGTGTCGAGATCGGAAGAGGAGACGGAGGAGATGGTGGGAGAGGACGTCAGCGGCGGCAGATCTGAGGCCGGATCTAGCATTTTTCTAATATGGTTTTGATGGGATTTGGATCTTAAGTTAGAAGAGAGAGGACGCCACGGTGATACATAGATAAAGTGTTGTTTTTTCCTTTAGCTTTTGTATTGGTGAACGACATCACATCATTATTGCCTTGCCTTTCGCCACCTATCGTATACTTTCCCTGTTTCCTTCCACTTTAGCCTCATCTATCCCTTTCAATTGGACGTAAGAGATTCAATCATAACTTAATAACCCAAATATGTTTTTTATCCGATTCGAATCAAACCAAACCAAACCGTTCAATCCCCTGATGGAAGCACGTAATTTCTGTCCGTGAGCAATATCCAAGATCCAATCAAATTATAATTCAGATATAATGAATCAAATTCGAAACAGAAAAAAGAATTTTCACTCCTGGAAACATTACATTCCTTCCGTTTGTTGTTATGTATCAGTTAAAAATTGCACAAGAATATAGGATGAATTCAGTCTCTATAAATAAAGATGACTGCAAATTTGGCGCAGAACACTCCCGTCAAGTGTGTCTATCGAAAAACTTCTCGATTACAACTGAGAATGCAGCAAAGCCGACACAACCAACGCATGCTGCTTTCGGACCGGCTATAAACACACAACAGAAATCAGATGTAAGATAAATCAATGAACAGAAAACAGAATGAGATTATGAACATCATAGTATAAGCTGACAAACATGGGAGTTAAGTTTGACAGTGAAAGTGGAGACCATAACTAAGTTAGGGAAACAATGCAAAGCTAAGGTATCATCAATAAGTATTTGTTGGAACCACCACGCATATGAGCAAAAAGCTTACTAAAAATAAAATACTTTGATTTGTGAACCAGATATTTCAAATCCCTAAAGTAAATGGTTAATTCTTCTCCTTGCATGTTTCGAATACAAGGGTAAGGTTAAACCTTATGAACAAAAGACATTTTATGGGAGCATCCAATTAGGTTGCACTAATGTCAAAACTAAATAATCTTATATCTAACATTTCCCAAGAATATCCTGAGAATTATTTTATACTCTTAAATCTCACCCTGCATGTTTAAGTATATTATAGAACAATGACATTTTATAAGTACATCTGCTTCCACCTTGCTACATTCTCCCAGTTTTTCGAGAATTGTTTCATGAGGTGCTTTTGTTATTTTGTTCGCATGTGAGCAGGTGTGAAAGGATGAATTGTTCATAATCAGGCTCTTTCATTTCATATATACAAAGCAAGAATATAAACAAAAAAATGTAATCATACAACCAACTTTTTCTCTAAATACATGAATACACAAGAACAAAGGAATCGTCGGTTCAGAATCCACAACCATGATACTATGCGAGAAAGCAAATTAATGATATTCATACAAGCATAACAAATTGATATCGTAACATTGTAAATTATGAACATACTTTCAGACAATGAAAAGATTTTACTTTTAGCCCTCGGAAAAGGAAAATTAAGACATGCCCTACAAAGTAGTCAAGGATTTGGGACAAACAAACATCCACAGAGACTGTGACAAACAATATCACAACCTGTTTCTACATCCTTGAACACACCAGCAAGCATAAATGGTAAATAAATTCTGCACTACATAGAAGTCACCTCATCACGAAGATCAATCCCATTCATCTAAAGTTTTAAGCTAAGAACAATCAAAATGTATCGGGAACTGAAAGAACAGAACTTTTCAAAGAATAAGCACATCAAAACCGACCCTAAATTAAATTCCCACCAGTTTTTCTATGCTAACTAAGATATGAACAGCTAACCTAACAAACAAGTATGGAGATCATAGAAACATTATAAGCAGTATCAAAGAACAGTAAGAAAGTTGATACCTTTCGCTGACATAGTTCCTCCAGTTACACAACCGGCAACAACAGTATTTGCGGTGTCATGTTTTGCTCTGGCCTTTAAAAAAAACAAATAGGCGTTCAGTTTCCAATTCCATTTCAATGTGTATGTGTGAATGTGAATGTGTTTGAATTCTGATTTCTAGTTTCTCTATGTTACCTTCTCAACAACACATTCAACAGCAGAAAACACAACTCCCATAACTGCAAATGTTTTTGCAGAACTCCAGCTTCTTGTTCCCATTTGCTTTAAGTTATAAATTAATTGTTGCCTTCCACTCATTTGTTCTTGCATTATAGGATTATCCAATGCACCCAAAAACATGCCCATCATGAATCCCAGCCCACCTCCTGCAAATGTCATCACATATATTAAAACCCTAAAACCTTACTTAAACCTCCCACTAAACGAAAGAAAGATTAATGCAAAAGGTGGAGTTTTTACAGCCTGATTCCAATAATTCCACATAAAACAACTTGAAATTCATAAAATTCAAATATTTAATAAACCGGAATTCGGGACTTACCCATGACTCCGCTGGCGACGCTACGAACAGCACAGTTATTCCAAACTTCTTGAGCACGAATCTCCTCCATGCTTGGCATTCGAATAGCTTGAATCTGAGGCCGTTCTGCTTCATTTGAGCTTGGGATTTGGGTTTTCAAATCGTTTTCAGAGGCGGAAGCCGCCATTTTGAAACAAACTCCCAACTCCACAAGAATTCTGAAGCAAAAGAAATGGTGGTGGGTTGAGCCGCCCCACTTGATGGAAGTTCCCTTGTAATGGTTAAAAAGGCAACTGCTTGGCTTGGGCTGGAGTAACTGTATCACCAGAAACGTATTTTAGCAGAATTAATTGGGCTGCCTCCTTTTCTTTTGGGTTGGCTAACTCAACTTTGGGTTTAAAATATGATTGTGGAAACGAAAAGTTTCGCTAGTACATTAATTTTATGATTTATCTGAATGCAGACATTATACGTTGAACACTTGGAGATATTGTAATCTGAATTTTCCTGGCAATACTTCGGCCAGATTTTAGAGTACCTTGAATTATTTGAAGACCTTGTAATGGCCTTTAAAACAAACGCAAATACTGATGAAAGGGCATTAGTATTTGAATTCGCCTACTAATACCATGATCTCAAAATTACAAAGTTTCTATCTTTTCCTCTTTTCTATTCTTTGTAAGTTGGATCATGTTGAAAGTGCAACAACCATTTCTCTGTCCGCAAATGAGACTGAACTACAAGCAATGCTTGCCTTCAAGGCTGCAATACAAGTTGATCCTTACGGGGTCTTCACATCCTGGAATGATTCACAACATTTCTGCAACTGGCAAGGAGTAACATGCCACCGACGACATCAAGAGTGACTATCTTGCGTCTACCATCACTCAAGTTGGTAGGTGGCCTTTCTCCACACATAGCCAACCTCACGTACCTTAGGGTGATCGATCTGGGGAACAATAGCTTCTCTCCTTTATCTTTCCTTGCTGCAAAACCACCTTACAGGAAACATTCCTACCGAGCTTGGGCAGCTCTCCCACTTGAAGTTTCTTCAATTGGCTGAAAACAAGTTATCTGGTACAGTTCCTAAACAACTGTATAATATCTCCTCCATTTTTTACTTTTCTTTAGCCAGTAACCAGTTACAGGGCCAGATCCCTCCGTACATAGGCTTGAGCCTTCCTAATCTTAAGTCATATATCATGGGGGAAACAAGTTTTCAGGGCCACTTCCAACATCAATAGTCAATTCTTCCGGGCTCCTAGTCCTAGGCCTTGATATGGGTGTCAATGCTTTGACAGGACCAATACCAAAGAATTTGGGAAGCCTTCAAAAGCTACGAATCTTAGGCTTTGGCAACAACTTCCTTAAGAATTCCAATGATTTAAGTTTTCTCACTTCACTGACTAATTGCACCAATCTTAGATTCTTGGGGTTATACAAAAACAACCTCACAGGTGTTTTGCCAGATTCAATTGTAAATCTCTCTGCAAATCTCAATGTATTACGGATAGATTAGATTCCAATAATATATCCGGCAGCATACCGAAAGAGATAGAAAACTTTGTAGGCTTGGAGTGGCTTGGATTACAAAAAAAACATGCTGACAGGCAGTATCCCTGTCTCTATTGGAAAATTGTCCAAGTTGAAATATTTCTTTGCTCACAGAAATAGAATCATAGGGGAAATCCCTCATTCTTGAGGAAATATGACTGAACTAATTGTTCTAAACCTATCTGATAATTTGCTAGGAGGAGAATCTTTGGGTAGCTGCAGTCACTTGGATGTATTGTTTCTTCCACAAAATCGTCTTAATGGCACCATACCTAAGGAAGCTATCGGCCTCTGTTCCTTCACAACTTTCCTTTCCTTTGCCTCAAATAGTTTAACGGGAACTTTACCACTAGAGGTTGGAAACTGCAAATATCTCATCTCCTTGGATGTATCAAGCAACAAACTTCATGGGGAAATTCCAAGCTCTCTTGAAAACTGTGTGATGATAGAATCACTTCACCTGCAGGCAAGGGCGGAGCTAGAAAATTATTAAAGGGGTGTTATTTTTTTGAGTTATATATAAGGGGTGTCAATTATTTATATATTGGTATCATTTATTATTATTTTTTAAAATTATATATAAAAAAGTTTGATCCAAAATTTTTGGGGTGTCATTTCACCATCCATTTGAATGGTAGGCTTCGCCCATGCCTGCAGGGGAATACTTTTGAAGGAACTATCCCTTCATCGTTCAAAAAATTAAGAAGCTTGCAAATTCCAAGTTCTTGATGTTTCCCACAATAATTTGTCGGGTCAAATTCCAGAGTATCCGAGTGAACTTCCTCTTTTCACCAATCTCAACCTGTCTTTTAATAGATTTGAAAGCACAGTGCCGATGAAAGGAGTGTTTGACAACATCACTGCATTTCCAATCGTTGGAAACAACGAGTTATGAGGAGGGATTAAGCCACTTCGATTGCCTACTTGTCCTACAGAAATTGCAAAGAAAAGTAAAAACTTCCCACGTAGAGCGGTAATGGTGACCGGTATTGTCCTCTTTGTTGTTGTTTTGTTCTTGATGTGTATCTATGCAATCAAGCGAAGGATCATCTTGTCAAGAAAGAGAGAAGGCATTGCCATCCCATTGCAGAAGAATCATCTGAAACTTTCCTATGCCGAGCTCCTCCATGCGACAGACAATTTCTCTTCAGCCAATTTAATTGGCAAGGGAAGATATGGTTCAGTCTATAAAGGGATTCTAAGTTCTGATGATCAAACTACAGTTGCTGTGAAAGTACTTAATCTTCAACAGCAGGGTGCCGATCGGACTTTCAAGGCTGAATGCGAAGCCCTTAAGAAGCTTAGGCATCGTATTGTCATCAAGCTCATTACTTCTTGCTCAAGCATTGACTTTCAAGGTAACGACTTCAACGCCTTGGTGTTCGAGCTCGTGCCAAATGGGAACTTAGAAACTTGGTTACAGCCAAGTTCAATTGAGTTGCACAATTTACCAAGCTTAAATCTAATTCAGAGGCTCAACATAGCCATTGATGTAGCCACTGCATTGGATTATCTTCATTCCCAATTTGACAACCCGATTGTCCATTGTGATCTAAAGCCGAGTAATGTTCTTCTCGATACCGACCTTACAGCCCACATTAGTGATTTCGGCCTAACAAGGTTCCTTTCAGAGACAATCGAGGAATCCATTACCGAC
Organism: Abelmoschus esculentus; assembly: GCA_035048815.1. NCBI lineage: Eukaryota > Viridiplantae > Streptophyta > Magnoliopsida > Malvales > Malvaceae > Abelmoschus > Abelmoschus esculentus. The sequence goes on from JAUCBN010000004.1 coordinate 357,471, forward strand.
CAAAGCAGTTCGATGGGAATAAGAGGAACCATGGGACATATTCCTCCAGGTAATTCTGTTCCGCATAAGTAAACTTGATGCATTTTTGTATTTGATAAAATGAAATGAGTAGTGATCAATGTTTGGAACTGCAGAATACGGAATGGGACAGAAAATATCAACACATGGTGATGTGTACAGCTATGGCATCGTTTTACTGGAGCTGTTTACAGGCAAAAGACCCACCGACAACATATTTACAGGAGAGTTGAGCCAACGTGATTATGTTAAGACGGCCATGCCTGATCACGTGGCGGAGATAGTTGATACTTGGCTCAGTTTTGAAGATGAATTAGTCGAAAAAATGGTCAAAGAAGCAGAGGCATCGGCAACATCTGGAGATGCTTTGTAACACCCAAATTTTCCCCGATTTAAAATTTTAAAATCCCTAATCTGAAACCCTAAGATTTGGAGATTTTCGGTATTCAATTTGAAATTTCTGAAATCTTGTGGGTTGGTTGAAAAGTGTCATAACCTTAAGGCTCTGTTGTGTAATTTTACTATTTTTCAAATGGTAACAATTTCTTCTTCCGTTTCAGAATTTATTCAGGAATTTATTTTCTTCATTAACCTCAAATTCAATTCTGAATTTATACATTCCTTATCTGAGAAAAATCAAACGAAGTTCTAGTATTTTAATCCCTCTCTGTTTTGTTTTGATTTAGCCTTGTGTACTTGTTTTTCTTTTGTTCGAATCAGCTTTTGGTGTCTGGGTTCTTCGTTCATTCTGTTGGTAAGTTTCTCATCCTGTTTCTTGTCGTTTCTGTTTCGGTTTAGGGGTTTTATTCATGTTCTTGTTCGGGTTCTAGTTGAAGTGTTTGAATCCGAAAACAGTGGGTTTGTTTCGGTTGTTTTTGAATAGTTAAAGTAAGGAGTTTGATTCGTTCTAATTGGTTTTTGTTGAAGGATGTTTGAATCGGGTGTTGGTTGTTGCTATCGAATCAGGGGGAGTTTAATCGAATTTTTAAAAGGTGTTGAATCTGGGAAAACCAGATTTTTCGAGAAAACCCGTCGACGACCCGAAACTCGACCCGACCCGTGGCCCACTGACGTCATCTACTGACGTCAACGTTGACCTGATGACGTCATTTGCTGACGTCAGCGTTGACCCTACTGACGTCGGCGTTGACTTTTTCTGACCCGGTCCCACTTTATGTTTTTCGACGTCCTGAGTTTGATGGCGCTATCCGTTTTTTAAAATTCGAACCCGAAGTGTCGTTTTTAGGTCTTTTAAGTTCGAATGCCTTATTTGGAAGTTTTTTGCTTTGGATTTTGAATCAGTTTTTGTTTTGTTCAGGTGACGTAGATTCCGACCCTGAGCAATTGCCTCCTCCTCCTCCTGGACGACCTCCTGTTCATCAGCATTAGGGACACATACGTGAGTTTTCAGTTTATTTATGTTACGTGTATTTATCGGTATAGTGGCATAGTAGTGTGTCTAATATTCTGTTCTCGTAGGTTCTACACCTGCACATTCTAGTGGTAGAGCCGAGTCCAGTAGACGTCACTATCGTCATTGAGAAGCTTGCTTCCGGTGTGTCTCTCCCGACAACACTGTTACTATTATGTGTTCCAATTTTGTTAAACTCTGTATGATCATGCATCATCCTGAAATTTTTGAATTATTTTATCATGCTACACTCTGAGTTATATACATTGTACATTTGATTCTGATATTATCATGTATGCCTCTTGTTAGATATTAAGGCATGTGTTCTGATTCTGTATCTGCACACGTTGCATTTGGTTGGATTATGTGTACGGGAAAGTTAGTGATATAATCACTTCTGTTCAGTGGCTCTACCTACAGGTCAAGTTTTCACTTCTGTTGGTGTGATGGTGTTAGAGTGGTTCAGGGGGGAACCTACTCTTCTGATGGTGTTCGGTGTTGGGTGCATTTCATGCATTCATTATATCATTTGCATTACTCTGTTCTGTGATCCTGATTATCTGTACATCTGAGACACACTAGGCTCCCTAGCTTACACCCTCTCAGTTTCTGTTTCAGATACTCTGTCATAGACTACTACGGTACTTGGAGATCTCTGATTTCAGACTATTAGGTATGTTTCACAGTTTTCAGAATAATCTTATTTATTTCGGATATTTTATTATTTGTAATAAACTTTGGATTTCTGGATTTTCTATTGGATTTCGAGACATTTAATGATTATTAAATTTATGGGTTGAACACAGTATATTTTAAATGTTAAGTTTCCAGCCTTATAAATTATTAATTATTTATTAATTTATTTGATAATTACATTTAATTTATAAAAATTCTAACTTGCGAATTAAGTTTTGTAACGTAAACCCTAACTTTTAATCTAAGAAATTAGGTTAATTTTAGGGGTTACATGTTTCGTCTCTATTCTTAGCATAGGAGTGTCATATTTGGCTCATTCGCCGAGTGAACGAATGAACATTGGAGATGTGCTGAGAGAACTTCACAAGGCTAGAAATATGCTTCTTGGAAATCAAACGAGAAGAGGGTTGCAAGCTTCGGTGCATCAATGAAGACGTCAGAAATTTGTACCAAAAATAAAAATGTAAGAAATGTGATATTTGCATGCAAGGCTGCCAGGGGTTTCCATAGTATTTTCTCAAATTAGATTAAATAAAAGGACTATATGTTGTTCTAGTCCCTATACTATTGTAAAATTCGAAATACAGTCCCTACATGTGTTTCGGGTCCTATGGATTAGTTAATTAATTAGTTGACTTCTATATTTAGAGGAGGAGAGATTTAACCGTTCATTCAATCCGTCCTCGGCGTAAAGAATGGATATGCCGTATTTTACTCAAAACCCCTCCACTAACATATAACGACGAACGATTCTTGTCCAGTAGTTTCTCATATCGAGTACCGAATTTCCCGGTCACTCTCCTATGATATTTACCCCTATCGCCTGGGCCCCACCATCTCTCCATGTTCCTCCAAATACTTTCTAAGAACCTTAAAAGGAAAAACTCCCCAAATATCAACAAAAGACAGATCAGGTTTGTCCCTTTCATTTTATTAATTAAACATATTAAAATTTTAAAATATCATTATTAAATTAATTATTTACTTTGAGTTAATCTAAAATATATTTAACCACATAAAGTATAGGTTTAAATTATTGTTTTTATAATTTAAATGATTGTCTATAATATAAATCATCTTATTTTAGTTAATAAAAGAACAATTGTTATTTTTATAAATTATAAATTTAAATACTAATATTACAACACATTATATAATCATTATAGTCTATTAAAAAATATATCATATATACATATCTAAAATCGTCTATATTTTGATCATCTTTGATGCAATTAAGATTGGAATTAAAATAATAAATAAAAGCTCCTTTTTGGAATTCATTTATTTTGAATTTTGATTTGTGGTAAAGTTGAAATTAAGGAGAAAATTTTTTTCTTTGGGGTATAAAAGGAAGGGAGACCGGAAAGAAATGGCAGAATCTCCAAAGGAATCGAATAGCTCATCGTTGATGGAAAGTTTGTTGGGTCTGCTACGGATTCGGGTCAAACGGGGCGTCAACCTTGCCGTTCGTGATGTCCGAAGCAGCGACCCTTACGTTGTTGTTAAGATGGGAAAACAGGTCTGGACCGTCTCTATCTCTGTCTCTGTTCTTGTCTCTCTTGCTTATTTCTCTGTTCCTTTTTTTTCTAACGTTTACGGTGATCAGTTTACAGTTTTCCAAGATTTTTTTTTTTGGGGGTAAAATTCTATGTTTAATTATGAAGATAACTTCGGTGCAACGTAATTGCCTCCTAAAAAGCTTTCAAAGTCTGGGTTGTTATCAAAATTCAGAATTATGGACTCAAAAGCAATTGTTATTTCTTTGCCTGAATTTGATTGCTGATTGTAATGAAATCAAAAACGTGAAGATAGGGTTCGTTTTGATTGATGGATCTCAAAGTATGCGGTCCTGTTTTATCCTAGTTGACTTTCACATTGAATAACTCCTGGAAATCACTGATTAAATTCGATGTTACTAAGTAGTTTGAAGGTAACTATTTATGTTCTTTTTACCATCTAAATTTACAAATTTGATATTTCTAACACAATAGCCGTGCTCGGATTTTATGGCCTGAGCATGAAAGGTTTCTGCCTTTCTGGAGACGGGATTTTGAGCAACTTGCTAGTTGTCCTAATTTTGTATGTAACTATTCTATTTCTTTTGCAGAAACTGAAGACTCGTGTAATAAAGAAGGATGTTAATCCTGAGTGGAATGAGGATTTGACTCTTTCCGTGATGGATCCTAGTGTTCCAATAAAAATGGTAAGTTTTTAGTTACAATATCAATGGAGTGCAAAACCGAAAGACAGTTAAATAACCAGAGCTTGCATTGTATTTAGGAGAACATTTGGCGCTTAGGTTCTGCAGACACATTGATCCTAGACAACCATTCCCACAATGTTTTACATCTTCTAGAGTTAGTTTGCAAAACTTGTTTAAATTGCAAGAAGTTTTCAATCGGCTCGTTGTTTATATGCTTAAATTGTCAGTTGCCTTATCGATGATGCTAATAATGTTCATTCTTTCTTTCTTTTCTTGATTCCTTGAGTTGGGTTAGCATTTATGTTTGGGTGACATAGAATCGAATCAAAGAACAAAAGAGGAGTGGAACTCAAGGTGTTTCCATGTTTCATTATTAGATGGCAAACTCCATGTCCAAGTATGAATGTCTTAAGATTTAAGAAACTTACCAAGATGTTATTACATCTTTACACAAAAATGCATTAGCTTCAATGTGAAGAAACTACGAGATCTGTAATCATGTTTTGCTCCTTTGGCATTTTAATGTACAAGGTCATTTCTGCTATATTAGTTCGTTTATGGTATTTTTGTTCTGCCTGACTCTCCAGACAGTGTATGACCATGACACTTTTACCAAGGATGACAAAATGGGAGATGCTGAGTTTGACATCAGGCCTTTCATAGAAGCCTTGAAACAGGATTTGGAAGACATCCCAAGTGGAACCACGATATCGAGAGTGCAACCATGCAGGACCAACTGCCTGTCTGAAGAGAGCACCATTAAGTGGATCGATGGGAAAGTCGTGCAGGACATGTGCCTCCGATTGAGAAATGTAGAGTGCGGTGAACTGGAAATCGAACTTAACTGGATTGAGCTTCCTGGGGCTAAAGGTGTAGGAAGTCCATAAAATGACATTTTGTTCTAGCTTGTCTCGTTCCATTTCGCTGCCGGATGCCTTTTCCATTTTGCGGTGAGGTTGGTTTGTTCTTTGAATAGTTTGAATATGTTCTAGTAGCAGCTGAACCTGGCTCATATATAGGATTGAACAAATTTTGGTAATTATCTCGTCATTGATTCCCAGTGAAGTAATTACCTTTTGTACAATTTATTTTCCTGAGCTGATGTCTTTGTGAGAAGCTTTTCCTTGTTAAACACGTTTCAAGACAAATTTTATCGTGCTTGTTTTCAACCCCGTTTTTTGCTCAATATTATTTACATTCTTTCCACTGTTATTTGCATGAAATCTTAATTACAAAATGAAAAACAAAAATTGTCTGGTCTGTTAAATAATTAGACTTAAATTTTAAGACACAAGGTCTAATTTGTCTAAATTCTGTAAGACTTAAATATTTGAATAAATTTAATTTCATGTTTTTCTATTATATCGACAATGATATTACTATATGTTATAAATTTATTTTTTATATAAATTTTAATCTGAACTCAAATGTGTAATTAACTTTTTTTTACATAAAAATGTGTATTTTAATTTAAAAAATCATATTCCTGTTGTTTAATTAAAAACTAGTAAAACATTATGAACAAAGAAGAAAACATAATAGCTGTTGTCTAGAGTGCATAGTCTTTAATAAATTATTATGAAGATTGTGCATCCCAATGAAAACTAAGCGAAAACGACAAAACTCCTGTAAATAAACGACGAGGTGTCGTCCTCTCTTTTGTTGTTTGTGTGCACCTATCAATTGTATACATTTCCCTCGAAATCCCCCTTCACCGATTCAAAAGCCAAATATGATTAAAAAAGTTTAGTAAAAATATCTTCACAAGCAGAAAGATGTTAGTAAATTATTTAGACATATAATTGAAAAAATGGTTATAATTTAGACAGTTTTATGACGTTTAAACTACGAATTCTTATATTTCGTTTTAATATTTTAATTTTGTATAGCTTTCAAGTTTAATTCGAACATACACTATGAGATTGTTAAGTTGTTTCTAATGTTTCTCAATGTATTATTATATATAACTCGTAGATTTAATTTTTATTTTTTAATATAATTATTATTTATATTATTTTTAGATCAATATTATATTTCAAAAATATAAAGATTAAAATTAATATAATTTTGAATAATTTATAAAATAATATTTATTTATATATATTTTTAATTTTAAATAAAATAATTAAAATTCATTCTTTATGAATATCATCCGTTTCTATGCTAAGAATTTTGTTGAGTTTTAAAATTAATAAAATTAAAATATAAAAACTAAACGCATAATTTATATATTTTATTTTATTTTTTTAAACTCGAATATTCTCTGTCGCAAATTAAAAATATCCTTACTATAAAAATAATGTCCATATACTTGTTTTCTTTTAAAGCCAACAGTCCACCTGAAAGATCGACACGTGTCAATACCATGTACAAATAAATAATGATTTCATCTATTTTTATTTTTTATTTGTTTATAAAGTTAAAAAGGTAGTGTACAAACAATCAAATTTTAGACATCCACACACGCTTGAGAATTCATAAATAATAGATAGTGCGGGTTGCTTTTTTTTTTATAAATACCACCGAATTTTTATAAAATTCATAGAAGAATTATTATTACATCATAGTAAAATAAATGGATTCAACAATCTAAAAAATCTTACAACCCAAAAATAATGAAAAAAATTCTATGAAGGTAAACATACCAACAAAATCCAGAGGCTTCCGGATCTCCTTGTCTCTGTCCAAACGAGACGCATAAAGAAAGAAGAAGTTGTACGCGATTCAAACTGTCATGCAAAAAGTATCGCTACCCAGGATTGATTTCATCGGCAAACAAACCATCAAACAAGTGGGGATATATCTTTCCAAGTGACCACCGACAAAAACATAAATCAGAAACTAACGTCGATTGAATCTCTGTGTTAACAACAAACGATCGCTAGGGTATGCTGAAACATGCCATAAAGACAGATGAATCAAAACGCAAAACAAAATAAAAAACATGTCATAAAGACAGAAGAATAACGTGTCACAAGGACAAAAAAACGTGTTATAGAAACAGAGATTCTTATTAAGATTAAAAATAAAAACAAAAAACATAATAGATTTGGTAGTCGACAATCAATACTATGATTGATTGTCGACCACCGATCAAAAGGATTGAATAAAGTAAAAAACGGCTAGAAATTTTTTTTGAGAGAAAAATATAGCGGCTAGGGTTTTTTAATGTGCGAGTTGCTTTTTAGATGAAATAAATAAAATATATATATGTACCTCCCTAAATGTTGTTACAGTTTCTATTTTTAATCATTATAAAAAAAATTAGTTTACTTTTTTTTTTTAAGTTTTGTATTAACTAATCTAATCGGCTTAAATTATATACTTAATTTTAATAAATAAATATTTTAATAAATTCTTTATATATATACAATATTTTAAATTCGAGATTTCCATAAACACTGGTTACCACTTATACCTATTTATATTAATAAAAATATTTAAGCTTCATTTAGGGTTATTATGACAAACGATTAAGCAATTATCATCAAACACTCATTTCAACGCTGGGAAAATAAATAAACGCTCATTAAAAATTAAATTAATAATTATTTAAAAAAAATAATGACATAAAGATAAGTTTTACCCTTCACGTTTATAATTTTTATCATTTGGGTTTTCATTTTTTTTAGGAATAAATTTAACCCTTGACCTATGTCTTTTTAACAAATAACTTATTTTTTAACTATCATGATAACTGAATCGTTAAAAATTTAATAATGATGACATATCATATATATGTAATAATATATTTTAAATGACTTAACATCTAGTAAATCAAATACATACCTGTGGAATATAGTTTTATTCCAATCTAAAAATATAAAATAATTAAAATTTAAATAAAATATTAAAAATTATTTTTTTATTCATTAAAAATTAATTAAATCTAAAACAAAAGGCTGCTAAACATTCTCAACCTTAATTATAGTAAAATCAAAATTTTATCTAAAAAGGTATAAACATAATCCCAAGAAAGGATTTTGTATAGTTTGTTATCAGTGAATCAAAGATAAAGGATTTTGATAATAATCAATTGAATTTTTATTATTTTTGTTTAGAATTTAGGTATTTTAGTTTTAATCTAAACCGAAATTTTAGTGTTTTATAAAGATATTTTAATTTAGTTAGGGTTGAGAATATTTAGTAAATTCTTATTTTGGATTTAATTAATTTTTAATATTTTATTTAAATTTTAATTATTTTATATTTTATACTGGAATAAAATTATATTCTATATATATGTGTATATATTTAATATGTTAGATTCTATGTCATTTAAAATATATTATCACATATATATGATATGTTATCATTATTAAATTTTTAACGGTTCAGTTATTATGATAGTTAAAAAATGAGTTATTTATTAAAAAGATATAAGTCAATAGCTAAATTTATCCTAAAAAAATAATAAAAACTAAAATGACAAAAATTATAAACGTTAAGGGTAAAAATTATCTTTTTACCAAAAATAATTAACAAATATACGTTAGTGATCCGGTTAGGCGTTGCTCTTTGCATTGAGATGCGCAATAGGAGTAAAATAATATGGAAAATGACGATATTATCCTTCACGGGCTCTATAAAGTGCGAGTATGGCGCCTCAAATCACTACAACAGAATATAATTTGTAGCAGTAGCAGTACTGTTAGGCGTTAGCTCAATTATTTTGCATGCTTTTGTGTGTGATGCAGCAGCGAGGAAGACTCGACAACAGCAGATCAAGGTCATTTTCGAGATCTCGTCTTGGTATTCAGGGATTCTAAATATTTTCTTCTTTTCGTTCCTAAAGAAGAAAAAAATCAAAAGAAAAAATCCGTCCAAAAAGGTAGCTACCGAATACCGATCTTTCTTCATTAACCATGGCGGCTAACGGTGAGATCTCTAGCTCCATCTAGAAATTTCACTGCACTCTTAGTGGAATTGAACAGATGAAAATTGAATTTGATTGACAAATTTTAACAAATACATGCAAGAGCATGGATATCTGATTGGCTTTTAAGTAAAAATTCAGAAAAAATAAATTGAAAAGGAATTTTGAATTGATTCTTTGAAAAATGATAGGAGGTGAACGAGCGGTTCAAAAGAACTACTGGATGGAGAACACCAATGATTCGGCAGAGGATATCTCCAACGTCGCAGATCTTGACAAAGAAGATAAACTCGAAGTAATATTTTATTTTCTTTTCCACTTTTTTATTCACCTGTTTATTTATTCATTTATCTATATTTTAATGCATTAAGTCTATGCCACTTAAAGAAATAGTCAAAGAATAAATTTCATTTCCGGTTGATCTTTGTAACTTCGAGGAGCTTAGATCAAATAATGTTAGACAAGATAGATTAAAAGAAATTTAAATTCGATCTAGAACAGAGGATGATATGGAAAAATTAACACGAACATAAGACGAATACATAAATATCTCGAAGGTTTACATTATGAGTCATAATATATTAAAATCATATAAACATAATATATTTTGTCATGAAAAAGTACATAAGCCTAACACAAATCCATGGATAATCAAATTCCAAAACTTTCATGCCTAGATGTACGATCAGAAGTTCCCAAAAAATTTACTGTTAGCATTAGGAAAAATAAAAAGGAATAAGAAAAGCAATCTGTACAAGCTGCTAATAGTCTTAATATTTGTGTGGAACGATGATGACTCTGTAATTATGCTAATGATTCTGTTTTCTCAGTTTCGGTGGCATAACATTATCTAACAGCCAATAACTTTAGGTAATGTTTGATAGTGGAAATGATTTGGTCTTAATTTTTTAAAAGATGGGACCTAACTTAAGGTAATGCTTGATGGCTTGATGCAAAAGCTGAAAATAAGTTGTGCTATTTGATATGCTTGAGATTCTGCTTTTGTCAAAGCTGTTCAAAGAAATTGACGCTTTTTGTTTATATGATTTGCTCAATGTCAATTTTTCCACCGTTATATTTTAGATTCCTAATTGTTGCTGATATAAGCAGGTGCTCTCCCTGCTCCCACCATATGAAGGGAAATCTATTTTGGAGCTAGGAGCTGGCACTGGTCGATTTACCGGTGATTTAGCTCGGAAGGCTGATCTGGTTGTAGCGTTAGACTTTGTCGAGGACCTTATAAATAAGGTAATTGAGTGCTCAATAATCTGACAATTTTTTTAGATTGCTATTTCATGAGGGACTTGATTTCCTCTTTGGATTTCCTTACTTGCAGAATGAAAGCATCAATGGGCATTATAAGAATATCAAATTCCTATGTGCCGATGCGATTTCTCCAGATTTGGATATTTCAGAAGGATCAATGGACTTGATATTTTCAAATTTGCTGCTGATGTATCTCTCAGATGAAGAGGTAATTTTATTAGAACTCGTTTATCTCCTTAATATTTTTTCATCACACAAACAGGTTTAGGCAAGATTCTTTAGAGAAAAAACACCTTAAGCTAAGTTATCATGGTTTTAATGAATGTTTATTTGAATCTGGATGCCGTGCGTGTATTATGTATATGATCTCTTGAATATAGTTCATGACTTATTCTCCTATAAAAGGGGAAAAAGGAGTTTGGAGAGGCATGTTAGCCGTTGACTGTGATTTGGTTCCCCTCATGCTTTAGATTTACATGTTAACCATATATTTAGTATATTTCTGTCTAAAACCATCATTAAATACAGGTTAAGGAGTTAGCCCAAAGGATGTTAAAGTGGTTGAAAATTGGAGGACATATTTTCTTCAGGGAAACGTGTTTCCATCCATCTGCTGACAGCAAGCAAAAGCTCGATCCAGCTCACTACCGTGAGCCCACGTTTTACTCGGAGGTTTTCCTCAAATATATCTTTAATTTCATGTGCTCTGTGTACTGAAAAATGTATGAAACAGTGTGAGTTATCTTTCGTATTTTTTTTCTGAACAGATGTTGACTATGTATTCTTATGCAGGTGTTCAAAGAATGTCAAGCAACTGATGGTTCAGGAAACTCGTTTAAGCTTTCTTTAGTTGGCTTCAAATGCATCAGTGCTTATGTTAAGCACAAAAATGATCAGAATCAGGCAAAGCAAAACTAAACATGAAGTCATTGATTTTATTATAGCTTTTCGTTGTTTTAAATTGAAGTCACTGACAAGATTCAACATATTCTTTACATATGCAGATTTGTTGGATCTGGGAAAAGGTGAATGCAGATTATGATGGTGGTTTCCAACTTTTCTTGGATACTGTTCAGTACAAATCTAATAGCATACTTCGTTATGAACGTACTTTTGGTCCGGGATTTGTGAGCACCGGAGGAATCGGTACCCCTTTTCAACCAAACCTCTAATTCCGCATATCTGTTTTAAATTTGAACATCACTTACTCGAAGCTTTTGTCTGGGATTTGTGTATTGTATTTAGTAGCAAAAACGGTTTTAGAGTAGAGTTTTTATCACTTATGTCTGAACATCTCAAAACATCAGTTCTTGCTGGTTATAATCAATACTGTTTGAAAGTTATCAATGTATCTAATGTTAGTGAAATAAAATTTGGTTTTGAGCAGACACAACCAAAGAGTTTGTGGCAAAGTTGGATCTTAAGCCTGGCCAAAAGGTTCTGGATGTTGGCTGTGGCATTGGTGGAGGCGACTTTTATATGGCACAAGAATTTGGTGTCTATGTTGTGGGCATTGATCTGTCCATAAATATGATAGCTATTGCTCTTGAACGAGCAAATGGACTCAATTGCCCGGTTGAATTCGAAGTTGCTGATTGCACTACAATAACTTACCCAGACAACACTTTTGATGTTATCTACAGCCGTGACACCATTCTGCACATTCAAGTAAGAGGACTATACGAGACTTGTGTTTGTGTTTATATATTTTGATAAATTTCTTTTTTATTCCTATTTAAATATGTTTTCCCTTGTAAAGATTTTGATTTAGCATAAGCATCATAAGAATTTCTATAGGGAAAGCTACTATGTAGTGGACACGTAAACAGAGTTGATAATCACTTTCTGTATCTAAAATTGACTTTCAGGACAAGCCTGCACTATTTAGATCTTTCTACAAATGGTTGAAGCCAGGGGGCAAAGTTCTTATTAGTGATTATTGCAAAAGTGCTGGAGCTTCATCGCCAGAATTTGCCGCGTATATTAAGCAGAGAGGCTATGACCTCCATGATGTAAAAGCTTATGGACAGGTATGTATCATTCAAATTAATAACAACTTGTTGAACAGATTTCATGTCATATTCTTGTTTTTTTATCACAATTTCTAGCTTTACGGTTTGACGGTTTTTGTCTTGTTTTCTGCTTTATTGTATGCAGATGCTTACGGATGCTGGTTTTATTGAGGTTGTTGCAGAAGATCGAACCGACCAGGTTCAAATAATTCAACCTATTTATTTCCTATTTTTTGTATGATTGTGAAATTATGAACTTGTTGGTCAACATTGCTCGAAATGCGGATCAATCCGAGGTGAAGAATGAAAAACTAGAATGCATATTGCTCGACTTATATGACATAAAATTCAATAGTGTAGTCCTATTGGGTAAGATTTATTGAATGGTAAATGTTTTATAGGACTTGCGTGCATAGTCTTTTTGTGTTTATGACAAGCTAAGCTATATCTTAACGGGAATTATAGTCTTACTGATTGTATTACGACCATTCCCTTATCGAAATTATGCTAACCATTTCAAAAATTGCCGGGAACGTATTTTTGATTACCGAGTCGAAACAAATGGTTTCTTTTAGGTCATAAACGAATGTTTTTGGTTATGGTTTCAGTTCATACAAGTTCTGCAGCGTGAATTAGACAAAGTTGAGAAGGATAAGGATGCATTCGTCTCCGACTTTTCTCAAGTAAGTTTTTTTTAATCATCGTTCTGATGATTTATGTGCTTCAAAAATGGTGTGTACTTGACTTCATTCTTTTTTGTTCCACTTGAGATATTCAGGCGGACTATGATGATATTGTCGGGGGATGGAAGGCAAAACTGATACGGACGAAAGCTGGGGAGCAGAGATGGGGTCTTTTCATTGGCAAGAAGAACTAATAACTCTTGTTTCTCTTCTCTAATGAATCATTTCCTTTTGCATAATAATAAGAGAAATGTGTTCGTAATTAGAGGTTTTTATTCGATGTCTGTTATTATGTCCTTTTGAGTTGAATAAATCACCCTGGTGACTACCCATATGATGTTTTTGTAGTTAACATTAAAAACCAAAACTCTAAAAATGATCCCATTTGTGCTTCATCTGATCTGGGTTTTATCGTTGGGGGTGTGGGATTTTGAATAGTTTGTCAACAAAATGCATGTTATTGGCGCACATTGATTCTTTGTGAAGAAGAGTATGGTAAAACTTCAAGCCATATGTAAATACTTTTACACATAAAACATGGTGTATGATGTTAGATTTTTAAATGGTAACAAAACTGTATTTTTTCTGGAATATTTGTGAAAATTGTGATGGTATTATAGGGTGATAATGAGCCTGGCCAAAGTAGCTCGGAAACAATGTTATTGAGTTCGGACTCAAGACTCGACGAGTTTAGAATTTTATGTTTGGGTTTGACTCGAGCTCGTGGGGTTCGGGCTCGTCAGGCCCGGCTCGACTCAACCCAAAATGAACAATTTCGTTATATTTTTATATAAAAGATAAAGGTCTCGTTAAAAACTCTTTTCATAACCAACATCAAAAACATAATTCAATATTGAGGAAGAAAAAAAGTGTTCAATTTATTTTAATTAATTTATTTTTAGTTGATTTCTATTATTTTGTTTTATTGTTTTTCGTTTGCTAAAGAGATTACTTTCACTATATATGTAGCATATATATATAATATAATTATTTCGAGCATGTTCACAAGCTTTTTGAATCGAGTTTACATAGGTTCGGCTCGGCTCATTAAAATCACGAACCAAACTCGAGTTAAACTTTGATCGAGGTTTGACTGAACCGAATACGAATACCTCACGAACCGATCAGGCTTATTATCACTCCCAATACCTTATACATAGAAGTTAAAAATGATATACCATGTTTTTTTTATCCAATTATTGATGTAACCGTTCTGTTTTAATTTTAAAAGTTTAAGAATTAAATTGTTATGTTTTCAAGATAATAATGGATAAAATGTTATTTTAGGTTTTAACAAGACATGATTAAAAGTACAGAATTTTTTTCAATGTCGGAGGAACGACTGTTTTCCCTTGTCCTTATTTAAAAATCTCCTTCTCAGTCATGGTTTCATTGATATGTAAATAATGATTTTGTCAGCAAATTTCGTGTTGAAACTGTGTTTTCACACGGAGAAGAGAGTCAATAAAGTAGAAACTGACAACGACGCTTCGGGGACTTAAAATCTGCAAAGAGTATGAACTTTCCCTTTGGGAACCTCATAATAATATCCAAATTCAAAATTAATTCAACAAAAAAAAAATATATGGAAGACTTTGGAGAATTATTACTGAAAATTAAAGTAATTGAGTTGTATTATGATACAAGGGAACTTTGTATAGTTTGGGGATTTCCCGAGAATGGAATTTGTAGAAAAATTCTGTTGTTGGATAATGAAACATAAATTTATAAAAAATATATTTTTATTAAAAATATGTATATTTTAATGTTTAATTTATGGTTTAAAATTTATGATTTAAATTTTTATTATTTAGTCTAAATAAATCAAATATTTAATGGGAAAACCTAATCATATACAAAATGATTTTACTTAATTACCAATGAAAAGAGAATTTTGTAAGTCACTATCGTACAGCAACTAATAATTAATTAATAATGAAGACTTTCCTTGGATTTATAAAGGCAGGAACAGTCGGGTACCCCCCCAATAACTGGAGAAATACAAATCATTTCATCATAATGACCAACGGACTATGCCCTTATATCTTATAAAGAAAATATATAAGATATATGGAATTTTGATTAAAAAGAGTCAAGGAAGATTCCAAAAACCCTTTTCAATGCTGTAAAAGTCCCATGCAATAGATATAAAATAATGGCTTTAAGTGACAGCACATGCACATGCTAATGACGACCATCATACATCATACTCCATGGATATATGGATATGAATAGTTTTCAATGCAAACAGATAAAAAAACAATATATAAGATGTGTTTGCATGTCTGCCTGCAGACTGCTGTGTTTAATGCCTCGCTGCTCACAGCTCAGTTCAGAATCTTTTTTTTTTCAAAAATTGAACAAAATATGAGTAAAAGCAAACATCTCTCAACATGTAAGAGTAACATAACAAGACCTATGTTTTATTATTATAATTATTCATGATCGTTTTACGGTATATGTCAAAGTATTATGATTATTTTTTTCTATAGTGTTATGTTTAAAGTTCTAGCATAGGTATTCTCTTTAAGAGTTCAACCTGTGTTACCACGACATCCAATGTTTGTGTGTCACAAAGAATTAAAGGTAATACTTACCTATCACCTACTAACGGAATGATTAGATTATTGACGAGACTTAAACCGTGATATTATGAATGCAAATCATCTGTCTTTTAATCGTGATTTCATTGGCGTCTTACTTTAAATTAATGACTTTAGGGTTTAGGGAATTAGGGTTATAATATATTTTTTAAGGTATATGTTTTAGGTTTTAGGGTGCAGAAAATTAAGATTTAAAATTTAAATTTTTAAGAATTTTTTATCAAGAGACATGAAAAAAAACGATTAAAAATCAAAAGATTTTACTTTGATGCTACTAGCATGTTAGAGCATGAATCATACCATGTTGGGGACAATATAAAACTTAATTTAATGCTTAAAACAAGACTGATATACATGCTAGTGCTACATATATGTATGTAGGCATGCAACTGCATGGGTAGAGAGAGATAGCATATGCATATGTGGAAGAGAGGGGATATAGACAAAGAAAAGGGTAATGAATCAGAATGAAGAGAGGGGCAGTTCGGATTGAGAATATGTATGAAAGGCACAGGACATGAGGCCAAACAATAAATGAAAGAGAGGTGTGATGAGGCTTATGATAACCCTCATCATCGTCACGTCGTTTTTCCTTCACCACTCCCAAAATCCTATTCCTCCAACCCCTTGAATTCCACGCCTCTCTCTCTCTGTCCTCTCATCCCATTCCCACAGCACAGCCTGCCTGTGTGCCTCATACATTCATCAATCCTGCTCATTAGTCAAACTCATGTTTTCTCCCCTCTATCACTTTCTCTTAAACCCCTCAAACTCCACCCCCTCCCCCTTTTCTTTTCATTCCATTTCATGTTATATATAATATGATATCACTCGTATGAACACCGAGTCTATGTTTCAAAACTAGGGTTTTCTTCTACTTTTTATTGTTCACCCGGTCTAGTTTTACTGCTGGACAAGATGTGGATGATGGGTTACAACGATGGTGCCGAGTTCAACGTGCCTGATTCCTGCAATGGTAGGAAGCTCAGGCCTCTGATTCCCAGGCCTATATCTTCTCCAAACACCTCTCCTTGTCTCGGCCGTATCAATGGCTCCGAGTTTTTCGCACTAAATCACCACCTAGGTACGTTTCATCTTCTTCTTCTGTTCTTCATTTTGTTACATTTGCATGCGTGTCGTGCCAAATGTCGTTTTTGTTTTGTCTCCGTTTTTAAAGCAGGTGTGGGAGACCAAAACAAGAGGGAGTTCAATACACAACCAGCTGTTGTGGTGAGCTCGAGGTGGAACCCGACGCCCGAGCAGCTTAGAACACTCGAAGAGCTTTACAGACGAGGCACTCGTACCCCATCGGCCGATCAGATTCAACACATAACAGCACAGCTGCGTAGATATGGCAAGATCGAAGGCAAGAATGTGTTCTATTGGTTTCAAAACCACAAGGCAAGAGAACGCCAAAAACGACGCCGACAAATAGAATCGGCTCAAGATGAACACATACGCGAACCCGACATCTTCGAAAGAAAGGATTCAGGTATATTAGATTCTGGATTCGATCTCGAACGATACGAAGAAATAGACAAAACACATAAAATAATGTTCATCTTTTGCATTGCATATGTTACATGTCTGTTGGGTCATGCACCGACTTTTGCTGCAAGAATTTGTTTTCTTTTGAGAAGTTCGGTGTACCTTTTTCCCTGCTTTGCATTAATATTCCATTTGTTGTTAGAGAATAAACATTTGCTTTTTTCTGGTTTTCACCATTGGATTTGTTTGTTAGAGAGAGTAAAGTTGCATTCTTTTTTGTTTTTATTTATCTCTCTCTGCAGAAACGAATAGGACAGCTTATGAAGTTGAACAGACCAAGAACTGGGTACTCCCTACAAACTGCAGTACACTAGCAGAGGTCTATATTTCTCTCCCATTCCTCTCATCTCTTTACCTTGTGCTTCCATAGTCAATACAGACATGTCCATGAAACATTTTCATATACATGTCATACATTCGAGTCTCACCAACAATTCTTAGAGTAAGCAGGGAAAAAGTATTTTTTTTAAAGTAATTTTAAACTGGATTACATTTACATGAGTAAGCATTAGAGTCAAGGCTTAATATGAATATTAAAAAGCCTTGGATTGTTGGGAAATGAAAAGGGCTTAAAGCCTGCATCCTTCCTTTCTGTCGGGGCTGCTGTAATGAAACGAGCAGGGATTTCTTTGGGTGCTGTGCTCGATATGCATTCATGGCATTCAGGCAAGGTATTGATTTGAGCACCCCTCCCTCCCAACCATTTCAAATATATATACTTACACTGTTACATATATTTGTATATATATGCTACGTAAATTTGGCCAGTCTGACAGTGAAAAGACTTGGCTCATCCGGATAGTACATTTTGTCATCCCGGACAGCCAATCAGCTTTGGACCACCTGCTCTTTGATTTGAATGGAATGTAAAAACATGTCTTCCTAATAGAAACAAGACAGTTTGTATTGTTTGTTTTCTGGGAAAATAATTTATTTACTTTCTGGTTAAAATGTATTTATTATATGCATTTGTATGCAAATTATTTAGTGATGATTTGTATGTGTTATTATTTTATATTATTTACTATCATCAGGAATCTGTTTCAATACAAATGGCAGCAAGAACAGTAGTGTCAGAACGTAGGGCAGATGGATGGATCCAATTCGAAGAAGGGGAATTACACCAGAGGAGGAACTTTGTTGAAAGGAATGACACGTGGCATCACCACAAGATGCAATTCCCTTACTCCTCTTGCATGTCTCTTAGTCCTAGTCCCAGCACTAGCCTTACGTCTACTACGCCTACAGCAGCAGTTAGCACCGCCACCACCACTGCGGCCACTGACATCGCCCCGTCGCTTGTGCCAACACTGAAGCAGCAGCAGCAGCACTTCTGTAAAACGCATGATCTCAACATCTTTAAACCCCCTTGCAGGCACAATACCAATTTGCTTGACCACTACAACTTTGCTGGAAACCATGAAGCTGTTGCCTCCGAGGAGGACTCTCAAACCATACAACTCTTCCCTCTCCGTCCCGATAATTCGAACGAAAAGGAGAACAACGAGATATCGGCTGCTACAGCACCCTCAACCGTCAACCTCGCTCCGAATTACCAGTTTTTCGAATTCCTTCCTTTGAAAAACTAAAACCAACGAGCACCTATGTTTTTACTTAATTTTCCACGTAGGTACTAAAACTAGACATGTTGGGTAATGTTTAGGTTATTGTAGTTTCTTTTTGTTGGAAATTGGGAACTGTGTTTTTTTTTGTGTGTGTATGTGTTGGTGGTGTTACATTCATGGAATTGTTGCAATGGGAAATTGTAGGGGATATGAATGAAGGGTTGCTTTAAAATGCTGTTGGACCATGTTACACAGACAACTTTAAAAGCAAAGTGAGTGATAAATGTGTTGTCTTTGGTTCCCCCAAACCCCAATGACAGGGTTCTGAAACTCATAGGTTGGTTTAGACTTTAGACTGTGGTGATGTTGAAATATGTAAGGAGCATGGAAATGGGTATTGGATTTGAATGACTTTTCTTGGTCATGATCTTACATATGTTCAAACACAGTTACTAAAATTAGAAATAGAAATTACCGAGGAATGTTAGGTACGGATAAAAAATTCTCCTCTAAGCGTTTCTTTTTATGCTTTAATACTAAAAAATAAATACTTTTTTAACAAGTTTTGAAACTCATGATTTTATAACAAATTTCAAAATTTATACTGAAAACATAAAATCTGAAATGTTATAAAAAATTATAACATTTTAATATTTTAGATTTCACTCTTTTAACCTTAAATTAATATATTCCCTCCACTCACCCTTATTAATAACATTAAGATTCTGTCATTAGTGTCCGTCAATTGTGTGTTTGAATATTTGATCCCCGTCCTCAAACACAAATGAATGTATCTATACAACAAATACCCAAACCTTACATGTTTCATATTCAAATTTATGTTTGAAGCAGGTGAGCTAGATTGGTCTGTGATGTTCTCTTAGAATACGACAGTCATATTTTGTCATCGGTCGTATAGAATTGTCGACAGTCATATTTAGGCATAACAAAATATACAATGTTACCAGGGCCAGGGCCAGGGGCTACAAGGTCTACGTACACGAGATTGGGTGAGTCCATCTGTAAACTACTCCACATTTTTTTCCTTGCCCATGTGTCCAAGTCTCTGTCACTTCTCTTTGAATCTCTTGAGCTACAACCGTACCATATGGAAGACATTCACACTTTGTCTGTGTGGTGTACAAAACCACCCTCATTGCCATGCAGAACTTTCCACCAGCATGCCAAGGAGTACGGGAGTGGAGAAGATGGCGCGTGAAGGACGCGTATGACCTGACATGTCGGAAGCAGAACAATGAAATTCAAAAACTGAGTCAGTTTTCCTCAAGAAAACTCTAAAAACGTGGGATCAGACGCGGTTGGAAACCGATTCTTCACGCTTTAGTATTTCTATTTGGCTTAATTAAAAATAAATATTTAAATTAAATATTTTTAATAGGGTTTATCTGATTTCAAAAGACGAATGCGATAGGTTACAAACATTTGACGGACGATTGATAAGGTTCTTATTGATTATTAACGATGTGTGGTTTAAAAAAATAAACGTAAGACTTCAATAGTAACGATGGTTGATTTGATAAAACTATCAACGATAATAGTATCGTTAAATTTAAGGTTTGATGTTTTAGATATCGGTAGTTTTTAAAGATTCTAAACAATTTTAGATTATTTTTAAAAATTACTTTAATACTTTTCATTTTAAAAAATCAATTAATTTTCATAAAATATATATCAGATTCTGATTTACTGATAAATATTTAACGATATTATCACTAAATAATAATAAAATAAAATTTTATGTACATATCTAAAATAAAAAATAATCATTAAACAATTATTTTAATAAATAAAATACTTTAATCACTTATTTCATATAAAAATATAGTATAAAACATATTTTATAGTTAAGCTTTTCATTTTTTTTGAATAAGTTAATAGTGATTACAATAATATCTGTTCTAGAATATTATCTCCACTAATTAATATTGATCACTCAATCATTCTACTGGTATCGTTGGTACTCAAACCTGTGACCTTTAAGAACAACAATCGTTCCTTTAACCACTTAGACTAGAGGGCTCGTGCTATAATTAAGCTTTTCTATTTTTTTATTTCACTTTTTATTTAATACTAATATATATTATATTAATAAACTCAAAAATTTTACTTTCCATAAATTTTAATTTAATATAAATATAGATAAAATGAGATGCTAGTGGATTTAGACAATTAATCTCTTATAGTTTAAATGACAATTAGATAAAGAGAACGAATCATCTAATCTCAGTGGTTAAGGGAACGATTATTGTTCCTAGAGGTCACGAGTTTAAGCACCAATAATGTCGACACAATGTTTGAACGAAATGTCTAATAATTAAAAATATACTCTAAAACATATACTACCGTAACATTATAGCTAATTAAAAAAAATAAATATAATTAATTTTATATATTGTATATTTATTAATATCAATATTTTAAATCACTAAATATATAATATATCAAATTGATTTAAATTTATTAATTCAAATATGAACATACATTTTCTAATAAAATAGTATTCACAGAGTTAATTGCATAATTTTTTATAGGAACCAATTTTATTAGCGGTCATTGTGGACCCTTCATTGTTTTTTCTGTTTTCCTCCCCCCGCCTATAAATCTCCACCGCTCTCCCTGTTTTGCTCCACATTGCCTACAAGTGGATGCTTAAACTGTGTCAGCTGCCTTAATATATCTTTTTCCCTTTTTCTCTTGAGCACTCCCCAAAAGACAATGTCGACGACCGACAAAGCTCCTTCCAACGACGCCGATGCCGCCACTATGGCAAACAATGAGGAACTCAAAAGGGTGTTCGACCAATTCGACGCCAACAAGGACGGATACATCTCCGTAACGGAGCTCCGCGACGTGTTGATAGCAATGGGGTCCAACTACTCGGAGGAGGAGGTCAAGCGCGTCATGGAAGATATCGACACCAACAAAGACGGATACATCAACTTCTCCGAATTCTCCTCCTTCTGGGCCACGTCTGCCGAAGCCGGAAACGCCGCTTCCGAGCTGAAAGAGGCATTCGATATGTACGATGTGAACAAGAACGGCCTGATTTCGGCCACCGAGCTGCATCAGGTTTTGAGCCGCCTGGGGATGACATTTTCGATCGATGATTGTGTTGGGATGATCAAGTCCGTTGATTCGGATAACGATGGTCATGTCAATTTCGAGGAGTTTAGACAGATGATGAGTACTTCATCGACGAAGATCAATAGCGGCGGATCTAAGCCGTAGTATTCAAAGCTTATTATTCGGACGTTGATTGATCGGTTCAAACACCTTGGATCAAATGTAGCGTTTCTAGATATTTTCTTAGCTTATTTTCATATATATAAATCCTTCATCAATGTAATTTGCGGAACTTAACTTTCTTGTTGAGTTCTTGACTCTATCGATCTAAATGAAAACATCTTCGACTCCTTTACGGAGTTTTTTTCTTTTCTCGCCAGTCTCTTTTTTTCCTGCATTTTCTATGAAAATTTCCATCGTTGCTATTTGTGGAGGTGGAATCATTGGTTCCTGCACAAGTTTTCCATCGTCTTCCCAAACAGCAAAAGAATCTCCCAGTCCCAGTTAATTAATTTATATATTTCCTTTTTGGTAAATATAAACAATGTTTAACCAGGCCCCATGCGCGATAAACATATTTGGACTTCAGTATATGTGTTAAGTATGTTTCAAGGATTGTTAGATATCAGTTGATCTTATTTTAATTTGTATGTTATAATAAATTAGGTTTGAATTACTATATTATAAATAGAATAATTTTGTATTGAACATTTATAATATTTAATTTGAATTAATTATTTAATAAATTAAATAAGAATTAAAATTCTTAATTTTTTAAAGTATTTTTTATATCTCGACATTAAAAAATTAAAATTTTAAATTATCTATCTTAAACTTTAATTATTAAAACATATACGCTATCTCTAATTTTTAAACTCGTTTTTTATATAAAAAATCCCCAAACGTCAACGTAGTCTACATTAAACTACTGTATACACTTCCAATATGGATTAAAAGTATGATTTCACCCCCAAACTCCTTTTTCCTTATCTTAAACAGTCATAAAGGGTGGGTTATATATTACTTGATATGATTTGACTCGGTCAAATCGTGTCCGCCTCGTCTCTGTACTAAATGAAAAAATTAGGATTGCTCTGGGCGAGTCAATATCTGCACGTGGTCGGGGATTCAAGACTAATTTAAGTGATTGTCGTAGCTACTAGCTAGCCTTCTGTGCCTGTGGTCTGCCATTTGATGAGGCAGTCAAAGCCACCGGTAGGAAAATGATTCGGTCGTTCTTGTCACCCTTGGTTTCTTCACATCCATCCTTCACCATAGCAGAGGACCAAGGACGAACAACAAACAAAACACAGATTCAAGTATCAATTTAAAAGAAATTTTTAAAATTTAAGCTCACAAATAATCTTAATTCAAGTACCAAAGATATGTTTAATTCTTTACTATATGAAACTTTCCACAAATGCTAACAGAAAATTACAAAAAAAACTTTTTTAAACAAGAAGGAATCCACAACACCACTTGATTAATGGTTAAGAAAAAACAAAACTTGCCAAGTAAAGCTGGTTATGATCAGTCAGTGCCCAAGGAAGTACATAGAAATGTTTTTAGAGTGAATTTATATGAAAAATCTTAGTGAACACAACTCACAAAGTTTAAAAAAATTACAGATTAATAAATAAAAATTCAAGTTAGATATAAACAATTTAATATAATTTATGTTCCTTTTAAAAAACATTTGCTAGGTATAGACATAGGCACACAAATGTTAGTGGCCTGACTCACTGGAATCATCGGCGCATGCATGAGAACCTTTTTGCTTTTTCTGTTGGTGGGAAGAACCATTTGGTCCAGCTCCAGCGCTGCCTTAAAATATCATACCAGGGCGAGTCCACACAAACATACATTTAATATCTGTTTTTGTAACTTTAATAACATACCCAAATATACATATTACTCGAATCTGAATTAATATATCATTATTTATCGATAGGCCAATTTGCGTTAATTAGTTCTGGGCCTAGGTGAGGAGTCATACTCAGACACTTTATGAAGTTGAAGATATGGGTTCAAGTTTCGGACATAAATAAATAGTGTTTTTTTAATGTTCTCAAGGCCCAGAGTTAAAAAACCTATGATGATATGGTTTTGTGTTGACATCATCATGGTCTGCCTATTATGTTCAGACCTCAATCATCATTTCTAATACATGGAATTTGTTGAAACAAATCCATCTGAATCGAGTTGGCACAATAAGTAGGACTTATAGTTGAGTTCATCTTTGAGTGACTTGTTTAAATGAGTTGATCCATTTATTTTTAATAAAAAAAATCATACAAACAAGACCATAAACATTTGTTTGTAAAAAAGATATTAAAATAATTACTTTTATATAAAATAAAATTTTTATAATTATATCTAATTTAAGTACGATAGAAATTTATTAAAAAAGATGAATCCAAGATAATTGTTTAATTGTTAGGTCA
The DNA here is from genome assembly GCA_035048815.1 of Abelmoschus esculentus. Classification (NCBI taxonomy): domain Eukaryota; kingdom Viridiplantae; phylum Streptophyta; class Magnoliopsida; order Malvales; family Malvaceae; genus Abelmoschus; species Abelmoschus esculentus. The sequence continues at coordinate 381,880 of JAUCBN010000004.1, forward strand.
TTCAATCTATTAATATGCACTGCAAAAGAAAATATGTTTAAAGGGATTCCTTAAGGAAGGAGGATCATTTTCTAACCACACAAGGAAATTGAAATTTGTTATCTTCTAGTTTCTTTACCAAATAAAATGTTATCATAATTTCATTTTTGGTTTAAAGTTTAATTCAATTTAATTTTAAATATAATAAAAATTTATTATTAAACACCATAATTATTTTAAAAAATTACATCATTTTTTCCGTTACTTTAAAAAATATATTGTTTTTAAAATAACAAAAATATTATGTTAACATATTTATTGAGCATTTCTAATAATGCATACTTCATGCTTTTAAAGGGATTAGTATATGGAATGATTAACCATCATTTCTTTACCTAATTTTTTGAATATAGAATTAAATCACTGATAAAATAACCACGAGGTCACGAAAAGGAAGATAAGGCCAATAAGAAAATGACACATCAGCCTAGGAGGGAAAAGCTTGACAATACTTGGAACAAGATAATTGAGCTACCCTCCGTCAACAAGTTTGAAGATTAGGAATTCAATAATTCAGTTTTAAATTTTACAAATAAAAAATAATATAGAAAAAAATCATCTTTTATTTAAAATATGTGATTATCAAATATAAAATAATGAAAAATTGTATAAAAGGATGTTTAACTTCATAAAGTTAGTGATAATCAACATCCAAGGAACAGCCAACTGTATGTCTTTATCTATGTTTTCACATGTAAATCGTAAACAAATACAACCAAAACGTAGCTGATTAGGAGTCTTATTTATGACTAAACATCCGTCCCATAATGTTTTAAAACATCTTGGTTTCTTGAACCTTTAACTTCCCTTTGTTTTCTTCTTTTTAAGCTTTTTCTCTGTTGTTGATCTTGGGTTGATTTCTGGACACTGGTTTCACCTATGGCTGATTCATATGACGAGGAGTGTGATTACCTGTTCAAGGCAGTGCTGATCGGGGATTCAGCGGTCGGGAAATCGAATCTTCTTTCGAGGTTTGCTACCGATGAATTCCGGTTGGATTCGAAGCCCACCATCGGAGTCGAATTCGCTTACCGGAACGTTAAGATCGGCGATAAAATCATCAAAGCTCAAATATGGGACACAGCTGGCCAAGAAAGGTAACCCTCCATACCTTTACTTTCCTCTGATTGCTTGCATAAGTTATCGCTTGAAATCAGTCTCGATCAACTCACTAGAATTCAGCTTAAGCATCACCTTGTGAACTCATTGACTCAGTTAACCAACTCGCTTTGTTAAAGTAAAAACTGATTTCCATGCGTATGTCTAGTGAGTCAACTAGATCATGTACATCATATGAACATACCTATCTTTCCAGCTACATGATGATCTACTTGCTGATTCAGTGGAGACTTTTGAATTTCAATATGATAAGATAAAATGGAAGAATTAAGGATGTATTTATTTTAGTGGGACCTACAAAAATTATAGAAAAAATATTTTTAAATTATGTTTGATAAATTCAAGTATTCAACATAATTAAAATCTTATCCGCTAACAAGATCCAAAGAAGGGGGTCATAACACTTTGGATTAATGTTTAGCATAAATATATTTAAATAGATAAAATTTTAATTTAATTTATTTATATAATTTTTTCAATTAATTAAAATTAAAATTTTGATATTTATATTTCTTTACTTTTTATTCCATTTTTAATAATAAATAATAATTTTGCATCGTGAATTTGTTTGGCTTGACAAGTGGCTAGGTGACCACTTTGTTTTGATTGCTGCGTCCCCTTTTGCAAACTTTACCTACCATTTATTCGAAAAAGTCTCTATTTTATTCAAAAAATATATTTTAACTCATAGTAAATAGTTTAAATGTCAAAGTAAAAAATGGATATAATAATTAAAAATATATATAATTTAGATGTTTAAATCGAAATTACTTTTATAAATTGATATATTCATATGATTTTACTTGTTAAAATCATATAATGAGAGGAGGTTAGATTCGTTTTATTGGTACAATAATCTTTCTATTTTGAATATTAATTAAATAAAACTTTTATGGTTCTAATTTTTTAAAATTAAATATTTAATAAACCTTTGCTCTTTGCTCTTCCTAACCTGTATATGTTTACAGGTTCCGAGCTATTACAAGTTCATACTATCGGGGAGCATTAGGTGCAGTGTTAGTGTACGATATAACCCGCAGACCAACCTTCGACAACGTAAAGAAATGGATGCACGAGCTACGAGAGTTTGGTGATTCCGACATAGTTGTTGTCCTTGTCGGAAACAAATCGGATTTGAGTCGATTTCGAGAAGTCACCGAGGAAGAAGGCAGAAACCTAGCGGAGTCCCAAGGGTTATTTTTCATGGAAACATCTGCACTGCAAAACTTGAACGTGGAGGAAGCATTCTTACGAATGATCACTAGAATCCATGAAATCACCAGTAAAAAGTACTTAGATTCCAAAACGAGTGAAAATATTAGCAGTCTTAAAGGTGGTAAAGAAATACTTACTCTTGATGAAGTATCTGCAACAAAACAATCCAATAACTGTTGCTACTAGTGCTGCAAAGAATGGAAATATTCGAATTCGTAGTTTTTTTTTCTCATTTTAGTTATGGGTAAATTACAATATTAATCAATGAAATTTATACAATGTCACATTTTAGTCATTGAACTATAAAAAAAATCAGTTTTGTCAATAAATTTTCCGGTTGTTTTTTCTACGAGTATTAATTATTAATGATAGGATGATATAGTTGCTAATTTCATTGTTCTGCGCAAAATATCATCGACTCTTTCAATCATCATCGTCGATCAATCGTTGATCATCGTTTACAATAAAATTAATATTGATTTTTTTTTTCTCTTTGAATTGAATTTTCATAGAACTATGAAAATTTATATAGAGATTTAGCCTGCAATGTTCTGATCTTTGTAAGGAATCCAACAAGATTTTTTTGAGGTATGCTATATTGTCTTCTAAAAAAACTTGTTACCACAAAAATTATGAAAATGAATGTTTGGTAATTTTTACCATGCATTTCACATGATTTTATCAATAGATAAGGAGGATACACAAAATTCAAATACGTGGGCAGTTGTACACCTCCACTAAGGGTGACTCGAATCTGGGCAGATACAGAGAAATGGGCAGGAAGAAAAAGATGGAATGAATATCATCTTATTGTAACCACGTGCTATGCTCTCAAGCTTCATTACTCTCATTCCTAAATCCTACCTCTATAAATTGGAGCAACAAACTAGGCAATTACCATCATCCAAAGCACTAAACCACGAATTCTTCATCAGTTGCTGTTTTATTTCTCTTCTCAACCAATCCATTTTCCTTATCGGTCGCTGCTGCAAAGGAGCCGGTGCTTGATACCGATGGTGAAGAGCTCCGCTATGGAGTTCAGTACTATATCCAGTCAGCGGTATCGGGTGCTGATGGTGGCAGGCTCGACTTAGGCTCCACGTTAGATTGCCCAAAATTTCTAGTCCTAAGGCAATTTAAAGATGGTAGGCCGGTGAAAATTCATACCGCCGACTCTAATGATACCATCGTCTATCAATCCACCGATGTAAACAAATGGTTCCCTCCAATCCACAGTATAGACCATAGTTGTCCATCATTAAATGCATGGAGGGTTTCCCCTTACAACCCTTTGTCGGGACACTGGTGGCTCAGATCCGATGGGAATTTTGGTCTCCCTGGTCCTCCAACTTTGTTAAGTTGGTTTAAGATTGAGAAACATATGTTGGGTTACAAATTTACTTTCTGCCCATCGGTCTGTGAGTCGTGCGTAACTTTGTGCAATGATATTGGTAAAGATAGATATCAAAACAAAGTTGCTTTGGGTCTCACTAATCAAAATGGGTGGCCTTTCGTCTTTGTCAAAGCACCTCAAGACATAAAACAAGTTGTCGACAAGCTCTCGGAGTAATCTTACGTAAGGAATCAACTGTCGGTTCTGTAATTTCAAGTGTCAAAGTTTTCTTTTTCTTTGGGGTGAAGTGATAATGCAGTGCAGTTTTCTCTCTTTCTTTAGTACTGAATAAAGTATCGCAGTTGTTTCTGTGCTTTGTAGTTTGTAGCACGGCGGTTTTCGTCGTTTCTTGTACTTTGTTATATAAATAAAATGCCAGCTTGTTTAAAAAAAAAGCATGCTTTCGAAGAAGTGGCATATGGAGCTAATTTATTCATGTAATAAATAAGTCACATGCAATATGTAATTTTCAAGGGATTTCTTTTTTCACATGCTACTGCGCTTAAGAAATCATTTGAAAATTCTTCGGACCCGACCTTCCTTTAGTAATGAAAATATGTTGCATGCATGTATATTGCATGGGATTGACTGATTGATTTTTACATTCAATGCGTATATGTATATTTGGGATTGCTTATCAGTCCAAACGGTTTTTTTAAGGAATAAAATATACGGATTTAGTCTAGTTTATTATATATTAATTAGAGTGTATATTTTATTTTTCTATGTATTTAATAAGATGTATTTTTTTTGCATATTTAGTTGTTATATTATTTTATATTTATAGTTGCATGATTAATTTGGATAAACGTTTAATTTATGTTACGAATTAGTGTGTTATTTATTATGTTTTAAATATATTTCGTGATTTGTAAAAGATGCATCGGAAGATACAAGGTTTAAAGATAAAAGGATATGATTGAATCTGAAATTTTTATGATCCTTTAAAATAATGTTCTTTTGATTATCTTTAATTTTCTTGTTTCGGACCCTCAAATTAAATTTAGATATATAATCACAATTATCATTTATTGTTCATGATTGTTTTGTGATAATGACTTTATTGTCGATGTATCTCATTGTAATATATATTTTTATGTTGTTTGTTGATAATTTCATCTTTCATCGTCGGTTTTTGGTGATGTTTTTATCTATCTTTTGTTTCGAGTTGACTCTAATTTTATTTACAAAGTATATGTATAGGTTAGGTGTTTTCGTTTACTAACAGTGAATTTTCATTGTAATTTTAGATATGTTCTCGTTTAATAAATCTGAAGATTTTTAATTAAAATTTATTTTTAAATTAATTCACAAATTTTAATTTCATCCACTATTTTGATATTTATATTAATAATTTTAATCTAAAAATTTATATATTTTATCAATGTAATCTTAAAACTTATCCATTTAATCCATAGAAAATTAATAATCACTTGTCTCCTACAACATTTTTCACATGGGAAGGTGAACCTATTGGCTATTACCAAGTGATAGAAACTGACTGTTTGGTACCAACTACCATGCATTTCACATGATTTTATCAATAGATAAGGAGGATACACAAAATTCACATACGTGGGCAGTTGTAAACCTCGAATACAGAAAAATGGATAGGAAGAAAAAAGATGAAAAATGAGGGAAACATGAAAAATGAAGAAAACAAATAGAAAATAGGATAAATTACACGGTTAACCACAATACTATGGGGTTAGTATTGATCTGATTACAATGTTTTAAAAAGAATCAAATATACCGGTAAACTATTAATTTAGTATTAAAATAGCCATATGCCGTTAAGGAATTAACGGACTGATGACGTGGCAGTTAAAGATAAAATGGAATAATTATACATTTAGTCTTTGTCATTCATACATTTTTTTAATTTAATCCTAATTTTATTATAATAAAATAATATAATTATTTATTTAAGTGGTTATTGGATAACATTATTTATATTTTTTTATTTATTAAATTTATTTTTTCTCTCCAATTAGTGGTAACACGTGTCACCACCTAATTAAAGAAGAAAAATAAATATTGACCCCTTTGCTCACCATGGGAATCAAGCCTGGGTAACCAGCAAAGAAGCCAGTTTGCATAACCATCGTGCTAAGCACAATTTACTGATGTAAATCACTAACATTTACTATACATTATTCTCTGCAATAAGTGTTTCTTTATTTTAAATATTCGAATATAAATTATAAATATTTGAATATTTGGATTTAAAAATATTCGAATAAAATATTTAAATTTTAAATATTTGAATAAAAAATATTTGATTATTCAAAAAAAATATTCGAATAATAAATATACGAATAAAAATCATAAATATTCAAATATTTGGATTTAAAAGTATTCTTATAAAATATTTGAATTTTAAATATTTGAATAAAAAATATTTGTATATTCTAATAAAACATTCGAATAATAAATATACGAATAAAAATATTCTTATAATAAATATTCAAATAAAAATCATAAATATTCGATCATTTGGATTTAAAAATATTCGAATAAAATATTTTGATTTTAAATATCCGAATAAAAAAATTTGGATATTCGAATAATAAATATATGAATAAAAATATTTGGATATTCGAATAAAAAATTTGAAATAAAAAATATACGAATAAAAATATTCGAATAATAAATATATGAATTTCAGAATTTTTTCATTCGAATATTTAAAATCAAAATATTTTATTCGAATATTTTTAAATCTAAATATTCAAATATTTATGATTTTTATTCGAATATTTTTATTCGTATATTTATTATTCGAATGTTTTATTCGAATATACAAATATTTTTATTCAAATATTTAAAATTCAAATATTTATTATATGAATATTTTTAATCGTATATTTATTATTCGAATATTTTTATTTGAATATCCAAATATTTTTTATTCAAATATTTTATTCGAATATTTTTAAATCCAAATATTCGAATATTTATGATTTTTATCCGAATTTAAGGTTTAAAAATTCATTTTAATGAATTATATAAAATAATTTAATTAATATTTAAATTAAATTAAAAAATAAATTTATGATTGTGTGAATAGATATAGAAAACTGCATTCAATATATACATTTTGAAGGGATTTATGACACTAAAGTTGGCTTGGTTCAGTGGTTTTAGTGTTGCCCTTTTATACTAAGGTCACGGGTTCAAGTCTCTTCTCCAGCACTTTGGTCGGGAATTTTATTTTCTTCCTTTGATAACGTGGTGACACGTGTCATCACCTAATTAAATAATTATATTATATTATTATATTAAATATAGGATTAAATTAAAAAATATATGAATGACAGAGAGTAAATGTAATTATTCCATTTTATTTTTAACTGTCACGTCATTAGTCCCGTTAGTTTTTAACGGTCGGTGGCTATTTGGATACTATTTAAATAGTTCATCGGTGTATTTGACGCTTTTTAAAGCATTGTGATCAGATCGACACTAACCCCATAGTATTGTGGTTATCCGTGTAATTTATCCTAGAAAATATGATTTTATGAAGATCCAATTCAATTCGATGAAAAAAATATCAATATTAATTTTAATAAAACATTATTTTAGTGCTTATGTGGTGGTTTATAATTAATAAAAACAATATTATGCCATCACAATGTTAGAGATAACAGTGGAGTGAAAAAAAAATTGAATGTCTAAAGGATAATGAGCGAATTAGAAAATTTTTAAACTTTAATGGTTAAAATAAAAGTAAGATAAAAATTGAATCATGACATTTGTAATTTATTAGATTTTAAAATTTTCATATATTTTATAAATTTTATTTATTTTTTATATCGGTGATATAATCTCACATCTCTTAAAAAATTTAATTCACTTTAAATTTTATCAAGCATAAAAGTTCATACCGCTAACATAAAATCATACATTTGTCCATGTCTTTAAGTAGGGGTGTCAATTATTCGACCTTGGATTGAACTGTATAAAATCTAAGTCTGAATTCGTTATAATTAGACTCAAATATTTTTTTTTGAATGTGGATTTTTTCAATCGAATTTAGATTAAATTTTTTGGATCGAATTCAGATTAAATTGACATCCCTAGTGTTAAACCGAGTTCGGGGAATAGATTCGCAAATTTTAACGTCTTTAAGTGTACTGTTTTGACACACTAATATTTTTTATTTTAATACAAATCAGTCTATAATTTTGTGTATTTAGTTTCATGCATTTTTAATTCATGTCATTTAATTTTGTACTTATTCATTTATATCCATTGTTTGTTTATATTTAAATTTGGTGATAATTAATTACGCTATTAGTTTATTTTCTATTTTAATTCATGATTTTAGTCTAATATATTATAATTTTATCTTGTAATTTTACGTCGATTTCATTCAATAGATATAGTCTATCAAATTATTTCTCTATTGTATCTATTTTCTTGGTTGTTTATCAAATTATTTAACTGTTTGGTTTAATAATTTTAATTTTAATTTGTTTATATTATTTTTCGTTAAATCTTTAATTATACAATAACGTGACTAATATTGATATTAAGTGTTTAAATCATTATTTGTTTAAGTGTTTAAAATTATTTTTATCAAAATAGGTGTTTAATATTTAAATTTGTACGAATTATATAATAACTAGACGAATTTAGTGTTTAAGTTATAAAATTTAAGATTTATAATTAAAATTAATTTAAAGATTAAGATTCAGGTTATAGTATGTTAGGGTTGAAATTTAAATTTTATAAAAAAGATTCACATAATTTTTATATAAAAATATAAATAATCACCTTATGCAGTTTGAAAATTTTCCTAAAACGAATAAAGGATCTTTATATTATTGCAGATTTGTTTTCTTGAATAATAAAACGCAAATTTGTTTTTAACAAATTAACTATTAATGTCTTATTCTGATATATTTTAATGTTTTTTCACTGTTATTTAAAAATGGCATAAATATAATTTTCACCCTTAACGTTTAAATTTTTTGTTATTTTGGCCTCTATTCTTTTTTTGGATAAATTTAGCCCTTAACCTATGTCTTTTTAACAAATAACAAAATTTTTAACTACCATGATAATTAAATCGTTAAAAATTTAATAATAATAACATGTCATATATATGTGATAATATATTTTAAATGACATAAAATCTAACCTATTAAATATATACATATATAGAATATAATTTTATTCCAGTATAAAATATAAAATAATTAAAATTTAAATAAAATATTAAAAATTAATTAAATTCAAAACAAAAATTTACTAAATATTCTCAACCCTAACTAAACTAAAATATCTTTATAAAACCCTAAAACTCCGATTTAGATTAAAACTAAAAGACTTAAATTCTAAATTAAAATAATAAAAATCCAATCGATTATTATCAAAATCCTTTATCTTTGATTCACCGGTAACAAATTATACAAAACCCTTTCTTTTCAGATTATGTCCATACCTTTTTTAGATAGAATTTTGATTTTACTATAGTTAAGGTTGAGAATGTTTAGTAGCCTTTTGTTTTAGATTTAATTAATTTTTTTTGATGTAAAAAGGAATGCATCTACAAGCCTCGTTAAAAACCTCCCTAAACCTAATTGGAGGAAAAGAGTACTCATAGCAGCATTATACAAGCTTAATCAAATACTTAAAACCCAGAAACATCACGCCACACCTGTGGACCTACCCCGATCAAGTAAAATCCGAATTGCATTAGGTGGTTCCAAAAACACCCGCACCAAATCCTGAGTATTTCGCATGATCATAGCCAACATGTCTGCTACACCATTAGTCTCTCTTCTCGCATGCACAATCTTAATGTCCCTCAAACGACTCATTCACAATCCATTGAATTTTACCATTCTTAGCTGTCTCTGAACCCTGCGACATAACGGACAGATCCAAACTTGCTTGCTTTGTAGATAATTCATTTGTGATTGTATTTATCCATTGCGTAACTTCCACCGCTTGGTGTTTCCCATCAATCTTTTTTGCCTTCCCGTTCTTGCGAGACAAAGGGCTTGGAGTAACGCCACTACGAGCACTTGTTTTGCTTATTTTGCGAATCAAACCCAACGCTGGCTTTCCAGTATTATCTTTGAAGACTCGTTTTTGATTTTCATCCGCAATACGAATAACCGTATGATTGTTTGTAGGCAACTTAGAGGGAACAACCTGCACCGTGCTTTGTGCCCCATTACCAATACTGGCTACATGCAGACATTTAACCCATTCATGCTCATCACATGCCTTAGGAGCGTCAATCCCCGCTTCTGTGATCATCTCATCCGCATTCATTTGCGACCCAGAAGATTCCATAAGAGGAACAACATTAGATGGACCTGCTATATCAGTGATGATTTGAACCTGTTGTGCACCCTTGTCCACCGATGGCTCATGAACTACCACAACCTCTTTACCTTTCATTACCCGCTTTGAATTAGGACCATGATCAACCCTAGAAATCAGGGACTTGTCGATCCATTGCGTTGGAGTTTGCTCTTCCGCCGTTGTATTTTCATTATCTATTCCAATATTCAACACGTCAAACCGTGAATCCGTCGACTTAGCAGCCCTCGAATCAGAAGAGTTTTGTCCCTTAGCAATTCGCTGGGTTCCTCGACGTCGTTTTTCCACCTGCATCCACGGCCCATACATCTCAGCAGCCTTTGATGTTGGTTCCACAATTTTGGGTTGTGCCGTTTGCTTTTGAACTTCCGCACATAATTCTTTAGTATGTTCGTACTTCCCACACCCAAAACAAATCGATGGCAAACCTTCATATTCTATCCGTTGGAACCTACCATCAATTATCAACCCAGGTAGTAGCGGCTGATCTAGCCTCACCACAACCGCAAACCGTGCAAACCTCCCTCGATGACCCTCTACCGTGTTAAAATCAACCCGAACAACCTCTCCAACTAGTCCTGCAATTGCATTAAACAAATATTTCGAGTAATAGCGATATGGTAAGCCAGGAAGTCTTACCCATGCCAAAATCTGTTTAGGATGATCCTCAGTTGTCGAAAACTCCCTCGACCAGGGCTGGACAGTCAAGTAGCTTCTGTAAATCATCCATGGACCACCGAAAATTACCTTGTCATAGTCTGTATCAAGGTTAAACTTGATCAAGTAATATTCATTGTCCAGATCAATGATCGAGAAATCTCCCATCGGATTCCACAGTGTCTGCACTTTATTCTTTAAAGCTCTGAGTCCAATCGAGCGCCCCAGGAGTCTTACTATCATCGCTTTTGCCAACTTTGCATCAATCTGCTTATAAACCCTATCGAAAAACCGAATCTCAGGCACCGGACCATCTCTGCTGATAATAATATCGTCATTGGCTAATTCCACTTCCAACGACTTCAGAAAATTATCCTCCTTATTACTTTCAACGGAACGCATCACAGCATCTCGAAAAGAAACCACCTTCCCAAGGTTGACAAGTTCTTGCCCGCTTTCCGGCCCATGCGCCACGATCGGCGGTAACGTGACATCACCATCCATAGATACCTTTCTTATCTAACCTAGACGTCGAAGATTCTCAAGTCTAGATTTAATTAATTTTTAATGAATAAAAAATTAATTTTTAATATTTTATTTGAATTTTAATTGTTTTATATTTTTATATTGGAATAAAACTATATTCCGCGTGTATGAATTTGATATACTAGATGTTAAGTCATTTAAAATATATTATTACATATATATATGACATGTCATCATTATTAAATTTTTAACGGTTCAGTTATCATGCTAGTCAAAAATGAGTTATTTGTTAAAAAGACATAGGTAAAGGGCTAAATTTATCCCCAAAAAAAAATAAAGATCAAAATAATAAAAATTATAAACGTTAAGGATAAAAATTATCTTTATACCTTTAAAAATTACTTTTAAAGTTTCTTAGCTAATGAATATTTTAACGTGCTGTGCATAACATTTTAAATAAAATAAATATAAAATTTATAAGAAATATAATGTAAAATAATTTAAACTATAACTTAATTTTTGAAAAATTAAATTTTATTTAGGTGGAAACTAAAAAAATGGAAAAATATATATTTCAAAAGTTATTAAATTTTAAAAAATATATAAGTATGATAATTTTAAAATTTAAAAAATATATTTAAATCGATATAAAATAAAAATAAAGCGATAAACTTGAAAAACAAAAATAAATCTATAATTTGTACATAATACGACTATTAATAAAAAATGATTAAACATACGTACTTTTTAAAATATAGATATAAAATGACTAAATTAAATTATAAAGTTTAAAATTTAAATATATAACTATGCATAATACATGGTTAATAACCTAAGAATTCGAACTTTTATTCATTCTTCTTCTAGGGGAACAAGAAAAAGGCCAAATTTCAAGGAATCAAAAATATTAATGGATTTGATTCTAGCCCTAGAGGAGGCCCATAAACCGTTGGTTCTTGCTTCGAATTGGAAGCGGAATCCATGGCTTGTTTGTTTCTCTTTCGCCTTGCTCAACTTTCTTCAAACTCCGCTGGAACTTCACAGTAATCCAACTGTTGATTTTCGCTTTCTCGTTTCTACAAACAAGCCAAAAGCAATGTCCATACACGACCAATTCGACGCCGGTAGCGAAGACGAGAAAGAACTTTATGATGTTGAACTCTCCGGCAGCGAAAACGGCGATTGTTTTGACGAGGACATGGAAGCCCTAAAGAAAGCCTGTATGCGGACAGGAATCGACCTTAACGACCTTGAAATCGCCTCCGCCAACAACAACCGACCTTCCACTTCGGAAGTTGCTGCCGCCTCGGCTGCGTCCACGGATTCCGGGAGCGAAGATGATATAGAAATTTTCCGGAGTATACAAAACCGTTTAGCACTTTCCCTGGACGTTTTTGATCCTGTTTTTACGAAGCCTCTCTGCACTCTGCCTCCAGTTTCTTCTGATGAGGATGCTGAAGATGATTTCGAGACTCTCCGCGTTATACAGAAGCGGTTTTTGGCTTATTCTACTGATGGTAAGTGTATATCCTCATTGAAATTACGGTTCTATAGTGTGGTGGGTTGAAATTCTAATTCTAAATTTTGTGCCTTACTGTTTTTCAGTTCAAAATCACATGTTTAGTAGAGAAGGATAGTTTGAACTTCGAAGGATGAATTAGCAGAATTACTACTAAAATAACGATATAGAAATTGCAATTTTGATTGCATGTATAACTTGGTAGATGTGAATAAGTGAATACTATAGCAGAGACTTTCTTTCCATTTTTCTGGGACTTCAAAATTTTGGAAGTCTAAGAGATCCTATTTGATCTGAAGCTTTTTTTTTTTTTAAAAATTGAAACTTTTTTCATATTTAAGGCCATCCAAGTGTGGCAAAATTTGTTCCTTTTTAAGTTCTGGGAACCTTCTCTGTCAAAGATGTTTGTGAGGACGTAAGCTTTTGTTAGCTGTTCCTAAGATCTCGTTACTGCTGATATGAATCTCCACTTCTCTTTCTCATTTTCTGTTTGTCATCCATACATTTATGTTAAAACATGAAAATTACCTTGTGGTTGCTGTTCGTTTATGCCTCTGGTTTACATTTCTTTTAAATATGCTGACCAGACACCTGGAAAAATAGCAGAGAGGATGACATGGAGAAAAGAGAGTTCTCTTATATGACTAGCACACCTATAGAGCAAGCAACAAGCAATGATATTTGTGAAAGATTTCAAGATCATGAACAGACTGGCAATATTTCCCATGTTTCAAGTGACAATGTGGAGATGCATCCTGTACGTTTAGTTCAGGGGGACCAGCCTGATGTTCATGAGTTATTAACATACAAGTCTTCAAGGTTCCCAAAGTCTGCACAGCTTCTGTTTGACGCAATTAAAAAGAACAGGTCTTATCAGAAGCTTCTTCGATGTAAGTTGACTCAGATTGAAGTTAAAATTGAGGAGAACAAGAAATTGAAAGAACGTGTTAAAATTCTGAGAGATTTTCAGGTTTCTTGCAAAAAAATAACAGGCCGAGCATTATCGGCAAAGAAGGATCCTCGTATACAGTTAATTTCAGCAAGAAAGTCAAGGACTTCTAAGGATCTCGAGGTAACCATTTTCTCTGTCTTATACTCTTATTATGCTTTTATTTATTCTCATATAGTTATATATGTGTGTATTTAATTTGGAATGAACAATAAAGGTTATCAAATGTTTTTCATGTTTATTGTAAATATCCAAAGTGTCTATTCCCAGAAGAAAGTTTGCAAGATTGTAATAAAAAAACATTAACAAAGCATGCTACTAAATCGACGATCATACCAAAACTTCACACAAGTTTATGGTGTCAGTTACATAGTGACGAGGAAGTGGATTTTGCTTGATAAATTATTGTGTGGTTTAATGTTTTTTATTGCTACAACAGTGACTTGGAACTTTTTCCATTAAGTGGGGTTGGCTACATAGATTGTATTTCTGCATTTCCCTCATTTAGTTCAATATCTTCACTAAGCTGGAGAAGAAAGGAATTGTTCTCCCTAATTATTGCCGTCTCCTCTTTGGTCATCAATCATCATCTTGATATGGATTTCCTATTTCCTCGTTAAATTCCATGCTTTTTACTTGTCCAAAGTATCTTAAGCATGTTTCTTTTATTTTCAATTTCTTTGATGTCCAGCTTTCTCTTATGAACTCATCTCAGTGTTCTCTTTTATTCTCATATATCCTAGACAACCATCTCAGCTCTCATCTTCTTATGTATATAGTAGATATCGTTGCTGAGAGTCAATGTCTTATAGATTTTCTAGTCTTATACTTCTATTGTTGCCTTCCATATCTTCCTTATGCTAGCATATATTTATTCGATATATTCTCCAATTTGGTGTCTTGTGAACCTGTTATACTTTCGATATTCTCCAATAATATATTTGATATGGATTTCCCAATAATTATTTCTTCATATCTAGTGTTGTCAAGGTGTGCACCTAGGGCCACATGGTGTGTCTAGGGATGCATTTTTGTAAGGTGATGTCTTAAAAATTAATTTTTCAATAATTTGTTGGGTGCATCTGTGTTTTGTAGCTTTAATCATTTCAAGTGAAGGTACAATTATTGTTTTTGCTTCGATGTATGACTGCAAACTTCTGGGGAAGTTATTGTAGATTTGATTTTTAAGGTGCCATCTGCTGGTGAGTGTGACAAGTTTTTGCTGCTGCAGGTTAATGATAAAAAGGTCACTGCTGATTATGGTCCACCAGAGAACTCTAGTGCCGCTAGTTACAGAATGGCTTTAATGGAATTCCCACTTAGACTTCAGCGGAAAAATTGGTCCCGAGAAGAAAGAGAAAATCTTGAAAAGGGAATCAGACAACAACTTCAAGAGAGGGCACTTCAAGTTTCAGTGGATTGGTTGAGGTGTGTTTTCTATTAGTTATAGCAGTTGTTTTTGTTCCATATCTATATCATTTTTTTGTGCGTCTGAAGCCGTATCTTATATGGATGATAGCTTGCAACTCACAATACTAGTTATGCATGTTTCAAATCAAATTAGGATAAAGTTGCAATTTGTTAACTGTCATGCTATGGGCGAAAGATATTCTTTCTAACATCCCACTACATGTTCCTTGCAAATTTATTCTGATATATCACCATAGTTTGGGCTGCATACTGGAGGTAATAAATTTTATGCACTGCTCAAGTCCGTTCAAGAGTAATGTAGTGTAGCATGTCTGAATCTCTGATAACAATGGGGCTGTTCAGTGCATCTTGGTGAGTTTGTTTTCTATTTTTGAACATCTAATTATTCATTTAAGTGCAGAAAATAACAAAACAATTTGAAAATGTAAGCATACAAGAGTTGTTTTTCTTATCATCTTCGTAATTTCAAAGACTCGGATCAAGAAATTGTGAGTTAGTTGTTTAACATTCATATACTTCTGGGATTTTCACTAAACTTAGAACGATACATTGTTCTCTCCTTTGAATTTGTTGTTCATTTGATATATTTATTATACTTATGCACTTCATCTTGCCAGTATTTTAGATGGGTCACTTCAAGATGGAAATAATTTGGATAGCATCATTGCAACAGTTAAAGATCTTGATATCACCCCTGAGAGGATTAGGGAATTCCTTACTAATGTGGATTGGGATCAGTTAGCTTCCCTTTATGTCAAGGGTCGTTCTGGGGCTGAATGTGAAACACGGTAAGCATCTCCTGCATTGGTAATCTTTTTTTCTATATATAAAGAATATGTTTCTTCAAAGCATTTGGTTTCCTCTCTATGGTTGCATTTGTTTACTTTCTGGGCTACCTTAAAGCACAAAACAATGACTATCTATATAAACTGAACTTGCTTGATGCATCTCGCATTTGGGAAACTTTGCTTGCTTGTAAAAGAGAAGGTCCAATTTGTTGGGATCCTGCATGTTTAGAACCCAATGATAAATTCCACTTCTTTGTTTGTTGTTTGTTGTTTGGAATAGTTTTACTACTAATATGGTTTTTATACCTTTTGATGGAAAATTAGTAACAAGTTCCACTTTGTTTGTTGTCTGGACCAATTTTACATACCTAACCCTTTTCAGCCCCGTTTAAATGCTGGAAAACTTATTGAACGTTTCACATCTGTCTCATTTGTCTTAACTTATTTTGTATGCAAGGACATTTACCAATTCCTGTTTACTGTCCTTGCTCTTCTCCTCTTTGTTCTATTCTATTTGGGGCTAGAAAACATAAAACAGGCTTGAAGTATTTTGGGACCCAAGCCTATCTGTTTCCACATTGAATGATTTTCTCTGAGGCATGTGTCTAACAAACCTGGCTTCTTAGATTCCCTGATGCTGACCATCAGAGATGTTTTTACAATTATTGGTGTTTTCTTTTCCCTTAAAAATTATATTAACATGTGTTATACTTGGTTCATGTTTACTTAACATGTGTTGTACTTCCTAGGTTCATGTTTACTTTGTTTCAGTCCTCATTCTGTGTAATTGTTAACTGGCTTTTCATGTTCATTGATTTTCTCATAAACATGTGTCCTTCAATGAGGCAGCTTATTAGATGTCTATGACGATGACAATCACAGATGTGTTTACCATTATTAGATTTGAATAGAAGTGCAAGATTTGTGCAGGTCATACTGGTGGGACTCCTACATGACATGTTCTTTAGTCAAAACAGTGGGATTTACTGTTTAATGCGTCTGATGATTGTCATCACGGTTGTTTGTGATGTTCTAGTTTTTCATGCCCTCCAGACCAGAACCATTGTATAGACATTATCTTTTTTTTTTTTATGATTTATGTTTATATTCTTTTTTCATTCCTGCAGCTGGCTGAATCATGAGGATCCTCTCATCAATCACAATCCATGGACTGCAGAAGATGATAAGAATCTTTTGTTGATTGCTCAAGAAAAGGGGATTAATAACTGGCTTAATATTGCAGTATCATTGGGGTCAAACAGAACCCCATTTCAATGTCTGGCACGGTATCAGAGGAGTTTGAATGCATGCATACTGAAAAGGGAATGGACTGTGGAGGAGGATTATCAACTTCGTATTGCTGTTGAGTTTTTTGGTGAATCTGATTGGCAATCTGTGGCTTCTACATTAAAAGGACGGACCGGCACTCAATGCTCTAATAGGTCAGTTAACTGCTCCATTTTTTCCTCATGTCTAATTTGAGTTGATACCCTTCCTGCTAGTGACACAAAAGTTGTTCTAGTAACAATGAATTGAGTAGGAAACGTGTAAGTTAAACTTTTGCCTTTTGCTTTAATTTTATTTGTTTTTTATTTATAAACGTGATTTATTCTAACATAAGTTACCTTCTATAAGTTTATTTCATCATTCCTTTCTTTTGTAATCAATATCATTATCAGTTTCTTATATTAATGAGTTTCTTTTAATCTGCAGATGGAAAAAATCACTCCATCCAACCAGGCAAAGAGTTGGGAGATGGACACGTGATGAAGACAAACGGTTGAAAGTGGCTGTGATGCTTTATGGCCCTAAAAATTGGAGAAAAATAGCTGAAGTTGTTCCTGGTCGAACGCAAGTGCAGTGCAGAGAAAGGTATGGTATTGAAATCTTGAAATCAACTAAGATGGTGCTCTGTTATTATTATTAATCTTTCACTCTATTGCCAGATGGGTCAATTCTTTAGATCCAGCTTTGAATATGGGCACATGGACTGAAGAAGAAGACTCAAGACTGAAAGCTGCCATTGAAGAACATGGATATGGCTGGTCAAAGATTGCCACATTTATGTCTTCACGAACTGATAACCAGTGTTGGAGGTATGAAGAAGATTTTACTATTGTGTTTAAGGTGTAATTGAACTTAGCTGAAGTAAGTAAAGGGCTAAAGCTTGTGTTTATTACAAAATTCAAGCTTTAAATTCAGGATAAGCTTGTCTGAATTTAACTTAGGCTTGACCTGAAATAGTTATTGTCTAGCTACTTGTTTAAATTGATTTGGTTCATAAAGCTAAAACCTTGCTGAAGATCGAGCTTGGAATGATCTTAAGTTTGATTTTGTGGTTATTGTTGTATTTCTGCATGCCAATACCATGTTTGTTTTGTCTTTCTGAACAACCTTTTATAGCTACTTGTCTTTTAAATAGGAGGTGGAAAACATTGCATCCTGAAGAAGTGCCTTTTCTTCGAGAAGCTAGAAAAGTACGTAAAACCGCTCTTATAACTAATTTTGTAGATCGGGAATCTGAGCGACCTGCCCTTGGCCCCAATGAATTCAATGTTCAATTATCGATGATAACTGCAACTTCTGAACCTGAAAATACAAACCTGCCAAGTAAAGGGAAAAGGAAACGAAGGAAACCAATGATAACTGCAGCTTCTGATCCTGAAAATACGAATCTGCCAAGTAAAAGAAAAAGGAAGCGAAGGAACAATGATCAAGCTATCTCATTGCCATTGATATCTGCAACTTCTGAGCCTGAAAATACGAAACTGGCAAATAAAGGAAAAAGGAAACAAAGGTAGAACAAACGAGATATCTTTCCCATTTAACTTATTCTTCTGATTCTAGTTTGATTCATCCTTTAAATTGTAATTTGTATGCAGAGGAAGAAGGCCAGACTCTGACAAGGAAAATGCTGCAGCATTAAGGTGAGACTTTTCACATCCAGTTTCCCAACTTTTTGCTCAATTGAATGAAGTTCCTCTAGTATCATTTTGCCTGTTATTATTCCTATTTCAGTTCTTGAATATTCATTCAAATTATATTTCCCCATTGTATAATTTTAGTATTACTCATTTTTTGTGATCTCATACTTTACTCTTGGGCTACAGACTTTCCCCAGAAATGAGGAGCCGCAAGAATTGTAGAAACGGAGCTCAAGCTGGTCTTGTTGAAGTTCCAGGGATAATCAATGAAAATGAGGCTGAGACTGTTATTGGACATGATTCTCTAAGGAAGATTCGAAGAAACGCACCTTCAGAGAATAATAATTGTAACGAGCCAGCACAACATGTTGCCATTCAAGAGAAAAGAAGACAACCGCCTCCAAGACATACCAATTGCAGTGACCGAGTGGACCATGATGCTGTGCGGACGGAGAAAAGAAAACAGCCAGAGAGTAGTATATGTGTTGAACCAGTGCAAGACAATTTGTCATCTCAACTGCTTTCAACATTGTGTACGGCTTCCAATCATCAGGCTGAATCACTTGGTAGCAGACGTACTGTAAAGAGGAGAAAGAATCTCAAAATGACACCTAAACAGTGTTTGGAGAGTGTACACAATGAATTACCTGAAGAACTGTATTCTATCTGTTCCGGGAATTCTATTTTTTCAGGAGGTGACGAAGGTGCTGAAGTGATGCAGAACAGTGGTGTAGAGTTTGAAAATCTTGGTGCGGATGATACTTCTAGGAAGAAGAGTTCTACTAAACCAAGATCCAAGAGGAAAACAGGTATGAAGTCATCAACCTCCCTAGGTTCAGGGACCATTGTAGCTGAAGGTTTCAAGAACCTTTCGGCTAGTAAAAAATCGAACAAGAGGGGAAATAGGCATCACAGCAAAACCAGGAAGAGCAAGAAGCCATCCGAAGATGAAGACGGAGATCATCAGACGCTTTCTTTCTTTCTTCGCAATAAGAGAAAGCATAAAACCGTTGAAAATGCTCTGTTACCAACTCTGAAAGGAATGGATGAACATTGCAGTATAGATCAAATATGTGTAATGGAAACTAATATGCTTAATGGGATAGACATTGAGGTAGCAAATAATAGCTCTGCTCCTCCTGACGCCATGGTAGAACCAGGTAAGTTGATTCAGGATGACATTACTCTTGCGTGTTGGCGCAAGCAGTTGAAGCAGAGGCAGTTAAGCACCGTTCAATGTGGCAACCATGTCCACAAGTCAAACTAACAGCAGAAATACGTTGTATAGAATCAATTGATCCATTGTAAAATCCTTGTTGCTTGTACCATTCAATTCGTTCATTAGTATTGGTCTCTATGAATAGAGGACCAGCACCAAAGAGATGAGATGATTGATTCCCCTGGTGCTGGCTTCGAAAGTTTTGTTTCTAATGATCTTTTAGCAAAATGTTGCATTAGGAAATACAAATAATACGAGATCACAGCATTGACAGCTGGGGAGTAAAATTTATGAGTCGTGAATTGTAGCTTTATTCACACTTATTATTTTGTATGGCATAATAAAAGAAACTACTTTATTGGTCAATTTAATTAATTTATCATATTATTTAAGTACAATATAATATTTATGTTCGATTTTTTTTTGACAAATGCTACTGAATTTTTATTAGATCCATAAAAATTACATTTACATCGCAAGTAAAAAAATTGGATTAAACAATCCAAACATTATACAACCCAAAAAACAGAGAAAATAAAATTCTTATGGAATTAAGCATACTAATAAAATTCATAAGCTTCTTGAATCTTATTGTCTCTAAAGAAGGAAGAAGGAGTTGTAGACGATTCAAACTGTCATGTAAAAGTATCGCTACCCAAGATTGATGAAAGACTGATTTCATCAGCAAACAACCATCAACCGGGGTGGGGATATAAATTAGAAACTAGCATCGATTGAATCTAACCACAAGAGCAGATAAATCAAACCACCGACAAACAACAATCGATCGAGAGCAGATGAATCAACCCACAAAACGAAAACATGTCACAAAGACAGAAAAAAAACGTGTCACAAGGACAGAGAAAGCGTGCTATAAAAGCAGAGATTTTTATTAAAATTAAAAATAAAAGTAATAGATTTATAGATCCGGTGGTCGACAATCGACAACCAATACTATAATTGATTGTCAACCATCGATCAAAAGGATAGACCAAAGAGAAGAACGATTAAGAACAAAAGAATTTTGGAGAAAAGAGAGAGCGACTAGGTTTTTTTTTATCTATGTTCGATTTTGAATTTACATAAATTTACATATCAAATGATTAAGCCGATTATATTCAGTTTTTTCATGTGAAAGTTTTTATATTTTTACCACTGAAATCACTTTTTAAATTCCTAAATTCTAATTCTTTAAACAATGTTTGATATAATATATAATCTTTAAATCCGTAGAACTTGTTAGTTTTAAAAAAAATTGGGTTGTAGAATATAATGATTTCTATATTAAGCCCAAGTATCTTTTCAACATGGCCCATATCAATGTTCCATTTATTAAACAAATCATTTTCTTTATTTTTAATTCATTTAGCCCTTTATATTTCATAACCTCGTTTGTTTCTTTGTCATTTTATTGTGAGCAACAAATAGAATTAATTAAAAAAATTGAATTAGTTAAGTTTACTAGTGTTGATTTATATCTTAATATTTTTTTAAATTAAGTTGATTTGTTTCATTTTTTAAATATAATTATAAATATTTATAATTTATCGATAATAATTACTTTCAGCTTTTGATAAATATATATAATATATATTTTTTACTATGAGATATATCAACTGTGTGATCGAGAAATTTAACTTTATTTTGACAATTAATTTATTTAAAAAATTTTATTAATAAAATCGAATTTATAAAATTATAAGCCAAATCAAAACAAATATTTTTAAAAAAATCAAATCAAATTATTTAATTTTTTTAATTAAAATAAGTTTTATTCACTATAATCATATTTTTCTTGCGATTGAGTTTTATATTTAAGTTTTTGATTACATCCAATTAGTTCATTATTGTTATCATGATCGTATAGGTCTATTGTCTCAAATATTTTTGATATGTTATTATTTATTACCGTAAAAATTATTATATTTTAAATAATGTGTCACACGTTACTAAAAAATATTGTAATCAAATTAATAGTATGTATTAATAATTTTGTGTAAATATGTTATGAGATCAATATAATTGTATATTTTTTTGTTAAATTAGATTCTTTATTTGATCGAATTATCTTTAGTTTTTATTATTCTTCAGGTAATTTAATTATTATATTATTTTAAAACTCTTTTAATCCTCTTTATTCCCTCTTAAAAATCTCCTAATATAATCACTTTTATCTCATTTATACATCAAAAATAAAAAAATAGTTAAGAGTTTAAATTTATGATTTAAAATTAAAATTTAAAATTTAAGTTTAAAGTTTAAAATTTATTTTTTTTAATGTTGAATATAAAAAATGACACTAAAAAAATTTATTTATCTCATTAATTTGAATAATTAATTTAATATTTAAAATATATTATTTTCATTATTAAATTTATTTATTTATACATCTAAAAACTAATTTTAAGTAATAAATTTATTTATTAAATTATAAAAATAAAAATTAACAAATATAAATAATTAAATTTAGAAACTCTAGGTTAATCGGACCTGAATGATCACTCAAGATGTTCCCCTCACAGCTAAGCCTGAAACAACATTAGTATTTCTTCATAAATATTTTTCCCCCTCAATTTTCAAAATCAATATTAACTTACTTATAAGTCCACAAAATATTTCATTTTTAACTTATCATATAAATTCTAAAAAATAAATAATATTTGATCTATTGATTGATTATACAATTAATAAATATCTTTTATTATAAAAAATTAAACTTTCGTAGTTCAATTTATTTCGTTAATAAAATTAAATGTATCATATATAGAGCTAATCTCTTAACTATGATTTAATCATTTATAGGTCTTATACTTTAAAAAATGTGACAACTATACCAGAAATGCAAGGACTAAATCTGTCAAAACATATACTCTAAGAACCTTTTACACAATTTGACATTAATATATTTGTAATCCATTACACGCTCCCGACAACTAAAATCTACCTTATAATGGCTGAATTTAAAATGGGTTAGGTGGCAATAAAAGAAAAGAAAATACAACTTACCACTATTAGAAAAAAAATGAAATAAATAATTTGAAATATTAAATCTTTTTATATATTTATTAAAATTAAAAAGCTTCTATTTTTGTTTTTAATAGTATTTTTGAAATTAAAAATGGTAGAAGTTGTAAAAAGAATTATTGACACGGGACAATAACGTCAATCAAAATATTTTGTTTTCCCTCCTTTTTGAAATTCGAAAGACCATGAAATTCGGTTTCAAAACATTTTTGGTATATAAATAACATAATATTGTTTTCTCTCTCATCCACCAAATATAACGTCTCTTAACGTGCGCATCAAACAATTCAATTTTGCTTTTGTTACCAATGGCTCACGATAGCATTCAGCTCCCCTGCGATGGCGAAGGCGCGTGCATGCGCTGCAAGGTCAAACCTCCTGCGGAGGAAACCCTCACTTGCTGCACGTGCGCCACTCCTTGGCACGTGACTTGCTTGGCTTCTCCGCCGGAAACCCTAGCGTCCACACTGCAATGGCACTGTCCTGACTGCTCCGGTGACTCTATTCCCTCAACCGCGGCCTCCCTGGACGGAAGATCCGGTGAGCTCTTCGCGGCGATAAGGGCGATCGAGGCGGATGGATCGTTGACGGAGAAGGAGAAGGCAAGGAAGAGGCAGGAGCTGGTGAGCGGGAGAGTTGAAGATGAGGATGAAGAGAAGAAGGGGAAAGGGAAAGGGGAGGATAGCTCATTTTTGGATGTTCTTGATGGAAGCATAAACTGTTCGTTTTGCATGCAGTTGCCGGAAAGACCTGTTACGGTTCGTTTCTTTCTCTTGTTTCCCCCCAATGTTATAATCTTATATTTTTGCTTCATAAAATTTATTTTTCTGTTCAAAACGTTTACTTCATCAATTTAATTATTTCTGAGCTTAAATCTTATACGTAGCTTTAAAAGGCCATCTTAAATGGTGCTAGTATAGTATGCTACTATTTTGAGTTGCATTTCATATTATGGTTTTGAATATTTAGTTTCGCCTAATCTGTTAATGTGTATGATCATTTTGGTGGGTTTTATATACTTTAAGGATGATATCTAAAATATCTATTGGATTTGGATGATTTGGTTTCATCTTCAAAGTTGGAAAGAGTTTTAATTTACCTTTGATGGGCTAGGCAGTTAGATCATTCCCTCAAGGGTGAAATAGTCACCTGTTTATGCATGTCAAGTGCTGATAATGTCTAATTCATGTTGCATCAGACACCTTGTGGCCACAACTTCTGCCTTAAATGCTTCCAGAAATGGGTCGGTCAAGGGAAGCGTACTTGTGCGAAATGCCGTTCCACAATTCCCCATAAAATGGCAAGTCAGCCTCGTATTAATTCGACGCTTGTATCTGTTATCAGAATGGCAAAGCTATCAAAATCAAATGGTGCTGTTGGGCCTCTAAAAGTTTACCATTTTGTACATAACCAAGATCGACCTGACAAGGCTTTCACTACAGAGAGAGCAAAAAAAACTGGGAAAGCTAATGCTGCTAGTGGGAAGATATTTGTGACTGTAGCACCTGATCATTTTGGACCAATCACAGCTGAAAATGATCCAGTTAGAAATCAGGGTGTGCTTGTTGGTGAATGTTGGGAAGATAGATTTGAATGCCGGCAGTGGGGTGCTCATCTTCCACATATTTCAGGCATTGCTGGTCAGTCAAAATATGGTGCTCAATCCGTGGCTCTCTCAGGAGGTTATGAGGATGATGAGGATCATGGGGAGTGGTTTCTTTACACCGGAAGGTTTGTTTCTAAGGGCTATACATATTAGTAGCATGGTGGTGTCTCATCATTTTCATTGCACATTCTTTTAAAACGAAAGTGCATTAACGACAGTTTATTTGAATTTGATTGTGATGTTTTGTTACCATCTAATACTTTATCTAATGTCCGTTATAGGTTATCAGAATTACTCTAATCTTGTTGCTTTTAATTGGCTTTCTTGTTTATTGCTAGGATGCCACATGTAAATTTCGTTTGCCTTTCCCAAATCCCAACAGTCGAAGTTTGATTGTCTGATAATTACAATAATAGAAAGTACAGTAGAAAAGTTTGGTTCGTGTTTCATTATCGAGCATGCTATACATTTGTAATTGCTACTTCTTAGTCCTAAGAAGAGGTTAATGATCTGCTTTTAATGCATACTTATCATGCTGACCTTAATCAAGAATGCTGTCAATAATTATCATTTTTTTTTCTTGTAAGCTGAAGAAGTTTATCTACTGACATGTATATTCATGTGGACATTTGACAATTGTTTGTTTCTGTGTGTGTTGGTGGCAGTGGAGGTAGGGATCTCAGTGGAAATAAGCGGACAAACAAGAAACAGTCATTTGATCAAAATTTTGTGAACATGAATGAGTCTTTGCGAGTAAGCT
Organism: Abelmoschus esculentus; assembly: GCA_035048815.1. Classification (NCBI taxonomy): domain Eukaryota; kingdom Viridiplantae; phylum Streptophyta; class Magnoliopsida; order Malvales; family Malvaceae; genus Abelmoschus; species Abelmoschus esculentus. The sequence continues at coordinate 407,348 of JAUCBN010000004.1, forward strand.
GCAAAATGGGTTATCCTGTCCGAGTTGTAAGGTACATCTCATTAGTCAATACATGAAGCATCTCTTTGTTTGTTTAATTCGTTGTCCATGTATGTGCAAAGGGGGGCGGACTGTGGCTTCAAGTTGTATATTATCTTTGGAGCTGGCCTGGGGTGTTCTGATTTCATTTGATTCGGTTGGTGGGTGGGTGTATCTTATGGTTAGATGTTGCAGTGTTACTCTAGGCAAATTCTTGTGGGTTTATTTGCGCTGCTTTTTATATTGTTGCTTTTGTTTGATAGGTGTTCTGTCCTTTGTCTTGGATGGTTCATTACCATAAGTACTCTTTTCCTCCATTTAAGCATAGGGAGTTTTTAACGATGCTAATGGTAGTGATGGCTTGTATGATTCATTATTCTAATAAAATCATACTTTTGCTGATAAAAATAATAATAGGTTAACATTTCAATTTTTTGGGGATAAGCAATTGAATTTCATATCCAAAGAAAGAACAAAAGTTGCTACAAGAAACCTATACCAGGTGAGGGATCATTTACTGTATCCCCCAGGCCAGACAAAGATTTTTATTTACAGCATCTAAACGAATTTTTCTACCATGTAAACGAATGCAAATAACATTTCAATTTTAAGGTTAAGGATGCTATGGTTTTTTCCTGGTTGTGCTGACTGCCAAGTCATTCCATTTTAGATATTTTATTCTTGAGTCAACAATTTTGTCTTAAAGGCCTAAATCGGTGAAGCTATTTTACGTTGTAAAAACCTGTTGCTTCTCTTGATGTGTAGGTCTCACAAAGAAAAAAGGTCTTCTTATGCCCCAGAGAAAGGGGTGAGATATGATGGAGTCTACAGAATTGAAAAATGTTGGAGAAAGGCTGGAAAACAGGTATCATATTTCTATCAGACACATTAAAGTTGCTTGCTACTTTGATCTTTTATAGATAAATTTGCTGATAGAATATTCTTTCAATAGGGGTTTAAAGTTTGCCGATATCTGTTTGTGAGATGTGACAATGAGGCAGCCCCTTGGACAAGGTTTCTGCCTTTCATATGCTTAAATCTGCTACCACCCTTCTCTCTTATTTAGCTCTACTAAGCTTTCTTAAAACATTAATGTAGCGATGAACATGGAGATCTACCTAGGCCCTTACCATCCATTCCTGAGCTGAAGAAGGCAACTGACATATTAGAGAGAAAGGAAAGTCCATCATGGGACTTTGATGTAAGCGATGCAGTTCCTACTGGGGTTCCTTTATTTTCAGCTTTATGTTTTTGATAAGTTTCATATGCTAAATAAAAGTCAATCTGATGACAAACATTGTAATTCTTAGATATCGCCTACAATCTGGTTCCTCTTCCCAAATGCTTATTTTCTTCTTCATTCAATTAGGAAGAGGACAATCAATGGAAGTGGAAAAAGCCTCCACCTCCGAGTAAAAAGCCAATGTACTTAGCTGACCCTGAAGAAAGGAAAAGGGCAATGAAGGCTATTAAGCAAGCACGTACTACATCTGTTAGTGAAAGACTCCTGAAAGGTTGTTCTCTTTTTCCTGTCAAATTATTTATGTTTGTATCCTGTCCCTGGTTTCTTGATTGACTCGATATGCTTTACTTGCAGAGTTTGGTTGTCTCATATGCCGGGATGTTATGAATCACCCAGTAACAACACCTTGTGCCCACAACTTCTGCAAGTCTTGTTTTGAAGCTGCATTTGCTGGTAAGACTACTATAAGAGAGAGGAACAGAGGTGGCCGAACACTTCGATCACAAAAAATTGTCCTCCATTGCCCTTCTTGCCCGACTGATATCTCTGATTTTCTTCAAAACCTTCAGGTGTGGCATATTATTTACTTTCCTTTAGCCTTATTTGAGAATGCATAAATATTTTCCTTCGGCCTAATTTGCTGGACATGTTAGCGTTGTTGACAGAAATGTAGTGTAAACAAGTTAATGGAATTAATGTGTTAGGTCAACCGAGAACTAATGGATGTGATCGAGACACTGAGGCAGAAGAGTGAGGAGAACCAGGAACCTGCTGAAGAAGAATCGAGCGAGGAACAGATGGATGAATCGGAGGAAAATGCAGACCTAGATTCGTGTGATAGTGAAACTGGCAATAAAACAGAGAAAGCCATTCCAGACAAGAAAGATTGTCAGAAACCGAAAAGAGGTAGAAAGAGGAGGAAAGTGGATACTGCTCAAGGAGTAGCCGACAAGAAAGACTCTCCATCAAGCCCCCTCCAAGTGCAATCATCCGATGTTGATATCAAATGAAATGTTTTTTTTATCAGACAACAAAAGAATTTAGGATGTCTTAACACAGTTGTTTTATACTAGTTCGTTCAATTCCACAGTTGGGGACTGGGGTTGGTTGTATATACAAGCAGTTGTTTCTTTTGTGCCAAACAATTGAATTTGAATTTTGAATCCATTCTATGGATTATGAAAAGTTTTCTCCTTTAGGCAGTTAATTTCCTTTAAATTAAGGTAATTTTGAACTTGATATGGAAACACAACATAAAGAATCAAGTACAAGTAGAATCATATTCATTTCAATATATGATTAATTAATCGCCAGAGTTGGGTGAGATGATCGGGATTCGAACCGCGTTGTTTTGGGCCTGAACAGCCATTCTCAGTGATCCAGAACGGTTTATTCAGAATGTTCTTCACCAACTTTTGAAACAAACAAAAACGCCCTGTCAATCTCACGGCATTGCTCATCTCCTCTTGCCAAACATCTCTCGAGGCCAGGATTTGTATCTTCTTTATCCGAATATTGAATGAATCTATGATTGGGGGCAATATTTTGGATAAATTTCATATAATTGCTTATTATCTTCGCTAAACGTAGGTGTTTGATTTATGATTGCATAGTGGGAACTGGGGATTTATTTGAAGAGATCGTGTGGTTTTCCTATTGATTTGTTTCCAGTTAAACCAGTTTTGAAATTTGTATTAGTTTCTGAGTAATTTCACGAGCTGCATTCTTTTCCTGCATCTGAAAATTCACCGGAAATAAAATTAGATCGTGAAAATTTTCTTTTTAAGCCTACTGATTTGTTTTCTTGTGCTTTAGTTGATGAAATGCTTCATGGTTTGTTGTTAGATGTATAATTTTAAGTTTGTTGAATCAAGAATAACTATCTGATGGTTTTTCCTTTTGTGTAGACTGTTTTTATGGATCCAGAAACTACACGAACTGCCCGAGAATCTCTAGATCTGGCATTTGACATGTCTAATATTCTCGATACGGGACTTGATCGGCATACTCTCTCAGTCCTCGTTGCCCTCTGTGACTTGGGTCTGAACCCTGAGGCTTTAGCTGCTGTTGTCAAGGAACTCCAAAGAGAACCTCCATCCTCAGCTCTGTTGCCATCTTCTTCTTCACAATTACCTTAACCTGGTTTCCGATTTTGGTACGTTCTAGTAAACCTCGATTAACGCCCAAGAAGTTTGAGTTTAATTTGTTTTGACTGTTGTCTTGCAATACATACTTCCTTAGACTTTCTCATCTCGAACATGATCATGCTTAGCGTTCACCTGAATGTGTATTCATTTTAGGGCTCCATCACCATGCATGTGCTTAGTCTTCGTTTGTGATTCCTCCTTTGGAGCATATGAATATGTTGCTGCATGTTGTATTTGGTCTGGATTTCTGAGAATTGGCTGCTATTGGTGTATTTCCATTAAAGAATATCCAGTCTTGTCCTATTTCTAACTGCTGAAATGCCATTTATCACGGAGTAAGAATATCAAGCTAATGTTTTCAATTGGTTTGTTCGATGGGGATATGTTTTTCTGGTTCTTGTGCCGTATAGAAGCTCTATTCAATTGATTTCAATAGGACTGGAGTTCAGCTGCATGCATGTAGAGCACATAAACAGGAGTGTATTTATCATACGGTATGCTTGTAGGGAAATCCAGTACTGGAACTTGAAGGATGAAGAAAGTTACTGGGTATGGGTCAGCCAAGGGCTTTATGTTGCTGTCTTTACTCTTTGACTTGATTCCATCCCTTCGATTTGAACCCATTCTACCTACTATAAAAAAATATGACATATTGGGAGACTAAGCTAATGACCAATACTTTCATATCCACCGAGTTAATTATAAGTCTACAATCAGTGCATGTATGTTAGGGAACTAAAAAAACCTATGTACGAGCCCTTTAGCCCATGTGGTTAAAAGGAACAGTTATTTTTCGAGGTCATGGATTCAAGCATCAGCAACAATAAATATTGTTGAAATACAATTAAAACTACAAGTTTTTAGCTTTTTTTTAAAACAAATATTGTAGACATTTAATAAAAAAATATAACTCGACGATACAAACACAACAAAACACACGTAAATCGAAAACGACAAAATATAAACATGACAACAATAAAAGAGAAATCGATAAAAAAGTCAACAATTGGATCTTTAACTGTATAAAATGTTAATTTTTTTTATTAAATATCAAAATTTGATATTTAATATAATTTAAATTTATTATACGTTAGATTCCTCGTCAAAAACCAACCATTTGAATAAATGAAGATCATATCTGGTAGTTATATAGTTAATCTAATAATAATTAAAGCAAAATGAGAAAGGATGCCACAATACCCGAGAAGGAGCCTCTAATAATAACAAAAACACCTCCCAAACCCCAAAGTCTTTGTGTACCCAACTTTAAACCTTATTTTACAATAAAATCAAAAAATAAAACATATAATTATACTTTTTAGAAAAAGTAAATAAATAAGCATCATCTATTTTATTTTATGTTTAATTTTTAATTACCAGTAGGATTTTCTTTTAGTTGTACACTTTTATTTCACCATTATAAGCAAACCAGAATTGTTTCTAAAAAAATATACCAGTAAAATCAAATATTTGAATTTTGAAATGACTGAAGCAAAATCTAGGCACAAGATATTCTGACACATCTACCCATAAATATCTGCTGCCACACCAATCAATTGGTCATGCTCAAAATTTTTATTCTATTTTTATTATAATTCTTTTAAACATCAACTACAAATATAAATATTTAGTTGTACAACTGAAATTATAATATAAATTTAGGGGAAAAATCTATAGGTGAGAATGAAGGGTAGTCGTTGAAGAAAGATTACGAATAAACAAAAGCGACGTTGATGTAACCGCTCGGTCCCCTATACCCAGCCTGCGCACATTATCATTTAAGGCTCTTTATTTACTCATTGTACGCCTGAACAATTATCATGCGCACCAATTTGCATATACATGGGGTGGATTAACCAGAAACCACAGGTTCATTGACAGATAAACGCAAACCGGTTGGCACAAAGTTGACTTTTCCTGCAGAAAAGAACGACCGGGACTTCAAAATCACAACCGAAATCTAACCACACAGGATATTCCGACACCTCCTTCAGCCGCTCAGACGTCTTGTTCCTGCACAAACCTGCTGTCACAAGAACCACTCATGTGTTAGGGTTGGGGTTTAGCTCACTAAAACATAGAATCAAAGGGCAAAACACACCCATACAGCATAAAAAGATGTTAATAGCATGTGTAATAAAGAGGGCTTGCTCGCATGTGTGGAAGGAGAGAAGAGAGAAAAGTGTAGAGCTCCCTTCAATCCAAACAAGGATCTGGCTTTTAGGGTAATGCAGCTCCTGAGATATGCAAGCCAAAGACCTTATCTTCCGATGTGGGACAAGATAGGGTTCTGGGATCCATAGATCAGCAGCTATATATACCCTCGCAAGACCCACTATTGGACTTCAAGGAGCTCCACTCCCACCACCTTCAACCCTTCCTCTAACCCTAAAAAAGGGGCAGAGAAAAGGTAAGGACGATGAGTTGACTCTGCTACATAACAGTGAGGAAAAACTCGACAGATCTAACCTTCGTCTTCAACAATAAGTAACAAGAAAGAAACTCCTTAACCCTATATCTTTTCTCCGACCTACCAATACAGCCTTTGCAATGGAGGGGGTGATGATGATGACAAGGGTTATATATAATAAAAGTGCATTAGGGTTTTGATTAATGACGGTGGATCGGAAGGCCACTGTTTAACTTTTATTTTTCAAATTACATTAATAATCACTAATCTATGAGAAAATAATCTTATTGTCAGTCTTTTTTGAAAATTTACAAAACCATCCATCTCTAAACATATTGATTAATTAATGATAATTTCATAATGATTTAATAAATTTAACAATTATTATATAAAAATTTAAAAGCCAATAATAAAAAGTATTTATTTAGTATAATTTAATAAAATAAAATAAATTAAACTATTTTGGTGTTAGTTATATGCTAGATTAACCATGGAACCTTAGCAAAGCCTGTCGTGTATGTAAGTGGGTGTTGATACCAATAGGAATAGACTTGTAGAAGCCCATATGTGCTCGGCTACTCGGACCATGGATCATTTCCAGCCTAAGGCTACAACAAGACAAGTGAATCAGCCCAACCCCAGCTTACTACATTACATGTCTATCAGGGAAAGGCCACTCAGTTTGTAATCAATGAAGAAATATAAGTTATAGGTAAATGTTTGATCGAGTCGAGTCAAATAATTTTGATATTTTATCGAAAGTCTCAAGACTTTACACCCGAAGTGTTAACCTTCTACTTCACTAATGAAATAGATAAGATTTTGATCCATTCCTCGATAAATTGAACCCTAAATTTCTATCAGAAAAAGTCTTCTTCCACCCTAAGCAATGCTCTCAACTTAGTAGCAAATGCTATCTCTTTTCTATACATTTTTAGCAGGAGAAGTAGCCATCAAAATATTCTGAACATTATCAAACTCGATATACTTAGTAAAGACAATTAAAAATAGAACCAAAACATTCCCTATTCTCAACATATCAAATAACCATTAGTAAACAATAAAATGTATAAATATCGTTCACAAAAATTATTTTATGATAATTCTTTATTATTATTATAAAATGAGTGTTGTAATTTATCGAAATAAATCTTAAATTTAAATCATGATTTAATTTTGGTGCAATAATTTAATGGCTAATGAGGAGCCATTGGAACAACACCACGTTCCACAAATGATTACATATATATCTTATAGTACATATTATATTCAAAGAGATGAAGTAATTAATTTCCTCAATCACTTATTTGATGACATATGTGTCCAAGACAGACCACGAATATTCCCATCAATTGTCATTTACAATGCATCGAAAACAGGTTCATGAATCTCACTTTAGATTTCCCTCTCCTAAACACTAGTTTATGCTTGTAACTTCCATGCATACAAAGATTCTGTGTTTTATTTTGTTACGATTTGAACTAATTCGTTAAATCATAATAAAAATATATATAATCAAAATTAAAAAAAATTATGAATCAAATAAACGTAACTGATTCAATCATGTTCTTTCAATAATTGAGATGGACAGACATTTTCCTTTTTAGAATCTAAATTTATAGTTTATATATTAATGTGCACATTATTGAGATTGGAGTTATACCGAATAGATGTTAGTAGATAAAACAAAAATGGGTGATGAGGTATTTTACCCTAGCCCCCGTTTCATTTCTCTCTCCATCATTTGTATTCTTTTATTTTATTTTTATATAACCGATAACGATATCCTGTCTTTTGATATATTTTTATTTGATTTTTTATTAGAATTGGATTAGACGTCACTACGATTAATTAAGATGATGTTATTTTAATTATTTTGTTGATCCTTTTGTTTTGAACTTTCGAATTGAATTTAAATACGGACTTGTACTTATAATTTTTATTTGTGAATGAGTTTAGGTAATAATCGTGTTGTCAACGTATCTTATTATTGTAACGAAGAATATGGACTCCTCCTATCATAAGCATTTTCTCTATTATTAAATTAGCTTACTCATATTTATTTGAATGAAATGGTCAAATGGGTAATGAGGTCATGAAATCAATGGGAAAAAAATCAAGTTGGCCTCTACTTCATGCCTGTCCAACATGCTAAATCTCCCCTTTGTCTCCCCAACAAAATCCAAATCATATATTATATATAGAAGTTGACCGGATGATTGAAGGACTACATGCAACTGACAAGGCTCCCACTGCCATGAACATTTCATAAAAAAATACATATTGCATGTTCCTTTAGAGGCTGGTTGCTGCTCAAAAATGTTCTTCCCATGCTGGTTTATATAAGTATGAGCACCTTTCGTTTGTGATAATACCTTAACCAAGTAAACAATGGCAAGAGAAGGAATTGTTTCCGAGAAAATGAAGCTTGTTCTAGCACTGGTTACGCTGCAATTTTGTTTTGCAGGATTCCACATTGTTTCCATGGTTGCACTTAACATTGGTGTCAGCAAAGTGGTTTACCCGGTTTACAGGAACATCATTGCTTTGCTTTTGCTGAGTCCATTCGCCTATTTCTTGGAAAAGTGAGCTCTTTATGCATTTCAAAAGCTTGTAATAATATCTTTTGATTATTTGAATATGTTTGACATTATAGTATTTAATGTTCCACAGGAAGGAAAGACCACCCCTTACTTTTCCTTTGCTGGTTCAGTTCTTCCTTCTGGCATTACTGGGGTAAGAAATGAATCATTTAGCTAGAAAAAGTTGAAATATACACTTTCCCCTCTTGTTTTATGATCTTATTTTGTGTTCTCACTTCTCAGGATTACTGCAAACCAGGGATTTTACCTTCTGGGGTTAAATTATGCATCCCCAACGTTTGCTTCAGCAATGCAGAACTCGGTTCCTGCAATTACTTTTGTTGCAGCTGCTGCTCTAAGGTAAATCAGTTTCATAAAAGAATGGCAATGCTTACAAAAAGGATGAATTTATTTGTTTATTTTCTTATTCGTGTGCAGACTCGAGCAAATCGATGTTGCAAGAAGACATGGACTGGCAAAGGTGTTGGGAACCATTGTAAGTATAGGGGGTGCCACTATAGTTACTCTCTACAAAGGCCCACTTCTATTGCACCAATCAAACATACAGAATTGGACTTGGGGATGCATTTACCTCCTAGGCCACTGCTTATCATGGGCCGGTTGGTTGGTTTTCCAGGTTAGCCCCTGGTTATTCGAAACATCGACGTATACAGACATGCATATACGGTATATAATCTATAATCATTTGAAATTTTGCAGGCTCCTGTGTTGAAGAAGTATCCTGCTAAACTCACACTCACTTCGTTTACATGCTTCTTCGGGCTCATCCAGTTCTTGGTCATAGCTGCATTTGTGGAAACAGATTTCAATAACTGGAAAATCCAATCCATGGAAGAGCTTTTCACCATTCTCTATGCTGTAAGAAACTTATGTTCCAGTGTTGCATATCAAAATTCCGCATGATGTTCCATCTTGTAAGCTCTTTGGTTCTTTCCCAGGGAGTTGTGGCATCTGGTATTGTGATTTCTCTTCAAACATGGTGTATTCACAAAGGCGGCCCTGTTTTCGTAGCCGTCTTTCAGCCGTTACAGACGCTTTTAGTTGCGATCATGGCATTTGTTATTCTCGGCGACGAATTATACTCCGGACGGTATGAAAAAGGAAACTAGCTAGTTATCTTCTGTTATCTATACATTGATAATGGCATATTTTGCACTTACCATTTTCTTTTCCTTTTTTGGATTTTTGTAGTGTAATTGGTGCAGTTCTGATTATGGTCGGCCTTTACTTAATACTATGGGGTAAAACTAAGGAGAAAAATTCAGCTGAGGATGAAGACACATTGAAGAAGCATCTTCTTAAAGATCCTGAAAGTGGAGTTATAGAAGATGAAACAAATAAAGCATGATGTATTCGTAGAAAGTGGAGTTACAGATCGAGGCAATTCCGATACCGGTGAAAAACCGAAATGTTTATGTCGAATCGCCAAGAGGATACACCTTAACATGTAATTAATCTAACAGGGTGTTTTTATCTTTCCTAAACAGGCTTTACCTTGCAAATTTGTACTAAGAAAAGGCTATTCAATGGCTTTTAGTTTATATAATTGCAGTACTATGATGTTTGGTTTGTGAACCAAGCCTGTTGCAGTCATTGAATGTGAGGATTCGTATACTGTGAGCTGCTGCAAAACTCAGGATTCAAAACCAAGAATTTGTGTTAAGGCTCGAAGTACGCTACCAACAATCTGTTGGATTAATGGGGAAGACACTAATTCTTTAAGTAAAGTCAAGAATTTAAATTATATCATTGTGAATGAAATAAATTAGATAATCTCTTTTTAAATCACTGTCATCTTATTAGACTATATCTCCTGAATTATCGCAAGGATATCATTTGGTACATCAAAAAATATTGTTTCTACTACTGGCAAACCTCTGTTTGTTGTCGCCAATGCATCTACAACTCTATTATAATTACGGTCAATTTTCTAAATTTTAACTTTCCAATCGACACTAAACATACGACGAATCTATAATACAAACGTGTTAACATAAAGAGCATCATGTTGGTGGTTGAGAATATTTATCACTTCAACACTATCAATTTTTAAAATTTGACATTTATGACCTATACTACAGGTATGTTTGAGGGATTCATAAAATTTTAATTTATTATGTAAATTTACATATTCGAAATAAAAAAATTAAATTAAGATAATTATATTATATAAATTTGTATAAAATTTAATCTAAATTAATTATTTAATAAATTAAATATTAATAATAAAAAAATACATTAATTAATACTTTTACCTAAATTTAGAGGGTATTGATGCCATTATTATTATTATTATTATTATTATTATTATTATTTTGTTGAGTAGGTAGTGTGGATTTGCATGATTGCCGATGGCATTGTGCATGCCTAATCATGCTGGTCTCTAATGATCGAACCCAATCATTCTTTTTTATGCAACGGCCAATGGGTCCAAATGTTTAATGTCAACTTGAACCAATTCTAAGAAAAGTCAAGTTTAATGATAACATTAACATACATGTTTTTCTATATAATGATTACTGATTAGTATACTAATTAGTAATTATCGTTATATATTTGTATAACTATATAATTATACTTGTACTTGTAACAAGACAATATAATTGTAAGAAAAGGTTTGCCAAAAGTGAGAAAGTCATTACGTATTTAATTTTAATAAATAAACTTTTAATAAATATTTTTTAGATATATAAAATCTCGAATACAATATATATTTAAAAGATATCAATTATTTATTATTTTATTTAGAGTTTAAATTATTTACAATTTTTACTTACGATAAAAACTAAAAAAGAGATCTATTAATTAATATAATTATTAAAGACATATATATTATTTTATTTTTTATGTATTTGAATTTTAATATAATAATTCTTTATTTAATAAAAAAATCATATGAAAAGCAATGATTGTGGTAAATGGTTTACTACTTGCACTGAGTACTTCATGTAGTGTTGAGTGTGTGGGTAATAGAATTCATGCGTCTGTTCCTCATGATTAAGCTCAATACCACGTCCCATTTTCTTTTTAATCAGATCATCAATTTCCGAAAAATGATATTAAAATCTTTAGGAAAAAAGAAATTAATAATCAATTAAGTAAGAGCAGGCTTAGTAATTACTGCTCTTAGTTCACACGCTTACTTATTCCAAACCTTATATGCCCCACATGAAAATAAATAAATACTTAGTCTGCAAATCACAATATTAATTAGTCTTACTTAGCCTAAACCCTAACCCTTAACCCTAACCCTTAACCCTAAACCCTAAACCCTAAATCCTAAACCCTAACACTAAACCTTAAATCCTAAACCCTAAACCATAAAACTAAACCCTAAAACCTAATACTAAACCTTAAACCCTAAACTATAAACCCTAACCCCTAACGCTAAACCCTAAACTATAAACCCTAATGCTAAACCCTAAACTATAAGCCCTAAACCCTAAACCCTAAACCATAAACTACAATTCCTAAACCTTAAACTATAAACTATAAACCCTAAACCCTAAACCCTAAACCCTAAACTCTAACACTAAACTCTAACCCTAAACCCTAAACCCTAAACACTAAACAATAAGCCCTAACGATAAACCCTAAACCCTAAACCCTAAACTATAAACCATAAACCCTAAACTATAAATCTAAACTACAAACCCTAAACCCTAAACTCTAACCCTAAACCCTAAACCCTAAACCCTAAACTATATACTATAAACTATAAATCCTAAACCATAAACCTTAAACCCTAAATTCTAAACCTAAACTCTAACGCTAAACCCTAAACTATAAACACTAAACACTAAACCCTAATGCTAAACCCTAAACCCTAAACACTAAACGCTAAACCCTAAACTATAAACCCTAAACCTTAACGCCAAACCCTAAACTATAAACCCTAAACCTTAAACTATAAGCCCTAAACCCTAAATCCTAAACCATAAACCCTAAACCCTAACCATAACCCTAAACCCTAAATTATAAATCCAAAACCCTAAACTCTAACACTAAACCCTAAACCCTAAACTATAAATCCTAAACCCTAATGCTAAACCCTAAACCCCAATCCCTAAACCATAATCTCTAACCCTGAACCCTAAATTATAAACCCTAAACCCTAAACCATAAACCCTAAACTCTAACCCTAAACCCTAAACGATAAACCCTAAATGATAAACCCTAACAATAATCCCTAAACCAAAAACCATAAATCATAAACCATAAACTCTAACCCAAAACCCAAAACACTAAACTATAAACCCTAAACTATAAACTATAAATCATAAATCATAAAACCATAAACCTTAAACTCTAACGCTAAACCCTAAACCATAAACCTTAAACTATAAACCCTAAACCCTAACGGTAAACCCAAAACCCTAAACTATAAACCCCAAACCCTAAACTATAAGCCCTAAACACAAAACCTAAATTATAAACCCTAAACCTTAAACCCTAAACTCTAACCATAAACCCTAAACCCTAAACTCTAAACCCTAAACCCTAACGCTAAACCCTAAACTACAAACCCTAATGCTAAACCCTAAACTATAAGCCCTAAACCCTAAACCCTAAACTATAAACCCTAAACTCTAACCATAAACCCTAAACTATATACCCTAAACCTTAACTATAAACTATAAACCCTAAACCCTAAACTCTAACACTAAACCCTAAACTATAAACCTTAACAATAAATCCTAAACCCTAAACCCTAAACTATAAGCCCTAAACCCTAAATCCTAAACCCTAAACCCTAAACACTAAACTCTAATGCTAAACCCTAAACCCTAAACCCTAAACACTAAACCCTAAATCCTAAACCCTAAACCCTAAACTATAAACCCTAAACCCTAAACCTCAATCCCTAAACCCTAAACTATATACCCTAACCCTAAACCCTAAACCCTAAACTATAAACCCTAATGCTAAACCCTAAACTATAAGCCCTAAACCTTAAACCCTAAACCCTAAATTCTAACCATAAACCCTAAAGCCTATACTCTAACACTAAACCCTAAATCCTAAACCCTAAACTATAAACCCTAACGATAAACCCTAACGATATACCCAAAACCCTAAATCCTAAACCCTAATGCTAAACCCTAAACCCTAAATCTAAGCAATGAGCCCCTAAACCCTAAACTATAAACTATAAATCCTAAACCCTAAACCCTAAACTCTAACGCTAAACCTTAAACTATAAACCCTAACGCTAAACCCTAAACCCTAAACCTTAACACTAAACCCTAAACCCTAAACTATAAACCCTAATGCTAAACCCTAAACCCTAAACCATAAACTATAAACCCTAAATCCTAATGCTAAACCCTAAACTATAAACCTTAAGCCCTAAACTATAAGCCCTAAATCTTAAACCATAAACCATAAACCCTAAACTATAAACTATAAACCCAAAACCCTAAACCCTAAACAATAATGCTAAACCCTAAACCCCAATTAATAAACCCTAAATCCTAAACTCTAACGCTAAACCCTAAACTATAAACCCTAATGCTAAACCCTAAACTCTGAGCCTTAAACCTTAAACCCTAAACTCTAAACCATAAACCATAAACTATAAGTTTATTCTTATAATAAAAAATTATTAGATGATTTTCAAATTTCAATATATTCGATTATGTTAGTCGAAGATTCAAGTTTTTTTTTCCTTTTAAATATGTAATTTAACATGTGTGTAATTTAAATTATATTATATTTTATTTTTTTACATAGATTAAAAGTTACTTAAAAACTATAATTTACAATTGTGATAAAAGATTTGATCGAATCTAACTTTTATCGTTGACGAATATTATTTTTTTAATTTTTTAGGTCGGGTCGGGTAGGGTTTAAAAAATAATATATCGGGGCGGGGCGGGTAAATTAATATTTTAACTCGGGTCGGGGCGGGGGCGGGTTTAAAAATTATAAAATCGGGTCGGGATCGGGGCGGCCAAAAATCCGGCACGCCCCGCCCCGGTGCTATCCCTAACTATAAACCCTAAACCCTAAACCTAAACCCTAAACTATAAAGTATAAATCCCAAACCCTAAATCCTAAACTATAACGTTAAACCCTAAACTATGAACCCTAACGATAAACCCTAAACCCTAACACTAAACCCTAAACTATAAACCCTAAACCCTAAACTATAAGCCCTAAACCCTAAACCAAAACTACAAACCCTAAACCATAAACCCAAAACTCTAACCCTAAACCCTAAACCATAAACCCTAAACCCTAAACCTTAAACCCTAAATCTAAACTATAAACCCTAAACCCTAAACTCTAACCCTAAACCCTAAACTCTAAACCCTGAACTATAAAATATAAACATTAAACCCTAAACTCTAACGCTAAACCATAAACCCTAAACTATAAACCCTAAACCCTAATGCTAAACCCTAAACCCCAATCACTAAACCCTAAACTATAAACCCTAAACCCTAAAGCTAAACCTTAAACCCTAAACTATAAACCTTAATGCTAAACCCTAAACCCTAAACTATAAACCCTAAACCCTAACCTCTCACGCTAAACCCTAAACCATAAATTATAAACCCTAAACACTAAATCTTAAACTATAAGCCCTAAACCATAAACTATAAACCCTAAACTCTAATGCTAAACCCTAAACCCTAAACTATAAATTATAAACCCTAAACCCTAATCTTAAACCCAAACCCCAATCATTAAACCCTAAACCCTAAAGTATAAACCCTAAACCCTAAACCCTAAACTATAAACCCTAATGCTAAACCCTAAACCCTAAACTCTAACGCTAAACCCTAAACTCTAAACTATAAACCCTAAACCCTAAACCATAATGCTAAACCTTAAACCTAAATCCCTAAACTATAAACCCTAATGCTAAACCCTAAATCCTAAACCCTAAACTATAAACCCTAACGATAAACCCTAAACCCAAAACCTTAAACTATAAACCCTAAACCCTAACGCTAAACCCTAAGACCTAAACGATAAATAGGGATGGCAAAAATACCCGTCCCCGACCCGACCCGGTCGAGTTTTTTCCGTTAAATTTCAAGGATCGGGGCAGGGCTTAGAAGTCATGAAATCGGGTCGGGTCGGGTTTGGGTATTTGTTTGAAATTCCCCGCCCCGCCCCACCCTGCTATATTTTTATATATTTTATTATATTTATAAAAATATATCATTATACATAAATATTTTTATGGGTTTTAAGTAATTTTTATACTTTTGAAGTTTATTCTTATAATAAAAAATTATTAAATGATGTTCAAATTTCAATATATTCGATTATGTTAGTCGAAGATTCAAGTTTTTTTTTTCTTTTAAATATGTAATTTAACATGTGTGTAATTTAAATTATATTATATTTTATTTTTTTACATAGATTTAAAGTTACTAAAAAACTATAATTTATAATTAATATAGAAGATTGATCGAATCTAACTTTTATCGTTGACGAATATTATTTTTTTTAATTTTTCGGGTCGGGTTTAAAAAATAATATATCGGGGCGGGGCGGGTAAGTTAATATTTTAACCCGGGTCGGGGAGGGGTCGGGTTTAAAAATTATAAAATCGGGTCAGGGCGGGGCAACCAAAAACCCGTCCCGCCCCGCCCCGGTGCTATCCCTAACTATAAACCCTAAACTATAAACCCTAAACCCTAAACCCCAATTCCTAAACCCTAAACCATAAACTATAAGTCCTAAACCCTAAACCTAAACCCTAAACCATAAACCCTAAACTATAAACTATAAATCCTAAACCCTAAACTCTAACGCTAAACCCTAAACTATAAACCCTAGACCCTAAATCCTAACACTAAACCCTAAACCCTAAACTATAAGCCCTAAACCCTAAACCTAAACTACAAACCCTAAATCATAAACTCAAAACTCTAACCCTAAACCATAAACCATAAACTCTAACGCTAAACCCTAAACCCTAAACCCTAAACTATAAACTCTAAACCTTAAACCCTAACGCTAAACCCTAAACCATAAACTATAAACCCTAAACCCTAAACCCTGAACTATAAACTATAAACCCTAAACCCTAAACTCTAATGCTAAACCCTAAATTATAAACCCTAAACCCTAAACCCCAATCACTAAACCCTAAACCCTAAACTATAAACCCTAAACGCTAAACCCTAACGCTAAACCCTAAACCCTAAACTATAAACCATAATGCTAAACCCTAAACCCTAAACCCTAAACCCTAACGCTAAACCCTAAACCCTAAACTAAAAACCTTAAACCCTAAACCCTAATGCTAAACCCTAAACCCTAAACTAAAAACCCTAAACTCTAACGCTAAACCCTAAACCCTAAACTAAAAACCTTAAACCCTAATGTTAAACCCTAAACCCCAATCACTACACCTTAAACCATAAACTATAAACCCTAAACCCTAACGTTAAACCCTAAACCCTAAACAATAAACCCTAATGCTAAACCCTAAACCCTAAACCCTAAACTCTAACCCTAAACCCTAAACTATAAACCCTAAACCCTAAACCATAATGCTAAACCTTTAAATTTCGGGGATCGGGGCGAGGCGGGACTTAGAAGACATGAAATCGTGTTGAGTGTTGCAATCAACCGAAAAACACCAAGAGGGGGGGTGAATTGGATTTTTAAAATATGGTGGACACTAATTGCAAAGATAAGAAATTGCAAGGTGATTTAGAGTGGTTCAACTTCCTCAATGAAGTCTACGTCCACTACCTTAGTGACCACACTAAGGATTTCCCACAAATTCACTAATTTGTCTTTCCTTTAAGGCTAAGGAGTAACCTTACACAATTCAATAGACTTATACCCCAAAGTCTATTGAATCAATACAATTCAATATACTTATACCCCAAAGTATATTGAATCAATCCCTTACACAATTTAATATACTTATACCCCAAAGTATATTGAATCAATCCCAAATCTTAGAACAAATAAGCAAACTAGAAAATCCTCACAAGGTAGGTGTTTGCACAATTTTAAGCTCTCTCACACACCCAAATAACACTAGTAAAAAGATTACAAATAATGAACACACTAGTGTTTTTCAAGAAGGTTGGAAAATGAAGTTCAAGGTTGATCTTTGAGTGCTTGAATGTTTTGATGTGTTTCCTTCTACTTCTTCTTGTTTTTCAGACCTCTTTTTATGCTCTTAAAAAGTTTCTAGCCGTTTGTAGCCGTTGGGGATGTTTTGGAGCCGTTGGGAATTCAAAAAGTTGAGCACTAACTTTTCACCTGCAGAGAAGTTTCGAAACCTTTACCAGAGGTTTCGAAACCTTTAAGGGTTTTAAATAAAAGTAGCCGTTACAGGTCGAAAGTTTCGAAACCTTTACATAGGTTTCGAAACCTTTGCCTGGGTTTCAAAAATAGGCCATTCTATCCTGAAAGTTCCGAAACCTTTTGACAAGGTTTCGAGACTTTGAGTTTGAAAAACATTTTTGGCCATTTTGTTGACTTTTAAATGTATATATGATATGGATAAAAAGTCGAACATTTTGTAAACCATTTTGACAACCTTTAAATTGAGTTTTATTTCGAGAAAAATATTTTACAAATTTTTACAAATTAGTTCTTTGAAAAAGTAATTTTAAGTTATATCAAAATAAGTCTAACAATCTCCCCCTTTTTGATATAACAAAACCTTTTGTAAAAATTTGTTTTTGAGAAAAATTTTCAAACTTTTGAAACTTTTGAAAATTCATTTAAGCTCCCCCTTAATAAATGTCTTTATAAAATTTTTAGAAACATGAGTTTTTAAGACATAAGACAAAAACAAATTAATTTTAACTTCTCCCCCTTTTTGTTATAGCAAAAAGAATAAGAGCTACAAAAAGGTATAAACATCATTAGAGCAATAGGTCATAAAATAACATTTAAAGCACTTAAAAGATATTCATATTGCATATATCATAAACATATCATGCATCACATCATAACATAAAGTGTTAACAAAATGATCATAAAAAAAATAACATAAGTTCATCAAAATGATCCAAACCAAATTCAACATAAAGTGTTAACACATATAGTTCAAAAGCATATCAAAATAAGTTAAACCATAATATGATCATAAAAGTATGCATGACACCTAAACATCCGGTACATCATGAGGCGGAGAAGGTGGAAAAAGATGACCACGAATGTCACGCATATCATGCTCTAGAGATGATACACGTCCATCTAAGCTACGAAGCATGCCGGTGGTCTCCTCATGAGAGCTACGCATGAAAGCATCCATGTTGTCAAAACGTGTGATCATCGAAGCGTACATGAAATCCATGGTGATAGGAACCATGGGAGGAGGTGCATCCTCATCTACCGGTGCCTCGGGAACATCCTCATCGAGTTCCTCTACGATCCCTCTATGAACCCATCCATTAGCACCATGATACCATTGGGCTTTATGACAAGATTTGATGTCAATCAAACTCTTGTTCTTGATCGGATCATCTAGGGAGGTGTTTATGTTGAGTTTCCTAAAGATGTGACTAAGAACACATCCAAAAGGAAGAGAGAAGGATGTAGGATTAGAGATGACTTTGACAAGGTTCAAAAAGATGATGTTTGCAATATCGGGACGGGATCGATCACGATATTGTCTAAGCCACCAATAATCAATGACTCGCATACTAGCGGCTTTTCCGCCGGAAGAGCGAAAGAACCACGTAGTAAGAAGATGAAAGAGACGCTCCTCTAAAGGGAGATGGGTAGGACGATGGTCGGGGAAAGGTTCAATGTAATGAGCTTCGTATTCATTGGACTTCCCACCTAGAGGGACACCTAAGAATTGAGCTATAGACTCGGGTGTCAAGACAAAGTTGGTACCCATCAAGAAAGATTGAATGCCGGTAATAGGATTTGTTCCTCTATTAGATCGGATAAACTCGGCATTTGCATAAAAGGCACGAACTAACCTACGGTGTGTAGATGGGGGAATGCTCAAATACTCAATCCAACCCCATTCGGTGAACAACTCAAAAAGATTAAACTCATAATCGGGTGACATAAGGAAATTTAAGTCAATGTTCCGTTCTAATCTAATCTCCTTATGGTGATAGACATTAAAATATCTATTTCTATGAGCACTATCACTAAAGCATAAATCCTCAAATGTAGGATTTTGGTTGGAATCGGGATTAGGATTAGGTACATTAGAACCGGAAGGTTGACCACTTTCAAAACGTGATCGCTTAGCACGAGCGGGCATTTTTCTAGGAGGCATGATACTTAAGCAAAGATAAAAGTTTAGGCTAAAAAGATGGTTGGGGAATTTTGTCAAACACCTTGTGGGCACAAGATTTTGAAAAAATTTTCAAGAGCTCAAGATAAAATGGGTGATACCTCCTGCAATCAAAACAATATTTGATACATAAATATTCAACCCAAAGCATTAATTCAAGTATCAAAATCATATTTTCCAAAAAAAAATTCGAAACCCTAAAAATGATTGAATTTTCGGATAAAATCAATTTTGGTTTAAAAACAACATGGGTTTTGATAAAATCATGTTTAAAGATGTCAATAAGTAAAAATGAACATGATCTATATCATTTTTAAGCATGAAAACCAAGTTTTTGAGATATATCATCATAAATTTCGAAAATCTAAAAGGAATTTGGAGATGAAATTACCTCACGATTTTGATGAAGATGTTGTTAAACCCAAGAGATTTGATGAATCAATGCAACAAATGCCTCAGTGATGAAGAAATTTTGAAAGAAAGAGTTTTGAGAGGTTTTGAAACTTATGTTTAGGGTTTGGGAATGAAAAATAGGAGGATTTTTGTGTTTAAAATCGTGCCCAGTCAGATCTGTTACGAAAGGTTTCGAAACCTTGTTAAAGGTTTCGAGACTTTTAAGCAAAAGTTTCGAAACTTTTTGGAAAAAGTTTCGAGACTTTCATTCCAGTAACCAAATTTTTGAAACTGCTAGAAAGGTTTCGAAACTTTGTGAAAGGTTTCGAAACTTTTGAACAAAAGTTCCGAAACTTTTTGGAAAAAGTTTCGAGACTTTCATTCCAGTAGCCAAATTTTTGAGATTGCCTCGAAAGGTTTCGAGACCTTGCTTAAGGTTTCGAGACTATTTGAAGAAAGTTTCCAAACCTTGTTAAAGGTTTCGAAACTTTTGATCCTAGAACTCTAAGAAGCCTCAAAAGAACCCGGAAATGCATTCTAGCATACTCATGATATATTATAGACATTTAAGATCAATAAAATAGCTAGTATAAGTCACTCAAGCATGTATTTCCAATCAAGTAGAGTTAAGTGACATTTAAACACACAATTCATGCAATCAACAATCAAGCATGCTTTAGAGGATATACATATAAAGAGCAATATAATTTCATAATTTGCATGAAAAATAGAAAGTTACCACTTGGATCAAACATTTTGATTTGCACTTTATCCACTTCAAGTGCCTTTCCTTCTAGTGTGTCTAGAGCTTTCAAATTTCTTCATTTTGCTCACCATAGCTCCAACACACCTACAAAAAGGAACTTACACATATTTTGGTACCCAAAATCTTTTGGGTCCATAAGAATTAGTTCCTAAAAGTCTAGTCCCTTTTGGTATCCATTTTGATAAAAGGTCATATTCCTTGTTAGCAATGAGTCCTTTAGGAACCCAAATACTTTTAACTACCTTTTTATTGTATGACCTTTGGTGACCATTATAAAAATTTCCATTAAAATTCTTTTTAAAATAGTTGGATTTAGAATTTTCACCTTCTTCAAAAGATTTGCTTCCAACTTTATCAAAAGAAACTTTGAGCTCATCAAGTTTCTTTCTATGGTCATCATGAACTTTTGAAAGTAAATTAAGTAAATCTTGATTTTTCTTTTCAAAATCAATTATTTTAATTTCTAAATCTTTAATTTTACTTTCAAACTCTTCATTAGTTTTGGAAAGAGAATTATTTTCATTTTTCAATTTTAAAATAATTTTTCTATTTTTTAAAATTGAATCTTCATATTCCAAAGCTAATTCATCATAAACCTCTTGCAATTCATCAAAAGTATAATCAAATGAAATAGATGAATTTGAGGTTACCTTAGAGTCATCTTCATATGCCATGAGGCACAAATTTGCTACTTCATCCTCATCATCCGATGTTTCTTCATCGCTCCAAGTAGCTACATGAGCTTTGTACTTTTTCTTCTCAAAGCTCTTTTTCTTCAATTGGGGACATTCAAACTTGATATGTCCCGGCTTTTTGCACTCATAGCAAATTATGGCATCATTATCTCTTGGTTCATTCTTGAGGCCCTCTTCTCTTTGAAATCTTCTACCTTTGTTTGTCATCATGAATCTTCTAAATCTTTTGGCAAACATAGCCATCTCTTTCTCTTCATCATCATCACTAGAATCACTCTCTTCTTTTGTTGATTTGAGAGCAACTCCAAATTTTTTATTTTCAGCTTCTTTCTTCTTTTCTATCTTCCCTTTGGACATCATCTCGTGAGTAAGCAATGAACCGATAAGCTCATCTAATTTGAGAGTTTTAAGATTCTTTGCTTCTATGATTGCTGTTTTCTTTGATTCCCAAGAATCCGGGAGAGAGTAGATCATCTTTCTTACAAGTTTATCCTCGGGAATGACTTCTCCATAGCCCTTCAATCCATTCACGATCACGGAGAATCGATCGGTCATGGATTTGATGTCTTCTTCGGGATCCATTTTGAAGTTCTCGTAGTTGAGGTTGAGAAGCCCGATTTTGGTCTCCTTCACTTCATTTGTTCCTTCATGCGTGACTTCAAGTTTATCCCAAATTTCTTTTGCATTAGAACATGATGATACTCTTCCATATTCATCCGGACCAAGAGCACAAAAAAGAAGATGCATCGCCTTGGCGTTGGTAGAAAAACTTTTATTTTCTTCATAGTTCCAAGTCTCCATGCTACTAGTTGGTGCGGTGTAGCCACTTATGATTATCTTCCAAGCTTCTAGATCATAAGCTTGAATAAATAACCTCATTCGATTCTTCCAATAGGCATAGTTGATTCCATTGAAGAAAGGAGGCTTGTTGGTGGGTTGAGAGTCTCCCCAAGCTTCAATAGTGGAGGTGGAAGCCATGGATGACCTTGTAGATGATTGAACACTTCTTGGATCTTCTCAAGAGGTTGTTAGACCTTCCAATGAGCCTTGCTCTGATACCAATTGTTGAGTGTTGCAATCAACCGAAAAACACCAAGAGGGGGGGTGAATTGGATTTTTAAAATATGGTGGACACTAATTGCAAAGATAAGAAATTGCAAGGTGATTTAGAGTGGTTCAACTTCCTCAATGAAGTCTACGTCCACTACCTTAGTGACCACACTAAGGATTTCCCACAAATTCACTAATTTGTCTTTCCTTTAAGGCTAAGGAGTAACCTTACACAATTCAATAGACTTATACCCCAAAGTCTATTGAATCAATACAATTCAATATACTTATACCCCAAAGTATATTGAATCAATCCCTTACACAATTCAATATACTTATACCCCAAAGTATATTGAATCAATCCCAAATCTTAGAACAAATAAGCAAACTAGAAAATCCTCACAAGGTAGGTGTTTGCACAATTTTAAGCTCTCTCACACACTCAAATAACACTAGTAAAAAGATTACAAATAATGAACACACTAGTGTTTTTCAAGAAGGTTGGAAAATGAAGTTCAAGGTTGATCTTTGAGTGCTTGAATGTTTTGATGTGTTTCCTTCTACTTCTTCTTGTTTTTCAGACCTCTTTTTATGCTCTTAAAAAGTTTCTAGCCGTTTGTAGCCGTTGGGGATGTTTTGGAGCCGTTGGGAATTCAAAAAGTTGAGCACTAACTTTTCACCTGCAGAGAAGTTTCGAAACCTTTACCAGAGGTTTCGAAACCTTTAAGGGTTTTAAATAAAAGTAGCCGTTACAGGTCGAAAGTTTCGAAACCTTTACATAGGTTTCGAAACCTTTGCCTGGGTTTCAAAAATAGGCCATTCTATCCTGAAAGTTCCGAAACCTTTTGACAAGGTTTCGAGACTTTGAGTTTGAAAAACATTTTTGGCCATTTTGTTGACTTTTAAATGTATATATGATATGGATAAAAAGTCGAACATTTTGTAAACCATTTTGACAACCTTTAAATTGAGTTTTATTTCGAGAAAAATATTTTACAAATTTTTACAAATTAGTTCTTTGAAAAAGTAATTTTAAGTTATATCAAAATAAGTCTAACAAATCGGGTCGGGTTCGGGTATTTGTTTGAAATTCCCCGCCCCGGTATATTTTTATATATTTTTATATTTTTTATTATATTTATAAAAAAATATCATTATACATAAATATTTTTATGGTTTTTAAGTAATTTTTATACTTTTGAAGTTTATTCTTATAATAAATAATTATTAGATGATGTTCAAATTTCAATATATTCGAATATGTTAGTCGAAGATTCAAGTTTTTTTTTCTTTTAAATATGTAATTTAACATGTGTGTAATTTAAATTATATTTTATTTTATTTTTTTACATAGATTTAAAGTTACTTAAAAACTATAATTTATAATTATGATAAAAGATTGATCGAATCTAACTTTTATCGTTGACGAATATTTTTTTTTAATTTTTCGGGTCGGGGTAGGGTTTAAAAAATAATATATCGGGGCGGGGGCGGGTTTAAAAATTATAAAAACGGGTCGGGGTCGGGACGGCCAAAAACACGGCCCGCCCCGCCCCGGTGCAATCCCTAACTATAAACCCTAAACCCTAAACCTAAACTATAAACCCTGAACTAGAAACTCTAACACGAAACCTAAAACCCTAAACCCCAATCCTTCAACCCTAAACCATAAACCATAAACCTTAAACTATAAACCCTAAACCCTAAACCCTAAACTATAATCCCAAAACCCTAAACTCTAACGCTAAACCCTAAACCCTAAACCCTAATGCTAAACCTTAAACCCTAATCCCTTAACAATAAACCATAAACCCTAAACCCTAACGCTAAACCTTAAGCCCTAAACTATAAACCCTAATGCTACACCCTAAACTATAAACCCTAAACCCTACACCCTAAACCATAAACTATAAACCCTAAACCATAGACCATAAACCCTAAACTCTAATGCTAAACCCTAAATCCTAAATCCTAAACAATAAATACTAACGATAAACCCTAAACTATAAACCCTAAACCCTAAACCTAAACTACAAACCCTAAACTCTAACCCAAAACCCTAAACCCTAAACTATAAACTATAAATCCTAAACCATAAAACCATAAACCATAAACTCTAACGCTAAACCTTAAACCTTAAACTATAAACCCTAAACACTAAACCCTAACGGTAAACCCTAAACCCTAAACTATAAACCCTAAACCCTAATGCTAAACCTTAAACCCTAAACCCTAATGCTAAACCTTAAACCCTAAATTATAAACCCTAAACCATAAACCATAAATCCTAAACTATAAGCCCTAAACCCTAAACCTTAAACCTAAACTACAAACCCTAAACCCTAAATCCTAAACCATAAACCCTAAACTATAAACCATAAACCCTAACCTTAAGTTATAAACCCTAAACTATAAACCCTAAACCCTAACGCTAAACCCTAAACCTTAAACCCTAACACTAAACCTGAAACCCTAAATCCTAACGCTAAACCCGAAACCCTAAACCGCAAACCCTAAACTATAAGCCCTAAACCCTAAACCTAAACTATAACCCTAAACTCTAACCATAAACCTTAAACTATAAACCCTAAACACTAAACTCTAACCCTAAACCCTAAACTATAAACCTTAAACCCTAAACCCTAAACTATAAACCCTAAACCATAAACCATAAACTATAACCCTAAACCCTAAACTATAGACCCTAATGATAAACCCTAAACCCTAAACTATAAACACAAAACCCTAAACTCTAACGCTAAACCCTAAACCCTAAACTACAAACCCTAAACCCTAAAGCCTAATAATAAACCCTAAACCTCAATCCTTAAACCTTAAACCCTAAACCATAATGCTAAACCCTAAACTATAAGCCCTAAATCTTAAACCTTAAACTATAAACCCTAAAACCTAAATCCTAAACTATAACCATAAACTATAACCCCTAAACTCTAACGCTAAACCCTAAACTATAAACCCTAACGATAAACCTTAAATCAAAAACCCAAAACATTAAACCCTAAATCCTAAACCCTAATGTTAAACCCTAAACCCTAAACTATAAATCCTAAACCCTAAACCTAAACCCTAAACTATAAATCCTAAACCCTAAACTATAAACCCTAAACTCTAACACTAAACCCTAAACTATAAACCCTAAAGATAAACCCTAAACCCTAAACCCTAACGATAAACCCTAAACCCTAAACCTTAAAGCTAAACCCTAAACCCTAAACTATAAACCTTAAACCCTAAACTATAAGCCCTAAACCCTAAACCTAAACTACAAACCCTAAATCCTAAACCCAGAATTCTAACTCTAAACCCTAAACCATAAACCCTAAACTCTGACGCTAAACACTAAACACTAAACTATAAACCTTAAACAGTAAACCCTAACGCTAAAGCTAAAACCCTAAACTATAAACCCTAAACGCTAAACCATAAACCATAAACTATAAACCCTAAACCTAAACCCTAAACCCTAAACCCTAAACTATAAACTATAAACCCAAAACCCTAAACTCTAACGCTAAACCCTAAACTATAAAACCTAAACCCTAATGTAAACCTTAAACCCCAATCAATAAACCCTAAACCCTAAACCCTAAACTCTAAACCCTAACGCTAAACCCTAAACACTAAACTATAAACCCTAAACCTTAAACTTTAAACCCTAAACCCTAAAATCTAAACCCTAAATTATAAACTATAAACCCTAAACCTGAAACTCTAATGCTAAACCTTAAATCCTAAACCCTAAACTATAAACCCTAACGATAAACCCTAAACTCAAAACCTTAAACTATAAACCCTTAACCCTAAAGCCTAACGCTAAACCCTAAACCCTAAACTATAAACCCTAAACCCTAAACTATAAGCCCTAAACCCTAAACCATAAACCCTAAACCCTAAACTATAAACTATAAGTCCTAAACCCTAAACCATAAACCCTAAACTCTAACGCTAAACCCTAACGATAAACTTATACACTAAACCCTAAACCCTAAACTATAAACTCTAACGATAAACCCTAAACTATAAGCCTTAAACCATAAACCTTAAACCTAAACTACAAACCCGAAACCCAAAACCCGAAACTCTAACCTTAAATTATAAACCATAAACCATAAACCATAAACCCTAAACTCTAACGCTAAACACTAAACACTAAACTATAAACCCCAAACCCTAATGCTAAACCCTAAACCCTAAACCAAAAACCCTAAACTCTAACGCTAAACCCTAAACTATAAACCCTAAACCCTAAACCCTAACGCTAAACCCTAAACCCTCAACTATAAACCCTAAACCCTAACACCAAACCTTAAACACTAAACTATAAACCTTAAACCCTAACTATAAGCCCTAAACCTATACCCTAAACCTAAACTATAAACCCTAAACCCTAAACTATAAACCCTAAACCCTAAACTCTAATGCTAAACCCTAAACAATAAACCTTAAACCCTAAACCCTAAAACCAATCACTAAACCCTAAACTCTAAACTATAAACCCTAAACCCTAACGCTAAACCCTAAACTATAAACCCTAATGCTAAACCCTAAACTGTAAGCCCTAAACCTTAAACCCTAAACTATAAACCATAAACCATAAACCCTAAACCATAAACCCTAACCCTAAACCTTAATGTTAAACCCTAAACCCTAAACCCTAACGCTAAACCCTAAACCCTAAACTATAAACCCTAAACCCTAACACTAAACCCTAAACCCTAAACTATAAACCCTAAACCCTAAACCATAATGCTAAACCTTTAAATTTCGGGGATCGGGGCGGGGCGGGGCGGGGCTTAAAAGTCATGAAATCGGGTCGTGTCGGGTTCGGGTATTTGTTTGAAATTCCCCGCCCCGCCCCGGTATATTTTTTATATATTTTTATATTTTTTATTATATTTATAAAAAATATCATAAACCCTAAACCCCATAAACCCAAAACCTTAAAGTCTAATGCTAAACCCTAAACTATAAACCCTAAACCTTAAACCCTAATGCTAAACCCTAAAACCAATCACTAAACCCTAAACTCTAAACTATAAACCCTAAACCCTAACGCTAAACCCTAAACCCTAAACTATAAACCCTAAACCATGAACCATAAACCCTAAACTCTAACCCAAAACCCAAAACCCTAAACTATAAACCCTAAACCCTAAACCCTAATGCTAAACCCTAAACACTAAACTATAAACCCTAAATCCTAAACCCTAAACTATAAGCCCTAAACCATAAACCCTAAACTATAAACTATAAATCCTAAACCATAAACCATAAACCCTAAACTCTAACGCTAAACCCTAAACCTTAAACTATAAACCCTAAACCTTAAACCCTAAACCCTAAACCTTAAACCCTGAACCTAAACTATAAGCCCTAAACCCTAAGCCCTAAACTCTAATCATAAACCCTAAACTCTAAACCTAAACCCTAAACTATAAACCCTAAACCATAAACTCTAAACTCCAATGCTAAACCCTAAACACTAAACACTAAACCCTAAGGGTAAACCCTAAACCCTAAACTATAAACCAAAAACCCTACCGTTAAACCCTAAACCCTAATGCTAAACCCTAAACCCTAAACCCGAGTTTAGTTTGAGTCGAGTTTTTATTAAATATGAGTTTAAATTTAATATAAACATATTTTAGTGTAATTTTTATATATTTTTAAGAATATTTACGATAATTTTTTTATATTTTTATAATTAAATTTTTAAATTTAATAATTGAATAATTATATCTTTAAAAATAATTTGTACATTGGATCCTTAATTTTTTTTATAATTATAACCCTAAAATTAAAATTTTTAAATAAATCAAGTCAAATCACATTCTGGATGAGATATAAATTTTGTGTCAACTTTGAATTTAAAATAATTATTTTAGGATCTAATTTAGATTAACCAAAAATCTGACACGTGTTTATTCCTGTTCTTATCCATTTTATTTATAGAGCAATTTCAGACAATATATTGGTTAACATACATTTGGTTATAGATCATATTCGAAGATAAGTAGTCCATAATAAAAAAAAAATATAATCAAAAAGGTATGTTTGTGCTTTAAAATATTTTCTAATATTTAAATTAGATAAAATGAATCAAATAGTTTTAATGAAAAAGAAATTAATAATCTTCTTAAAAGATATGTGTTCAATTAATTTTATATAAAAAATAATGATAAAATATAATCATTAAATTAATAAACAATAACATAATCATAAAATAATTTTTAAATTTATGAACAATGTTTATCTCTATATAAATCAAACATAATGATTTACCACTATTTCTTTCGAAAAAAAATACTATCTATTTCCCTGTTCCCGATCAAAATTAAATGGAAATTAATGATGAGCAAGGCATGTGGATGCATTATAAACCTCATATTTGGACATGTAAGCTTTACAAGACATGGATGCAAACGGAACATTTGGAAAAATTATACAGTGAACCCTGTTTACCACGTCATCCATGGTCCCAAGAAATCTGGACCGTTGATCTTAATTTTTTTCTAAGTGAATCATCACCTCTTTCCTACATAGATTTAATGGATGGGTGGTTATTAAGTGGTTATTTAAAGATCAACGGTCTTGATTGTTTGGACCATGGATGACGTGGTGAACAGGGTTCACCGTATAATCTTTCGAACATTTGGGAGGGAAAACCTCATACTTCGGTGGCCATTTTGTCTATTTTTAAATGTACTTAATCGAATTTTTATAAAATAAATCTTATTAAATTAGATCGAATCGAATAAAAAAATATTGAGTTTTTTTTTCTCCTAAGCTACATACAATTGTAAGGGGAAAAAAGAAAGTTACTTTTCGATTTTTTTTTCTTTGTTAAAGTAGGTTGGAATCATTAGATCAAGTAGCTATCACTTGCATGCTTAAATCTCACATTTTATTATTATTTTTTTGATAAGTTAAGCGACAAAATCGTGTTAAAAGGATACAATACAAAACGGGAATTTTTAAGAAATCATTTATTTTAATATTATTTTTGCCCAAACACGATTAACTACAAAATTATAATAAAATATGATACATCAGTATTGGTACGATCGCAATCCTCTTATATTTTAATTGATTTCTTCGTATAGTAAAACCCACCGAATTAACATACAAGTGGGTCCAAACTAACAAAAAAATGTGTATATTTCACATTTCTTTCTTTCTTTCTTTTTATACAAAATCCCACATGAAAATTGTCACTAATTTCCACCTCAAATTCCCATTTTCATCAACCCAAACCACTATAAAATCACAAGGGACTTCACCGTATTTTGCATCAAACACACACAAAACTCACCAGAAACTCAAACCCAAACCAAAAGACAAGAATGAAGACACCATGCATGGCAGTGTTGGCGGCCGCAGCAGCAGTGGTGCTTCTACTGCTGGCTGAAGCGGAGCTGTCAACGGCGGTGACATGCAGCCCAACGCAGCTGAGCCCTTGCGTGGGTGCCATAACATCATCATCCCCACCGTCCCAGCAGTGCTGCAGCAAGATTAAGGAGCAGAAGCCTTGCCTTTGCCTATACCTCAGGAACCCAAACCTGAAGAAATTTGTTAACACCCCAAATGCCAGGAAAGTAGCCTCCACTTGCGGGACTCCCTTCCCAAAGTGCTAAAAACCCTTTCCTTTTTCACCTCTTTGCACAATATGAATATCATGAAAGAGCCAAGAGGGAAAGTGATTTCCTTATAGCTGTGGTGTGGCCTGTGGGATCATCTTTGTTTTGATGTTTGTAGTAAGAGCACTAAGTTTCTAGCCTCTGGGTTATATTTCACCACTTTGTTTACTGTTTCTGTGTGATTTATCTGAGATATTATACTAGTTGTTGCAGAAGTAATCTTATTTAATGGAAATCAGTGTTGGGTTAGTAACCTTCTTTTAGATAATTAATTTTCAATTCAATCGGCAAAAATACTTATTTAAGCATGATTAAATAACAAATAAATTATATTTTTATTTTGATTATCAAACATTTTAGAACATACATCGGAGTTATTGAACTCTAAAATCGTCAGTATTGGTTACTAAGTTAATGATGGTTGATAAGTATGTGTACGAGTTTATAAGTTTGTTTATCGGATGAAATGTTTGTAGATATATTTAATTACTGCATTTTGTCCTTACTAAGGATGTTCTACAAAGATCATATTGAAATATAAATTTTATTTTGTTGTTTTTGTTTTATTATTTATTTATTGTTAATTTAGTTAATATTTTTAAACATATAAACAAACATGTTCACAATGAATAAACGAGCATATTCGCAAACACTCAAACAAATACGTTTGTAAACATTTAAACGAACATGTTTATAAATATTAAACAAACGAATACAAACATTTTCAAAAGAATAAATGAATACGAACACTATTAAAAATTTAAACGAATATGAATAAACTATAAACACCTTTAAAAATAAACAAATAACATGAATATAATTTTGTTATTCAAGTTCGGTTCATTTACGCCCCTACTGAAAAAGAAAATCTAAGCAGAAACCGGAGCCAATTGGGTCATTTTCACTATATGTCAAACCCATGATGCCGAAAGCATAGATCTTGAGGGGAAATGCAGCAAGATGTGCCATCAACAGTCACCGATTCTACCGTCTTCATAATTTTTTTTCAAAAGAACATAGGAGAAAGGACTCCAAAATTCATTTACATGTACACAATGGGGAAAAGTACTTACGAACAAAAAGGAGTTGTCTTATAGATTAAGAAGATTTGAAATTTGATTCCAACCTGCCATCCAAGGCTTCTTATCAGCTGTTAATGCAAAATTGAGCTCAAACATCTCCTTTGACAAGTTTCCACTTTCACAAAACCCTACAAGCTTTGCCACTATCTGAGCACTCTCCTCTATGTGTTTGGGATCATGGGGATCTGTCCATAGCTTGTTTATGAATTGAAGTCTTCTCTGCTTTCCATCCAGTGGTACGTTCCATTTAATGTACAATGCATCTCTCTCGTCGAAACTCAAACGTGTGGTCAACCTCTTTGCAAGAAATTCCCTTTCACGCTTTAGGGCCCTGATACTGTAAGAAAACAGACAAAATCCAATCAACTGGAAGCAACAAGAGATGTACATGCTTCAGTAAGATAATGAATGAGAACCTTGATGATAGTGACACTGTGGGCTCATCTCCTGTTACTGCTGGGCTTGCATTTCCAAGTTCGGCGAAGTGCTGCTGCAGCCAATTTAGGCGCCTAAGCTCCACTTCCATGTATATTTGGTCGGCAGGATCTCCTTTGAACAACAGATAAAACTGTGTCCTATGGATGATGGAGACATAGCAGATATCCCACAACTCAATGATCTGCTGCCTTTGCTCCCTGAATGTTACATGCAATGCAACTTGGGGTTCCTCTGGTTCAAATTCACTCTCATCATCATTCACATTGCATCCGGTTGCTTCATTTGCTTCCAGCTCAAGCACCTAAAAGCAAGTCAAGACTAGGTAAATTCCCTATAAATGGGAAATAATGGAAGTTAAATCATATAGAAAGTACAAAGGCAATTATTTTACCTGACAAACAAGAAGCTGCTTTTGGTATTGAAGTTTAGCAACACGCTCTTTCAATTCTGTCACATATGCTCTTATGCTTCGTACATTCTCTTCAGCAGCATTTTGAAACATCTTCTGCATTTTTTTCATGTTGACTGAACTTGAACGTCTATATCCTGGAGTGCCTTCCTTTGAAGAGACATCTCCTCCCTCTTGACTCTTCACAGGTGTTCCTTTCTCGGACTCGGTGATAGTCTCCTTCGAGACAATGTCATCATCTTCTGGAGGTCTATTTTCCTCATTCTCAGGCTCCGCAACTTGCCGAGTGATTGATAGAGGTGAACATGGAGACTTCAGAAAATTTTGCCGGTTTGTAACATGACTAGAAGTTAAAGGAAGCAGTTTCTTCTTTTTAGACTGATTCTTAGTTTTGGGGGTTGCTTCAAAGTTGGGTTCTTGATTACTTGGAAGAGACATCACCAGTTTGTCTATTGACTTCTGAACATTCTCTAATTGCTCCTCGAGATTAGCTATTGTGCTACCTTGCGAATGAAGTCTAGTAATCTCTTCCTTGAGGTTAGCACCAACACTTTTGTTAGGAGCTATATCAGTTCCAACTTCAACCTCCTTAGAGATTGACCGGTTAGATTGCATCTCCCTTATTTCGGCCTGAAGCTTGGCAATTGTCTCAGCTGCATCTTGATTGCCTAGTCTATGACAAGCCACCTCTTTTTGAAGTACTTCTAAAGCACGATTTGCTTCCTCTCCTAGCTGCTCTTGGAGGTGTTCAAGTTTACGAATTTCATGCATTAGAGTGAACGGAGCAGTTGATGATTGCCTCATAGACTGCCTTAACAACATAGTTTTTCTTGTCTTATCATGACGGCCCAGATCCTTCCCATCGAGTTTTGGAGACAGCACATCAGAATATGAAAGGCACTTCTTCACAGATGGATTAGGTGATTCAAATGGAATAGAATTCTGAAAATAAACGCATAAAAGAAAGTTGAACTTTAGTCAAGATATTAAGAAAATGAAACAGGAAAGAGATAAGAAGGAATGGTGAGGGAACCTGCTGATCTTCCTGAAGTTTTCTGCGTAACTCATCCACCTGAGACTGTGCCTGATCTCTTTGGCGCTTAAGTTCTTCAATCTCCATTTCCATCTATAAAGAAAAAACAAGAAAAATGATTACTTATGCTTCAATATAAAGTATGAAATAAATCGACTCAAGATAAGATGATCTGGAATAGCTTATTATAAATGTGATTACTTGTTGTATTTTCAAGTCTTTCTCCCTAGAAGGATCAGGGGTACGAAGCTCGGCTTCCAGTCTGGTTACTTCTTTCTGCAGATGTTTGACTAGTTCCTTATTCGAAACGACCTAACAAGATTTCCAAAAAAAATCGTGTCAGTTCATTCGGAAATTCTTGTCAATCTCATAAAGCAGGAATGAAAAAAATTACCATGTTCACTTGTGCATTATTTGTCACTTCCTTCGCCCGGGTAGCGAAGAAGAGAGTATTACGAGATTGTTCAAAGTGACTTAGAGCGGGACTCAGAGTACATATGATGGCAGTACGCGCATTTCCACCTAGTGAGTGCTGCAATATTCGAGTAAGCTTTGAATCCCTATATGGTATATGACCACTTCTTTTTCCAACACTGCAAAGAGATATCAGTCAGTCATGAACAAAATGATACTAGAACTTCAAATAAAACCGGAAGTGTTGATGTAGCTGATTGATACCACATTCAAAAATATGTATAATTTTGAAGTTCATTTCATTACTTTTCTCCAACTTCATTACATTTGAAGTTGATGCAATGATACAAAACAAAAAGTATGCTATAAAAGACTCTCACCTGAGTTTTCTGATTACAGTTGTCAGAGTCATCAAACTAAGGTTAATATGACAGCCTTCCTTGAGCCTTGCACCATCAGCATTTGTTTGTGAAGCTCTTTCACTTCCAGCTAGATCCACAAAGTTCTGCGAGTTTGGTACCAGCATATTGTCATCAGAACGGTAATTCATACAACTTTTTAGGTTATATTTGGACAAGACTTGGTGATGTTGCCTTGACCAGGAATCTAGCAACTAGTAAAGCAAATGTGGAGTGTATAGCTCATAGAAGGGATAAGATCATTCTTACCAGGCTTGCAACAAATGATCTCACGCAATCAGAATTTTCACGCAGAGTACTCTCAATTGTCTACATTGTTAGCCAAACAAATCTATGAATTAGCTTCCATTAGGCACCGAGCATTCTAACAAAACCAACAGAAATCGTCATTCATACCAGCCTTATTATTTGATGTGACCGTGAGCTAGAATCATTTAGGGCAGTTTCTCCAATATGTCTTTGAGCTACAAATTCCAGTAAAAAGATACTCACATTAGAAAAAAGGGGGGTCTGGTAACTCAAAGAAATTGTTTCATTAATTACCTTCACAAATGCTTATTAGATGCCTTAGATGCTGATCGTTGCTGGCTGTTTCTTCCACCAACTTCTCAACCACAGTACCTTTCTGCAAGCCGAGATTAAACAGACAAAAATCTAGTTAATGACAGGAGGATTGGAAACAGAGCTGCTTTGATAACAACCATCACCTCTGGATCATCTAGAAGCTTGAGATTGCGGCCAGATTCAGAATTTAACAAGTCCCTCACATTCTCATTGTAAATTTCTAATCCCGAAATTTTAATGGTAAAATCTCTCTCTGGTGTCTGCAACAATTTTGAATAGAAAAAAATGAAGAAAGCACCTAATTACTTGTATAAAATCCAAATTCCAAACCAAATTATGGGCAACAAGAAAAAATAGTTAGACTTCAAGGGAAGCTGAGTCTCACTTCCATTATATGCTGGTAGATGTCATTGACAGCCTTCTCTGTTATTCCTCTCATCGTGTATGTCTTCCCACTGCTGGTTTGACCATACGCAAATATAGTTGCTGTGCCAGAAATTACATAATTTCAAGTGTTCAATAAAGGGAACAAACAATTAATAAACAGGCATCAAAATAATAATCGCTAGAAAAGATAACACAACGAAATACCATTTATGCCTCCCAAAGCAGACAAAGCAACATTCTTCACTCCTTCATACACCATATCATTTACGCAGGAAGGTCCAAACACTTTATCTGAGCAAACAAAAGAAAAACTCCAAACATCAAATTTCCATGAAACTTAAAACCAACAATGTAAAGAACATGCAGTTAAAAGTTACCAAATGTGAAAGAAGATGGCTGAGCAGCGCGTTCTTGATACTTGATCTTTGGCCTGTTGCTCCCTTTTACTTAAGGGCCTTAACCTTACAGTAACAACAATCTTCTCTTCCTTTGATTTTGGGCCTCCAGGAGTTGTTACTGGTGTCATGTCTATCTTATTGCCTGGAGTTCCTGGAGTTCTAGCTGTCATCTTTCTGTAGTTCCTTTATGTCTTTCAGATTTGAAAACCACCAAAGTATTACAGTCAGAACTCAGTACCCTCTCCCAGAGAAACGAATGGAATTTTGCTGCTTCAATACAATCTGTAAAATTATGAACTGGAAATGGAAACAATCAGTAAAATATAAACAAATTATTACAAAAATTTACAATCTAAGAGGACTTACCAAACTATGAAAGTATGAATAAACTACAAAACATATGGACACGTATTGAAACCCTACATTCCGAAAACATTAGAAGTTAATGAAGCTGGAAATTAGTGTCGCTTTTGAAATATCACAAATCCTTCAGAGTTTATACAAATCAGCTGGAAAAAAAAGTAAGCAAAATATAAAATAATACGAAATTAAAGATGCGAGAAAGCCAAATCTTGCTATATAAAGAACTTCCATTACTATTACTAAATCAGTAACAGAATTAAATAAATCGGAACGTTTGAGCGAATCGCACACTTTATAGCATCAACGTTTCTTTCTAATTACCTAAAAGATGAAGGCATTTGTCACCGATAAACTTAATCAAGTTTAAAAGTGGAAATCAAAGTAAATCCTAAGAAGGAAAGTTCACTTTCTTCAATTATTTTGGATTTCCATCTCAAAATTACCAAATCAAAAACAATACGAAGAAGGAAAAAATAAATAAATAAAAACTTACTCAAATTCTCTGGCTCAAATCACTGGGAGGAACGTACAAAGAGAGAGAGAGAGTTTTTGTGAGAATATAGAATTCTTGAAGCTTTTGTCTTTAATGGGAAACGCCATCGAAGAAAGAGATTTGAAATTTAGGTCTCCAACGGTTAGATTCATTTTCTCATCGTTTCTTTTCTTTAGTTCTCGCCAACTTGTCTTTGTTATTGATAAACCGCGATATGATTGGTTTTATCGCCAGATAAGAGCGGGACCGGGTTTCAAGTTTTAACAACGGCTTTTTGATTTATAATTATAATTAAGGAGTTTTTATTTTTCCCATAGAGACAAAAAATGAGGTTGTAATTTTGCTTAACGAACCCTCTAAGATTTCAAAATTTTATGGTAAGTTAATCAAGACTTTTCTTATTTATGAAACGTTCCCTATAATTTATCAAGAATTAGATTCGGACCCAATTTCTGAAACTCTTACAATAAAACAATATCTTGATTAAGCCTTTTTTCTTAATCTTGTTATAATTATAAATTTAGCTTTCAAAGTTTACACTTTGTACAAATATGTCTGCATGACAACTTTAACAATTTGTCATTTATTATATGTATGAACTATAACGTGAGTTTACCTTAGTTTTAAAAAATAAATTTCTAATTATCACTAATATTAAAATTGCATCAATTTTAATGGTTAACGATAATTCTTTTATAACTACTGATATCTAATTTATTAATTGATTTATTATGACACAATTAGGGGATTCAATTCTACTGCGATAAAGGATCTTGGAGATGACAAATCATCCATCATCCGAATTCCCTAGAGTTTAAGCAAATTGTAAAATACCAGCAATATCAGCAGGATGAAGTCGGCCATTGGAGAACAGAATCACCACAAAATATGAGCAGCAACTTTAACAAACCCTTTAGATTGTTAGCATTAGATCAACCTCAAGGTAACATGAACTCTATTTGTTGCACCGAGTCGGTGAAGCCCGAACTGTTGAATGAATAACGGACTAATGATTTCCACATCTAAGATGAGTACATACATAACATGAAGATGATATTACAAAGCGACACACATATATATCAATCAAACATAAGTATGCACGAAGATATTAGATAGCATATACTCAGACCTAGTAGTAGTAAAATTGAATGAAAAGCAAAGTTCAAAGCAAAACCATACCTACACTTGAAACACAGAAGGATTTCAATTCAAGACTAGAGGGCAAGAATGTTTCAAAATTGAATTTTGAAATATGTAACATCCAAATACAATCACAGTGCTCAAATTTCAATAAACCACAAACCGCAAATGGAAACAGAAAGTATAAATTTACAGCAGAACTAACCTTGAGCACACATGAAGGCAGAATACAGGGGATAATTTATCAGCCAATTTCTCTTAAGCAGCTTTGGGCAAACGGATGAAAAAGTTTCAAAGCTATAAAAGGAAATCAGGAATCACTGGCGTTTGTACAGGAACTTTCAGGGGCTCCTCGGCTCTTTGCATTGGTTTATGCCTGCCACTACTCTTCTTTTCTTCTTTCTGACCAGTATCTTTTCTTTCCTCGTCATTTTTCTTCCTTGGACTTCTATGTCTTCTCTCTTTACCTTGACTACGGTCTTTTCTCCTTCTTGAACTAGAATTTCCATCGCCAGCTGCACTTTCTTTTGATTCCATATGAGGATCTGTATGTAGCTTTTCCTTTCCTTTACTCTTGCTAGAATTAGAAACGTTGCTTTGAGATAAAGTGGATGGAATATCTTCACTACCAAAAAGTACATCACGAACAGCACCTGAGAGTGAATCATCTCTAGATTCAGGCTGCTTCCTTGCAACAGGTTTCTCGTCCACTTCATCCAATTTCACCACCACAGGCCTGGGCTTGCCGTGGTTCAATTTTCTCTTGGGAACAAGTGATTCCGTTGTGAGTTTAACAAGATCATCAGTACTATCATTGATACCAACCAGTAATGTGGGGTCATTGGCAGGAGGATAGTCATTTGAAATTATTTCACTCTTCCCAGAAGGAAGATAATACAACCCATGGCGCTTACGATGCTCAGCTAACAGCGAAGTGGACTCATTTGATTGTTCATTGTCTTCTTTAATCTGAAGGTTAGAGAAAGACAACCCATCCTTCTCTTCCTCATAAAGACTTCCAAAAGAAAACGAGTTTGATGAAGGAGGTTCAATATCACCGCATATCATTTCCAAGTCACTAAGGTTCTCCTTGAGTACTAACCCATCTGGCAGAGAAACTTTTCCCTGGGCACTTAAAGAAACAGGTCCGAGCTCCTTGGAAAAACCACCATGCATCAGTTTGATGATTTTGGAAGTTTCCACTCCTTTTCCCTCTGAATCCTTTTTCTCTTGAATCGAAGAATTCAGAATGTCTGGTTTTGTCAAATCAACAAAACCGAGCAAATTACGTGCTCTCTCATGTACTTCCACATCATGGCTTCCTAAGAGAGGGCCCAAAGCTAACTCAATCAGATTCAATATGTTTACAATGGACTCCTTGGTGATAGGAGAAGAGGCGCATGTCTGGCCATGTACAACAGCTGCATCTGCACCATTTTCAACAGAAAACTCGTCAAATGATTCATAGGACGCAGATGCTGAAACTCCAGCAGGTAAATTATCCATGGATGCAGAAGGAGCAACACTTTTCCCTCGCATAAAGCAAGTATGCAAGCAAAAAACTAACACTTTAAAGGCAGACTGAATGTAAATAGCCCTTATAGATGGTGGCAACAAACTAGTGCGAGGCTGTAATAGTGCTTCCATAAGTTCTAATGGATTCCTGGAAAACTCAACATATTCTCCAGATGCCCATGCGGCAGCAGATAATACACCATGCAAAAATGAATTTCCAAGCAAGGCAGGATCAATAAGCAAATCACGCGCAACACGAACAAGTTCTGACCTAACATCCTTGACCCTCAGACCAACATCAATTAGTTGATTTTCAATTTCATCTCCCATCTGGCAATGTGGGATTCTTGACATCTCACCAAGAAGTGATACATACCAATCAAAGTCAACAATAATCTCATACAAATTCCTCGAACAAGTTGACAGAATAGAACCAAGAATCTCATTACAAAACACAGGATCAGATTTAAGTGCATAATTGACCAAAACCCTGGAAATTTCAGACACATTATGTTCAGATACCATTGTCATCACAAGCCGCAACGACTCGATCTTTATATTAGGATCTGCATCACTCAAGGACTTGATTACAACTTCCTTATTCTCCGACACCGTCCACAAGTGCTTTTCAGCTACAATCCTAAGAGCCTGCAATCCGAGATACTTAAGATTCGGATCCTCGTCCACCAAAAACTCACGAATCTTTCCAACAGCAAGCCTCACAGCAGATTCATACTCACTCAAACTAGTAACCACAGTCCTAACGCACTCAAACAATAATGACTTTGCCCCAGTATTCCTCATAAGATCACAAATCGGCTCAACAATCCGTTTTGCCAACCTCGGTTCCAAAGGGGCCAAATTAGAAAAAATCTTCAATACCTTAATCAAAACCCAATTGTTTTTTGAATCAGCCAGAATCTTATAAAACTCGGGTGCCAAAGGAAGATACGATCTAGGATCTTTACAAGCAAGTTCAGCAAACACCCCAACAACCGCAGACAAAATCTGAGGATCAGAATTCTCTAAATTCTCAACCAAACGCTTAAAACACACCCTAACGGAATCTGGGTATTTCTCAAAAACCCTTAAAACTACAGCTACGGCCCTTTTCCGAACATAAAGTTTATTACTAGACAGCAAAGAGAAAACTTCCGGGGTCAAATCTCTAGCGAGATCTACATTAGCGATTCTAGACAAGCATTGAAGAGACAGACTTACTTCGAACTCATTGGTACTGTTAAGATCCTTCCGCAGATGATTGGTTATGAGGAGAAGAACGGGAGTGGAATCATGGAAGGAGAGTGAGACTGCGTGGTAAGCAATCTTCTTGTGGGAGAAACGAGGGGAAGAGAGGACTTCCAGGGCAGGGAAAGCCGCGAAGGACATGTCGTGGAAGTGGAGATTGGAGAGGTAGGATAGTTTTAGGAGAGCGGTGGATTTGGTGGAGAGGTCGGTCGATTTGATTT
Source organism: Abelmoschus esculentus (assembly GCA_035048815.1). Lineage (NCBI taxonomy): Eukaryota > Viridiplantae > Streptophyta > Magnoliopsida > Malvales > Malvaceae > Abelmoschus > Abelmoschus esculentus. The sequence continues at coordinate 447,703 of JAUCBN010000004.1, forward strand.
CCTTTCGAATTTCTTCTAGGGATTTGGAGATGAAAGCTTGTTCGCCGATCAGTTGTTGTCTCAGGCCTTTGATTAGGTCCTCTAAACTGCGCTGGAACAGGGAATCCATGAGTGATGGACCTGACATTGGGAATTGCGAAGGGGAAGGGGGTTTCGGGTGTTCGATGAAATACGATTATTGCATCGGAATTTGGGAGGTTTTCTGGTTTGGGGATTGGAACCGGGGAATTGAAATCCTCTGCAAATCGGAGAACGAAAGGAAGGGAGTTTTGTTTTTTCTTTGATTAGAAGTTATATGACGGATAGTGTGAACTTGATCCAAATGTGAAAATAATATAAATTATATATCATTTATATTTTTATAATAATTTTATAAGCTTTTATTATATATTTATGTTATAATTCATATTTACAAGATTATATTTTTAATAAAAATTATTAAATAAATTTAGTTTATCATATTATTTGAAAAGTGATCATAGCTAATAAAATTTATTTATTTTAAAATAATTATCTAATATTTTTTATTTTTTATTAACATGTAAAAAAAATATAATAAATTTAATGAAAAATAAATAAATTTTATTAATCGATATCATAAATAATATAATAAATTAAATTCATCCGATATTTTTTCCTCCAATAATATCTAAAGGGATGTAAGATTTTCGATTCTTATTTAAAAAAAGTTGAATTTTAACAAAGGGCCTACCAAATAATTTTACCTTTATTTACTTAAACACTAATGGGTCGGATGATTCAGTAGTTGTATGGGCTGGGCCAGCACTGACGAGAAACCCGCGAAGAGTGCTACCAATCATGTGCCCGTCCGATAACGGGATTCACTTTTTTAAAAATTCGAACGTTGCTCCCCGACGGCTATTTTTTTCTTCACCAAACATTGTTCAGTTTCAGTTTTCACTACTAAGCTAAAGACAGAAATCTCAATAGAATTATTACGCAAAAATTGGTCGAATTCAAATAGATTTTTTTAATGACGGTGGAAGCAGAACAAGTGGCTGCAAACACCAGTCATGCGGCGGCACCTCCGGCCGTTCCACACCCTCCACCGCGGCGGCCTAGGGTGAGAGAAGTCAGTTCTAGGTTCATGTCTCCGGTATCATCCTCCCACTCTTCCAGTGACCCCTCGAAATCTATACCTCACAAACAGCACCACTCAGTCTCATCGCAGAGGCAGAGACGGCAACCTGAGACGGAGGTAGACGAGAATTTTCCCTCACCTCACAAGATTCCGCAACCCTCTGAATCGCCGTTAAAAAAGAAATATTGCCATTCTAGAACCTATAGCGATGGCAGCAAATTGTTAGGGAGAAGCACAAGGACTCCTTTGAGGCCCGACACGCCAACCATTGAAAGAACTGTTTCGTTACCATCATCAACATCGATGAGATTAAACCACCGTGCCGCAAACATTTCATCCACGCCCAAGGTCTCGGCCGCCGCTAAGTTATTGCAGTCTAGTGGGATCGCCTTATCATCAAAACCCAAAGCTTCATTTTCCTCTCAAGAAGCCTCTGATGTATCCCATATTGATTTGGGCTCTTCCATGCCTGAGGCAGGCAAGTTACTCTCCGAGCCTAATCGATTGCTCGCGGATCGAAATTCAAATATCATCGGCGACTCATTGAAACTCCCAGCTTGCCCTTTCTCCCGCTCGTTGAATTCACCATTATCCACTTCAGATCCCTCTTTGATTCATCACCACAATGGACTAATCAAAGGCAAATCTGCTAAGATGACTCCATTTTCACTACCACATGTCCCTTCACACACAAAGTCCGGGACCGATGCAATAAGGGCGTCGAAGAAAGTTTCTCGACACCAAGAAGATTTGCATTCCCTGAAGTTGCTTTACAATTGCTACTTGCAGTGGAGATATGCTAATGCCAAGGCAGAAGCCTCCACTCAAACTCAGAAAAGAGAAACTGAGGTTAGCCTTAGCCCTATGCTCTAGTATTTTAATTCTTTTTCAATGGATTGTTATTACTTATAAACATACTCATCTTATTCTTCGGATTATCCGAATTGGTCGACGAACTAAATCTAATAATCTTTATTGTGTGCCTTTATTTTGTTAGAGAATGCTTTATTCTCTTTAGGTGAAGATATCAGAGATGTATGATTGTGTGAGAAGGAAACGCATGGAACTTCAACTTCTGCAAAGAATGAACACCTTATCACAGATTCTAGAAGCTCAAGTAAGACTGGAAACCTTTAATTAGTGGCATAGTCTTCATAGTCCGATCCTTCAATATGTGTCGAACATAAATGTTAATGCTACCTGGTTAACTATATACGTGTTCTTGTTTGGCCTTTTTTTAGATGTCATATCTGGAAGAATGGTCTGATTTCCAAGGAGATTATTTGAATTCTTTGTTGGAAACTATTCAGTCCTTGTCGAACATTTCTCTTCGACTTCCAACCAGTGGGAATGTTAAGGTACACATTGTCTGCCTTTTTCTTTCCTTTTCCCATTCACCATTTAGTCAGATGAAGCAAATTCTTAGTGTTGTCATTGTGTTTATTTGCAGGCAGATACAAAAGAGATAGGGGAGGCAATGACTTCTTCAATGAAAACGATAGAATCGATAGTTTGTCATGTTCAAAGCTTTATGCCAAAGGTAAACTTGGTGAAAATCAGACCATAAAGAAAAGTGACAACAAATATTAATGCATTTTGGTCCTTTTTTTACAATAATGCAGGCTGAGGAAATGGAAAGTCTTGTTTCAGAATTGGCTAGAGTTGCAATAAGAGAAAGAACTGTTATTGAAGAATGTGGAGAATTGTTACACAAGACAAACACATGTCAGGTTTGGTTTTGACATACCCTGCTTCTAATTTAATTAACTTGTCTTCTCCTATGTTATTCGGATACAGGTATTGTATGTGTCGGGCATAGAATTTCAAGAAAAATGATTAGTCCGGGGAAACATAGATCTTCTCTATTATGAAATTGCAGCTCTCAACCATTTTGTGTATACTTACAAGGACTATTACATTTTTTAGGTTGAAGAAAACAGTTTAAGAGGTCATCTTGTTCAGTTGCAAGCCAATCAACTCCAACGACACGAATGAAAACCATACATGATTTTCGGTCATTATACACTCGACACCAACTCGAATTCTTTTGTTCTTTTGTAATTTTTGAACGTGAAAGTATTCACTTCTCATAATAAATTTCACCGATGATTTACTATTTGGCACCTTTTAACTGGTTTGTTATATTTTGCCTCTCAACCCCGAACACGTCATCTGATTCACTAACAATGCATAGATTATTAAATAAGAATTCAAACAAGGCCTTAGTTTTCTTGCCTTGCAAGAAACAACTTCACAAACAAATGCTTACAGTGGGATCTCCTGGCACATCAAGCAAAGCAAAAATAGAGAAGGAAAGGGCCACTGCTAAGGCACCAAACAACCAATGGTTCATGATTAGGTTAAAGTGTATCTCAGAAGCTATAATACAAACAATATTTATATAAAACAAATGGTGACACCACAAACCCAAATCCTCTTTATCTACAATTTTACATTGTGTTACTCAAACTCGGTGTATGTCCGACACGGATATATTCAGATTCTTCTAAGTTCTTCCATATATTTGGTAGCTTCTTAGAGATTACATCCTTTTATATCCATGTGTTGAACACGAATGTTTTAAGGGAAAAAAAAGTGCCCGAGCAACAATTCTACATAATAATGAGCTAATAAGTCCAAAACCATATTTTGAATTGAATCCCACAAGCCATGAGATCAAAAGGGATACCTGTTTTCTTGTCTCCTAAGCTTTGTATATCAATAATTGGAAAATTTCATTTCCTGCCCTTCTTAACTTTTCCATTACGTAACAGAGAACCTAAACCGAAGAGATTCACCATTCCTTTCGAGATATAAGGCGGCGGGATGTTCAATACCGGACTGACTCGAACACCGTTGCCGTATGCATAATTCCCATTGTTTTTCTTCAAAGGAGGCTTTTGAGGAAACTGATAAGCCATTGGATTACCATGCTTGTTACCGTCTTTTATCGACGAGCGTTTCGAATTGGCGACCGAACCGGTCGAATTGCTTCGTAAAAGATGTGGTATAGAGCAAGTCAAGCTCTTCTTTTTGTCACAGTTGAGGCTGCTACTTCTCTTGAACCCCCAAAACGACTTGGACTGCATCTTCTCTTCCATATCTTTTCTCGAATCCTCGACTACCGTCGAGGATTTAGGCCTCGATGGAAGCGAACCAACCGATGGGACTTCACGTTTTTTAACCACTTTTGGGAGTATCATTCCATTAGCAAACAATTCATCTGCAGATGAATATTGTTGCTCGAAGCTGCTGCTGCAAATGTTGAACTCGAAATCCGGACATGGCTCCAACAGCATTGTGTCCTTTCGAGATACATTCGGTTCGGTCGTTGGTTGGATTAGATCATGCGAAAACGATATCCGAGGACTTGTTTCCGAACACATTTTGTGTGTGTGTTTTTCACTTCAGTTCTTTAACAAAAAAAACAGGGTTTTGGAGATTTGGAACAATTCAAGAATATACAAATGGTGGGAAAATTTTCAAGAAATTTGAAGTTTTGAACATTGACAGAGATCCATTGAACTGAAGAAAAAAACAAGTAAAAGAAGGACAATGACTGGATTTCTTGGAGATTTCGAGGAACATAAAGGACAAAAGACCAGGAGTTTTGTCTGGGAGAGCTAATGGATCAAACAGAAACACAAATCTTTCATATTTTCCTGCACAACAATATAGGGGAGAGAAAAAAGGGAATACAGTGGGAAAATCCAAGAAAAAGGAAAATTTTTAATCTTTGGAATAGAATCAAAGACACGGCGCAAATGAAGGGAATAGTTGAGAATTTAAGGGCACCATGAAAATTTGTAATTCCAGACGAAATTTGATCACTTTCGCAAGAAAATTTTGTTTAAAGAGAAAAGTTTAAACCTTTCTCAACATATAATTGACAATTTGGAATTGCCGTCTCAACTCTCAACCACTAATATGATGACCATTTCTTCTCCATGTAAAAAAATGATTAGCTTACATGATTGGAAAAACAAATGATTTTACATTTTCCTTGAAATTATTTAAATTTATAATATAGTTTCAAGTAATACTATCTATAGATGTACATATGTTTATCAAAAATTAAAATCAAATTAATATATCATCTAATAAATGAATTAAAATACCAAAATAATATTTTATAAGATATTAACTTCAAGATTAATTTTTTTAAAAAAATTATATATAATTAATTAATATAATTTATTAATCGAATCATTTAATATAAACAGTTATCAGCTAATATAATCTACAACCAACTATTAATAAATCTAGTCAATATAAAAAAATTAAACTTCAAAACGTTTTTACTATAAGGTATTCCCTTTTATTTAAATACATTATCATTTAATTCAAACTTCCAACCGAAATTATAATTGGGAGTTAGAATTTATTTTTATTATTCAGTCTTTAAAGTTCAAAAATCAAATAATTTAAAATATAAGGATTAAATTTACGATTTATATAGCACATAGACTAATAATAAAATTCAACCCATATTTATATATTATTTTCCATCTTTTGTTGTTGAATTTAATGCTTTTTCAATCTTTTGTTTTTGAATTGTTTTTTTTACATTAATTTTTTTATCTTTGTGATAAATTTGAATGTAAGGTAAGGTAGGATCCACAGTTTCTACATTTATGATTTGTCTGCCATCTCTTCCCCCACCCTCTACCCTTTTAGGCATAGCGGGGAAGACATTTGATCTTCCTGGTAGTTGTAGTTATGCGCTGTAAGAAACTAGGGTTATTGTGATTATTGAGTTATATATATTTATGATTTTCGGTGTTCGATAATCATAAAATATATTTTAAAATTAAATTTTTTTTTAAGAAATTCTATTTAGTTGACCCTAAAACAAATAAATCCCAAATGACAGCATAAGTCAAATTAATATAAATCTATAAAATATAATTAAAAACAATCATTGATTGCATCAGTTGAAATAAACCACCCACCGACTTACTCAATCTACCGACTACAATATTGAATGTGAAGAAATTTTCAAACACACAATCTCCTCTTGCCATAGAAATTTTCGCATGGACTAAAAATTTATTAGGATTTGTCATAATTCATGCAAAATTCCAACACTTTAATCAAGATTACTAATTGAAAACATCTACAATATCTGTAACGAATTATTATTTAATTATTTAGTTCTTGATTTTTTTTATTTTGTTCATGAATGACATATGGATACATGTGGGAATACAACGGACCCATAGACGGTCCATGCCATCTTAATGTATTCTAAATAATGAGTCAATGTCGTTCCAAATAATGTTATTTTTTTATCGTTCGAAAAAGAACGATTATTAATTTTATTTATAGTTTAACTCTAAATAAAAGATCAAATAATTTCCATACTTTATTTTTATATACAGTTCTTGTGCTTTAGAACTGATTGAATATTTTCGCAAACTCGAAAAGGATATAATAAAGTTGTGATTTTTTTCTTGATATGTAACGTTTACGACTCGTAACATTTGATTCTTTAAACAAAGAGAAAATAAAAATTCTTTCTAGCGAGTCTTTTTCGTTTCGGCAGCGTAATGTCATGTATCATTATCTTAACTACAATCGAAACACGAGGGATCTGGATCCCCAACCGGGGAGCAGAGACCAGCCGAAGTGGTCCATCTGGACATGAGGTCCATTATCGTTGTGACCCTACTTTTGTAGGCCATATGAAAGGTGGGGAGATTCAACTCCTTCTCAATCCATATGTTCAATGGAGATCTTGAAAGTAAATATGGGACCCCAAGGGAGCAGAACCTTACCTTCTGTTAGGAAGACAACAGAGTCCTTCCCCTCCCTGGGTACTGCATCCATTTCTGGTTTACCACATCTATAGAGGACCCCACGTTGCCACATGTAAAAGGAGCCCAACCAAGGAATCATCTTATGTCTGATCCGCATCAAACAACCGGTTTTGTGATGGAAGGGTGTCTAAAGAACATTATACTAAGTTACTATAAATGAGAAGTGGTGCACTAAACATGTTTAAAAATCAAATCTTCTTAAACATAAAATTCAAAATATTTACAGATAAGCTATTTTTGATTTTTTTCTCTTTAATTAAGGTCTGTTAAAGAATTATGCCTTAATTTAACAATCATTTGTGTAAATGATCCAGGAAAAAAGCCCAAAGAAAATTAAATCAACCAAAGCACTTCGCCGCTTTCTTGGAAAGTTATAAATATCAAATTATAAGGTGCTCTGCAATACAAATATCAAGTTTTGGCAGGCAATAAAAAAAAGAAAGCATCAAAAACTTCAAAGAGGATCCATCTATGCGATTATGCCTCTGTAACTGGGAACTCAAACACGATATCTTTTCCAGCAAGCTTCCGGTAAACTGCAGAAAAGGTATCGAGCTTATACTCAGTGTTGTTCCGTTCCTTAGGGTCCAAAAAGACCTGCACAACACGGGTGGCATAAAATGAATGAACATTAATTAGCCTACATGTTAGACTAATGACTAATTAGTTAATTGATTGTTAGTTTGTTAGAGAGTAGGCTATATAAACATTCTCAATGTAAACCCTCTTAACATTCATATATTCTTTCTAATAAAAAATCAGAAGAACCAATTCTCTGAATCCCTATTGTGTTCAGTTGTTTTTCTATATCCATTGCCGGTGATCTACTTCGGCCACAATAATGTCTCCTTTCTCACACTACATAAAATTAATCATATTTTTCATGGACTGAACACTACAATTTCGGGAGAACAAAATTCTAACTCATCACTTAGACATTTCCAACATCATTTAGCATCCTGATTGTATAATTCGTATTAATAGTCATACATGCAGTGTCATACCTTCATTGTCTTGGTCCCATCAATTCTATATCTAATACGCTTCCCCACAATCTCAGCAGGTAAGACAATATCTTCCAGCATTGCTTCATGAACAGCAGTCAATGTGCGGCTGCGTGGCCTCTGAACGGCAGAGCCTTTCTTTGGAGGCCTTAATATCCTTCGGGTAGCAATAAGAATAACATCCTGTAAACATAAACCAAGTTAAAACCAAGAACATGCGCATACACCACCAACCAAACCATATAGATATAATGGTTATAAATACAAAATATAAATTTATGCAAAACAATAGACCAGAATAAGCAAAAGGAATTAACTCCAAAAAACAGATTCAGGAATAATATAATAAAAAGGTTTAATTCTTATTTTTCGGAGAAATGCAAGAAACGGCATAATGCTTTCCTCACCTTGCCACTGAACTTCTTTTCAAGCTCCCTCACAAGCTTAACATGAACCTTGCGAAAAGCTTTCCTCAATCTGTAAGGAACATGGATAACAACAGCTTTCCGGCCACCAGGGACATCAACCTGACTGCATGCAAAACAATCACATCTATCATGTGATGGATGAAAACAAGAGTAACTTCACATTAAATGGACCAGAATTAAACATTCTTACACTGCTGAATTAATGTAGAGATCTTTGAGGTCACTTTTTAGATCATTGTTGGTATTCTCCAAATCAAAGAAAGCCTGTAACCAACAAGCATATACACATTCGTAAATCATTAACAGATTAACACATTTTCAGGAACATTTCAAGTGCAGCAAACATAAGAACATTTTAAAACCTGGGCAACGGACTCCTCAAACTCGGTTGGTTCAACATCTTTATCTTTGTGGATCTTCTTCCTTGAAGTGTACATTTTCAATACCTGCATTATGAGAAAAGCAAAAGATCGAAAATAAATTTCAAAGAAACGGAAAGTAATAAAAAAATCAGATGAACTAGAAACATTATCAAGTATTCAACCATCCATATACAAAGTTTAAAGGCTCGATTTCAGATGAGTATAACAATTCTACAATTTCAAGATCTAATAACAATGTAACAATTTACAAGTTTTACAGTAAAGTTCAAATTTCATGTTGTATCAAACGAAAGCAAATAATATATATGGATATGATTCAGCTTGAAATGCGTTTACACTCATTTGGCAACAGTTGTTGAATAAACAAGTAAAAGGTAATATAAGCACGCGCCGCTTCTCCGGTACATTTCACCAAAATATAATACAGAAATTAGAATATCGGAGAAAACTGAATAGACATCTGTATTCTCTTTGTTTTCATTCATTTTCTAGGCAACCAATCAAGTGATAAGAAAACAAGAAGTTTCACCTCGAAAAATGCAGATGATGGAAGCGGCGACGGACAATAAGGTTACGATCTCCTCGCTGCAGCTGAGTAGTGAGAAGCTAGGGTTTCCGATTATTTGAGCTTTATAATATTGAAGATGATTTATCAATACACGTGGACGGTTGTGATTCAGTTTGTAAATCAATGGGCTGGGTTTTGGATATTCTGGTCTGTATGCGCCGCTAAGTTCCAATAAGTACACTTGATTTGTTAGTAAAAGGTAAGCATTTGATGAAATCGAATTAAATGAAAAAAATAAATTAATCAAATTAAATAATTTTATTTTTTGAACCCTCCCACCCTTCCAAAATACAACGTCACCTAAGAATACATACAAAATTTGAAAAGATTTTGAATATATATATATAATGTACAAAGTTTAAATCTAATCCATGTATTTATATTACGTAATAATTCTAAATAAGTGTAAAAATATAATAGAAAAATATAGATTTAGAAAGTTGAATAGAACACAAGAAAGTAATAAATATTTTTGAACTTTAGCTCATAAACATTTATAATTTATAAATATTTTTTATCAAAATAAATATTTAAATTATTATTTGTGTTAATTTAAATATTTAAATTATTGTTTTATTAAAACAAGTATTTAAACTATGATATTTTTTTATTTTTATCCTTTAAATTATGTTTTGGTTAAAAAAAATATGTGATACGCTAGCATTTTAATGGTTAAAAATATTTTTTAAAACTAGATAGGTATTAGACAATATTTATTTCGACAAAAACAGTTTAGAAATTAAAAGCAAAATTATAGTATAGTTTAGGGGTTTATTTTTTATTTAAATATCTTTTATTGAGTAGATATATTTGTATTGTTAAAGATAAATGTCGAGATTTAAACATGTGTAAAAGATATTCATGTTTTTACTTTATTTTATATGAATTCAAATCTTGAACTTTATGTTAAAAGAGAAAAATAATCATCCAAAAAAAATAATAATAATTGTAAAAAAATATAGTAAAATTATTATTAATGGATTATTTTTATATATATTTTAATTTATTCAATATAATAATAATTACATCTCTTTTCTATTATTATCACTTTTTTAACACTTTACTTGATAAAAACGTAAGACCAAATTATGTATTGCTTAGAAAAAGATTATTTTTATTTTTTACTTTTTAATATAATAATATTTTAGATTATTTTTAATTTAAATTAACTACAGTCGTGATCCTGCACGGAACTTCAAATACCAAAGCTGTAAAAAGAAAGATCCCGAAAGAGAGACTTCTCTCCGCCCACGCATCCATTCGATGGAAATGGAATTCCGCAATCTATGCGACAAAGACTGGTCTGCCCTCCAAATCACAGAGGACGTGATTTCCACGTTCATTTATAAGTTTATTAAATTATATTCTCATAATATAATTTAAATTTATTTGTAATTTTTTATTTCGAATGTTTGACAAACTAAACCATATTTAAAAAAAATAAAATTATCTTCTTATTATATTTTCGTTAAATTTAAAATTAATCACTAGATTTTTTTCGTTGTCAAAATCTGATTATATCTTTGTCAATAACATTGACTGATCTCTGTCCTCTGACGGTGCAAAAACATTTAAAATTATATTCCAATAAGAATAACTTATAAAGTCATTGCACTAGCCAATGATTTTTAGGTTGGGAATTATAATATTATATGCTTAAAAACAAGGTATTGGAATAGTCAAATACATTGACCGTTTAAATAAATACATTGGAAATAAAATTTCTTTTACCTGCTTCTGGATTTCAATTCGTAATAAAAAAAATTCCCATACCAAAAGTTTCAGTCTGTGTTGAAAAGTCGATGTATTAAATTAGTATTATAATTATTTGAATGAATTATAATTAGTCTGTATTTTAATGTCGGGTACAATCTAGTTATATAAAAAATAAAATATATTATACAGTTTTAATATTTATATTTGTTTTTTTAATAAATTTCTCTTAAAACCGTCAATTTATTTTCTAAAATTTGTAAATTTAATATTTTTTAATTGAGATACGTGAGAAGTTGTTTTAGAAACTTGTATACAGTTTAAAGAGAAATATATTTTTAAAAAGGAAATATGTAAAAAATAAGTTTTTTTAAAGAGAAGCTTCCTTCCTCGTCCTTGGTTAATATTCATATAATTCAAACATCGGTGGGTCAGTCAAGAGGGCACGTTTACAAGAAATTTTGCTTACTAGGACTGGCTCAACGGGGTCTATAAGTGGTAGGATTGCCAATTGATCTAAATTATATGAACAAAATCTCTTTTTGATTTTTTTAGTGATTTATCGATATTAAGAGAACTAAATATGGTCAGACACAATTATATTAATAATTTAATTTTGATGTAATTTTTTTAGTTAATTGATTTTTTAATAGATTAATTTATTTTTTTATAAATTTTTTATTTAATACTTTTTTAGTCTAATTTTTTACATTCTTAATGTGGAGATTTAAATTTAAAGTAAAGACCATCTATAATAATCTATAATTCTAAAATATGTAATCTTAATTGGTGTTTATATACTCACAACTTATGAACATCTTCCAATCCAAAGTTGATGCAACTTTTGGACAAAAACTTTAAGAAGAAAAATTGGTTAAATTATCGCTTTGATCTCTTTTTATGTTCAATTTTAGATTTAATTTATATATCTTAATTTGACACGAATTAAAATTAGAAGATGTCAAATTAGAGTATAAAGATTAAATATTAAATTTGAACATAATAATGAGACTAAAAGTGTAATTAAACCTAAAGAAAAATGAAAATTAAAAGGTTCCCTTTCAATGGAAGCTCCTGAGTTCCCATGGTTCCCCCATGCTCCATAGGCCATGATCTGCAAAACTATCATTAGCCCAATCGCTATCCACCAAGTGGCAATCCCCGACCGGGTTCGGAATCCCCTCCGACAGTGCTGACGTGGCGTCGAGGTTGATGGTCTCCAATTCATAGAAACTAGTATTACCATAACTATAACAATCCATTGATGCCAGTGTAGTACTGTTACCAGATACACTAACAGGACTTGTTTGGTACCCTGAGAATTCGGATACTTTCGACATGTTACCGATCGATTCCATCGACGAAAAACATGCATTCCCGCACTGTTCCAAATCCGAATTCTGCTCCCCTGGCCTCTTTAACACTTGATTCTGCGAAGTTTCGTTCTGTGCTTGTGATTCCATCTTTTGAAGCAAACTCGGCATCCAATAACACTGGATAATGTTCTGGAACGCGACGCTGTGTGCGTCGATCTTGAGATGCCGAGCCTGTTTTTGCACGCGAGTTCTCCAATAATTCTTGATCTCATTGTCCGTTCTCCCCGGTAAATGTTGCGCAATCTTCGACCACCTGAAAAACCTCACACCATGAACTTATGTCAATTGTCATGTCTTAACAGAGCAACTGATACTTTCTGTTCTGTCTGAATATAACAACATACCTGTTACCCCATTTAGACTGGAGTTCAAGGATCAAAAACTGTTCTTGGGGAGTAAGGTTCCCGCGCTTAACATCTGGTTTCAGATAATTCAGCCATCTCAGCCTGCAACTCTTGCCGGTTCTCCTCAAGCCTAACCAAAACGGTAAAAAATGAAAACAGGTCTTGTAAAGTTGAACCGGGTCAGACCCGCTAATACAGTACCTGCAAGTTTCGCGAGCAAATTCCACCTGCCTTCGCCGTGGCAATCAATATAATGAATAAGTAGCGAATCCTCCTCCATAGTCCAGGGTCCTCGCCTGAGCTTCTCAGCTTCTTCTTCACTGGAACTTGTACTGGTTTTTGTAAGCGACGACATATTCCTCTATCTAAAGTAATATCCTGATGCCTATATATACTAATGAATTTCTAAGCTTCACATAATTTACTGTACTTAATTAACAACTTTTTTTCAAAAGTAGTAAATTACAATGGAAAAAAATATAATATGCCTATACAGTTACCGGATCACTGCAAATGACCTATTTTCTCCCCTTGTGTGGAGAAAAAAAGAAGGTTTACTGGTTGAAAATGAAATGTGGTGCTATTTGGTGAAATGGGATTTTATTTTTAGAAAACTATATATTTAGTAACTTAATTATTATTGTTTTAGTATCCCTACTAATATTTTTGATAAATAGTACTTAATGTTAGTTTTTTTTCTCCGTTTTGGTCTTTCTGTTGTTTAAAATTAAGGAATATACTGACTTGGCTTTGATTAATAATAGTTTTAGTTCAAACAATCTATCAATTTAATCTAAAATATTAATTTAAATATTATTTAAAATTTTAATTAAAATTATAAATTTCTCAAATTTCTTTTTCTCTTATTTGAACAATTTTTGGGGGTTGGAGTTTAAAAACACGTTAGGAACGGTTAAAATTTTAGAATTTGCAAATCAAAGGGTTAATGTGGGGTTCATTGAAGGATCCAAACTCTTTAATCGGGATACTAATGAGAATATGAGAGGGTGAGAAAGGATAATGTAAAAATACAATCAAAATTAAGATAATGTTTTAAATCGATGAATTTTAGAATAAATTGAATTTATATATAAGTGTTTTGGACTAAAACAATGATTCCACGTTATGATCTTCGTTAATTTTTAACGGTCGAATACTAAAATATAATAAAAACAAAATATTAAGTAGCATTTTGTATAAAATAATAATTAATGTACCAAAACAATAAAATAAGTATAGTTGGAATACTAAATATATAATTTTTCTTTTATTTTATTGGTTAATATCTCGAGGCTTCGTAAATGAGAAATTTATATTATTTTATTTTATATAAATTCGAATTTAAATATTTATCATAAAAGTAAAATTTGAAATTTAGATATATTTTTTATATTTCAAATATTTGCTTACTTTTTATATACTTTTTTTTTATTATCAAGGAATTTTATATTTATGATACATGACACCTTTTGATTTGGTCAAATATTTTTATGTAAAAATGTCATTAGATAATAGGTAGCTAATAATATAAAAAGTAAAACGATGAGATGCGGTGGTTATTCACCTCGTCTTTTTCTTTTAATAAGCTAATAATGATTACAGTAGTATATGTTCTAGATCATAATCTTCATCATTTGACATTGATCTCTCAATCACTTTATTGGCATTACTGATGCTCGAACCCGTGATCTTTAGGAACAACAATCGTTTATTTAACAATTTGGGTTAGAACGTTCGTGCTGACCTCATCCTTTTAAGTATGAGGTTATGGGTTTAATTTCTATCAATAACAATAAAGTATATTTTATTATTAATTATTTATCTTTCTTAATAAGAGTATTTACGACGAGAATAATATTAATCATGTCAACCGCGACAGATACTTTGGTTTAAATCTAAAATAATAATTCAAGAAATAAAATGAGATTTTTTTATTGAAAAATGCTATTAAAAAGAAATAAAATGATAATTAAACTAAAGTACATAAATACTGAGATATTTAACTTATTTTATTTCAACTCCCAAGATGCTTCCAAAATGCTGAGCCTGGAAACGTGGTCGAGTGAACAAAGTATTGGATGCCATGAAAACGTGGATGAAGTGGCGGAACAACACAATACAAGGGAAAAAGCCTGGCAATTGGCCATCACAAAAGACTCTTTTTTCTTGGCTGCCAAACACAAATCAAGTTAAGAAAAAGATTAGGACCTCAGCTCGAACACAACAACTGTATTTTTTTCTGTAATGTATTCGTACGGATATGGAATATATCTCAAATAAAATAATTACATTCAAACTTAAAATATTTTTTTAATTTACGTGCAAAAATTGAATACATCTTGTTATGCCAGTTATGATATATTATAATTTTATGTAATCATTACAATAAAATCTATAAGATAAATCCATGGTTTAGGATACACCAATAAGTCGTATATAATTATATTATTGTGACCAAGACATATGGATATGGACATGAATCCATGGTTACTAAATTGAGTACCACGTAAGGCAACACTTATGGTAATCAAAGATAAGAAATTCACTTCAAAACGGAAAAGGATGTCCCCATGACCAAAACTTATAAATCAAGATTTATACGAATATATAATATTTAAAAAATTAAAAACAAAATAAAAATATACGATCATAATTCGAATAAAACGGATTGGAGTGATGCTTATGAGGAAAATTGGGATGACGTATATGTATAATTTTAAGAATAATGGGATGAAGGACGAAGACTTTTCTTTTGTTTTGTCTTGAGAATTTAAGGGCTAAAAAACAATTATGTTAGATATTAATAATGTAGATAATCACGTGATTTATGTGAGACGGTATGTTAATTTTTTTAATTAGTGGAGATTAGATTCTCGTTTTAGTTATAAAACAAATTTAAAACATTTGATCAATGTTTGTCTTCTATATAAAGTAAGAGAGTATAGAAAAAATTAATTATTATGATTAATAAATATTTAAAAGAATAAAAGTTTTATTTAACGCGGTCGCTAAATACTTGATTTGGATTAAAAACAACGATAAAAAAATTAAAATTTTCAGTTTTTTAAGTTACGTTTAAAATTAAAGAAAAAAATTAAATATTTGATATTTTTTTTTCAAAATTTAAATGATGAAGTGTTTCCGAATAAATTCTAAATAAATATTCATAATGTGACGATGGGCAAGTACATCCCGCGTGATTAACGCCAGTGCCTATGATTTGATCATTTTAACATTAAAAATATGCATCTCGTTGAATTTATGGCCACGATGCACTTGTCAAGTTTATAATTTTTCTGAAATTGTGTTATTAGTCTTTGTATTAGGCTAAATTACATTTTTCACTTGATATACTTTTTCGTTCATATTTTGGTTAGGCATAAGATAATTTTTACCCTTAATATTTATAATTTTTGTCATTTTGGTCCCTATTTTTTTTATAATAAATTTAGTCCTTGACCTGTTTTTTAACGAATAACTCATTTTTTAACTACCATGATAACTGAATCGTTAAAAATTTAATAATGATGACATGTCATATATATGCAATAATATATTTTAAATGACTTAACATCTAATATATCAAATACATACACGCGGAATATAATTTTTATTTCAATCTAAAAATATAAATAATTAAAATTCAAATAAAATATTAAAAATTAATATTTTATTTATTAAAAATTAATTAAATCTAAAACAAAAGGCTACTAAACATTCTCAACCTTAATTATAGTAAAATCAAAATTTTATCTAAAAAGGTATGAACATAATCTGAAAAGAAAGAGTTTTATATAGTTTGTTACCGATAAATCAAAGATAAATGATTTTGATAATAATAAATTGAAATTTTATTATTTTAGTTTAGAATTTAGGTATTCTAGTTTTAATCTAAATCGGAGTTTTAGGGTTTTATAAAGATAGTTTAGTTTAGTTAGGGTTGAGAATATTTAATAAATTTTTGTTTTGAATTTAATTAATTTTTAATATTTTATTTAAATTTTATACTAGAATAAAATTATATTATATATATATTTAATAGGTTAGATTATATGTCATTTAAAATATATTATCACATATATATGACATGTTATCATTATTAAATTTTTAACGGTTCGATTATCATGATAGTTAAAAAATGAGTTATTTGTTAAAAAGACATAGTTCAAGGGCTAAATTTATCCAAAAAAAGAATAAGGATCAAAATGACAAAAATTATAAACGTTAAGGGTGAAAATTATCTTTATGCCTTTTGGTTATTGTGGTTTATTTTAAATTTAACAAATAAATTTTTGAATTATACATATTTTAATTGTATTATCATTGAATATTTAATAATATTGTGATCGAGTATTTAGTTTTTAAAATTTATTAAATGATTTTAAATTTTTAAATATTTTTAAATGATTATAAAACTTTTTGTGTGTGGAAAAAAATATGATTTTAGATTTTGTTTGATTTTTAACGATTGAACACCTTTTTCCAAATCTTAACTCGTGGAAAATTAGGAAATGAAGAAACAAGCTATATGTCATGATTCTCTGTTGATAAGTTTTGATTGTGGGTTGAGTTTGTAAATTTTAAAAAGATTTTAAAAAAATCTAAATCAGTAAAGTGAAAAGATGATGAAAGTTTATTGGTATCTTGAATGATCAAAGAAGATAATAGAAAACATAAATTATATTGTCAACGTGACACAAAGATAGAACTGTAAAATAACTTATTTTTTATGAAAGAAAATAAAAAATGAAAAATTGTAAACGATGGGTGACGTTACATTATCAAAATCAATCTACGGTTACCATGTCATCCTTATGTGTACAATTTTAACGCACAAATGATCAAATTATGACCAATTTTAAAATTTAGTAATTGAATTAAAAAAAAGTTAATTTTAGTGATGGAAATATGAATAAAAAATGTGTGATAAATAATATAATTTACCCTTATTTATATATATTTTTAATATTTTAAAGATAATTATAAAATAATATTTATTATAATTATTTTTAATTATTTAATAATAAAAATACATCATGTAAATAAATGGATTTAAATTTATATTTTTAGTAAATATACACTTTGTAGGAATTAAAACTATCCAAAATGATATTTTTTTCTCCCTCTGTACATAAATTAATGTATTTAAAAAATAAAACAAATCACAAACAAAGCCATGTAATAAAAATAGTCTTAAAATAAATTTAATATAAAAGATGGATAAGTTTACCACGTGCGACGAACACCGCTGAACACCACTAATGATGAACATCGTTGAACACCATTAAATTAATTAATAAAAATTAAAATTTTTAAGGGTTTAACATGTAATTAACAATTATTTAAAAAATCAATAAAATTATTATATATATTATTTTTTTAATTTTAGATAGGGATAAACTATATATTTGGTGTCTCACCTATTTTTGTATTTCTATTTTAGTACCCAAACTAATTATTTTAGCAAAATAATATCTAATATTACATATTATTTTTTATTTTTGTATCTTGACCGTTAGAATAAACAAAAATAGTGATATTGTTTGCTCAAATAACATTTCTAATCTCTAAAACTTATACAATCTATCAATTTAATCCAAAATATTATCAATTTAAACATTATTTTTTATTTTTAGATTAAAAAGATATTTTTTTCATTCAAAGTATGAAAATCTAAGTATCGAACATCTTCTTCATTATCACTATAAATTTTTACAAATTTTTATTGATTATTTTTTTTTAATTTTTTCAAAGATAATTTATGACTTCTATAACAAGAAAAATAAAGTATGAACGAATTACAATCAGTTAAATCTTACAAGAGCAAAAAGAAAAAAAATATATACACTAATATTGAATTTCTTTGAAACTAATTTAATTTTATATGTTATATTAAATATCATTTTGTTATGGTTTGACTCGAATAATCATCATTAACTTTTATCCAGTTATAACAAAACACATTAAGACTTTCGTTATCTCAAAACTCTTTCAAAATTAATACTATTAAATTTGTTATTGTAACATCAATCTCAAACTCGAAAAAAATTTAAGTTTATCCTTATTAAAAAAATAAAAATTTAAGACAAAAGCAATATCTTATTTGAAATCATTGCGAAGTATTAAAATATGGAGAAAGATTACAAATTAAATGTATATATCGGGACAAAATGTTTACAAGGAAAGGAATTCATAGGTTAAAGAATATTTAGTCGATCGAAAAAGTTAAGGTCTGATTTACGATTAAGTTTCATAAACGATTCAAGTTTTAATTACAAAAAAGTTTGAAAGGAATTTTAAGTAAATGAAATAAAAATAAAAAAGAATTCTAAAATTATTAACCCGTGATAATTATAATAGTCCACGAGAAAAAAATATTTTGCCTTCCATGATGATATTCAACATGACATTAAATCGATTTTGATTTTAGATGTTTATTAAAAATTAATTTAATTTAGAGTGAGGTACCATTTTATTAAAAATAGTTTGGATATCAAAATAAAAATATAGAAATAGGTGAAGTACTAAATATGTAGTTTATCCTTATTAAAAAATAAAAATTTAAAAGATTATTTAATTAAAATTTTAAATAATTATTAATTATATGTTAAGTCCTTAAAATTTTTAATTTTTATTAATTAGTTTAATAGTGTTCAGCGGTGTTCAACATTAATAATATTTAACAATGTTTGTCTCCCGTGGAAGAATTTTCCATAAAAGATAAAAAAAAACTAATTTCAAAACTGAACTTTAAATCCGACATAAATGACGTCCACCTCCAAACAAATTATTTTTAATATTTTTAACCTCAAATTATATTGATCTATTAATGGATGAGTCTACCACGTGCGTCGAACATTGCTAAACACCACTAACGATGAACACGACTGAACACTATTAAATTAATTAATAAAAATTAAAAGTTTCAAGGACTAAATATATAATTTTAAATTATTCAAAATAAAATTTAAAACAAATTATATATATTATATTTTATTTTTAAAACAAATTATTTAAATTATTTTTAATTTAAAAATAAAAAATATTAAATCTAAAATCTAAAATCCTAAACTCAAACTAAAATACTAAACATTAAATCTTAAAATTCAAAACCTAAAACCCTAAACTCAAGCTAAAATACTAAACATTAAATCCTAAAATCCAAAACACTAAATCATAAACTCTAAACTCTAAAACAATAAAATCATAAACCTTAAAATCTAAAAATATAACCATAACATAAACCCTAAAATAAAAAATTTGAAACTCTAAAAAGTATAAACCATAAACTTAAAACCTTAAATTATTTTTAAGATTTAGATATAGGGATTTTGGTTATTTTAGGGTTTAGATTTAATGTTTATGGTTTAGTATTTTTAGGAGTTTTGATTTTAAGTTTAGGGTTTAGGGTTTAGGTTTTTATATTTTAGGGTTTAGAGTTTAATGTTTAGTAATTTAGATTTTGGATTTTTTGTTTTAGGGTTTAGAGTTTAAGATTTTTTACTTTTAGAATTAATTTAAATTAGTATTTTATTCAACTATTTAAAAAATAAAACAATATATATAAAGTAATTTAATAAAAAAAATATTTTAACTAATTTATAATTATATGTTTGAGTCTTTAAATTCTTTAATCTTTATTAATTAGTTTAATAATATTCAGCGGTGTTCATCATTAACAGTGTTCAACGGTGTTCGATGCCCGTTATAGAATTTTCCTCTATTAATACAAATATTTATTCTTCCATTTATATATCTGATTCAATACCAAATCGACATCAACTGTGCCCCCCTCCGAGCACAAAAATCATTAGACAACTTCATTAGGTGTTTAGGAATTAAATTTAGAAAAATAAAATATATTTTTGAATATATAAAAATCAATGATAAATTAAATAATATAAGAGACGCCTAGGTATCATTATGATATTTTTTCTTTAATTATTTTATTATAAAAATATTAATACATAATAATATACAGTCTCTTTCTTTACAAAGCCCACAAACTCCCTGAATCCAAATAAATTCCTCAGCCATTCAGCCGGGTTTTGACTCTTGTCTTTTTTAATACAATACTATACATATTTTTTATTTAAATTTATTTTTTAATGAAGTTTATAGTATTATTTTTTTCAACTTAAAAAAATTCAGACATTTAAATAATATATGACTCACTTATATTATTTAAAATTTTATTATTTTTATCAATAAAGTTTATTAAAATAATAAAAATTTAGTATTATTTATATAAGTATTAAATTTGAGATCTTGTATATGCATAAAATTTTTGAAAAAAATTCAGCCCAACAATATTAAATGTATGATGTGAATTATTTCAGATTAATTAATGTAAAGCCTTAGAAACCATTTGCCCTTACTAATTTGAGAGGACAACAAAAAAATTAACTACTTTTATATATTATCTGAATCGTTTGACGAGGATAAATAAATAAATAATATTATTTTTTATTTTATTATTATAATAATATTTTTATTTTTTTATTATTAATCTCAATCACTCATTCACTTTTGTTTATCAATAAAAAATTTCTTATAAAAATACAATATTCTTGATCATTTATTTATATAAAAATTTAATATTTATTGAGAATTTTTTTAAAAAATTATAAAATATTATCGATTAAATTCTTAATAATATTATCTTCTTAAAGTGTTTATTATATTCACGGAATAAAATGTTAACAGTTAAAACTATTTAATTTTTGCTCGGTAAATATAACATTAATTGTTTATTGGTAGTTAAATTCATTATTTTTAAATGTTTAGTAAATATTTAAAAAAAACTGATTGTGCAAAATAAATTAAAAATAATAAAAATATAAATTTTATGAAATATAAAAATTAATAAAATACATATATATTATAAAAAATACTAGTATTAGAATTATTATTAGTGGTAAATGAAATTGTCTTTTAACTTTTAAAAATATTTTCTTCTCTAATAAAAAAATCTTATTCTCTTACACGAAATGGAGACCCAAAGTTGGTCTCTTTGGATCCTTTTATGAATTTTTCAATATGATTTGAGACATCTGAATATTCTTCATCTTAATTTCTTACAACCCTTTCTTTGTCCTTTTGGCTCCTTTTCTATGGCGGGGAAATGTTGAAAAAGTGCGGATATTTGAGAGTCTGGGTTTTGTTGTTGCGAGGAGCAAAGTTTTGATCTTGTCGGTGTTAGCTGAAATGGGTAGAAGAAAAAAAAGAAGCTTGTTGATGGAGTTGTGGACATTTTCAACAATGTCATGATGGAGAAGAAGCCTTATCTTCCCTTTTTGATCCCTTTGATTGTGATCTTCTGGGCTTTGGAGAAAAGGGTTTTCTCTTTGTCCAATTGGGTTCCTCTTCTTCTTGCCGTTTGGGCAACAATCCAGGCAAGTTCCTTCCTTTGCCACATGTTTTATGATTATGAAACAGTTTTAATGTACACATAGGACTAAAGGTGGTTGGTTTAGGAAATGATTCTGTACTTTGTCTTGTCATTAGAGCGTGTAAAGATGATTGAAGAAGCTTCGAAAGCTAAGCATACTAAACTTGTAAAACACGTAGAACATAAAGTAGCTGTTGTAAGTATAAATTTATGCCGCAAAGAATGTCTAATTTTGATTATTCACTAGTTTTGTTGTCATTTTAAACCATAGAGGCTTCTTTTGCTGTATAAGAATGTCTACCTTCTTTTGCTGTATGATGTAAACTTTTCCATGTTTGTGTCTGCTCTGGGTAAACCATATGTTTGGATTATTATATCTATTTGTTTATTGGAATTTATTGAATGCTTGAATATGAAAACAGGCTCAAGCTAAAAAGCTTAGAGCAGAGAGATTGTTATCTACACTAGAAGCCTCGATGATCCCTGCCGCTCCCGATTATGATCAAGAAACAATCACGGATGAGGAACGGGTTATGTTTCGTAGAGTTGGTTTAAGAATGAAACCATACTTGCCTCTTGGTATGTGGTCTTTTCGTTTGGTGATTGAAAATTGAATTTCGAGTTTAAATGCTGACGGTTTGCACAATAATACTAGGTATCCGTGGTGTTTTTGATGGTGTAATTGAAAATATGCATCTGCATTGGAAGCATCGAGAACTTGTGAAGCTAATATCCAAACAAAAGACCCTTGCATTTGTGGAAGATACTGCAAGGTTATTGGAGTATGAAAGTGGTGGGATACTGGTGGCAATAGAAAGGGTCCCCAAGGGATATTCTCTCATTACTATCGTGGAAGAACTTACCGTCGGCCCATTAGCATAAGGCCAAGAAACCTTCTAACAAAGGCAAAGGCATTGAAGCGCTCAGTGCAATGCAACGCCATGAGGTTTGACATCTTACATTCTGATTTGGAAGCCTTAAAAAATCATGTTTGGTGGATTACAGAATAGAACCGACGTTATGTAGCACTTTTAGAAGGAATAATTTGGTTGATAATCTGCTCGTAATGCTGCATTATTTATGGTTACTGGTATGCTCTATAGATCTGTGTACATTTCCTTCAGTAATGCCTATTTAAAGTTATCATCCTTGGTCGTATTTCTTGTCACGTTATGCTTAAATTGGAGAATTATTGTTGGTTCTGTAGGGTGCTTCTGAATATGTTGAGAACGATAACAACAAGGGCTCAGGCAAGGACAACCAGTTTGATCCTGTCTCAGAACTCTCCCAAGTAAGTTACTATATGTTGGCACTATTCTTGAAATTATTTTGTTAACTGTTGGGGGATAATATTTATTTGTGAGGAATAATTTGTCAAAATATATTTTTGCAGAGTGAGGACGAAGCTTCAGATATAGCATCCAACGACACGATGAATACAAAAATGAGCTTGATGAATATGAACTATGAAGATGATAGTGAGTTTGTTGAATGTTGACAATGATGACGAAGAGGAGGCTAACGACGACTGGGAAGATGATTATGACGAAGAGGAGGCCGCCGACGACTGGGAAGATGATGAATCTTCAGAAACAAACTTTAAAAAATCTGATTCACACAGACATCGTTGATCGTGTTTCTGAAAATTCTGAACCAAGTCCAGCTATCGGTCTTCTGTTTAAGCGATAGCGTCGGGCTGGAATGAGTATCCATACATGATGGCCGATGTCCTTCCCAGTTTGCTTTGATTGTTAAATGAGGCGGAAGGGCTTACATGCATCAACTGCCATTGTACTGGCTTGTACAATCTGCAGCAATTTGTTCATTTTTAACACCAATGTTTGGCATTTCATTTCTAAATTAGGGTTGGGGTAACGTTTGGGGATTTCAATTTAAAAATTAGTACAAATTGTGTAATAAAAATCACATGTTATACATTAGAAATTCCAAAGTTCTATGTTACTACTAATGAATGTTTTGTTAGCTGTTTTGTGTTTTCACAGGTCTGGAATTTTCTAATATACAAATTACAATCAATCAGGATACGTACATATCACTAAAACTGATATAATATTCGATTGTAATTATAAGCATAATCAATATATATCTAAAATCAATCCTTAAGAAAACTAAAAACAAACAGAATCTTGATGAAAAAGTTACTGCAAACAACAGAATCTTAATGAAAAAGTTACTGCAAACAACAGAAAGCAATCATGATCAAAACAACACCAGCAACGTTAACCAAGCGTTTGTCTAGAAACATACAACTTTACAACTGCAAGAAAAGAAACCTTGACGAGAAAGTTATTGCAATGAGGCTCGATTAAGAACTGAAAAGTTGAACCTCGAGCGAGCAACGTCCCAATAGAGCCCGATTTCATCTTTAAGTTTGAGTTCCCTCCTCTTCACAAAGTCTTTAGTCCATTTACTGATAAACACGTTAGCCCTATCATTCCACGCCTTGAACACCAACTCATGTTGGCTATTGGTATCACAATCCCAAACAGAAACCTGCAACCCTCCCTTGATGCTTTTTTGCTGTTCGTCGTTCCAGTGCGGCAGAATGTGAGATTTCACCAACTTAGATGACACCATCAGCCGTGCGTTGTTCCCGAGATCACTCACGGTGAGCTTCTTTTTGATGCACCAGGGATCGTGGCCGAGCCTCAGCTCAGTCATCCTCAGCTCTTCTATATCTACTTTCCTCCTCTTGTTTTTGTTGGTAAGAAATTCAGGGTTCTCCATTATTTGTACCTTCTTCAAGGTGCTGTTGTCACTCTTCAGATTATGGTGATTGCTGCATTCACCAACTTCAGACCTCCAATTTTCATTCAACCCAAGAGATAGTTTTAACGAAACATTCTTGATTTTGGTTGGTTCGGACAGAAAAGAATCATTGTTCTTCTCCATGCACACCATATCACATATTCCGAATTCGCTTGGTCCCGACAGGGAAGCTCCATTGTCGATCTTCTCTATAAAGTTCACCATAGGTTCTGATTTCTTCTGCCATAACGGTACCACCGCCGACGAATCAGTTGACGTTGTTGAAGACGAGCATGTAATGCCAAGTGAAAGAGACAAATCCAAAGGAACACCAGTCTCTTTAGAATCTTGATTTTTCTCTTCCGCCATACTGGTTCTTCCACCGACATCGATCAAACTCCAAGAACCGAATGGCGGCGATGTATCAGTTGAAGTCGATGAAGAAGACCATGGCTTTTCCTCAAGTGAAAGACACAAATCCAAAGAAACTTTAGTCTCTTCAGAATCCTGATTTTTTTGTTCCGACATACTGGTTCCACCAACATTGATGAAACTCCAAGGAATTAATGGTTTGTCTTCCATTGTGGAAAAACTAAAACAAGAATTCTTAAACCCTTTCTGTAATGAGAATTAAAACTACGCAGGAACAAAACAATGTAAACTCAGAAAACTCTCTCCCCGATCTCAGCTTTCAACGCTTAGCTCTCAACTTATAACTTTGGATACAAAGTACAAAAGCCGTTAGGGTTTATATAAAGAGGATTTCATATTTCAATTAGGAAATCAATTTCATAGTGGGTAACTTTCTCTTCAAGTAACATAATTTATTGGGGTCTTTTTAGTAAATTCGGAGAATTTGTTCTTAAGGTCCGTTGTTGTTTTTTTTGAATAAATTTAAATGTCTTTGAGTATAGTTTATTCAAAAAAAATTTGAATCAATAAACCTGGTTGCATTTATTATTAGGGTAAACTACACCAGTGACTATCCAACTATTTGGGGATATCTATTTTGGTCATCCAACTAACGAACTCGTCAATCAGGCCACCCAACTTTAAAACCCTACCTATTTGGGTCACCCGCCGTTAAAAAACTAACGGTGAATCCGACGTGGCCGTTAAAAACAAACGGTGATGTATATGTGTCAATTAATATTATTTTTCTTTTCCACGTTTGAAAATGCTTTAACCTTCAGAATCTGAAAAGTTTATTTTTCATTCACTCCAAAAAAAACTCTCGAGAGAATCTTGAAAATCCTCCCTTCTTTCTTTATCTTTGATTGATTCGATCGATTGGGTTATTGTTAAACCCAAAAAAAAACTTTGCAAATTTATCCCTGCGTTGATTTCAGTCGACATTGACATGGGTAGGGTTCGTCGAAGAAGACAGAAACGTGAAACCTTATACGGTAAGTTTTCAATTTTTAAACCTTTTAAGAATCGATTAGGATTTAATTAAACTTTTTATTTTGGTTAACTGATGAAAAAATCGATTAGGATTTGATTAAACTTGATTATCGAAATTTTATTAGGGTTTAATAAAATTTCGATACTTAAAATTTGATTAGTATTTTGTGACTTAAATTTGATTAACTTGATTAAACTTGATTATCTGTATGTATTATGTGTTTTTGACTTAAATTTGGTTAACTTTAGATTTTGATTATATTGTTTACTTAAATTTGGTTATATATTCATTTGACTAGTGCTTACTGAAATTTGATTGTGATTTCTGCACATGTTTTTATCAATGTCTGTTCAAAAAGTAATGTTGTTGTACTTTGTCTGGATGTGCTTGCTTTATCTGAAACTTTTACATGTGAAATAATTATGTTGTAAGAAACAAGTTTGTGGGGTATAGTATTACTTTATTAGTTAGTTGAAGAATTAATCTTATTTTTATATCTTAAAGTTTGTCTTGTAGTGTTGACTTGGAATGTTTCTTTGTCTTTTTTATTCTATAGAACAAAATTCCCCTCAATTCACATTAGTCGTTCACTATGGTGGTTTTTTTGTCAAAAAAAGAAAATTGGTATATACTGGAACTTCTGTGGATTATTTTGATCGATGTGATGTGGATGAAATGAGCATGTTTGAGGTTACTGAAATGATTTCTCAATTAGATTTAACCTATACAATAAAGATATACTGGAGAGTTTCTGAAAATCTATTTGAGGTTAAGACTTTAGGTAGTGATAAGGATATTCTAGAGATGCTTAGCAAATTATCTAGGGATCGTTATGTTCATGTATATTTGGAGGAGTTCATACCCTATCCTGTTAGTGGTGAAAATAAAATAGATGTTGAGGAAACTAGTGAGGGAGATGTTGAAACTGAAATGGATGTTGAGAACACTAGTGAGGAAGATACTGTTGAAAATGAACAAAATGTTGAGGATACTAGTGAGGGCAATAATGATGAAGTTGTTGTTGAAACTGAACAGAATATAGAGGGCAATAGTGATGAAGCTGTTGTTGATTCTGACTCAGAAGATTTAGACTATGAAAATGAAAAATTTAGTAGCTCTGAATCTGGATTTAATGATAGTGAGAATGAAGTGGATGAAGTTTCTAAAGGGGTTCCTGATAATGTACATGGACCTGAAGTGGAGAACAGTGGTAATTTCAGGATTGATAGTGAGAATGATGATGTACATTCTGACTCATTACATAGTTTAGATGAGTCAGACTCTGATTGTCCCAATAGGAAACCTAGATATCCTGAATTTAATATAACTGTTGATATTTTTAATCCAAAGTTTAAGGTGGGTTTAATTTTTGCAATAAAACAGATATTGAGAGAGGCTATTAGGATGTACAGCATCAAGAATAGATTCAATGTTAAGATCAAAAGAAATGACCTTAAGAGAATTCAAGCAGTTTGTAAGGCTGGATGTCCATGGGTTTTATGGGCTTCACCACTTCAGTTAAATGAGCCTTCTAAATCTTGGCAAGTAAAGTCACTTACTGGTGAACATAGATGTCTTAGAGAGTATAAAAATTCAAACATGACTTCTAAGTTTCTGGCAAAACAGTACTTAGACAAATTTCATGTTGATCCAACTTACTCTGCGAAGTCCCTTAAACAAGATGTATTTAGGGATTATAGCATCTCTGTCCATTTGAGTAAGTGTACGATAGCAAAAAATTTGGCCCTTGAAAAGTTACATGGCAATCTAAAGAAGCAGTATACCAAATTATATGACTACTTACTTGAGCTTAGGTCATCCAACCCTGGTACAACCACCATCTTGCAATTAGATGAAAGTGTATTTCAAAGACTTTATGTTTGTATGCAAGCTATAAAAAATGGATTCAAAGCTGGTTGTAGACCTATTATATGTCTGGATGAGTGTCACTTGAAGGGTCATTATGGGGGTCAACTCCTAGCAGCTGTTTGGATGGATGCAGATGATTCTCTTTATCCCATTGCATTTACAATTGTGGAGGCTGAGACTGAATCATCATGGTGTTGGTTTTTGGGAATATTAAGGAATGATTTGGAGTTGAACAATTCACATCACATTACATTTATGACGGATAAACAGAAGGTACTATTACCCTTTATTTAAACTTTTGTTTACTTTATGTTTACTTTATATTTTTAATAAAGTTTATATATTTTTGCAGGGATTAATAGAATCTATGATGTAATTATTTCCCAATGCAGAACACAGAACATGTGTTAGACATCTTTACAATAATTTCAAGTTGAATGAAGGTCATAAGGGGAAAGCTTTGAAAGATCAACTTTGGAGAGCAGCTAGGGCAACATATGTAAGAGAGTTTGAATTGGCCATGAGGGCTTTAGAGGTATAATGTACTGATTCTTTATTTGGAATTATTTTCATTACTTCTTTATTTACTCAATTTTATTCATTTTGAAACATGTAGAGTTTATCAACTTCTGAACATAACTGGTTATCTGAAAAAGACCCTACAATGTGAACAAGATCACACTTTTCTTTTAGACCTAAATCAGACATACTACTGAACAATCATTGCGAGTGTTTCAATAAGGTAAATTTGTTTTACTTTGTAGATATATAAATAAGACATACACTTTATTCATTATTGTTTTGGTGTTTAGATGATTGTTGAATCTAGAGACAAAGGTGTGATTATTTTAGTGGAATCAATCAGATCCAAGTTGATGCAAAGAGTTGCTAAAAGGAAAGATGAAGCTGAAAAATTATCTAATTCTTTGTGTCCTAAAATCCAGACAAAGTTAGATACTGCAGTATCAATGTCACATAGGTTTGTAGATTTTATTTTTTTTACTTTGTTTCTGATTTATTTTTTAAATTTATTATTGATTTTAATTACTTAATAAAATATAGATGTTGGCCTTTGCGTGCTGGTGGAGAAATGTACCAAGTTTTATGTGGTCCCCAAGACCAACATTCTGTTAACATGCAAACAAAGGAGTGCTCATGTAGAAAATGTCAACTAACAGGTTATTTTATTTTTGTTTAGCATAGATGTATTCATAAACTGATTAATACATAAACTAAGTAATCCATGCTATTCTTCTTTGCAGGAATTCCATGCATTCATGCAATTTCTGTTATATTGTTTAATGGAGAAAGACCTGAAAATTATGTAGATCACTGTACTCAATTTTTACTCAATTGGCCATATATTCCCATTTGATTAATCCAGTGAGGGGTGAGAATCAGTGGAGTCATCTACAAACAGAATTACAAGTCTTACCTCCTGTCTTGAGAAGGCCACCAAAAAGACCACATAAGCATCGAAGAAGAAGAGAGGTAGATGAAACAACACAGAATGGTAAAATATCCAAAAAAGGTATCAAGATGTCTTGTACAAAATGTGGAGAGACTGGTCATAATACAAGAACATGTAAGGGAATTGTTCGTAGAAATACTAGACATGGAATAAGAGGATCCAGTTCGGCTGAAAGTAGAGTTCATCAAAGAGCTAAACTTTAAGTAAGTATCATGTGAAAACATGGAATTTATGTTACTCATGTTTTGTTATAATTGACAATAAATAACTAATTATTCTTGTTTTACAGATTAGAAGAAGAACTCAACCACAAGTGAAAAAAAATCAACCTCAACCACAAGTGAAAACTTTTAGATGGATGCCAACTCCTACCATTCATGAGAGTTCAGTTACACACCAAGGTAACAGTCCAAAGGCAAGCAAGATTCCTCCACCAGTTTATATTGTTAGATGGATGCCCATCTCTACAACTCAAGAGAGTTATGCACCTTGATTGTGGAGAAATGTCTGAACCGTGACTGTGCTAGTATTTAGGATTAAACTTTTTGGTGTTATGCATACACTTTTTGGTGGAGAAAATGTTTTAGGATTGAACCTTGATTGTGGAGAAATGTTTGCACTTTTTGTTGTTATGCATACACTTGATCATTACATACATTGATAGTTTTGGAATGATCAAAAACAGAATATTTTGTATATGTCTCAAGGTTTATTTTGTAATGGTGAAAAGCATTTCATGTACTTTTCTAATGGTTTATATATGTATCAAGGTTTGTTTTGTAATGGTGAAAAGCATTCCATGTACTTTTGTAATGGTTTATACATATCTCTGTGATGGAATAGACCTTCATGTACTTTTGTAATGGTTTGTTTTCTAATGGTGAAAAACATTTCACCAATTCAAATACAAACATTTTTTATACATGGTTTGGTAAAACATTTCAAATACAAACATGGAATCGACCTTCAAATTCATTTCATAACAATCTTTAAATTCAAAAATTAAATAGAAGTTCAAATTCATTTCATAACAACCTTAAAATACAAACATAAAATAGAACATGTTCTATACATGTTCAAATACATAGCAGGAAAATAAACATAAAATACAATAGAAATTTAAGAAATTATTTTTCCTAAACTTAAACCCATAAGAAACCCTAAACAAAGAATCAAAACCCTAAAAAATTTCTCATTCTTTCTTTCTCCATCCATAGCTGAAATCTTCCTTAAAAGACCAACAATCACAATCCTTGATTGATTATAAACTGGAGGATCATACTAAACAAAAAAATTACAAGTTTGAATTTATCGTTCATAATTTCCACATCCCAAAAATCTTCTCCCAGGATTATTTGCTTTCCATGCTATCTTCAAGGAAGAACGTGCACCACAGAAGCATTGTCGATCTAAATTATCTTCATCCATTTTGATTAGAAGCTTGAAATCTTCTATTTTTTAGAGAGTTTCTTCTTCCCAACAAAGAGAGAAGAGATGTTGAAGACAATAGAGTGAAGTGTAAAGAGATAATTAGGGTTCTATTAAATAAAAATTGAACTTTACAAAAATATCCTTAGATTATGTGGCATTATGTGTCCAACAAAGCATAAAAAAAAGTTTTGAACAGCCACGTCGGATTCATCGTTAGTTTTTTAACGGCGGGTGACCCACATAGGTAGGGTTTTAAAGTTCGGTGGCCTGATTGACGAGTTCGTTAGTTGGGTGACCAAAATAGGTATCCCCAAATAGTTGGGTGGTCATTGGTGTAGTTTACCCTTATTATTATCATAAAAAAACAATAAATTGTCCTTGTAAAAACAACCAAATAAAGAAAAGAATAAACAAAGCAACCGGTCAAACTTTCTTCCCCTGTAAAAAGCAACAATCTAAACCTTTCAAATGAACTTAAGAAAACCAGAGGAAGGAACAACAAGTAAGATGGAGCTTGAACCTCAAAGTATGTCTTGCTATTGCATCAATGGGACACGCTATAATTTTCATCGGAGACCACCAAATGCTTAACTGAGTAAGGAACTTCCTCAATCCAGTACCGATCTTCATTATCCAAAGTGACGTCTTGTGCAATCCCGTGTGCAACTCGATTTTCATGTCTAGGGGTGAAGGTAAACAAACATGCACTAAATAACTTTGCAATTTCTTTTATTTCCCATATAATTGCACTAATCACTGAGTTATCGTGTTGTTTGGATTTTAATTTTTTGATGATTGAAAGACAATCCCCTTCAACAATGACAGACGACAAACCCTAATCAATTATGAATAAGAGAGCATGCAGTGCCGCCCATGTTTCAGCTACAAACGGTGAAAGAACACGAGAAGCTTTTCTACGACACGCTCCCAAGACTTTCCCAGAATAATTTCTCACAATAATACCAGACCATGATTCATTCGTATTGAAGATAAACTTTGTATCAAAATTAACTTTTACCTTATCTTGAGTTGGGGGAAACCAATTGACTTCTTTGTCCTGGAATGAGAACTTTAAATGGGAATCAGCAGTAGATAATTCAAGACAATAAGATCGAATGAAAGTGATGAGCTCCTCTCTTGTTCTGTCAATACCTTCATGATATCTCTTATTATGATCAAACCAGATAGCCCACATAACTATCAAAACTTCCGTATATTTCTGAGAAGGGATGTTTTTAATAATCCAAGATAACCATTCTTTGAACAACATAGGAGAGTAGAATTCAGACATAAGATACCCAAGTTTTTCCAAGTAGAAATAGCATAATCACAATCTCGTAGCACATAAATTAGGCTTTCATGTATAGTAGGACAGGAAAAACAAAAAGGATCAGCAGTTATTCTCTTGTTGTACAAATTTTGTTTGGTTGGAATAAAATTGTGCAAGAATTTTTAAACTTGAATCTTAACTTTAGGAGGGCAGTTAATCGACCACAAACTCTTGTTGATAGATTTGTCCTCTTGACTTATTAACATTTGGTCGAATAAGAGTTTATAACCACTTCTGACTGAATAACATCCTAAAAGTTCACCTTTCCATACCAGTCTATCTGCTTGTTGAAAGTGTGACAAAGGAATAGAAAGGATTTTGGTTGATTCCTAAATACTGAACATAGAATGAATCAATTGTTCATCACATTCTTTAGTATCTTCATTAATTAAATTTCAGACCCAGTTGATCGAAATATTAGGGGAGGAATCAATCTTTTTTAGATTTATTCCAGAAAGCCAGTAATCATTTCAGATATTAATAGATGTCCCATTACCCACCTTCCATCGTAAACCTTTCTCAAGAAGACCTCGTGCACTCCAAATGCTCCTCAAAATTAAAGACGGTTGAGAACCAAGGCGTACAGAAAGAAAACTTAAATTTGGGAAATACTTTACCTTTAGGAATCTCCCCACAAGAGAATCTGGTCTATCAATCAGCCTCCATCCTTGTTTAGCCAGTAGAGAAATATTAAATTTTAATAGATCCCTAAAACCAAGACCATCATCTTCTTTTAAGTAACATAAAGATTTCCAATCACACCAGTGAATTCTCTTTCTTTTATCAGACTTTTGCCACCAAAAATTCCCCATAACTGTTTCAAGACTTTTGCAAAAAGTCTTTGGAAGAAGAAAGACACTCATAAAATAAACCGGAATTGCTTGTAACACAGCTTTAATAAAAAAAAATTGCCTCCTTGAGATAACGGTTTAATGCTCCACAAATTTACTTTTGATTCCATTCTCTTACGAATTCCTCGGAAAGCCTTTTTCTTATCACGACCAACTATGGTTGGAAGGCCTAAATATTTTTCTGGATTTGAAGTGTTCTCTACTTCAAAAATTCTCTTCAGATCATTTCGAATTTCCATACTCACATTGGAAGAAAAGAACAACCCCGATTTGTCATAATTTATCAATTGACCAGAACTGTGAGAATAAACCTGAAGTAAATCCCTCAAATTGACAGCTTCAGAGGAGATGCATCTCCGAAAATGAGACTATCATCGGCAAAAAGAAGGTGAGTTATAATAGGAGCATATCTGTTAAGACGAAAACCATTAAGTTCCATGTGGAAGAAAAACCCATTCTCTCCATAACCGCTATCACGAAGTTCCATTCCACTCTATCGTACGTCTTACTCATATCAAGCTTTAAAGCAAAGTTTTCTTGTTTTCCATATCTATTCTTTTGAAAAGAGTGCAGAATTTCATAGGCAGTTATAATATTGTATGTAATCGAACGATTCGGAACAAAAGCACTCTGTGCTTCGTCAATACAACAGTCCATAACTTCTTGTAAACGATTAGCCAGCATTTTGGAGACAATTTTATAAAGAACATTACAAAGGCTTATAGGTCTATAGTGGCACATTTGTAAAGGATTTTTTATCTTCGGGATAAGGATAATATGTGTACCATTCACCTCCCGCATCTCATAATCTCCCTTAATTAGACCTATACAGAAATTAGAAATGTCATCACCTATGATATGGCAAAACCGCTGATAGAAGATCGCCCCCAAACCATCCTCACTCGATACTTTCAGTGGCCCCATAACCTTCACAGCATTGTATACCTCTCCTTCGTAAAAGCTCTAATAAGATGCTCATTCATTTCCCTATGTATACGAGTAGATATCATATCTAAGATGATTTCATCAGGACGTACATTTTGGGATTCAAATATCGAACTAAAATAGTCTGATGCAACAGATAAAATATCCTTCAAATCGACCAATCTTCTACCATTTCTTCTTCCAGAGAAGTTATTGTTTTCAACCTTTTTCTTTGCGATGCATGACGATGGAAAAAATTGATTTTTTTGTCTCCATATTTAATCCAATTTACCCTAATTCGTTGAGTCCAATAGAGTTCCGCCTTGTCAGAGAATAGTTTATTCAAATTTGAAATCAAATTAAGATACTATCTTATAATTAAGTTAAAATATTAAAAATTAAAGATTTTTTTTACTGTCAATGATTATAGTTTATAGTTGTCTCTCTCGATAGTCAATATTTATTAATTAACTTTACACCCTTTTAAATGTGTTTGCAAAATATTTTTAATTAATTTACTTTATAAATTATTCTTTATAAGGATAAGATCAATTTGATTCAGTCTTTTTAGATTTTTAATTGTTCATTTCAATTCAAATAGGGTTAATTTGATTTTTTTCAAATTATTTTTGGTTTTAGCTTTATTAACTTTTTTTTATTAAATTGAATTTATTTTATATTTTTTATATTTATTTGGTAAAAAAAATATGATACGTTATTATTTCAAATAGACACTTATTCTTTTCATTATAAATCACACATGGTTCTTAACAAAACTTATTATATTTTAGATGTAACGTAAGAATTATAATTTTGTTTGTTTTATATTTTATATCTCTAATTGATATAATATCACAAAGTAAACGAATATAAATATAATTAAATCAATTAAATGATTTTTTATAAATCGATAAATAAAAAGTTAATTTTATCGTTCTTTAAACCTAAACTAACTTTCATTTAATTTTATGGATGTACACGTCACTAAAAGTTGATACGAAAATTATTCAAAAAAAAGTTGATGAAAGTAAAAACTAAATAATAGAAACAAAAATTTATGACATTGGAGGTGGGCTAAGATCAAGTACCTTTTGTCCTCGTCTAATCTTAATAGCTTTAAATAAGATTAAAATTTTAAATTTTTATATTATAAATAAAAAATTAAGTTAATAATAATATTTTATAATAAATTATATAACATTAAATATGAAATAATGTATTAAATTTAAATAATTATTAGAAAAAAACTTTAAAACTTTCTAAATACTATAGGATGCGAGAGTATCATACATTTTTAAAGTGAATATTATACAAATAATACATTTTTTATCTTTTTAATTCTAAATATTTTACATTATAATTGTTTGGCATTATATAATTATTAGTTGTATCGAATGTTACTCTCTCTTCTCTTTTAATAAAAAGTATCGAATGTTACTCTCTCTTCTCTTTTAATAAAAAACTAAGTACAAATAATTGTAAGATATATTTATATTGCCATATTATACGTTGATATGAGCACGATTAGTTATAAATTAATTACAAAATTATATTTTATTTTAGTTTTATCATCGATAGTGATTTTATATAGATACAGGGACGGAACTAGGATTCAAAACTGGGAGGGGTAAAATCTATTAAACTTTTAAATTTAAAAGTTGAAAGGGACAAAAATCTTTATTTAAATAATATTTAAACTAAAAAGAATTAAAAATACAATTACACCAAAAAAATTTAGGAGAGGCACCAACCCCTCTCACACTATACACAGTTTCGCCTCTGTGTAGATATATGGTCATTAGATGTTTGTTTAGCTAAGTCTAACGATACAAGATTTATAATATTAATTTGTTATCGTTCGTTTTGTGATAAGTGTTCATTCGTTGTAATTTCTTAACGCATGACGACAGAGATTAACAGTTACTAACAAAATTTATCTTTTGTGTTAATTTTTATACTAAAATATAACAATGATAAAGTTAAGATTTAATATTTAAAAAAATAATAATGATCTATTAAATTTTAAAATTTAAAAAATAAAAAAATGAAAATCTTTATTTAATTATTAAAATTTAAATTAAAAACTAAAAATATAATTATACCCTAACCTTTGCACTGCTTATCACGTGTCTACTTTAAGTTTCTTCAATCCTCTTTGTTCTCTGGTATAGTTTTCTGAATTGGAAATCAGGCCTGGGCCTTGCATGATTGTACTTTGCTTTTCGGCCCTTTTGACTGAGCCCAAAACAATACGAGGATGGATAATACTAATATAATGATTGAACGATTAATATCTAATAATTAAAAATATTAATTAAAATAGATATTACTGTAATCATTATTGTTGATTAAAAAATGTTTGGACACATAAATAAAATATAAAATACTTTAAACATTTATTATATATTTAAGTTTTTTATTATTATTTCATTGATCTCTTTAAACTTCAATCCTGCGGCTATAGGATTCAATTCTCATGACCCTACTCTATATCACACTACAGCCTATAATTTTCAAATTTTCACCCATTAAAAATGTTGACCCAATCAGTAAGAAAGGTCATCGCGGAAATTTCTCTTTATTTTACAGTTGCACGTGTTTTACCGTCTCATCAGTCTTCGCGTATAGCACAATCGCGCACCATCGTTTCCCATACCTCTCGATCTTTGATTTTAGTTGAATTTAACTTCTTAAACTAGTTTTTTACTCAAAAATTTTTTAAAATATTTAAAAATACTAAACAAAAAGATAAGATTTGGGTGTAAATTTTTTATTTTTTTAACTAATTTCTCAAAATATGATTTAAAAAAAACTATTTTTTTTAATTTTTATAAAACTTTGATTTAAGATCAAACTAAAATTTTTCAACACAACAAAAATTAAAGCCTCAATCTCTCGGTCCACAATTCCAACGTGTTTACCGCTCAATTCGTGGTTTAGTGCCTTCACCGTTTTCAAGCATCACATGATATCACTACATAACGTGTGCTTAAGTAAATACAATGACGTCATCGTATGAGCTACGAAAAAGCTGAAAATTTCAAAACATTTATAATAGATTTCCCAAACTTACTTCATTATTGAATATGAGAAAAAGATTTCCCAAACTATTGAATATGGGTTTTTATTTTCAGAAATATTAAAGAATGAATAATAAAGATGAAGTCGGATTTTTAGATGCCGACTTTGAACAGTGTTTCAAAGACTACTCTGCATACCCACGTAAAAACCCTCAAAGTCGGCACCTCTTGTTGCTGTTTTTTTTGTTGCACTGTTCAAAGTCGGCATCTAAAAGATTCGACTTCACTTTCAATGTTCTTTCTTCAATATTTCTGAAAATAAAAACCCATGTTCAATAGTTTAGGAAATCTTTTTCACATGTTCAATATTAAAGTAAATTTGCCTTTATAATAATAATTAGAATTAGGACGTTTAAAGATTTTGAGTTTTATGCGATTTATAAAAATATAATGCTTAAAAATAATTGTCTTTTATAAGGTCTACCGTCACTCTTATTGTTATTGTCCAAAGTATATTAATTCTACAAATATAATAGTAATATAAACAATCAATAAGATTATATAATCAATTATCACGTTTAGAAAATAATTATAACGTTTTAATGGTTATAATTTATTTTTTTTAGAAAATTTTTAAATTTTTTATAATTAATTTTGATATTAATTTATTTAATAAATATAGTTTATCAAAATTTTAAGGACCATCTTTTTTAAAAAAATTGTGCGATCATTTTTATTACACATATTCATAACCTATTAGTTAAAATATAAATATAAATTTAAAAATACTCATACACAATAAGATTTAACCACAACTAAAAGCATAATCAATTTTAAAATATAGATCGTTTAAATCAACCTTTATCAGTGATCTAGAGCCGCTTTGATCTCTAATAATAAATTTTAAAATCTAGATATTAATTAATTTTATAATTTTGCATTTTTAATAAATAAAACCACATTAAAGTATGACTTTGCTTTTTAGTCTTGCGTATAAGAAAACAATCACCCACCCACCCCACTCTCAAAATCACAGCAAATTCCTTTTATTTTTCTGAAAAATTCTGTTTTGGTTAAGATTATTTGGAGTTTATTTATTGATTCATTAGAAGGAAAATAAAAAGGGGAGCTTATTTTTGGAATTAGCTTCAGCACCATGGAGAAAGATAAGAGAAGAAGGAGCGAAAAGGAACGGACAGAGGGAGTAATAATGGAGGCAAAGAAGAAGAAGGTTAAAAGGAAGGAGGAGGAGAAAGCGGCCGTCGCCAGTGAGGAAGAGGTGGAGGAGTTTTTTGCTATATTGCGGAGGATGAAAACGGTGGTTACATATTTCAACAAAGGTAGCGGAGCTGGAGGAGAAGGGTGGAGAGCGGCGGCGGTTGAGGCTGAGAAAACGGTTATGACGGCTGACGACGACGACGTTGACGTAGACACCGCCAAGGATGTGATCGATAACAACAATAATAGTATTAATAATAACAATAGAAGGCAAGCCATGGCGGAAAGTGGCGTTTTGGATTTGAACGAAGCGCCGGAGGTGGAGGAAGAAGAGGCGGCGGCGATTAGCATCTGATCTTGAAAACCGTTGCCAAAAGGTGGAGGTTTGAATTCCGTATGTAAGTCTGTTCGGGATTTTGGTGTGTGTGATGAACGTTCATACTTTTTAACTAATTTTATTTACGTCAATATTTAGTGCGTAATTCCCCAAAATCTATTTGTATTTTAGAGCACTGATAATTTAAAAAATATTCTAATTAAATTTTTGTACTTTTTTAAAAATATTAAATTATTGTTTTAAGATCATTTTAGTTATAATTTATTAAATTAAACATTATTTTCTTATTTATTTTTTCTAATTTTTTAATTTAAAATTTTATAAGTATAGTGGATGGATGATTTTTTGTATTAAAGGAATAAATAATGGTCATAAGTTATGTATATTATTTGTTGATGAGTTGGTATTTTATTAAATTACATTGATTTTGTATGATGATAAGTGTAATGTTTATTAATATTTTAGATTATTATAATACATTTATAGTTTTTTTTCATCAAACATATTAATTAATTAATTTAAATATCAATTAATATTATCTGACAGTAGATTAAAATTGTTTATAGAATTAAAAACTTCGTCGTTAATAGATTAAATAATCTTTATGTATGTAAATTCTTACTGTAGATTTATTTTTATATGTTATTGTTTTTTATAAGTGAATATTTTTGTATGTGTTGACATTCATTCATCAAATTTGTGATGTATTATATTTTTTTAGAAGAAAAAATATATGATTTTTTTATTATACATTGATTTAACATTTATTTTTTATGTTTGATTTGCATCAATTAATTACGATTTGAATTTCTTCAGTTTTAAAGTTTTACGTTATATTTATATATTTAAATCATATTTATATGAGATAAAGATTACTGAATAATAAAAAATAAACTAATAAGGATAAGTCCAAATAGTAAATAATTTAATTCGGTTCAAACAATTCTCGATTTTAAGGTATTATATATGTAAAAATAAATTATTACGAGACCCACGATATTAAAATAAACAGAAATGAATCTAAAATTACACATAAAAAAGTGCAAACTATAAAAAAAGTATATTAAAAAAGTTAAAAAATATATAATTAGATTATTAGTAAAAATATAAAAATATATATAATATATTTGGTGCATGAACCATAACCCAAATACCCAATCCAATAAATATAAAACATGAACCATTAATGAAAATTCAAAACCCAAACCCAATAACCAAATATGACATAAATAGTAATAACCCAATACCCTCCTTCACTCTTTGGAACATGCATTACACGTGACTTTGTTTATACACGTCATTATTTTTATTTTTAATGAGGTTTATATCATAAATAAATATTTAAATTATATTATTATTTTTATTATCTAAAATATTTTATTACCATATATGAAACCGGTTTACGATTCGATTCATCGTATTTTCTGATTTATTTTTTGAATTGATTTAATTCGTGACATCAAATCGAATCTAAAGTAGATAAACGTTGAAAGAGGTGTTCACCGTCCACCGACAGCAACCGTAATAACAAGAACTAACTTTATCCCCATGTTTTTCGTTGAACTCACACACAGTGTGTGGACGCATTAAGTTGTTGGAAGTCCCTATCGTTTTTAACACTCATCTACAGACAAAATCCCTCACGAGGTTTACATTGAAAAAAGGATTTAGGGTTTAATGGAGACAGGACTCAAAAAGATAATGGTGGTCAACATTTTTGTGTGTTTAACACATGCAACGTGGAATTATCAAAATTAATATGTGATTCGTGTCATTTAAAATAGTTTGTTATCTTCCAGTTCTGCACCGTCATATTAAATTTAGATAGATAATTTGTGTTTGTTGATAAATCTTTTAATAATTTTGATGATTTTTAATAATTTAATTTATTTATATGATTTGTTCACCGATATAATTAAATTTATTTATGTTTATATTTTGTGTTAGTCTTGATTAATTTTTTTAATTTTTTTAATTATGATTTAAAATGTTTAGTTTATTATGTTAATATTAAAAAACTATCAATATTATATATTTAATTTATAGTAATAATTGTAATTATTATACTTCAATTGTTTTAAATGATATTTATTTTAATTCATGGTCGGTAAACTTTAATTTATATTTTATAAATATAAAGGATATATATATATATTTATATAATTATAATGTATATAAAAATAAATATAGTTAATTGATTAATTAAATTATTTATTTTTATTTTTTATATTTTTTAATTATAAAATTTGAATTTATTATGAATATTTTTTGAAATATTCTTTTTAATCTTTAAATACGATTAAAATTAGATTTATTGCTCTGATATTTGTTACATGAACAGATGTTATAATTCTACTTTGAATCAAATTGAACGGTTTATATTATCTCTATTAATTGTGGTTATAATTATACTATATAGTTTAAAGAAAATATCTGTAGCTATTGATAGCCTCACCTGCCCCCATCGTGAAACCCACGCACAACCAAAACCAGACACGACGGACATTTAAACTTAACCCTATTCGATTCTTTCAAAAATAAACGACCACATGTCGTGTCTCATGATACAGGAACAAACATAAAACTTTATAAAATTTGAAGATAAATTTATAAAGTTAAAAAAATAAAAAAATATTTTTTAATTAAAAATATAAATAAAATTATATATGAATTTTAAAAAAAAATCAACTCTCCTCCGTCTATCATAATCTATGTTTGTCATGGGACCTCACCTTGTAGACTTGTATACAACCTACTTCACGTATGACGTGTAATTGAATATACCCTCAACTTGGAATATCGGAACGGAAGAACCAGTACACAGGCAACAAAGGCAGTGTCTGTACACGTGAGGGATAGTCGGTAATGTCCCGTTTTCCCACGTGGTGTCCTTACGGCGGTAAACACACACGTGGCTGACGACGGTGACGATGTGTACGGTGCATGGCCATGAGCATTATATACGGATAAGATTTTAAAAGTTATTAAATGAATTATGTTTAACACGTTAATTATAATTTAATTTATTTAATCTATTCATTTTTAAATAATTACGTAATAATTATCTATTTTCAAATTACATATAAAAAATGATAATTTATACTAAAACATAAAATAAATAAATATGATAGATTAAGATTATAATGACGTATTAAATATATTTTATCTAATAATTTTTCTAGAATAATCTCAGAAACTGAGCAAAAGGTTACGGGAGTGACTCTTGCAGTCGAATGACGAGTATTTACAACTTTATACACGTCTATAAACTATATTATTAAAACTTAAATCACCTTAAAAATAATACAATTCTTTATTATTGAAATCATTTAATGAATTCTTTTCGTATGAATTATTTAAATGTTGAATTATTTTTTATTGTAGCTGAAATTACACGTGTTTTTAAAATGTAATACCCATTATAATGATAAATAAAAGATAAAAATAAATATGTAAGTAACTGCAAGAAGAAACAAGCGAAGCCCACCCCTGGATTCCCGTTCACCCATCCCACCCCCTCCTAATTCGGTGGGGTCCACTCAACGGACTTGAAATATGAAAAGTCTTGAGATTTAAATTTAGTTAATTTTTAACAGTAACTGAGAGAAGAAGAGGAAGAGGCAAAATAAAGAAAGGCAGTCCTTACCTTTTTCGCCTGCGATCTACACGCGCCTCTGTTTATCTTCAATTCAATTTAAGGAGAAAAGCAACTTTAGTCATCGAATTTAACAATTTTCCTAATTTAGTCCTTAAACTTTATTGTGTCCATATTGATCTCTTTAGTTTTTAGCTTATTTTAGTATTTTTGGTGATGTGACACGCGCTGCTAAGCTTAAGAACTAAGGTAGACCAAAACAAAAATTAGGATTAGATTGAAAAATATCAAAGTTAATGATTAATAAAGACCAAAATAAAATTTGGAGATTAATATGAGACTGAAAATTGATTTATTCTTTATTTAAATATCTGTTTTTCTTTTTTAAAAATTTTGTTTAAAAAAAGGTAAAACCAAACTCTGCCCCATGTTTGCAACTATTATATAAATACCATTCCATCTCTCTTCTTTCCCACTCAAAACGTTTTCCCGCATATTCTCCCTCTCTCACACTTTACACTTCCCTCGTCTTTTGGCTTTTCTTTTTAATTTTCTCGCTACCCAAACACTGTCTCAATAAACTAAACTAGATTTAAACAGTAAGGTTGCTTTCATAATTTTATAAAGACTTTTCCAATGGCAATAGAGGATAACCAAAGCAACAAGAGAGTTAGGGTAGAGTCTGAGGATTTTGCATTAGAGGCTAACTCGGTCCCCAATTCAAAACTGCCTCGACTCGACTCTGGAAATACGGGATCAAACTCACCTGAGGTTACTCACGTGGAACCAGACCCTGATGACGGAGACATTCAGTCGCCGGAGGCAAAGCGTATCCCGGAAGAGCTGCTTAGCATCCTGGACGATTCCGATCCGGTCAATGATCCTGATCCAGAGATTCACGGGCTCGACTTAGTTATCAAAAGCTTCGAAGAAGAGATCATGGTCCCCAATCCAGCTCCGATTCCGGTAACGAAATCGGGCTCCGACGAGGCGCTGCCGGAGCTAGGGTTTCTCTTAGAACTTCCTGATTTTTCGTTTGTCGAGGAGGAACAGCCATTTGCGAACGTTGGTGCGGA
Organism: Abelmoschus esculentus; assembly: GCA_035048815.1. NCBI lineage: Eukaryota > Viridiplantae > Streptophyta > Magnoliopsida > Malvales > Malvaceae > Abelmoschus > Abelmoschus esculentus. The sequence goes on from JAUCBN010000004.1 coordinate 491,127, forward strand.
GGAAGGTGTAGGGCTAGGTGCCGTTGGATTTCCCGAAACGATGGGGTATGAGTTTCCGATGCCGAGTTACGAGTCTTTCGAGTTTGGAGTCGGCGGTAACTCGGATATCAATAGCAGCAGCAATAATAGCCACAGTAATAGCGGTGATTTTGTGGCGTTGGGAGGGTTATTCGATACAGCAGCGGATATATCGGACTTGACGTGGCGGCCTGAATCGCTTTCCGCTTTGTAGATGAAAAATAGAGAGATTCAAGAGATTTCGGTGCCGTTTCTTATGGTCTCTTTTTGTAGATTCAAGAGATTCGAATTATGTAATTAGTCGTGTATAATTACATTACACGTCCATAAATTATAATTTATTTTAAATTAATTTCTGAACTTTAATACTTAATTTTATTTTCAAATATTTTAATTTTATTATTAAACAATTATAATTATTCTAAATTAATTCTTAAAATATTTTAAATTTAAATTTTATTTTTAAAGTATTAATTATATTATATTATCAAAATAATATTTACACGTCGGTTAATGATTTTTATGATAACTTTATTAATATAAAATATAATTAGTATATATTAATCATTAAAAAAATAATTTAAAAATAAAATTTAAATTCGTAAAGATTAAATTAAAATAAGAATCATAAAAATAATTTATTAGCCTATTTATTAATAATGATGATATAATTAAAATATTTTAAAATGAAAAAATAAGATCATAAAATGGCTCATGAAGAGCGAAATAAGGAGAGTCAAACATGAATAAAACTCGCATAATATTATTCCATTCGACTAATCACTTAATCTCATATATTTACCATACACGTATATAGATAAATTATCAAATTTTAAAATTTTAAAAATAACACCAATCGTCTTATGAAAATCAAGCATATCAATATTTTTAATACAATAATCAAGGGGTTTGTCTAATAATTTAAAATATTATATTTTAAATAAAAATTATATAATTTTTATTATATTATATATAAGACCAATTAATTAAATATATCAATCATATAATTTCATGAGAATACATATTTTCTCTTTTCACATCATTTCTAAATCCGAAATTAACGTGGTTATTTTATTTTATGGGTTATTTATCTGAGTAAAAAAAACAAATATACTAGGTGAAAAGAGCTTTAGTATGTCGAGATAATTACATAGAAATTAAATCACAAAAAGCTCTAATCTTCTAAGATCGACCCCTCTTTGCCCGCTTTTACATATCAGATCGAGCCTCGAGCAAATCCTCGAAAGGTACCATTTTCTTCTTCCTTTTTCTTTTTCCACTGGAAAGGTATGTTATTCTCGGAATTACAGATCTCCTCTCCGAACGTCTTCAGTTTTAGTCGATTTAGGTTACGAAAGATTTTGCATGTCCTATTTGAATTAGTACGGGTTTAATTAAATAGTCTTCCCATTTATTAGGATCCTGTTTAATCCATATTTGTTATGATTTAGTACGGGTTTAATTAAATTGTTGTTCGGATTTTACTGTGATTTCTGTTTTTATTCCCTACCCACCCCAAAAAATTGATGTCTGAAATAGAATTAAATGATTGTTTTGAGTTTATTGGTATATTTGCAGGTGTAAGATCTTTTGAGTTAACATGGCAATGATCGATGAGCATTTGTATCCCATTGCGGTGTTGATCGATGAGCTAAAGAATGAAGACATTCAGCTTCGTTTGAACTCAATCCGTAAGCTCTCTACGATTGCTCGTGCCCTTGGGGAAGAAAGGACTCGAAAGGAACTGATCCCGTTTCTTAGTGAGAACAATGATGATGATGATGAAGTTCTCCTTGCTATGGCAGAAGAATTGGGAGTTTTCATTCCTTATGTTGGAGGTGTGGAATTTGCTAATGTTTTGCTGCCTCCATTGGAGACTCTTTGCATTGTTGAGGAAACATGTGTGAGGGATAAGGCTGTTGAGTCTTTGTGTCGAATTGGTGCTCAGATGAGGGAGCAGGATTCGGTTGAGTTCTTTATTCCAATGTTGAAGGTTGGTTTCTGCTTTATGTGTTTTTCTTTATTTTTACCTGAAAAGTGTGTATATAATTTAGATAGTTTTACATGTTTATTGAGATACAAATTAAGAAGTTGAATTTCATAGTGTGGGTGCACGAGATAGTTTTACATGCGTATGGTGAAAAGATTGTTGGTGGAAGAAAGCTTTCACTTATAATGCTTGAAATTGCTATAAACCAGAGTGGACGAAAGAACCCCTGAATCTTGTGTTTCGTGTTTCAAAATTAGTAATCTTTCTGTCTTTGACATCTGATGTGTATGTTTTGCTGCTTTGCCTTGTTGTCATTTGGATAATTGTACACTTTGATATGAATATTCCTAAGCCTAGTGACCAGTTAGTGGTGTTATCCTTAACGTGCACTAAAATTTTTTAGCTGCATTCCTTACTATACTTGGTATCGTTTTAGCTAACTAAAATAAATTGAATGGGTTGTCTTAAACATACAGAGATTGGCTGCTGGTGAGTGGTTTACAGCTCGAGTTTCCTCTTGTGGATTGTTTCATATTGCATACCCAAGTGCCCCAGAGGCACTGAAGACTGAATTAAGAACAATATATGGTCAGCTTTGCCAAGATGACATGCCCATGGTCAGGAGATCTGCTGCAACAAATCTTGGAAAATTTGCTGCTACTGTAGAAGCACCTCATTTAAAGGTGGATGTAATGTCTATGTTCAATGATTTGACACGGGATGGTATGTAGAATGCCTAGTTTATCTCTTTTGCTTCATTATGATCACTTGTGTTGCTGATAATTCGTTTTCAAACATATGCTTTAAAGTACGTACACAGATAAAATAGCAGGATAAGTGATTTGATTTAAACAATCCTGGTCAGTAATCATAAGGATAGTGTTTGCAGCCTTGTGGTGTTCTTCCTTTTAGAGTCTAGAGGGGATGGATTTAAATTTAAACTTGAATTGGGAAAAGGGTTGCGTGTTGTTCCTTTCTACTTCCAACCTTTATTTTTTGTATTGAAAATTTCGAAGATTGCATTTTGGGAATCTTCAACTTCACCCTTTTATCTCTTCCCTTCTATTTCTGACATTCAATTTTTGTTGCTCATGTGCAAGAGTCATAGACGGCCACCCAAAAACAATAGATCAACAGATACTTGAGCTGTTCTCACAGGAGCTACCTATAACCTTTTTTTTTATTCTTTCAATCTTTTCAAAGAATCTGTGGATTTTATCTGGTGTTTCATGTATAAAAGCATAACTGCATAACTGAGGCTGATTAATCTCTTTATGCGAATTTGACCTTATTTATAAATGAAAGAATAAATGGATTCCTACCTATGACCATTTGTTCATATTCTGCATATTTTAGTTTTTTATTATTGTTTTGAGTTCATAATTTGTAACAGAGTCTGAAATGCTTATTTGCTCCAATCTTTTGTCCCTGCAGATCAAGATTCTGTGCGATTGCTAGCCGTTGAGGGATGTGCAGCTCTTGGAAAGTTGTTGGAACCCCAAGATTGCGTGTCTCACATTCTCCCAGTCATAGTTAGTTTCTCACAGGTAGACCATGTATCATGAATGTTGATTGTTTTACTAATATGTTTGGTTCACTCTACTAGAAATTGATTAACCTCTAAGCTTAAGTTTTGTTTTTATTTGTTAATGTGGAGAATATATCTTGTGTAGGTGTTTGATGAAAATATTTCACATGGTTTCTGGTTAATTTTAAATCAATTTTTATTGCCTTTTGAAGTGATATGTGATGGATGTTATCGTTCCATTTAATTATTTTCCCCCTCCCCGTTCTTTTTTTCTCCATTCTTAAATATGGTAATTTATAGCTTTGAGTTATTTTTAATGGTATTACTATTGCTTGCTTCTAGGACAAGTCTTGGCGTGTCCGATATATGGTGGCAAATCAGTTGTATGAGCTGTGTGAAGCTGTTGGTCCTGAGCCTACTAGGTAAGCCCTACAATCTTGTGGCATGAACTGTTACATTTTCTGCTGGCCTGGCATCTATTGTTACACCTCTTTTCTGCCATTTTACCTTGTTCCCATTCCCATTGATCTCTATTGATGAATTTCCTTGTTTCCTCTCTATTTAACTAGAAATCCATAGAATTGGCATAGGCTAGTTATCATGCTTTACCCTACAAAACTGATTTATTTAAATTACTTTTAGTGAATGTTTTTCGATGTGCATATCAACTACAATCAAATGATATTGTAAGTTTTACTTGTTTAGGTCGGATCTGGTGCCTTCGTATGTTCGCCTACTTCGTGATAATGAAGCTGAAGTGCGGATAGCCGCCGCCGGAAAAGTAACTAAGTTTTGCAAAATTCTGAATTCAGAATTAGCAATTCAGAACATTCTTCCTTGTGTTAAGGTAAAAATGCTTATGGAATACTTTGACAAGTTCATCCAAGTTTTCACTTCATTTGTAGTGGTAATATAATTTTTCCACGCTTTCTATGTTCTGATTTAGTTATTGTTGCCTGCTGTAGGAACTATCAACTGATTCATCCCAGCATGTTCGTTCTGCTTTGGCTTCAGTTATAATGGGAATAGCACCCGTTTTAGGGAAGGTAAAAACAGTCATTTTTTGTGCTCAGACAGTCCACTTCTATGAAATTCATTTTTTGGGGTGTATTATAGGTTTCATGATGTTTTCTGGTATGTTTCTCTCTATAATGCAATAACGTTATCTCGTTGATGGTTGTAGGATGCGACCATAGAGCAATTGCTTCCTATATTTCTTTCCCTTTTGAAAGATGAATTTCCGGATGTCCGGCTGAATATCATTAGCAAGCTTGATCAAGTCAACCAGGTAGGACATAATTTAAGATTTTGTTAAGAACGGTTTCAACGGATTTTTTATTTTCAAACTGTTAGCTTGGCAACTGATTTGGGTTGAATGGTTCTTATATTTTCTTAGTTTTACTGAGAAGTGAAAGGAAACCTGTGACTGAATTAACTGATAAATAACTCTCTGAGGTTTGGACTAATAGTGTGTTATGAATCTTTAGTTTTGGTAAAAGTGAGAGCAGTAAGGCTGCAAAACCTAGGATCTTCAACCTAACCATACACAAGAGCTAAGTTGGAGTGACATTGTGTCACTATATTACTATATTGATAATATTGACTGGCACTTATCTTGTTTCATTATTTCTCGTCTCAATATTTTAATAATTTGTTTTTAAGGGATGGTTGGAAGTGCTACTAGCTAGGGGGAATGTTGGTATCTCTCTCATATAGTCGAATGCCTCATATTGTTAACATTGCCTATCATTGCAGGTAATTGGAATTGATCTACTGTCCCAGTCCCTATTGCCAGCAATTGTGGAGCTTGCAGAGGACAAGCACTGGAGGGTTCGGCTTGCAATAATAGAATACATACCTTTATTGGCAAGCCAGTTGGGTGTTGGCTTTTTTGATGACAAACTTGGCGCACTCTGCATGCAATGGTTAAAAGATAAGGTGCAATAGAGTCTATGTGCCTGTTTCTTTTACAATTCTATTCCTATTCAACGGTCTCTTGTTGAAGAGTTGAAATAATCGATATTAAATAGGAACTTATTACAGGATAGAATTTGCTAACTTCGTTGTTTGTAATTGTAGGTTTATTCCATCCGTGATGCTGCTGCAAATAATGTGAAGCGCCTAGCAGAAGAATTTGGACCAGAATGGGCAATGCAGCACATAGTTCCACAGGTCAGTCTGCTTATGCTAACAATAATTATATTCTAGTTTCTCTTTTAATACATATAAGTAAGAAAAAAAGGAGGTATCAGAAGATGATGTCTGGCTCAATAATACGTCTTTTCTCGAATATCTATTTACAGGTTTTGGACATGATAAACAACCCACATTATCTATATCGGATGACCATTCTGCATGCAATTTCTCTACTTGCCCCTGTTATGGGCGCAGAAATTACTTGTTCAAAGCTTCTCCCTGTGGTTATTAATGCTTCAAAAGATAGGTAAAGCTGATACGAGTTTGAGTCGAAACCATTTATTCGAATTCTTTGACATCAATTATGATACTAAAAATTCCATTATCACAGGGTAGCAAACATCAAATTTAACGTGGCCAAGGTGCTGCAGTCGGTTATCCCTATTGTCGATCCGTCCGTAAGTAAATTTATATAGTGTGTATGAAGTTTGGTATCGTTTACATGATTTTTGAATGATAAATACGAAGTTACAAACAGGTAGTGGAAAATACAATCCGTCCATGTCTAGTTGAACTCAGCGAGGATCCAGACGTTGATGTCAGATTTTTCGCCACTCAAGCCTTACAATCATGTGATCAACTCAGCATGATGTCTAGCTAGAACCCTAGATTGATTATATCTCGTCTGGTTCTTCCCCTTTGTTAACCTTCGTTTATGTTTTTATTTTTCCCTTTTGTTAATCGACTTTGTTTACCCTTTTAAATTCTAAAACTCAGTTGCAATATAGATACGTAATTGTCTTAATATTCAAAGTTTGTAAAACAGTTAAACGTGGCAGTTCGAGATTTTAGAGTTCACTTTTGCGATAATTCATGGGTAGTTCAATGGATAATTACTTGTAATTTTTTCAGATTTTATTTGCGCCGCTACCACCACCGGCTGTCGCTGCCACCACCATATGCCACCCAACCTCAACCAGTTCTGGCGGCCACCAAACTAAATGAATGGTCTACCGGCCTCGTATTAAATGTCAATTAGAATTTATTTTTATTTTTATTTTTAAATAAATATTGATTAATAAATATTTAAAAAATATAAAATCTAAATTAATATTTAATATAAAACTGACGCTAAATTAATTAAACGGTAGACATTGATCATTGATTAAAATGTGCAATCAATGACCTCAACATATCCTTTATGGTTTCACGTTCATATAAAATTTACATTATCAAAATTGATTGAAAATGATTTTCTTTTAATACATTAATATTTTATTTTCTATTTCTTTTAATTCGGATTTGAAGATAAATAATGGTTACATTCATCATTTTAACATAAATATTCTTATTTTCTCACGACAACATATTCATATAGTATATTTCTGTTTCATGCAATTAATATGAACCGTTAATTAGAAGATAGAGACTAAATATCAAGTTTAAGTATAGTAGAAGGACCAAAAATATAATTTAACCCATTGCTATATCTCATTAATAAATTTAACTATTTTTAAAAATTATATTTATTAATTCCTTAAGGGCTATTTTACCGTTATTTCTTTTTAAAAATTCAAATATTAATATATTAAATGCCATCTAAATTATGAATTCGACCACTAAGCTTTACCCGCGTAATAAGTAAGGCTGAAAATTACAAAGGAAGAGTAGAATGCAACAAATTAACTACCGCAACAGAAATCTATTTATTTTGAAAGAAGCCTTTCATTTTTCAATTCCAAGGTTTCTCAGATCGAACAGTAATCCAAATCTCTTTAAATCTTCCTCTTCTATGATCGATTTGATCATAACTCTAAAAGGAAATTCAAATCCTGAGAATCCGTTTTTCAACCAACGCTAGAACGGATCCGAATTCCTCGAGATGGATGCTCCACAAGGTGGATCCGATCGCGATGAATTCAGTCCTTCCTCGTCTCCTGTCTCCGTTATCTCTAGTTTCTGGAAAGGTATTAATCGATTTTAGCTGCATTGAAGAATTGTTCTGATTTTTTCTTCTTCTTTTTAGTGTTGATTTTGTTTGGCGAGCTGGTTTTTATCGATTTTGGAAGTTGCTCTATTTGTTTGTTAGCTGATTACTATTGGAGTGATATTTAGATGATAAACTGCATTTTGTTTTTCTTTTTGTTGAAGTTATTAGTTGATTTCAGTTGATTTCTCCTATTTTCTTCACCATGCACCTCCTGGGAATTAAAATTTGTTAACTATATTACACTTCTTCATTAGTTGTAAGCATCATCATCTTCTGCATTGAAGATTACTCCAAAGAAGATGATTAGGAGAAGAATTTTAAATATGATTACTAATATCTAATCAGAAATTGCTAAGAATATAGTTCTTACTGAATTCTATGCTTATACTATTTTTAGCTTCACATTATGTATATTGCCTTTTTTTGTTACCCTTAAATCACTTATACGCCCAAATTATATTACTAATAACTTTTATTCATGTACGTTATATGTAAGTATCACTACGTGCTAGTATAATCAAATAGAAAAATGATCATCCATGGGGATGTGTATGGTTTCCTTTCTTTTCCCTCCCTTTTGTAGAATTTGATTTGGAAAAGGAGAAAGGTGTGCTTGACGAACAAGGACTCCGAATAGCTGAAAATCAAGAAAGCAGCCAGAAGAACAGGCGGAAGCTTGCTGAGAGTACAAGAGGTATTTTTTCTTTTCTTTTTCTCTTATATGTGTGTATTAATCAAAACACTTCTTGCAGGTTTCTGAACAATAATTTAGAGTAGCCTCTTGGTGCTATATGTTTCTAAAGTTAACACTTCTGGTTATTCTTTTTAATCAAAGAAATGTTCATCATAGGCAAAACAGCAAGGTTTTCGACTTTTTTTCTGGGTCCGGTTACTGTGGAGAAAAAGTAAGAAAAGAAGATTCGAGGGAATAATGAAATTTATAGAGGAAAACCAATAGAGATATTTTCTTTTTACCTCTTCCCCTTTTTCCTATCCTCCATGCTCATAGCCTCATACATTACCATGTGTTAGCAATCTATATAGAGAAATGTCCTTTCGATAATCAGTATTTGTCATGTTAACAGAGTTCAAGAAAGCTTCAGCAGAGGAAAAGTTAAGTTTATTTAATTCATTGCTTAAGGGCTACCAAGAAGAAGTTGATAATCTTACCAGGAGAGCAAAATTTGGTGAGAACGCTTTTCTAAACATCTACCAAAAGCTTTATGAGGCTCCTGATCCTTATCCTACTCTTGCTTCAATTGCTGTAAGTATTAACTCTGATCGTTAGGTAATTCTTTAGAATAAGATCATTATAACTTTTGCAATCTATCAGTTTGTCAGCAGCAATGTCACTTGCTTTTATATGACAACAGTATTTAGGATCACCTATCATCATTCTGTATGTTCAACTTGGGGAAAATGTCCAGAGCACTTAAAGTATAACATGTTATCATTTTTGAACATTTTTGAATTTTAACTGGGAAAAAAATGTTGTGATACGTAAAAGTATGTATGCTGGTAATATCTTAGATGGAAACTCTAAAAATATTGACAAGGCAGAAATCATTGAAGTTACTCTCTTCAACACCCCTCCGCTCTTTCAAGAAAAACTATACTTTTTTATGCAATTGTTGATTACTATAAGCATGTTTTTCTAATTGAAATCAAACATTCCATGCAGGGGCAAGATCTAAAAATTTCTGAGCTTGAATCTGAGAACCGAGAGATGAAAATTGAGCTGGAAGAGTTCAGAACAGAAGCAATGCACTTAAAAAATCAGCAGGCAACAATAAGAAGACTTGAAGAGCGGAACCGCCTAATAGAGCAACAGGTTAACTATGCTTTGTTTTCTTTGCTAATAATAATGCAACTTTATTAATGATGTGTTGTGTTTATGACATGATATGCCCGTTTTCACTTGTAAAAGATGAGAAGAAAGGCTTATAGCTAGTATATTTCCTTTATTGTCAGTATCTAGATGTAGTTCCTTTTCCTTTAGTAATGATCTTGCTCTTTTGACTCGGGAGAAATATAGAAATTAATCTATTGCGTATGGAATCTATTATAATATCTATCGTAATTATAGAAGAATTGAATTTCTTATACAATCATAAATGTGTTTTACAATGTATGCCAAAGAACTTCACTAACTCACTTAATGCTTACTTCTAGTCAGTTCAATGATTGAGTTCATTATAGAAATTTGTTTCAGCAATGTTCTGTAATACTACCGACATCAGTTACGGCGAGTTAAACATTGTCAGTCATTTTCCTCCCAGAACTTTTCGTCTTTGTTCTTTCTCCCCTCAAATATTTTTATTTCTGAACTAGACAACTGAGGGTTAAATATGGGTCATGCATTCAGATGGAGGAAAAAGTGAAAGAAATTGTTGAGATGAAGCAACGCAGTTTGGCAGAAGAGAACCAGAAAACTCTACAAGTCTTAAAGGACAGGTGTATATTTGCGCCAAGTGGTGTAGTTAGATATGCCTATCTATTTCTGAAACAGTTCTTTGACTTCTTTTATCATATTCCCAGATGTTAAAATTATCAACTTCATGTAGGGAGCAATCTTTGCAAGATCAGTTACGGCTAGCTCAAGAAAGTGTAACAAATATGCAAAAGCTGCATGAACTTGCACAAAGTCAGTTGTTTGAACTTCGTGCTCAGTCAGGTTATTGACTCCATTAATTGTCAAAAAAACATTATTCTCATTTGTTTTGTTAAGTATTCCCTCATTTCTAAGAATATATCCGTTTCTTCTAGTGTCTTATATTGTCTTAACAATACAGAGGAAGACAGGGCAGCGAAGCAATCCGAGGTCAACATTCTGATGGATGAAGTAGAGCGTGCCCAAGCACGGCTTCTTAGTCTGGAGAGAGACAAGGTGAATTAGACATGATATTTTAGCTTATTTTGTCGCCATGAATTTTTTCATTTAATATCTTGATTCGCCAAATATAAGATCAGAGGAGAGATAGTTGCATATGGCAGTCAACACTTCCATAGTTGTAAATAAATAATCATAGCTGTCTTTCTTCAAGTTGAAACTATCTGGCTTGCTATCAAACCCTATAATTATTATTTTATTAAAGACTTTAATATATGTATTGTACTGCTTATAAAAGAATCCTTGCACTTAGAGAAACCTAGCAATTCACGCTTGCATTAATTATTCTGATATATGCACTATGGTGGATGCTACAAACTTAGCCATTGCCTCGTATTAAGACTTAGTATGAATTAAAATATGTGATTTTTGTTTCTTTTGGTTTGTTGGCATTGGATGATCTATAGGGGCTCCTGCGGTCCCAATTTCAGTCAGCAAATGAAGAGTCTGAAAACAAGAGAAGGTAAAATACGGCAATACCATCTATGCAAAAGTGCACTCTCTCTTTCCTGCTACTATATTTTATTGGATAAATTAGTGAAACATGTACCAATGTCTAGATTAATTGATAGGTTTAATATCTTATATTTGATTTCATTTTTCTTTTATTTTCTTAGAAGAACATTTCACACATCTTGTTAAAGTATGACCCTACACAAACTCAACTGTTTGCAATCTCTACTTCTGTAAATTTGAAGTTAGTAAATTCACAAACATTGTGTGTGGAATTCAAATGTCAAATTTCCTTTCAAGGACATCATTTGACGTGAAGTAAATATGTTATTGTATGCCAATGAGATTATTTCTTCAATAATTGTTTTCCTGACTATGCATCATATCATTGCCTTCCAAACTGGTCAAAAATTGTTCTAGGTTGGTGGTTTTGCACATGAGTAATATTCCATTCTTCCATGTGTCATGTTATTTTTCTACAGTATCCATATTAACGTTTGAAATAAGTTTTTTTCCCCTCAGTTTATGTTCATTTTCTTGGGCACAGTGATACTGCATATTCGAATACTATCCTAGAAAACTCCCTAAGTTCCAAAGAGAAGATAATCTCGGAGCTGAATATGGAACTTCACAATATTGAAATCACCTTATTCAAAGAGCGAGAGAAACATGTCAATGAGATCAAGAAATTGAATTCTTTGCTCTATGAAAAGGTACAAAATTCTTGTTGCTATCTTATTCACCAATCCATGCAATATGTAATATGGCCTATCATGCTAGTCATTGGAAATTGGGTAATTATTCCCTTGTGGTTTCAATTTTGTTGCAAAACACCCTGTTGGACTTTTCTTGGTACCTGGTATCATGAGGATGAAGGCATTTTTTTCTTCGCACTCACACAGTCACTACTTGAGATAACAGAGTGAAACCATGGGGGGGTTAAATGTTAAGAGCATAACCTTATGGGCGCCTGTTTTGTGCCCTTTAGGAGTTTGTAGTCTATTCGTTCACATATAATCTCTATTTTGGTTCTGAAGATTTTACTTAATACTTTGGTAATCAAAGGGTAATGATTAGATCACATCAACTTCCAGTGAACTTGGAGGGTATTTCCATGATGCTTTATTCAATGCGTTGGAGACAGAAACTGTTATCAAAGTTAACACTTAAAAGGAAAAAAAAAATCTGTGTTGATTATATATTGGTTGAAATGAATGTTGTGATTCATAAGAAAGGGCTTTTATTCATTTTCTATTCCATCTTCTTATGTGTCTTTACTAGGATGTTGCTCTTGATGAGATGAAGAAAGAACTTCAAGTAAGGCCAACAGAAAAATTGGTTGATGATTTGCGCAAGAAAGTGAAAATTTTGCAGGTACGGACATCCTTCAAAGAGTTTCTTTCAGTTAAATATGAAGTTTCTAGTTACTCTTCACTTTTGATCATAAGCAACTTTTAGGAAGCAAGAAGCATGAGGTGAAAGCAACTGAACTTAAATCTGTTCATCACTGGCATATTTGCTTGACACTTCAAGATTAGTTTTACTCTGCTCGATGACTTGTAACCTTGGCAGTATCATGTGATTGAAGATCCTATATGATGCAATTTAAGAGTAAATAGGCAATAAGAATGTGGGAATGAGCATGTTCTTAATTTTTTTTCAATCCAGTAGTGTTTATCATGCTTTAAATTTTAACGTGTAAAAAGGTAAGGGAAGAACAAAAAAAAGAAAAATCATGTGTCTTAGTCCTTTGATTGTAGCTGTTTACAAGTGCTGCCTTATTGTATGCGACTTTATATAATTATTTATTGTTTCTTCATGCTTGATAGCATCTCAATGTATCTGCTTCTCTCATTGTTGGGAATGTAGGCCGTTGGTTATAATTCAATCGAGGCTGAAGATTGGGAAGCTGCTACTAGTGGAGAGGAGATGAGTAAAATGGAGTCTCTTCTTATTGATAAAAATAAGAAAATGGAACATGAACTCACACAATTGAAGGTATGAATTGATTTTTGGTTCTTTGTTTCCCTCATTCTTTCTCTCTGTTGTCTCCAGCAATGTTACATATGAATGTATTTTTGAGATCTTGTCTTGATCAAACTATGATAAGACAATATCTTGACATCTGTGGTTTTCAACTTGTCCTACTGAATTATTTCTTTGAAATAATTTTATAGGAGATAGATTTTGATGTTTTTATGTATTTTTATTATCATGTGCTAGCCATGATTAAGTATCTTTTACTGGTTTTCAGATCAAACTTTCCGAGAGAGTATCTTTGCTGGAAACAGCTGAAGGAAAAATAAGAGAACTCGAAGAAAAGGTTAAGGAACAACAAAAGCTGATACAGAAATTAGAAGATGATATATTGAAGGTTTGGATCGATATCTTTTGGCTTTCTGAAAATGACATTTTGACCAGCCTCATGATGTGCTTCTTACAGCATGTTATTTGAATGATTTGCATATTTGCAAATTCTATTACCCTATGAAAGATCGAAACGATCAGTTTTTTGCTTTATGTTATTCCATGGAGATAGTGATATTGGAATCGACATAACAATTCTTAGATTATAAAAGTCCACATAGTGTAGCCTTTTCTTTTTCATCTTAATCCCCACCCTCCTCTAATGCAGGGTTATAATTCAAAAGAACGGAAAAGAACTCTTTTTGATGATTGGGATGTTTCAGAGAGTGCAGGGAATGAAATTTCTGAGGTATATTTGCTCTTGTTTGTTGCTCTAAGTGTATAAATTACCAGGATGTATATTTCTATGTAGAATCTAACTTACTTTCAACGAAAACTGGAATATAACTTAAAAACATGATGTTTGTATTGTTATACTTGCACATTGTATTCGGATTATCTATTTATGTTGCATTGCATAACTCCATTATAGCTCCATGTCATTTAGGGCCTCTTTAAGAAGTCAGATTGTTCGACCTTAAAAGAAAAATTAGTTACATGTAAAGAAACAGCTTCAGCAATCATGCCCATTTAATTTTAATCAGATAATTTTAGGTTAGGAAAAAAATTGTTTCATTTGTTCTAAGCATTCATTGAGTGTGGCTTGATCTCATAGGGCCGTAATAAAATATTTATGCTGGAAAAATAATTTGACATCAAACCTAAGCATGTTTTCGAGTGAAGTAGTTCAATTTTCAGAATGGGTTTGTTCTGATTTGTTGATCCATTTCCTATTCTGGAGCAGAACACAGATCAGAAACACGTTTCCTCAGATCAAGACCAGAGCTCAATGCTGAAGGTGATATGCAACCAGCGTGATCGATTCAGGGCACGTTTGCAAGAAACTGAAGAAGTATGTTGTTTACATGTCTTCTCATACTTGCGTTTGATGTTTTATTCAATGGAATTTTATTTTATGCATTAAGATCATGGTCTCAATGTTTCATATTTTTCAGGAAATAAGGCAATTAAAGGAGAAGATAGGGGCTGTCACTACCGAACTGGAGAAATCAAAAGCTGATAATGTTAAACTTTATGGAAAGATTCGCTATATCCTGGACTATAACCAGGAGAAAGTAATTTCCAGAGGATTAAAAAAGGTACCTCCTTTCGCTACATGTCTTTTGCTTCTTGAAGCTGAATTCTTTTATTCGATTCAGTACGCACAGGATCTCGAAAGTGGTTTTACCTCAGATGTTGAATCCAAGTACAAGAAGATATACGAGGAAGCTATTAATCCCTTTGCAGCTTTCTCTAAAAAGGTCTGTAAACTTGAGCTCCTTTTATTAATATATAGTTATGTTAGATTCACGTATATCAAATCATGTAGCTTGAGTTGGAACGTAAATTTCCGAGTGGCATATCTTCTTTAAAGCACAGTAGCCTACTGTGAATGTTAAGATAGATCCAAGATAAGATGTTTATACACAACTTTGTATAAATATATTTTTACCATGAAAATAAATGAATAGTATTTTTGCAGCGCTTATATTGATCCGCAATAAAGTTGAACACTCGAGACATGCATACTCGCAGTTTTTTACCATCCATGCTAGGAATATGTGAACAATACCCAGTTAGCATTTGCATTCATGGACCATTCCAATTCAGGTCATAACCATTTTCATGTTGTTTGTATGACACCATTGAATACTCAACTTCTGTTTATAACATAGGAGAGGGATCAAAGATACAAGGAGCTGGGGTTCAGAGAAAGAATCACACTCAGCAGTGGACGTTTTGTTCTGGGAAACAAGTACGTTTTTTCTTTTATTTTCGAATTGCATTCTTAAATTGGCATGATCTTCTGTTCCCTTTTCTGCATTTCCATTTGAGTGTTTGCACAGCCACAACACATGTAAAGGTGGCAATAAGGCTGGTAGATTCAAGGCCAGTTTAGGTCCATGTCCTCTTTCGTCTTTAGGATAGTACACTCTCTATGCAGGGATGGGTGCTAGATAATAGTCGCATAAAATCCGTATAGTTTTAAAGTTTGTATCCTTTAACATAAAATCCTATGTTTGTCCATGTCTTCGAGCATCATCATACGTTTTCAGGACAGGGTAGTATTTCACGTATTAGTTTCTCAAGATATCAGAAAAGGATTATTATCCCGAGAGTTGGTTGATTGGCTAATGAATTGTCACCATTTTGCAGGTATGCTCGAACATTTGTATTCTTCTACACAATTGGTTTGCATATTCTAGTCTTTACTTGTCTATATCGAATGTCAGCTCTAAGCTACCTCAGGTCATCATTCTCCCTCTTTTGTCTTCGGACTCTGTATGTTTCCCTTTCGAATTCTCTGACTCGGAAATTGTATTTTGCTAAATGCAGCAATGGCTCCGAGGAAGCACTCATCGGAGATATAAATCTCAACCTCCCGCGCGGACTTTAGTTTCATCTACACAATACTATCTACAGTCAATATTTTTCAACATGCAAGCAATATATATGGATTAAGATCTACTTACAAAATATAAAACTTAAAAATTTATATATTTTTTATTCTTTAAATTAATTAACTAATTTTAAGTTAATCTTAGCATATTTTTTTATTAATTTAACAATCCAAAAATCACGTAAATTTTTTATTTTTTCATATTGCGTTTATGTATCTTAGCCCTATATACATATTTGAAAGAATGAACAGAAATTTCCAAAGACCCATCTTCCACTCATCATATCTTGCAAGTTGCAGTGTATGTAAACGAGCACCGTGAACATGCTAATGCTTTACTTTTACAACTTCCAACCTTTCATTTCATCTTCTTCAGTGTCATGTAATAAATGATAAATAGCTATAATGAGCATATTGGGGTATGATAGGTACTAGGTGAGACGGTCTGTCCTGCTTATAAATAATGCTGGATCGATCTTGTTGATGGGATGAGAAGGATGAGGGAGACGAGAGAGGAGTAGAGAAATGGAGTCTAGAGAGACCTCCTAGACCATTATATCTCATTATCATCTTCCACAAATCCTGCGTAATAGTTCCTTCTACTTGTAACTTTTATGTATTCCAATGCTTCCATACTCATCGATGCACATATTTTTACCAACAAAACCATAGTTATAATCACAAGGTTGTTGTATGTTGACACCAAAGATCGAACAATCACATACTTCTAGTATCTCCATTTAAGCAATGAATACAACACAACCATATATAAGATCTTTCCTATAAAAGAATTTTTTCTAATTTCCGAATGCATCGAATCAATCACATATGTGAAATAAGCAAATTACCTCAATTAGCAGGACTGCCTGGAGCAATAACTTACCCAAGTTGTTCAATTGGTTTGGCACTGTTCACATATGTTGCACTTTTATTAAAACCCTCGAGAGAGAGGATCCTCAGTGCCTCTATTCCCTGTTGAAATGTGAACTCCAACTGAAAGACAACAAGATGTAAAAACAAAACAGTTAAGATTTATTTACTTTTTCTTCTATATTGTTGTGTTTTACTTATAAACTTCTATGTACCTCTTCACGTTCTTGCTTATTGAAAGGACGAAGAACGTGGTTAATGGTATCCATCCTCCCCTGAGGCCGTCCAATACCTACAAAAGTTGTTGAACTTTAATAACCAGGAAATAAGCAGCTTAGCAGAGCATTAAGGTATCGTCTTAGTGTTCTTAGCAACCTACCGATTCTTAGACGAGGGAAATCACGGCTGCCTTTTAAACTATCTATGATGCTTCTCATCCTGGAAGAATAGGGGGGGGGGGGGGACGAAAGAAGTAAGCATCTTGCATCTGCATCTTTGGACTTTATGCTGAGGGATTAAGGATTTAAGTCATGAAATAACAAATGCTGACAAGAACATACCCATTATGTCCTCCATGTCCGCCTTTTGGAAGTAGTCTCAATTTAGCAAAAGGCAAATCCATGTCATCAAAAATCTGTCAAAGAGAACTGTCAGTGCGGCGGAAGAGGGAAAGATTAGCATCGAGTCATGCCAAAGAAAGAAAATTACCACAAGTACTTGCTTCAAAGGAATTTTGTAATATGAGACAAGGGCCCCAACCTTCACAATGTATTTGCAAAAATATGAAAAATGGCCATTAGGACTACAGTAATTTCAATCAGATGAGAATTTTAGTCTCTTGAAAACAATATATAGATCCTTTGAGATAGCTCACTTACAGACTCACCGCTTGCATTCATGAAAGTTTGCGGTTTGGCAAGCATGACTGGAACATTTCCTATAAATCCTGGAAAAAAGAGTAACCGTCTCAAATTAAATATTGCATAAGGGGACATTTTGGGTTACCTAATATAGTTAGAAAAATTAGA
Source organism: Abelmoschus esculentus (assembly GCA_035048815.1). Taxonomy (NCBI): domain Eukaryota; kingdom Viridiplantae; phylum Streptophyta; class Magnoliopsida; order Malvales; family Malvaceae; genus Abelmoschus; species Abelmoschus esculentus. The sequence continues at coordinate 508,897 of JAUCBN010000004.1, forward strand.
ACATGTTTCATTAGTAGTTTAGCTACTCAATTTTCACCGAGCTGAATATAACTTTTGCTTCGTATTTTCCATCTATCAGGCATGAACTAATTAACTTTATTCATATATTGATAAAATCTTTATATGATATTAATCCTTAACAATGCTCAGATACTATAATTTGGCACTTTGCCAAGCAAGTAGTGGAGAGGATCATTTCCCTTCCATGTAAAATAATATCTTCACCCAAAGCATTTAAAAACAAGAATAAAATTGCAAACTATTTCAGTTAATATAAATCTTTTAAATTATGAGTACTAGCTCAAATCACATATATGCTGCAAACAGACTTCTAGATATTGCAGGTTCGATAGGATCGTAATTAGACAGGTAAGAGACTATGGGTAGATTAAGAAATTAAAAGTACATAAAATTAGTTCAATTTGTATATTAACTAATTTTAAAAAGTATCTCAGAGCATTCGTCACCAAAACCATAAAATAATCAATCAAAAGCTTCAATTACAAAACAAATGGCATCTATAAATTAGTCAAAACGAAGAAAACTAGTTAGCAAGTGAACGATCCTACTAGACCAGTGCATTAAGCGATTTGATGATTATATTTAAGTATCCAGTATGAAATATACTCTTCAAAGAAACTACATACTGTCTTCAGAGTTAGAAGCACAATGCTATGATCAAATAGAATCTACTCAATCTTAAAGCAATTACTAGTCCAAGATTAGAACTTCAGAATCAATTCATGTCTAAAAGTAATCTCTTTCCTAATGAATAAACAATAAATTTCTCCCAGCAGAGTTCATTCAAGACTTTAATGCATAATAAAATTCACGAATTTAACATTGGTGAAAGTAATTCAAAGATTGAACAAAGCTAACTTCAATGTCGAAATAAAAAGAATACCTTTTCCAATCAGGGCTTTAAAGCTAGCGGTGTTAATAGAAATCCCTTCAGCCTCAGCTATAGCGTCTACCATCATAAAACCCACCTGTTATGAGAAATCAAAATAAATAATCAACAAAAATCGTCAAAAAATAAATTTGAAATAACAGAAAATCAAAAGTAGGACGAATCGATACATTGTGGCGAGTGCCATTGAATTTCTTGCCCGGATTACCGAGACCGACGATGAGCCAAAGCTTGTTAGGCGGAGACTGTGGAGACTTGTTCTCGGAAACCGACGCCGGGGAGTCCTCTTCCGTATTGGGAGGAGAAGAATTTGAATTTTTGACAGAAAAATCAGGGAATCGAGCCATTGTTCTTCTGGTTGTTGCGGAAAATTTGAAGGGGCAATAAGATTTAATGAACGGGGAATTGAAATTTAGGAATCGAAAGATTAAAATTGATGAGCTTAATTTCATCATTATATATAAATGTGTTCCTAATACTATTAAGGTTCGGATTTCTGAAAGTTGATAGGAAGAAGGGAGCAGAGAACGAAAGAGGCAGTGTTCAAGTCTACCCTTTGCCTTGCGGCTCAAGAGTCAAGAGAAGAGGTTCAAAATTCATCCTTTCCCTTTTATTTTAAATAAAACAAATGGTCAAATTCTTTTGGAGGTATCAATAATATATATTTTTATTGATTCGGTCCCTCTCCTATAATAGATTACAATTCAGTGATATGGACATTCTCTTGTTCAGTAGTAAAGCCCTGTACACTTTTCCAATTTTATATAAAAAACTGAAAATAATGATTTCACATAGGAGAGATCTGGAATGATCCAATTATAGTATAGGGGCTAATAAAAAAAATACATTGTATAAGGATCTTTTACAAATTTAACCTAAATGACTGCTAAGAAACGGAAGAATTAAGAGTATAAGGGCCTTTTGAATAATTTAGCCTAAAAAACGCCGCTGCCGGGGATCGAACCCGGGTCACCCGCGTGACAGGCGGGAATACTCACCACTATACTACAACGACAGATTGATGCCAGGAATTCCAAATTATTAAAATCATATTTTTCTTAATTGACATTTGACCCTTCATCTAAAAACCCTTGAAAAAGGGCAGCAATTGTTATTCAAGTGAAAGTTAGGACTGAGCCAGATCGAGTGAAAAAAAATGGGTATGAACTCAGTGAAATGGGGGTATGTCCGTATCATCACCGGCACCATTTTTGGCGGTATCCTTGGCTTCTACGTTATGCACCGCGTTGAGCTCAGCTACAAGGTCCTTTCTTTCGTTCTTTCTCTGGTTCTTAATTTGTTTTGATTTGTTTTATAAAGATTTTAAACTTTTGTTTTTTACTTTTAAATTTTATTTCAACAGGAGAAGATGAAGGAGAGATTGAGACGATATGAACTTGAATTGAAGAAGAGGGAGAAGCTAGAGGAGCTTGAAGATTCCTTCTAGTTCTTTGTTTTTACAGTTAAGCCTGCACACTGCTCTTTATATTTTCCTTTTTTTCTTCATGAATTAGAACATTATAAGCTGGAGAAAATTTAAATCATTATGGTTGTGTATGATTAGTGATTGTGAGTGTTGAATTTACAGGAGGGGGATGCTCAACTAGTAGAAAAGATTGCTATATTCCTACTTTTTAATGGTTTCTTTTATTTTTTTCAATGAATTTATCAGAAATATTTTTGGGTATCTCTTTTCAAATTTCAATTTATATGTCCATAATGCTAGCTTCTGACTGGTTGTACTGAACTTAATACATTAGGGATTAAAGGTTTATGCTAAAACACTGGTGTACTGAGATTTTCATTAGCTGCATGATCAAAATGTAGAAATAGATTACATTCAGGGAGGAGAAATTTCTTATTCTTTGCAATAAGGAATATAAAGGTTTTTAGAAGAATTATCTGTAATCAACAAGATTGAATTTTGTGGTTCTGTAGAGATTATCTCGATTCTTTTTTTTTGAGACTGCCAACGGTGCGGAAAAGGCGAGTTTTAACATCATTCTACTCGAACAAAACAGAGGAAAAGGATAAATGAAAACTGTGTTTATGTCTTAGGTGAATATAGGGCAATGAAAATTTTCGATTCAAGTTTGAAGTGTTTCCTTTTCGTACAGTTATTCATCGAACAATGAGTGATACATAGAATTGGGTTAATCACTGGATATGAGCTGAAACAAACAAGACTAGACATAACCATACCGCTTATTATGAATCATAGGTGAAGAGAAAGACTGTTCATGTGAGTTCTTCATTATCTTAGTTTTGTCTTTTCTCTCATGCATTATCTTATCTTTTAGCTAAACCATTAGATTAACAAGTTTTCGATCTTTAGCCATTTTCATTCTTCTTACTAGACAAAATCTCAAAGCTAAGACATTACTTGCTTTTGATTATTTTTTTTGCCTCGTGTTCTAAATTGGTTTTTGTGCCGTGGTTGAACAAATGATTATGTTGTGCAGCAAGTTAAGATGGGTTGTGCTTCTTCTTGTGGTATTCGATAGGCAAGTGAAGTTGGATTCATTAAATTTCTTGTCTGTGCAGCTTCTGTCATGCTCCACTGGTGGTGAACAGGACTGAGATGATACAACCTGATCTGTTCTCGAAAACTAGTATACCGTAGCGTTGCTGAGATGAAGTATTTTGTTAAGAATAGCTTGAGGCCTCCTTGTAATGGAGTTTTACTTCTTGGTAATGGGTTCTCTTTGGTGGATTTTGCACTAAGACATTGCCAATGCCCTTTTCTTGTTTTGTTTTTGAATGCAAAGTTGAGATTTGCTGGAATGGAAATAAGAGTGCAATAAAAGAATAATTATTATGTAGTGTTCAACACCCCTTTTTACGAGAAATTATTATATGTTCATAGTTCATCGAGTTATTTATGATCCTATCCAATGGATGAAAATAACATGTAAAAAAAAGTTGAAGATTCACCCCTCTTCTTCTTCGGCTTGCATGGCAAGCAGTGATCTACCTGATATGGGAGGAACGAAATAGGAGGCATTTCCGAGGTGTACATCGAAGTTGTATAGAATTGTTTGATTGTGTAAAGTTTGTTATAGGCATTCATTTGAAAAATAAGAATGTTAAGTTACAGAACTTGCAGAGGGAAACCCTACTAGCTTGGGGGATTCTCTAAGTCATGTAATATGTAGCGGTTGTTCTGCTTGCTGGTTTAAATGATATGCTTATCAAAAAAAAATATAAAAATTTATTATTAGATAAATTTATTATTAGATGAAATTATGGATAACCTGATGAATCAGATTTATCTAATAATTTTTTTATCGAAAAATTATCTGAATATAAATCATGTATTTATTTTTTTTAAAATAAAAGATAAAAAAGATAGACAGTTATCATTACTTTAGCACTGTTTGTAATTTTTTATCCACCATCAGTACATTTTAAGATAATCTTTTGATATTTTGATTCTTAAAAGCATATAAGATATGTTTGAAACCCACTATAATTACACTAAATATGAAACCCTGCTTTTTTTTATTGAAATTCATTATAATTATCCTTCAATTCCTATTTTACTCTTTTCTGAAACAACCTTTTCATTTCATTAATTTACTTTTTGCTTATTTGATTAGGCAGGTACCTCAAGACAAACAGACCTTTGAACAAAATTTTTAAAAAATTTAATATCTTTTCAAATACAAAATTAAATATTAATTATAGTTTGATTTAATAAAATATTATTTTTAAAAAAATATATATATTTTAAATTTAATATTATAAATAAAATAAATTAAGTTACCAGAATTATTTATCCAAATTAGTTTAAGTTTTGTGGATAGAGCAGCCCACTGAGGTCAGGTATTTGCTCTCTTCTCTATGTTACTGTTACTGGACTACACTTGTTCTTCACTGCAAAACAAAAATTAATAATTAAAACAACTAATGAAACGATGAAGAATAAAAGCTAAAGCTTTGAGTTGTTTTAATTACACAAGCTTAGTGATGTTCTGTCAAGGATTGTAAATAGGTAGCAATGACTGCTTCTCCTTCATCAAAGAAGAAGAACAGTAACACCAACACCAAGACAGATCGGAAAATGGACTCACCTTGCTCCACTGAACAAAAACTAAGTACAAAGAGTCGACGAAACAGTTCGCCAGGAGTTAGATTCATCCATAACCGAATCTATGATTCTCAGAATGGAAAGACTTGTCACCAGGTACTTTTTTAATGCCTTTTTTTTTGTTTCCTTGGGGAAATTACATGCGTTGAAAATTTGGGGTAAAAATGATGGCAGTGTAGACAAAAAACCGTGGATTTTGCTGCATCATGCAAGAGAAAGATTAACGAGAAGCAATGTAGCAGCCATTTTTGTCATAAATGCCTCTTGAACAGGTGTTTTCGGTCTTTTCTCCATTAAGATATTTACTTTTAAAACACAGTCACAGATTTGCTGGATCTTACTCTTAATCAGATAAAAATCTGTTCTTTTGACTATAGCATGATCTAGATCTAACAAGCAGGTGTTCATTGGGGACTTTGAAATATGATAGCTAATTGTTTGTTTGTATGCTTTTTTCTATTAGATATGGAGAAAAGGCTGAGGAGGTGGCTTTGTTAAATGATTGGAATTGTCCGAGATGTAGAGGAATTTGCAACTGTAGTTTCTGCATGTAAGTCAATTTTTTGTTCGGAAATGCAATTGCAAATATTTGCTTATTATTTGTGGGATCAAATGGGTAAAATTTGTAACCTGTAGGAAGAAGCGAGGTCACCAGCCCACCGGGAGACTCGTACATGCAGCAAAGGCTAATGGGTTTGCTTCGGTATCGGATATGTTGCATCTCAAGGATTCTGAAAGATCAGATTCTCAAGAGATTGTTGATGAGGCTCTATGGTCCAATAAGGGAAAAGCTGCAGATAAGGTTTGATTGAGATTCTTCATCTGTTTTATTGCTCCAGCCTTCAAAGGCTTTCCCTTTCAAGGAATCTTCGGTCATGTTTAGATAGTATTTGTTATCTAAGAGAATGATCAATGAGTATGAATGCAAATTCTGTTTCGATCCTTGTCGATTTTCTGAAAATTAGACTAGTCTACTTATAGATATGGGTTCATTTACTGGTTTATGAACTTTCTAACAGAAATCGAGGATAGAAGAAGCTGACAATAGCATAAAGGAAAGTAGTGATAAAGGATCAAATGGTTCAATACAAGCCAATGACAAAAAGGCTGCAACTAGTAATACTAAGTTGAAAAGACTGAGAAGCAAGAATAGTGAGGAAACCATATCCGAAGGCAATGGTGCTGGTTTCTCAACCCAAAAGACTACTCCCAAGAAGGTGAAAATTTCCGATGAGGCATTGTTTGAAGGAGAAGTGATTTCTGACAGGGATACTGCTATCCAGTTAATTGACATGAAGGTCCCTAGGAAGTATGATCAAGGAGAAAATGAAATGCTAAACAATGCAGATCCCATAGCAAAGAACAAACCAACTAATAAGTCTCCAAATCCTACGAAGGAAATTGTAGAAGTCAAAAGTGAAGTTTCTGATGACGATATCGTACTGCCTCAAGGCACATTACTAAACTGTGTTGATGGCATTGACTTGCCTACTGATGATGCTGGCAACGCCCTGCAATTTCTAGAATTTTGTGAAGCTTTTGGAGAGGTAAACTCGTTGTCAGTTTGTTTAGCATGAATCCTAATAGGTCGAAATTTTGGCTCTTTCTACTTCTGTATTCTCACTTAATAGTTTTGTTTGATTTATCGCTTTAAATTCTGATATGGACCCTTTTCATTTCTGCGTTGCATTCAAGTGAGCAGTTTTACATTGTGGTGCTTATAGTTGTGATGAAAATTATGCTTATTTCTGGGGGTTTATTTGATTTAGTGGTTGGTTTTAGATTCTCAATATGAAGAAAGGACAGTCTCAGCTGTTACTTAGAGAGTTGTTTGCTGGAAAAAGCAGATGCAAACACAAACTACGTTATCCTTCAATCGTACAGTTTCATATTCAACTGCTTTCCATGTTGCAAAAGGATTTGGGAAAAGAGTATGTATGTTTAGATAGATAATCATGAACATTCAGTTTTTTCTTTTAATTGTTATATTGATCATCTGAATTAAATCTCTGTGCAGATATCCTTGCCTTAGTCGGGATTTAAGTGAAAATTCATGGGTTCAAGTTCTTGGAGAATACATCAGTGATTCTCAAAATCCATTAAAGCAGCCACTGCTGGATTGCTTAAATATGGGTGATGATAGAAATGAGAAACTAAATTCCTCTAAAAAACTCAGACTCTTAAATTTTCTATGCGATGAAGCTCTTGGCACCACGTAAGTTGTAAAGTTCTTCAATTAATTATGGTCATATTCTTCTTTTTAGGTTCTTATGTAAAATGTATTGATAAAAAGTCACACTTCTTCCCTTCAGAGAATTTAGAAGTTGGATTGATGAACAAAACTCAAAATTCCTTGAGAAAGAAAAGAAAGGGAAAGAAAAACTTCTTTCAAGGAGGGAGAGGGTAATGGCGTCAATATGACAACTTAGCTCAAGCAAACTCTACTGTTAATGTTAAAGTAATGACTTAGCTTGTCTGATCATAATTCTTTGCATAGGAGAGAAACATGGAAAAGGAGATGAAGAAGAAGTTGCAGGATGAGATAGCCAAAGCTATTATCATGAAAAATGGTGTTCCGCTTTCCATTTCAGAGAATGAAGAGCTTATTTCAAGAATAAAGAAAGAAGTGGCTCAAACTCTTGAAGTGGCGTATACTCTTGCAAGTACATTGGAAGTGTCCGAGTCCGAGACAGTGGATGAGGGTATGTTCTGTGACTTTTTGTAATTTTCATAAGCATTTCAGATTTTTTTTCTTGTATAAAGCTTTCTTCTTTGAAGAGATGAAGAAAGCCAACTATCCGGAGAGACTAGTCTGTTCTCTGCTTTGTGTGTGTTTGTCAATCCATGCTTGTCTGAGCATCGTTTCCTGCAGATTGATCATGAGATGCAATTTTAAGCAATTGCTGGAGTCTCATTCTTCAGTGTTATTGTCATAGACTACATTATATCACTGTTTCATAGAATTCCGAGGAATTTACATCACTGTTTCACCAAATTAATCTGTCTATGCTTGCTTCGAGAAATTTCGTTAATAGGGCAAATCATATGTTAGCACTTTGAAAATGATCATAAAACTAATGATCTTTTCCAAAACTTAATTTACACCATTGCCTAAATGCTTGTTGTTACATTGTCCTTAGTAGTTGCACAAATGGACACCTCTTTGCATATTTTGGTTGACATGTTTACTTTGCCAGTGATGCCCAAAGAGGAGGACTGTCGATTAGATGCTGTTAGATCCGAGCCAATATGTTGGGATGGCCATGGTCACAAATTTCTCAAATTCTGGAGATTGAGAGGCCACTCGGATGAAACAGATATTCTGCTTCAAGGTTTGTCACAGATTTCTCTAAATCTGAGTTTCATCAGCTTGTCAACCGAATTGCCATTTTATTTGTTTCCACTAATGTGCAGATATCGAGGTCGGGGATTCTGTTGCAGCTAAAGAAGGATGGTACACCTACAGCACTGAACAGAAAACTACCGTTGAGAAATATATTTCATCTTTCAGGTATCAAAAGATAACTTTATCCACCCACCTCTTTTCAAAAACGTCATTTAGACTTGATCATTATAGATATGCAGTTATAGGAAGGACCGGACATGTACTTAGGATAGTATGCTGTACATATTTCATGGGCAGAATCACAGTGTCCGGATTCTCCGGAACCCTGCCCTGTAGGAAGTTTACAGGCACAGCCTGAGGGAGAGTAGTCGAACCATCTGGCAAAACCCCAGTTGTAGGAACATCAAGCCCTTCTTGATCTATGTTGCTCGGACTCATGTGTCTGAATTTGTCATTTTGTTTTGCAGGATGCAAAGGAAATGAGCAATCTACATGCCACGTGTATAGTTTCAAGAAAAAATACTATAGTTACTGCATAGTGTTATCTATCTATCTATCTATATAACAAAGCCGTGTGGTGAGCACAAAGCAAACTATTCCTTCACCTTTTACAAAGAACCTTAAAAAAACAGGGGGGGGGGTCATAATTGTCTCTTTTTTGTTGTTGTGGGGTGTCTGGCCAAGCTTTTGTCCCACTTAAATGGTGCCCCCTTTCAAATCAACCATGCTTATATAGAGGGGATGATATGGTTTATGGTCTTACACAAGATCATTATGTATTTTACCTACTCAATTAATTTAAATATAACGTATCAATTCGATTAATTTAAATTTTTTAACTCGATTCAATCAAAATGTTCACTTTTATTCCTTTTACCCCATTAAAGTCGTTATATTTTTTACTCTTAAATTTTAGTGTATACAATATATTGGTTAATTTTGTGAAATATAGGGGTTTAAGTTTATTTTTAGTATTATAGAGACGTTTGAAAAATAATTGAGGAAGTAGGTCAATTGTTACAGTGAAAAGGGGACCTCGCCACCTTCTCTTGGCGAGGTCTTCTCTCTCTTCCTGAACCATAGAAGAGACGGCGAGGTACTTATGATCCATTTAATTTATTCGGTTAAATGAGGAAGAGAAGGAAGACCTCGCCAAGAGAAGGTGGCGAGGTCCTCTTTCATTGTAGTAATTGACCTACATCCTCAATTATTCCTCAAACTCTTTAAATCCCTAAAATTAATTTTAAACAACAATATTTTCCAAAATTTTTTCAATATATTTGTCATTTTCTAATATTTAAGAGTAAAAAATATAAATATTATATAATTATTTTACAAATGACTAAAATTGTATATATTTAATTTGACTTGTCTTAATCAAATATTATTGAATTTTACTTAATTTGATTGATAATTAAGGTATTTATTTTTATTTTCTTAAATCATTAATTTTAAATCTACATCGAACATTTTTTTCCCCAAAAGTTTTTGTCAAAAAATATTTAATTATAATTTGTGAAATTATTGTAGCTGTAGAGAAAACAGATGAAAAAAAACTGTGTACAAATAAATATAAACTATGGGCACGAATTATATAAAATAATAGTATATATCAATAATTATAAACAAATAAATATAAAAACTATGGGTACAAAGTTCGAAAACTTTTCAATTATGGAGGACTTATTCTCCAAATAAAATAAATATAAAAGCAATAGTATTGTAATCGCCACCTTCTCTCCGCCATAAAAAATACCGAATTTACATTGCGAGACCCTCCGGCCTCCACGGTTTGCCCTAGCCAGGTAAAATAACACAAGAAAAATATTTATTCAATTATTTTTTTCTTTGTTGAAACTTTCGTATGAATTACTATGTGGGTTTTTATTTTTTAGTAAATATTTTTCGTTTTTCCTTCAAAATTTATTTCTAGCTGAGTTTTTTTAATCCCCAGTTTCTATGCTGAACTTGTTGAGTGAAAACAGTTATTTTTCACTTATTTTAACATCTCAGATTCTATGGTCAGCTTGTTGAATGGGAAAAAAAATAATTTTGACTTACTTTTTTGTAAAAAATAATTTGTAATTAGTTTAAAACCTGGGTAGTTTTAGCTAGCTCAGAGTTTATAATTTTTGCTCTTGTTTTAATTGGTATTTGTAGGTATAATGTGGTGTTTAGTATAGCTTAGTTAAGCTCAGTTTTTATGTTTGAAATAATGTAATCATGAGTTAATTGTTTGCTTTTTTTCTCTCTACATGATCTCTTTTTGCACTGTTTATTTTGCCAAATTTGAAAACTTTACCTTTTTATTTCCCATCCTATTTTAATTCTTGTTTTCAGATTTCTTATATTTTCTATGCCTTCCCTTGTAATTTGTATTAATTGAGTTTTTCATTTTTTTGAATAAGTTTCATTGGCAGATGATTCGAGTTTAAATAAAGGTATGATTCTAGAAGAAACCTCTGTTGAACTCTGAAATCAATATGGGTTCTGAAACAGTTCAAGTGAATTGTGTGACAAATGGGGGGAATGAGAGCAATCAAGGCAATAAAAGAAAACATTTGGGATCCAATGAGCAGACAGCAGCTTCTTGTCATAATGGCTCTGATGCCAAAGGGGATATAGGAACATCTGGTCGAGATATGACTGCCAATATAGATGAAGACACACAGCTTGACAATGCATCTGTAAGCAGCACACTTAAGGAATTCCTTTAATCTCAATGAGTATGGTTGCTGTGTATGTTGGTTCTTGTTATGTTGCTTCAAGTATTGAATTTGCTCTGAGGTTTGTCTGCAGAAAAAGACAAGGCTGCCAAAAGAATCGACTTTTCAGGATATGTGTAACAATCAAGATGCATTTGATGATGATGATGATGATGACAGCGACTGGGAGCCTGTGCAAAAGCGCACAGAGATTCTGAAGTGGTTTTGTACAAACTGCACAATGGTCAACCTTGATGATGTTTTCCACTGTGATGTAAGTTTTTTCATTCTTCTTGATATGAATCCACTCCCCTCTTATAGTATGCTTTGTTATAAATCTTGTCATAGTTTCTGGAACCTTCAGTTCTCTTCACACATGTTAAAGATTTTTGGCTCTAGATGATTTAGCAATTTCATCTTTGTAGATTTGTGGGGAACATAAAGAATCTGGCATCCTAAGGCATGGGTTTTATGCCTCTCCATTTTCACCAGCAGTAGAACTTATTCAGGTTGAATCAGAAGCCAGAGTGAGAGACAAAGGTAACTACATTCTGCTGAGCCTTGTCAATAACATACTCATATGTTGCCCTTTGAAGAGGTTATTGGACTGCCCTAAATTTTGATGTTTTCTTTTCATTTCCTGTATTTTTTTCCAAACTGCTACCCAAAATTTTCTGAACTTGATATGTAATTCCCAATCCATTACCTTTAGTGCCTTGTGCTTGAATCTATCGTCATTTGGTGGTTGATGGATTTATGTTTTCATGATGGTCATACTGGTACATTGAAACATTTCCCAATCAGTTGTAATCATATGCTACAACATTGAAAAGTTTGTTGAGGTTGTGTTATTATTACATACAATATTATACGGTAAAAATATATTTAATTATATTTGTTACACGGTGAACTTGTTTAGTTTTTAAAGTGCCCTAAACAACTTGTAGAAATGGTTCAGCGCTTCGCATGACTGTTAAACAGACTTTGAGCCCTGTAGTTCGCCTTTCTATCGACTTGTTCCACTCCTCTACAATCTGAAACTCGTGATAATGCTTCCTATTTCCCTTTATAGGCATGAGATTTTGTGATCCTAATATGTCTATGCTTCTTGATGCAGAATTTTGGTCAGAGGCTTCAGCTTCAAACTGTTCTACGGCAGTTGGGTTTGATGAGAGAATGTTGCTGCACTCAGAGGTATGCCACTGTATTCTATATTTGTCCATAAAATCTTCCACCCGAGTGATATTTTTATGGTGATTTGACACCCTTCCATGTTAAGATAAGATTAATGTATAATATTCGAATGTAAGTATCAATTGTAGTTGAAGTTTGTAAGTTATGTGTAATCTATATCTGTTTGCTTGCAAAGTTTTCTGTTGGACTGCTCTTTCTTTCTTTAAAGTTTTCACCGGGAGTTGATATTTTTCTACTCGCATTTTTGTCAATCAGGGTTTGCTTACTACTTATGCTTACATTTATTTTCTTTCCTTTCTTCCTTTTCTTTTTGTATTTACGCTTGGGGGTCCCATTGGATGGTTTTATTTGATCAAGTATCATTGCAATTATCCAAAAAGTAACCTCAAATAATGAAAAGGAAGACTCACTTTATTGAAAGAACTAAATAATTAATTTCTTGTTTCTGCAGAATCAACTGTATGGTGAGTCTGGTTACTGGTCATATTTTGTTACTTATACGGGATTTGTATCTAACTGTTTTTGCACCTGTCTTTGGGGCTTGCTTGGTAGTGTAGATTGAAATGAAGTCACATCCTCATCCAGAAAGACCGGATCGTCTTCGAGCTATTGCATCTAGCCTCGCTGTTGCTGGTATTTTGGTCTTATATTTTTTGTTTTGTATGAAATTAATATTTTCAGGCTTTTGATGTCTGTCATAATAAAGTGGCAATTTTTGACATGTACAGGTATATTTCCTGGAAAGTGCTGCCCAATTCCTGCTAGAGAAATCACTCTGGAGGAGCTTCAAATGGTAAGGACCATTCTTTATTTGAAGCGATATGGCTCCATCAATTCTATGGTTCTACTTTAGCTGGTATAAGTAGCTATCTTGTTTATTTGCTTCTTCCCACTGTCATTTTATTTACTTATTTACTAAAAGGGGCATCTTTGAAGCGTTTTTGTTTTTATGTTTTGGAATTCTTAGGTCCATTCATCAGAGCATGTTGCAGCTGTTGAAATTACCAGCCAAATGTTTTCTAGGTATGTTGTCTGTCCTTTCCTACAAATGTATCCACATGGAGGATTTTGAAAGGCTGGTATTGTCTTTGCGGGCCGGGAAAAAGAATTCCTTTTATGTTCTTTGTTCTATTATCTTTCTTTTATGGGTGGTGTCAGAGCATGTGCTTGAGGAGTGAGAGTGTGAGGATGTCAACGTATGTGTTGTTTGTGAAACTCAAGTGATGCTAAAATGAAACACAACCTTAATTGATGGGTTATTTTTTACTGGCAGTTATTTTACTCCCGATACATATGCTAATGAGCATTCAGCACATGCTGCTAGACTTGCAGCTGGTTTGTGTGCTGATCTTGCTTCAGCGATATTTTCTGAACGAATAAAAAATGGGTTTGCTCTGGTATGTATGAGTTCTAATATTCTGTTTAGTATGTTTAATGCTTATTACCAACCTGAACTCACAATGCAATGACTGCTCATCTATAGTTACCTTTATTTTACTTCTGAGTCAGGTTCGACCTCCTGGCCATCATGCTGGTGTCAGACAAGCAATGGGATTCTGCCTCCACAACAATGCAGCAGTTGCTGCATTAGCAGCCCAGGCAGCAGGGGCAAAGAAGGTGCTAATTGTTGACTGGGTAAGTAAAATTCTCCTGATACTTGACCTTTTTGTTGAGGGGGATCTGTATTATTTTGAATTTATGGCAAAATGATGGTGTAGAGGCATCAAAATTATGAATTAATGGCTCTGTTTGTAGAGGGGCATTTGGATTATTTTGAATTTATGGCAAAATGAAAGTGTAGGGGCATCACAATTATGAGTTAATGTCTCTCTTTAATTATTCCAGGATGTTCATCATGGAAATGGTACACAAGAGATATTTGACCAAAATAAATCGGTGAGATTTCTTGATCTCAAAGTTAAGCTTCCAATACTTGGATCAATTTTTTAATGCTATTGATTATTGGTAAAATATTTTGCTGGAGGAGGTAGGAATTAGGATGGTATTGGCTATATTGCTTTTGTAATTGGAATCCAGCAAGCAAAAACTGCAGAACCTCAGGCTACTAGAATTTAAATCGAAATTTGTTATTTTGAGTCAATGTTAAGTACTAAGAGGCATATACGAGGCTGCACCAACCAACCAAATCCTTGCTTTTCATCATTTTGTTATGGTTTCATATGGATATCATGCACCTGTTTTCTTTCTTTCTTTTTATCGCACTCAAGGGTTATGCCCTAACAATATCTTGTACCTCTTTGTAGGTATTGTACATATCCCTACATAGACATGAAGGAGGAAAGTTCTATCCTGGTACTGGGGCAGCTTTAGAGGTATTTGATTATTTAGTTATATAATATTCAGCAGTTTAATATTTGTAATATTAGACTCAGATAATTATATAATTCGAATTATACATTTTATCTCATTATTATTTGGGAATACTGGAAATAAGTCCAAATTGGATAGGCCCAATGCTGTTGGTTCTGTAGTTTTCTTATCCTATGTTACTTGGACTCTTCATTTTCATCAAGTACCCGTGTCCAACACTTGGATATGACCTCCAAGGATCCTGCGAATATATGGAAAAACTTAGAAAAATCTTGCCATACCCGTGACACTTATGTCCGAGTCCGAGTAACACAAAGGGATTGATGTTATTAGGTACTGTAGCTTCTTTTTTCTGCATTTGGTTCTTATGTCCTTAAATGAGAATAGGACGTAAAGTTAGATCTTGAATTTAGCATTTAGCCATTTATTTATATATCTTGGGTGATTAATGCTCCTTTTTTGTTTTAAATTTATTTTTGTTAGGTTGGTAGCAAGGGTGCAGAAGGATATTGTGTGAATATTCCTTGGAGTCGTGGTGGAATTGGAGATAATGATTATATTTTTGCATTTCAACATGTTGTGCTTCCTATAGGTTGTTTTTTCTTATTCTGAGATATCTTTGCATTTCAACTGTCATTTGCAAGATGAATATGGGATTTGTTGCATTTCATCGATTTTCATCATACAAAATAGTGAATTGGTTTGTGCTTCAATCTGGTTAGTTGTTGCCACCGAGACTTCTCGATTTACTGAATGTGTTGTTGTTGCTGTTTGGAAATGTAATGGCCTGTGCTGAAGAGTCTTTAGCATATCTAGAGGTGGAAGAATGAATCTGAAATTGAACCTGATGAAACCAGATTTGATTGAAGAAAAACCAAAGACCCCAATCTGAAATGGTCCAAAATCTAATCTGCTAGAACCTTGAAAACCCAAACTCTATATCAATTGAATTCTCAAAATCTTATATAAAATATGAAAATGACTCGAAGTCGAAATGGTATGAACGGAAATAGCCTAAACCTGACATGACCAAACCCAAGCCTACACTATTCAAAATTTCAATTAAAAACGAAATATTGGATTTTTTTTGTTCTATCATATTTAATCCTGCTTGTTCATTTGCATTCATATATGTCAAAGTACATTGTTTAGATCAAGCTGAATTTCTAGGTGTGGAGCTACTAGCTAGAATTGCTAATTGTGTTGTATTCTTAAGTCATGTTGCTTATGAATGTGAGCAATTACGTGTTTTTTGAATGCGAGGACAAAGCATTGTGTTGGGAAAGAATTCTTTGAACCTGTAATTGTTAAGAGGAATATAATTGTTTAATTTTGTGAACTGTATAGGGTTTCTACAAGGTGCTTAGTAAGAGCTCATTGATGTGCCTTTTTTAAGTGAGAACTGAGAATATAGGACTTCTACCTCTATGGCATCTCTTATTGCTTGAAAATGAGTTGTGCCTGTAATTTCTTGTGTGCTGTTATCATGGAGCTGAGAGGATTTCTTTGTGTTTCGTGCATTTGCGTCTTTAATCCCTTTCATAAACTTCGATTAGTATTCTATTTCTATGTCGGTATATTTTGTTCTTGGTCATTAGTTATTAATCATACAACCTGCATCAGTTGATATCTGATTTATTGTTTTGATCAGATTGAGCTTTTTTCCAAACCTCTAATTGCAGCTTCCAAGTTTGCTCCTGACTTTACTATCATATCAGCTGGATTTGATGCTGCTCGCGGTGATCCTTTAGGATGCTGTGATGTAAGTTTGTTTCCATACTGTATATAATGTGTTTGCATTTTGATCTGATATAATTAAGAGAATTTAATGACCGAATTAGATCTAGAATTTAAATGACACACGCATATATATATATCAATGGTGCTATCTAGAGAAGTATGCTATTACCTCAAATCTTCTGAGGACATGTCTGCTTGTGCAAATGTGTCTCAGTTTTGTTGTTCCCCAAGTATTACATGTTTTTGTTCATTTTTTTTGTTTCTTGCATGGCGTAACGGTTTGTTTTATCAACATAGGTAACTCCTGCTGGCTATGCACAGATGACATACATGTTGAGTGCCCTATCTGGTGGAAAGTTGCTAGTTATACTCGAGGGCGGGTTTGTGGCTTAGTCTCTGATTTTTGGTACAGTCAATATTATCATTTAATTAAGCTTTTGAACGACTTTTCTTCTCTCGTTTTGGCAGCTACAACCTCCGTTCCATATCATCTTCTGCTACTTCAGTGATTAAGGTAAATACACACCAAGAGACATCAACTTCTTATGCACTCTTAAGTTTGTAAGAGCGAACTAGATGAAAAATTACAAAGCCATATAGTAATTGCTTTTGTTTAATTTGATGTATGGTCGATTTGTGTATGCATCTGTGCACTTATGGTACTTATATGTAGTTGCACACATGTATAAGGCAATATGTTCTGACATGGCTCCTTTTTCTTTCCAATGGAAAAGGTACTTTTGGGTGAAGGTCGTGAATATGAACCGGAGAACATCGTTCCTTCTAAAGCTGGCCTGCATACAGTGCTGGAAGTCCTGAAGATTCAGATGGATTACTGGCCGAATCTAAGTTCAAGCCTCGAAAAACTGCAGTTGCTGTGGGAGATGTATCCCGTGGAGAATAAAAGTAAGGAACCGTTTTCAACATTCTATCCGAGTCTAGCTGATGAAATATAGTTGTTAATATAGGCATGCATGCAAGAGGTTTCTTTTGTATTTGTTCACATTGTCAGGAACTCGAGTCTACTCGTTTATTTTCGGTTTTCTGTTTGCAGAAAATCAAGTTAAAAAGAAACGTGTGTTCGAGCCGCCCATATGTTGGAGGTGGGGTAGAAAACAACTTCTGTACCATATCCTTACAGGACATTTTCATCTAAAATGAAAGGGATTGCTGTAAGTTTTGAGATTTCATCTTCATCCCATCTCTCCTTTTAATCGTGTAGTTTTGTCCATTATAGACAGTATTATCTCGGATAGGTTTCAGATGTTTTGGACTTCTTTTATTTAGTCATAATATTATCTTTGAGAAGAACTAAG
Source organism: Abelmoschus esculentus (assembly GCA_035048815.1). Taxonomy (NCBI): domain Eukaryota; kingdom Viridiplantae; phylum Streptophyta; class Magnoliopsida; order Malvales; family Malvaceae; genus Abelmoschus; species Abelmoschus esculentus. The sequence goes on from JAUCBN010000004.1 coordinate 526,529, forward strand.
TAGTTTGTTGAATTTCGATATTCGATTAATTATAATAGGGTTGTGATTGTCTTGGATCGAATCTAAAACTTAATGTCGATTAAAATTAAAACGATATCTTTCGTGTCGAAATCACTATGTTCACTTTCCCTTTGTGTTCCCCACACGCATCAATGTTGTCATGTAACTTTTTTGGTGGTTGAACCATTAAAAGTTGCATTTGATTTGCTCTGCTTCAAAAGGAAAGTCCATGTACATACTTTATGTACATAATTTGATGTCCGTCGTATGGCAAGAAACTAACGTCTTTTTCAATACTTATTTTCTAGTTAAAATGGTCCGGTTAGTATACAGGGGTGTAGTTAGGTTAACCATTAATAAATTTTTTGGTTAATTAATAATTTTTTTTGGTTAATCAGTAAGTTTGGATCATCCGATTCTTGATCTTAAATCGTAATTATTTGACTAGTTAATCTTTTATTTAGTTAACCAAAAAATTCAATTTGGGTAATGGTTTTTTTATTTTGTTTATTAAAAAAATAAATTTTAATAATAGAAAATGTATACACTTTTTTAAAAAATACACATAATATTAGTATAATTTTTTGATATTAATAAGTCAAATACTTAAATTTCATAAAATAAAATTATAATTTTATTATTTTCTATTTTTAATATAAAATATAAAATTAAATAATCGGTCAGTTTAGTTATCCGATTTATTTTAAAATTATAAACCGTAATTGAATTATTTTTTATATAAAAAATAAAAACTCAAACTAAAATTAAATATTTTGGTTTGATTAATATTTTTTCAGTTCAACTTTTCGGAATTTTTGGGTTTTTTGCATACCCCTATTAATGGATCCCAGGCTTCGCCTTTAAAAAAATGTCAAAATTTTCATAATTTTAATGAATAAAAATCTTTTATCCTCTAATTATGTATCTTTTTATGTTTTATCTTAATTTTTTTTTTAAATTATATTTTAAACCTTAATTCTAATTTTTATATCTTAAACTTTAAACCATATACCTTAAAAATACACCATACTTCTAATTGCCTAAACCCTAACTATAATCTTTAACCTTAAACCCTAAACTTTAAGCCTCTTATTTTAAAATAAAAATATAAAAAACACAATAAAAGAACATACGATCTTCAATTAACTTTAATATTATCATAATACTCTAACCTTGAATCAATTATTTAAATTAATCGGGGCATAAATTATATTAAACATCACAATATTACGTTTATTATATTTTATGTTTATTAAACAATTTTTAATATATTTGTAGATAACATATAAAATGCAATATCTTTGTATTTTGACAGCATTCGGTCAATGTCGGATTGAATCACGTGAATTGGACCTACCAGTCACAAGCTCCAATACTGTTTTTTATTTATTTATTTTCAAAAATATTTTATATTTATTTCTGCACTTAATTTCATGTAAGGGTATGAGTGAATGCCGCTAGTGCTAGACATGTCCGTTGTACTTGTACCATGAGAGAACGAATTTACATGAATGCCATTGCATGATCAACAAATTAATTATGGACTTACCGAATTACGTATTGAAAGGAATCACGTGACAGAAACCCAAATCTAAAAGCCCAAAATATAATTGGGTCTAAAATGTAATTAGAGACAAACCCAAAATTAAATCTAATGACCTATTTAAGCAAGAGGATAATTTTTAAACATTTAAATATTAATTATAAAATAGTATTTTAACTGATTTTGAATTTAAATAAATTTACGCGTAATTATAAATTATACTATTTAAACTCAAATCATTTAAAAAATAATATCCTTTATTATTAGAATCACTCAACGGGTTCTAAAGCACGAAAGTAACTTAATAAATTTGATTCAATCAAATTGGTTACAATGATAATTATATTTATGTCGGTTAATTGGTCCGTTTAAATATAAAGTTGATTGATAAAATCGTAAAAAACTAGTAAACATTCAAATCTGGTAATAATAAATTTGTATTCAAATTATCAACACGACATAACTCAAAAGATGTAATACATTATTGGTCTAATGATAATTTGATTTTTGATTTAAACTATAAAACATATTCGACCCTGATTAATCAATCGGTCGTATATTTTTTTTTTCAATTTTGTTTGTGGGTTGTCCCATTAGGTAACAAGATGCCGCATCTTTGGGAAAAGACCAACACACATTAGTGACCCTATCTTCCATGAGATACTGCAATAACGACATAAAGCCAGTGCTGGATTCCATAACCATGAGCTCCAAAACCCAGCAGACAATTTCATGGAAAATTACCCAACACGAATACGTGACTTGTAAAAGCTTAAAAATGAAATGGGGACGGTTGAACCATCATTTAAGACATAATTAATTCATGCCACTGAATTTGAGTAGGTAGAAACCCTAGCTACCACGTTGGATGAGTTGACTGATACCGGAAGAAATCCAAATTGAGAAAGGCAGAGTCGTATCTACTAGTCAACAACCTCACTTCCGAAATCTACCCATCCTTCAGTCACTCGTTTCGAGTTTAGTCTCTACCATTATTATTCTTTTTATAATTATTGATATTTGTTTCATTAATCGATCAATTCAGATCGAATATTATAAAGACTTGTTATAGAGATGATTCTTTTATACATAGTTTATACATTTACATTGATAGATTCGAACCTTTGATTTTACTTAAGAGATCTAATATTTCGATTGATTAAACTAACTGTGAGACGATACTAGTTTTATATTATTGATTACCTTTTCCGAGAAAAAAAACATCCTGCCTAAAATTGTTACAATTGATTGGCAGCTCTTCTTGCTACTTTGCTACCGAGTGCTCACCTCTATTTAAACACAACCGAATGTTGCTTTTTTACTCAACCTTCTTCCCTTTTTCTTTGTGTGCCAATAGATTGTAAGCTACTCAAGGAAGCAATTATGAAATCAGCACACGTGAATGGTTCTTCTCCGAATGAGTCGGGGACCGGCAAGACGTTAGTTATCGGTTCGAGCGGGTTTATAGGCCGGTTCATCACCGAGGCCTGCCTTGAATCAGGCCGGCCAACGTATGTTTTGGTCCGGTCTACTTTGAACCCTACCTCAACCAAAGCCACAACAATCAAGTTTCTTCAAGACAAAGGAGCTGTCATAATTTATGTATGCACTACCATTTTTCTACTTTCAAGCACTTTTCATGCAATAATATACATACCTACATATATATGTATGAATGTATACATTCATGCAAGCCCTAAACATTTTTGTAACAGGGTTCTATAACCGACCAAGAATTCATGGAGAATGTGTTGAGAGATTACAAGATAGAAGTTGTGATATCTGCTGTGGGAGGAGAGAGCATCTTGGACCAGTTCACTCTGGTAGAGGCTATTAAGAATGTCGACACTGTCAAGGTATATGCATGTATGCATGCATAAGACATATACATACATATATATATGGTGTATGGTATTATTATTATTATTATTAATACCATACACCAAACTATATGATGTTGATAACTTCAAAAGGCATTATTGAGTTCCGTTGAATGAAATCTGACAGATTTAATTTTAACTTTGCAGAGGTTTCTACCGTCCGAATTTGGGCACGACATCGACAGGGCTGAACCGGTGGAGCCTGGGCTTACCATGTATGAACAGAAGAGGAAGGTTAGGAGGGAGATAGAGAAGTGTGGGATACCCTACAGTTACATATGCTGCAACTCCATTGCTGCTTGGCCCTACCATGACAACACTCACCCAGCTGATGTTCTACCACCCCTTGATAGATTCCAAATCTATGGTGATGGCACAGTCAAAGGTAATCACAGCCCCACATTTCCCCTTTTTGTTTTATTGTCTTTGCACCCTAATTCTAATTTTTTTTTCTCGAAGAAAAACAATATCCATGAATTTAAAAAAAACTCAGTCCACGCTTGGGTGTCTTAGTTTTCAAGCTAATATCTCTGATTTAATATACTTAAATATTATTTTATGTTTTTCTGTTGGAGAATATAGACACCCAAATTAATTATGTTGTTCGAACTACTCATTTTTTCTTAAAATATTCGTATTAATTGTAAGAGTCAAAGTGTCGAGCCTCACAAAGAGAGAGAGGCAGGTGACTGATATGTTGGGGGAGGAAGGTTAGGTAGCTAATGGTCACATAACCATCTGTTCCTAGCACTGTCCTAACGCTACATTAGAATTTAGACCACAAAACTGAGTAATGACTTTTGTGATGAATTCATAGCATACTTTGTTGCGGGTTCCGACATCGGGAAGTTCACGGTGATGTCGATTAATGATGTTCGAACACTGAACAAAACTGTTCATTTTCAACCTCCGAGCAACCTACTGAACATGAACGAGATGGCTTCCCTATGGGAGATGAAGATTGGTGTCATGCTTCCTAGGGTCACTATACCAGAAGAAGATCTGCTCCATAGGGCTCAAGGTTTGTCTTAAGTCCACTTTTCTTGCGAGTTAAGTAACCTTTCTCGGCTAATCCAATCGAAACTAACCCTGCAGAGATGCGGATCCCTCAGAGTGTGGTCGCGGCGATAACTCATGACATCTTCATAAATGGTTGCCAAATAAATTTCAGTTTGGACAAGCCAACTGATGTCGAAGTTGGTTCTCTCTACCCAGATGCTACTTTCCGGACCATCGCCGAGTGTTTCGATGACTTTGCCAAGAAGATATCTGAAACTGCCAAAGCAGTGAGCAAGCCGGTGACGGCGAGCAACAACGACATGTTTGTGCCGGCTGCTAAACCGGAAACATTGGCTATCGCTGCTATATGCACATGAGAAACATCTCAATTCCAATCAATAATTCTTGTAGTACTTGTCATGCAATGTTGCTTAGTAGTAGTTAGTAGTTACATCCATGTATTTGGTAATTAAGAGTATCATTGTACCCATGGGCCATGTAGTATGGTCCTAAAAGGTTTATATCATGAAGTCAGTCGTCTTCTTTCAAGACCAACCCTATGGTCCAACCATATGCAATTAAAACAATAATAGTTCAATCTTATATCATGAAGTGATTAATTTTTATGTTTTTCTTGGTTTCTATGATTTTATCCCGATTATTCTAAATCGACATGCATCGCACATTTAATTTTAAAGGATGGGTCTTCAAACAGATTATTTTGCATACATAATTTCTCAAACTCAAAATTTACTTAAGCGATACCAAACTATTTATCACATGAATCAATCTTGTTAGTAACTTTTTTCAATATATATAATACTGAAATATCTATAATTCAAATTACGATATTCTTATTATAGTAAAGCATGATGTTAGAGTCAGACTGGTAGATTGTAAAAATATCTCTTCTGATAGTTATCTAACTGCAAACTGGAGACTCACGAAAAGATTAATACATGATAAAGATGATGGTGTTTAATCTTTTCTGATTGTTGATTAGACGTAAACCCTTTTCTTTGCTGAGCGATAAAGTTCATTTATCCAAAAAAAAATATCAATAATTTATCATATTTTACATTTATACGTATTTAACCTCACAACTTCCAGGATATCTTAATATAATAATGACATTCATGTTAAAACTTTGTTGTGCATGTGTAAGTATATACATTTTTTAACATAAAATCAATTCCTAGCTAATGCAATGGTCAAATCCTAAGGTATGGGACTTTAGGAAAATGTAAATTTAATGTAAAATCACCCAAAACATTATAAAATTACAAGAATTACTATAACTTTGTTAACTGCTTGCATGATACACAATTGAAAAATATTACCAAGTTGCATAAATTGTCGGATAGCAATCATATATTTGTACAATTATACAAAATATTACCATTTGAGATTATATTTATTGTTATCGCACAAAAAATTATCATAGTTATAATAATTTAAATAATTCGGTAGCATTTTATATAATATTTTTATTTAAAATATCTTAATCAGATGATTTAACGAAATAAAAAGTTAAATCTTTTAAACAAAGTTAAATTTAAATTTTGATACCGTAATATAAAAAAATTAGGTTGGGAAGCCGCAACATGTGCAATATGTCCAACAACCTCCACCGTGAAAAGTTTCATAAAAATTTCTGACCTGTTACGTTATATTTGGCCTTTGTCATGCACTCCCATTGTTGCAGACAAGTTGCCAAATATGGGATTAAACAACATATACAGGTAAGTGTATTTGTTCCTTAATGGAGAGAGAACATATCTACTCTCCGTTGTTTCGATCGAACCTTGACTCGATTAAATTAAGAAACAAGTTTTTAACGATGACAAACATCGACAAAGTCGAAGCGGGTTAAACCCACAGTAAAACAACTGGAGAAAAAAAAAGAAACAAACACAAAAGGGTGCAATGCAACAGGACCTTAACTAAATTTATAAAATTTCATTCTAATCCCCTAAAAAATTTACTACGATATATTTATAAGCTAAAATAATGATAAAATTATTTTGTATTCTTTCAAAAAATTATAATTTAATTTTAATTTAACAATATTTATGATTTAGGCTCGTATTAAAGATGAATATTCGATTGTATCGAGTTTATATATTTTTTTTAGATCTTTGTCCTAACAAGTGAGGACAAAAGCAAAATGATGACCCACCCAAAACCTTAAGGGAAAAGGACAAAAACATAACAAAAATACTAACAGTTGTTGAAAGAAAAAGGAAAATAAAAAGAAGTCTAAAATTACAGAAGAGAGCATGCAAGTGCAGGTTCTACTTTTAGCTAGCTAGGTAGATTTGAAAGAGAAGAAGAACATAAAATGAGTTATCTGTCAATCACCCACCTGTTACCACGTGAAGTGGCACAATACTCTGTGTTTCCTATCTATTCACATCGCACGGTTGCCCTACCCCTCTTGGATTTTCTTTTCATATCCATAAATAATACAAGTTATGGTAGGGATGATGATGGTCTAATTCTGAATTGCATCCTTCTACTTTATGAATACTAGGAATTCATTCCCTCTTTCTTAATATGTCAGGATTTGGTCTTTGTGTTTTACAAATTTGATAGGCTAGTTTAGTTGTTTTTTATAACTATCGGTGTTTGATTTATTGGTATACTAATTCAAAACAAATTTTGCAGAGACTTATTATGGAGCGACCCTCCCAACTAGGGGTGTTGAAAAATATTTGATTTGATCTATTTATATGTGGTCCAATTCAAAAATTTAAATATTCAATCTGCTTTTTATTTTCGGATTAGATGGAACATATACATATCACAATATTTTAAGTTTTGGATTATGTGAAATATCTAAAATTATATGGATGTGAATTTTGTTAAATTTGATAATTTGTTGTTTGTTATATTTAAAAATCCAAAATTTTTATAGATACAACCACCTAAATCTAAAAAATACTTAAATCAAATTATATATGATAATTGGTTATCTAACTTTTTTTTTAAATCGGATACGAATTTATATTTTGTCAATCAAAAATTTTAGATATCTATTTTTTTTATTAGATTTGATCTGATATCCAAAAATGCACAACACTACTCCTAACCTAGTTTTCTACATTCATAACGTCAATATTTAAACTCTTAACTTTACTTAAAAAACCTAACACCTCATCATACTAGACGAATTGATCGTTGGCTACTAATTTTGTTGTTCTAAAACACATATATTAAAATTGCATATTTTACTCATTAAATTCAACAGTTATATGCAACAAATTAGTAAATACAATAGTTCAAATTTATGTGTGAACAATTGGATTAACATATGAAGGTGATAATAATAAAGTAGGGATGGGCACGGGTCGGGTCGGATCGGATTTTCGGCCCACTCGCACCTGACCTGAAAATTTATATCCTCCACCCGTTATCCGACTCGACCCGGGTTTAGGGTGAAAAAAATCCGACCCGATCCGACCCGACCCGAATGATTAAAAAAATTAAAATTTTAGGGACTAAACTGTAAAAAAATAAAATTTAGGGATCTAATTGTAAAAATATTTAATTTTAGTGACCTAATTGTAAAAAAATTAATTTTAGTGATCTAATTATATAAAATATATATAAAGAGGGATCATTATTACAAATATCCCTAAAATATATATGGGAAAATTACACTACTAGCCCCGGGTCGGGTCGGATTTTTTCCACCCTAAACTCGAACCCGACCCGACCCGAGGTTACCCTTGAAAAAAATCCGACCCGACCCGACCCGAACCCGAATTTTTCACCAAAAAATCCGACCCGATAGGACCGGGTCGGGTCGGAACCCGTCGGGTTCGGGTTCCGTGCCCATCCCTATAATAAAGGTCTAATTCTAAATTTCATCCCTCTAGTCTATAAAAGCTGATAAGCTAGTCTATTTTGTTTATCAAAAAATCGGATATCATATACTAAAGTTAATATACAACGGTTAATAATTCAAGTTTATGTGGTTGTAAACAATTAAACTTAGTGACAGATCCGGAAATTTATTTGAGGGTGCATATATAAAATTTTAAAAGTTCAGGTGGACATAAACCTTAAATATTACAGAAATTTAATGATTAATTCATAAAATTTATAAAAATTAAGGATAAATATGTGAATTTTTAAAAAATCAAAATAGTTATAGGTCCACCCTAAATCCTTAATGGATCCGCCACTGATTAGACTAACATCTTAGTTTTATTTTTTAATTATTAAGACTAAATTCTGACATTAAATTTTAGAGATTGATTTCTCAGTTTTCACGAAGTTTAGCATTTCGTAACTTTTTTTACAGGTTTCGAAACATGTTCGATCTTGTGTTTCTAAACCCATGAAAAATTCCAAAACATTATTCAATGCGACTAAGTATTAATTTAAGTATAATATGAGACCAACTTCTAGTCTTTCATAAAAGTAGAGGGGTGAAATTTATAATTAAACCTAGTAAAAAAAGATTAAGAAAAGGATGATTTTATTATGTGTGCACTAATTTTTTTTTGAAAGATTATGTGTGCACTAAGTCCCGTTCTTAGGGGTAGATTTAGATATCTCCCCACAAGTGTAAATCAATTCCCTGGTTTCCTCTCTCTCTTACGACAGTGACAGCTCTGCTATTACAGCATAGTGTTCATCATATCTGCTGTCTTTCCCATGTTGTAGTCGCCCTTGCCTCTTTTAAACACCAAGTTTTTGCTTGCAGATCATGGAAGCTGTTCAATGGAGATGCCATGATTATATTGCCTTTTTTAGAGATGAAAACGGTGCGTAATGATTCATGTTTCTCATTCTCAAGTTCGCTACTCGCCATCTAGCTCCTTAGGGTAGGGTTGTCTGATTGTTCCGGCTTCAAAAATGTTTCCTTCAACCGGCAATGGCTGCTGCAGTGACCCAATGGCTTATTTCGCTACAGATCCATCATTTCCATTCTTCAATTTCCCCTCTCCTTATTACAATCAGTGTGAGCTAGAACCACTGCTGGAGTATGATGTTTTTCTCCAACAAGACCGGGATCTGTTACTTCATAACCAGGCCTTGTTGGCGGCTGATTCTGTCTCGGCCAACACTAACGTTCCTGGTTCCAGTAAGAACGAGGAGTACTACTCGGGCGTAGACTGCTGTGCCAAAAAGAGCCACGATGCGACCGAAGTAGTGCAGCGGACACTTGGGAAGAGATCTTCGACTTCCAAGAGGGACCGACACAGCAAGATTAACACGGCGAACGGACTGAGAGACCGGAGAATGAGGCTGTCGCTTGAGGTCGCTCGGGAGTTCTTCGGTCTGCAGGACATGTTGGGGTACGATAAGGCGAGTAGGACCGTCGAGTGGTTGCTGTTACAGGCGAGGCAAGAAATCAAAAAGCTAGAGAGAACCCATGTTTTGAAGACGAAGAACAGCGTCGTCGTCGCCTCATCCGCCGCGGCGAAGAGCCCGTCTTCAACATCGGAGGGTGAAGTGTTGCTGTCGGCGGAACCTAAAGCGATAGAGAAAAAGGTGAAACAACAACCTAAAACCACTCTAAATCCAGTCTTAAGAGATTTGAGGGACAAGGCGAGGGCGAGGGCAAAGGAAAGAACAAAAGCAAAGAAATTGTGGACTCAAACGCCATGGGGTTCCATTGAGAGCACTGGTGTTGATGAATCTTTGGAAATTATTAATAAATGGAGCCTGAATTCGATGCTCAATTGTCTGCAAAACTCTGGAATCAGCCAAGAGGTAAGTCCCTTCATCAAAACAATCACAAAATGACCTTCATATAAGATGAACACACATATATATGTTTCATTTTATTAAATTGCAGCCGCATCTTAACGATTTAGAGCGAGGTAGCCGCAAATCGTAACCACGTTTAAAATCATAGTTATATTTTAGAAAAAATTATCCTATAACATCTGCAATCGCGACATTACAATCATATCTGCAATCAAAACCAAAACTACAATTTAATACTATGATAGGTTTGTTTGCAGCATGATCAGCTCACAGGCTTTCTGTCTTTCGGCAAACCATGGGAGACCTACGACAACAACAATCTATGAAAACGTGGTTTTTTAGAGGGCAAATGGATAAATTTTTGAGGCATCATGCACTAGTAATTTCTTACTTTCTGTGTGGTATGAACAAGCTTTTTATTTTGTTGTGGGCTGATCTTATATGATGTTATATTTTCCCTTGTTTAAGATCAAAGTACTTCAAATCTGTGGTATCTTAGCTTTCACTTCAGTGGCGGATTCTGGAGCAAAGTATGAGATAGGAAAGATTTCATACCAAAACAATAAGAATTGTTAACTCCGTACCCAATAAATTAAGTAGAGTCAAATCTGATATTTTCTATGAAAATTTCGAGTGAAGTCAATTGCACCCTTAATTTCTATGCTCCATCCACCCTTATTTCATTGTATAACCTTAACTAGAACAGTTCAATCAAGATCTTTAAGGAATTCAACGTGTTAATGCTGGTATGATCGATTATACTCGTAAAACTTCCTCTGTTGTCTCTTCTAGAGCAACGTTTTCCCACATTCAGGTCTTGTTTTACAATGTCTAAAGAAACCTAAGAGGATATGTTTCAGCACATCAATCATTTTTATCTCCTAGTATTTCCCACGACTAGATATACCTTAAAAAGGTGGACAAGCAACTAGCAAGATATATAGAGTAGAAATTATTGGGAATTTTCATACGATGAAATCCAAACGATCGAAAAATTTATCTAGTTTATGATTTTTTATTTAGTTTGTTAAATACTTTGATCTTTTGGATTTCAATGAGATATTAGATGAACTTTCTTATAGGAAGTTGTAGGTAATTAGGTTAGTTTCTTTCATCCTATATATGAGCATGACTTTTTTTACAACCCACACATTCCTACAAAAGAAAATCCCTATCACACACACCACGAACAAATCATTCCTCTCATTCGAACCAAAACCATTCACGACCAATAGACCAAACATTGGAGTACAACATTCAAACATGCTAAACTTTCCAAGTTCCATGCATGTCCTATCATGTAGAATATAGAACATTTATAATTTTCTACATTTTACTTGGACCTTCAACTGTAGTGATATCATCATTTTTGTTGATATTTAACCTTGAAACTGTGAAATATGCATTTTATTTTTAATTTTGGTTTAGCATACCAGTGAGCAGTGAACAATATGTATGAAAGAGCTTTCCAACACTAAACATAATGATATTATCAAAAACTAGTTATGAATCACGGTGGAATGAACATATATAAAATATATAATATTAAAAAGGATGATTTTCTTTAAATATACCTTTTTTAAATAAAAAAAAGTAAACCCATTTTCAAATAGCAATAGATTAGGGTTTTTTCGGATAACACTAAACTAGGTTGGAGCGTTAATACAATAAAAAGAAATGTAAACTGACAGAAAACCAGAAGTGTCAAAGTTATAAACGGAAAATTTTAATTTTGATGACAAAAATCAATCACTTGACAGTTGATGGGAAATTAAAGCTCTAATATACCTGTCAGCAAATAACTAATTATTTATTATTTCAAACACTTTATATGATGTTTTTTTAGTTTACTTCATTTTTTTTCCGGATAGTTTTAAAATATTAAAAGGTAGTAGTGTATTTTTTTATAGGTAAAACTATTTGAATTCATATTTTTTAGGATGAACATCATTCTAATTTTTATGAATATTTCTTGTAGAGTTCAAAATATTTTTAAATCAGATAATTATTAAAATTTAAACCTAATATCTAAAATCACAAACATTATATTATAAGATTTTTCTTTTAAATTAAGAAAAATGCAATTGGATAAAAAAAAACAAGTGAATTAAAAGCAACTAATACAATACTATAAAAAATCCAATTTAATGGTCTACCTTCATATAAGTTCAATACCTAAATTTCCCAACCAAAGTATTCATTTTCCACAAGTTTTGGGAACTTAAGGAGGATTAGCACCAATTTCATGATGGCAAACCAATCTTCAATAATTTGCACGTTTGATGCTTCCATGTCTGATAAAGTTTGGTGAATATTTAAGAACATCACCACATGGATACTTGGGAACACAAACTTTACATAAAGGTAAACAGTATATTATAAAAATATATATTTTCTAGTTTTATGCACTGTAATCAGAAAAGCTTTACATCCTAATTTTCTAGTTTCTTAAATAAAGGTAAACAGAAAAAGAAATCATGTTGAAACTACTTTTCGATGAATTTATAGTCAAAATCATATAAAAATTCAACCATACATATCTAATTAATAAATTTATTAGTAACAAGTAACGATATCAATTTGGATTTATTGATAATATTATAAAAATAGAAAATGAAATATCAAATTTCAACCTACTAAATGGATTAGAACTGTAATTCCATCCATACCAATTGACCCATATATATATGGCTGGCTGGCTGATAACTTGGATTTCATTTTTAGTCTAAAAGAACTAAAAAACACCTTAAACTAATATTGCTTGTCTGCATGTGTTTTTATCAAAACTACTTATTTTGAGACACTCGTTTTCCGAGTATCATGTGCAATCGCTCTTACTGTGCATGTTCAATCACTCTCGACTTCGATCATAACCCGACCAACTTAAACCACTTTACTTATCTGCTTTCTACCTTGGATGCCACTATCCACACATCTCAAGTCTTGTATCAACACATCTCTGCAATACTTCGTCCTAACAGTTGCAGTGGGAATCTGGACATACCACAACTCTCAAAGGCTAACAGTGGCATTAGTAGCTTTAACATTCCATGTTTAAATCTGGGTTTTTCCTACTTTAGTAAACAAAGTTCAGGTTCATACCCCAAGTCGGGAGACCAACAGATGATGAACTAAATTAAACTTATTATAGAGACTTGTTAGATTAGCTGAGAAAGTGTGGGAAAATAAAAAAAATCTCCATTTCCATCAGAAAGGCAGTGGGAAGAAACGGCAAATGAGGGGATTGATTTGAGTGGTGGATCTACCCATGTGAAGTGAATAAGTATCTGACTAAAACCAGCAAAGAGAAAAACAGAAGAGTACTTTGATTGGCCTCAGAGCCTTTTCATCCTGTCTTCAATGGACATTTCTTTTCTTCCCATCTCTCCATTAAAGCTTATGGACTTGTCTTCTAAATCTCACCCTTTCATTGGACCACTCCCATTAACTTCTCTCTCTTTCAAGCACTAAAAAAAGGATCTTTTCCCCAAACCCTAGCTTTCAGAGATGAAGAGGAAACCCTAAAACTGCTGTTTCCCAATCCTCTCAGCTCAAAACACAGATCAGGCAAAAAGAAGAAAACCCTAATTTTTTGAGACCCCATTTCTTGAAAGGTTGGTTTTTGGGTCAAAATTAACCTGAACTATCCTGGGTGTTGTGAAAGCGAGAGATCCAAGTTATCAGCAGCAGCAACCCTAGATAGACCCCAAAACCTAGAACCGTTGTCACTTCTTTGTGAAACCCTAAAAGTTCCATGGGATCTGAAACGCGGGGTTAACAAATTTGTAGAAACAGGAAGAAATGTCATTTGTCTCGTTTATCAAACTTACTTTTAATTACACATCACCATCTTCTAGCGCCGTTTATAGAATTTAAAACTCTTATCTATTTTTTATTAGATTGTATTATAATTATAATTTTATGATAAATATTAGGATTTAAACTCACACAAAACATGAAACAGATGAATATCTATATGACTATAACCGATTTAACTGATTGATCTTTAAAATAGACTATTAACAATGTGTCAAATAATTATTTTAAATCAAATAGAGAATATATACACAATCGATAAAAAGAGATAGATTCTAAAACTCGTTACTCTAAGAACAATCAACTATTTTATTCGTCATATGAATTAAGATAAAGAAACTTGTCGAGTTTAGGGATAATTATTTCACCTAGACTCAACGAGTTTCGACCTGACCCTATAAGGTTGAGTTTTTAAAGAAAAATTTGGGTTTGGTCGAATTTTTTAAGGATGAGATCAGGTGTGGTTTGAGATTAAAGTGAAGAATAGTTGATCTAAAATAATGGTTTAATTTTAGTTTAAATATTTATATATATATTTTTCAAATAAGAATAATTATTATAATATATATTTTTCAACTATCTCCTTCGTTAAATAAGAATAGAATAATTATTATAATACCTAATCTATATTTGTATTTTTTAATTAACTCTTTATTGTATCGAATAAAAATAAAAACTAATTATTTTGATTTATGTCGAAACGGGTTGAATCGAGTCGAGTTTTTACTATAAAATTCAGATTAAATAGAACATCATTAAATGTTGAATGGGTTCAAATTTAGATAAAGGTATTAAATTTTTTGGTCGGTATGGATTGACCCAACCCAACCTATAAACATCCCTAGTAGAGTTTAAGAATCCTTTTCAATATTCATTCTTATCCACCAATGTCATGTCTTTGAGTTCTAATAGTTTAGTACAACTATTTTATCATCTCCAACCATGTGTTTTTAGCCTTGTCTTCGAATCATATTTCTAACAAATGCCTCCCCACTATCTTTTGCACAAATGCTTTTGTCTATCTTATCCAGGCTTAGAGATAAATCTTCCATAGTTTTTCTACACACCCATCATAGTATTTGAATCCTACACACAATTGTCCTGGCATATGGCACATCAGCTACACCATATAAGAAAAGTAATGCTCATAACCAGGGGGAACATAGGTTTTTTTTGGGTCTGGTCCCCGCCAATTGATGTTTTTATATACTAAATAAAGTTAAAAAATTAAAAATATAATTTATTTAAAAAACGTTTTTTCGTTCTCACTAATCAAAAGAATTTAAAATATATATTTTAGTCTTCTCAATAAAAAAAAATTCTAATTCCGCTCCTAATCATAACATACATAGTAAATACAATTGCTTAGATTTGAAATTAACACGGCTCTAAAAGATAACTTTAAAAATAGAGAATTAAAGTTTAATTTCATTAATTGGAAAATTGGAAAATTCTAAAAGTAATTAAATAAAAAAATTAATAAAACTCAATTAACTTCAAAATTGTTAGTCTTAAAAAATTAAACTAATTTCTTTTGAAGCGATTAAAACTTAATTTTAGTTGTTTCAAAACTTCCATATATTTAAAATATAACTAACCCATAAAAAATAGAGTGAACCATAACTCCTTAGACTCACCCAATATTCTACCCATGATAATATTCATATGTCTTAATGAAGATCTAATTAAACCGTACCATATATGATTTCCCTATTAAACCAGTCAATCTCTTGTTTTTCCATTATTACTTCTGAACCCGTAGACTAATCCCAATAATAAAAAATGATTTTTTATTTAAGTGATCTAGATTTGAATATCATGCGTACAATATATTATTAAAAAATTAAATATATGTTATTTTATAATCACATTAATATATTCAAAATACAATAAAATCGATATGACTCATGGACTTGTTCTGGCTATGGCAGATCCATGAAGCCACCTTGGTAGCAATTGTATACCCATTTAGTGAAACCGATGAGTTTAGCTTAATGTGTAAAAAAATAAAAATAATAATGAAAATTGTAAACCCATTTTAGAGAAGAAAAAAAAGTGTTAAATTTTTTTTTTTAATTTTCAGATCTGTCTTTGTATTCTAAGTTCTCATATGTTTTCCCTGCTTCTAGAAAAGTGTTGATGGTAAAGAAGCAAATTCATGACATTTCAAGTAGAAAAGCCCAATCTACCTTAACTGCTAAATCTGTCTGTATTCAGACCAGGCCAACGGGACACTTCACGACTTTAATTTAGTTCTTCGGCTTTATAGAATGAAACCTGTTTTTATTTTTATTCTTTTTAAAAAATATAAAAAAAATTATTAACATATAATTTACTAATAAATTATTCGAATTTTAATTTCGTAAGATGAATATCCTACTTTATTTCATTAGAATTATTCCTTGGATTGTTTTAAACAGTACTAAACTTGAAAGCAACTTTCTACTAATACTATATGAATGAGTTGGTCGACTGAAACTAATATTTTAACCTAGATAACAACTACTTGTAACAAAGGAGAAGTGATTAGTTACAACTGTAATAACTTCAAACAAGAACAAAAACAGTAATGATTAATCAGAATGGTTAGAATTTTAAACTTTGTGAAAATGTTGTTTACCTTTGACAAAAGCCACTTCAACTTCCATTTCCATGTTTCTTCTTACAGCTACACAAGTTAGATCATATCATCATCATGCAGAAAAGAACGAGGCAAAAAACAGTTAGAAAAACACACAAAATTCCAGACAATACAATGATTCTCTTACATAAGCAGCGTGTGCATGTGAAAGCATCCACCTTAAAGAAAGGACACCCGAGTTTCATATTTAAGCTCAGAGTTGCAGCAACTGGAAAAGAGATCGAGTAATATAGACAGGGAAGAAGAAGAAGGAGATTTTTAAAGGACAGTAGTTGTTGAATTTGATAACAGACAAGAAAGGGAACAAGAGTTAGTGTTTTGCAGACATAAATATTATATATAGAGCTTTACAACTACTACAAGACGATAAGGGAAAGTAATACAACAGGAAGCTAAGGCTGTAAGGCTGACAGATTTTTATTTATGGATTGCTTACTACTAGCTATCTATGCAATTTAGGTTTCAACTACGAAGCTTTTGCTTATGGGAGCTGCTGCTCCTCCTTTTTGTTTTTCACTTCTCAACCACTAAATTTTAACACAAACTTTATCAAATTGCTTACACCATTTTAGGGTTGTTTGTTTAATCATTTCAAGTTATTTAAGTTTATAAGCCTTATTTTACGATTCAAATATTGAATATGTATTATAAAACGGATTTGAACGTGTATACAATATTTGAATAAGAATAAATTGAACCAACTTGAGGTCATCAAATATTGAGATTTGATTGCTTCATGTTCCAAAAGTACAGGCAAATTCTTAAAAATGTAAATAAATTTTTAAGATCAAATTTCGTAACGATGTAAACTGAAAATATAATATCAAATTGTTTACTATTTCAGTCGTGGTTCAATCGAACTTTACATGTATAAAACGAAAAATTGAACCTGCTAAAGATCATAGTTGGTGTGATTACAGTCCATCCAATGACCACATAAAAATAAAAGAAATTTCTGATGCGCAGCTTTTTCTATATATGGAATATGATTGTGGTAAGTGTTTAGTATTAACACCTTACCAGCTTTGTGTGACTACACATCAATAGATATCTGTAGCTCTGAAACATGGTACAGAACAGTCCCTCTCTTTTGACTTTTCTGAAACCATGAATCTAGAGGATGTAATAATCAGGGATAAGATCTTTAAGGATCAACGAGCACAGGGGAGCAAGAATTCTAGACACAAAAAGTAATGGTTTTGGTGAAAATTTTGGTACACCCTACTCTACCAGCAGCTGGTTTGAGAGAAAACTACGACCAACTAACTGTTCATGGTATAAATCTGGGAGCAACCATCCCTAACAAGGTTACGAAACTCTAATGGGAGTAACTTCCAAAGAAATCTATGTCTGGGGATCTTTTCTAGGTTGATAAAAGCTTTCATATTCATTAAGTTTGTCTGTCTGCTGTTCATTTTTCAAGAAGGAATGGAATTACGGTTGTGTTTTTTAATTGTTTTAAGGTGATAACGTTATAATATACGTTGATATTGTTTTTTAATTCTTTAATAACGACCACACAACTTGCGAAAGAAGTTATTTGAACCGAGAGCTCTTAAAATAGATATCTTCAACTTGTACTACTCGATCAATTCTTATAATCATGTTTTCTTAATTAGAATTATTATGCATTCGTATTAATTTATTTAAATTATATAAGTTTATTTACGAATATTAAATAAATATATTCCAGTCTAAATGAAAAAAAAATATTATCCTTAAGAAAAACGAATTCAACGTCTTCTTTATAAGATGTATGTGTGAAACTAGTATAAATCTATCGATTATATTTTATTTAGCCTGCCGCTTGTGTAATGTTTCATAATTCAATTTAATGGAGATCTTTTGATTGTATTATTAATTAAACTTCAATACTAAATGAAAAGCTAAAATCATGAGATCATTAGTAAATGGAAGTAAATTTTAAACATGAAAAATATTAGGGACCAAAAACAGAATTATAACATCTGTAAAACAAATACTTATCTATGATGGGTGACACGCATGGCATATGTGACATTCAAATATAATTTAATATCATTAATTTATTATCCATTATAAAAACTATTTAAAATAAAAATGAATCATATGTTCACTTAAAATTAAACACTGCCTAAATGTCATGTCATAAACTAAAAGTCGGCTACATAATTTTAGACACACAACCATAATCATCAAATGTGTGGGTCGATTTTATTTAGGTGATGCTGACTGAACCGATGTTGATAGATATTAGTCAGAGGAGAGAAATTAAAATCAACTTGATTAACACTATAACCACATAATATAAAGCTAGATTGAAATGGAAGGTAGCCTACCATACATAACTTCACTAAATTTAAATATATATATTTTAATTTAAATTAAATTTTAATTAAACTTTGATCAAATTAAATTTAAATAATTTGTGATCCGTCTAATCAGGGACGGAGCCACCTTAGGCTTGGGTGGGGCAATCGCCCTCCCACCCCCGAAGAATTTTTTTTCACTTTTGTCCTTTTATTTAAATTCTTTTAAAAATAATTTTTTTAGGAATTTGCCCTCATACTTTTAAATATTTATGTTTTGATCCCTCAATTTCAAATCCTGACTTCGTCCCTGCATCTAATCTTATTTACATTCTTAAATATATATTTTAGGTTAAATAAAGATAATAAGTAATTCATTTAAAAATGAATACCATCAAAATTAATAATTTGATATTAATGATGAACTCAAACGGGTTGGTTCATCTGAGAATATATAAATTCATTAAAAAAGAATATATAATTAAATTCCCAACCAACATTCTATTACAAGACAATATTCTTTAATCCCGAATTATTTGTTATTACAGTTCCCGACAAGCACAAGCATTGTTTTTCTATTGATTAAGGGAGTACAGTTTCCAACAAAGAGAATTCGGGGATTACAAAGTTGTATTAATAAACAAGTTTTTAAAGGTCGGATTATTTTATCAAACTGACCCTCTTTAGCGTATATCAAAAATTAAAATTAAAGAGGTACTTAATTTATATATTAACTTTAAATTCAAAATTTCCTTAATCTTAACCATTGAATTAATGTATTAAGATTTATAACAAAATGTGATTATCATTAACAATTATTAATTACAAATGCTGAGACCAAGTCCAATTGACAAAAGATTGTGGTGGGTCCAAATGAAGAGAGAAACACACAATTTGTATTCGAAGGCCGAGTCCAAGTGGGACACATTTCCCATAAGTCCACTTCAATAAAAAAATACTAGTAATAATTAATTGTAAAAGGTAGCGAAGACCGCTGAATTGCCAAAGGAGTTGACCTAACCACTTGCTTTGATTTATTTCGGTTAAGATCGAATATGGTTAATCATAAAATAGAAAATCAAATTAAATTGAAATATTAAAATAATTTATAAATTATAAGTTTATTGAATTATATTTAACTAAATTAAATCAAATTAAATTAAAATTTTAATTATTTTTGTAAGACTAACATATATATATTTTATACTTTAAATATCATAGATATATTTTTAATTATTATTTATTTAAAATATAAGTTTTTAATATATATTTATAAAATATCTTAAAATTTTATTTTTTAATATTAAAAAATTATAAAATAAAGTTATTTTATCAAAATTAAAATATAAAATTTTAAAAACTAATATTAATATGAAAAACTAAAAATAGAGATTAACTGCATCAAAAATCGATAATTATTAAAATAATTTATCGAATTAAATTAAAACCGAATCGAATACACCTTCACTGCTTCGCTTCACCCACTCCTAAAACTGCAATCGCCTCTTTGCATGAGGTTTTAATATTTGTATTTTCTTCTCTCGAAATTGTAAACTAAATCATGCTTTTTGAACATTAAGTGCTGTATAACGGCACTCGAAGCTAGTTGGAATTTATTGAATTTTCTATTGTTTATTTTTTAATGTTAGATTTAAATTAATTATTTAATAAATTAAATATTAATAATTATTTTTGAAAATAATAAAATGTATATTTAAAATTCAATATATTTTTAATAATTTAAAGGTTATTAAGACCCAAATAGTTTTATACATTTTTTTTGAATTAGCTAATAGTGATTAATGATAATCTCTGCCATTTGATAATGATCGCTCAATCACTCTGTTGATTTGTTAGCATCGATGGTGCTTGAACCCGTAACCTCTAAAAACAACAATTGTTCTTTTAATCACTTGAGCTAGATGGCTCGTGCGAATAGGTTTATACATATTAATGATATAAATAGATCCATTTTTGTGTCTTGAGAAATTCCTTAAGAGCGATGAACACCCAAATGTACATATAGGTATTAAGTTTAAAGTGTTTAGGAGTATATATGTAAACCAACCTAACAAATATAAATAAGAGTATGTTAATAGTTGTTTATTTAATTTTAATAGAATACGAACACAAATATAAACGAATATAATTCTCCATTCATATATATTCGTTAAGGAATCATTTTTGTTAAAATAATAAATAAATAAAAATGAATTTGATCAATAAAAATAAATATAAACAAATAGAAACTATATTAAACATTTAAGATTAGCTCAACTAATTTAGTTAGTTAACTAATTTTAAGTTAAATTAATCAATAATTAAAAAATTTAATTATTATTTAAATTAAAAATTATCTAATAAATTAACTAATTTTCGTTGAAATCTAAATTATAGGAAAAAACAAAGCAATTGTACAATGAAATTAAGCATCAAATTATTTCCCAATTTCTACTCTAAATTATTACGCCAAAGAAATTTCCACGGGCTAGAACCGGTCACCCGGTTCACACCTCTATCTCTATATATACCAGCAAGCCTCTAAAACCGCCAACTATTTCATTCTTCAAAAGAAAAGCAAAAGAAATAAAGAGCTGAGAATGGATTCATCGGCAAGCGGCTCTGCTTCGCACAAACAGCGGCTAACTCTCGGCCTCCTTATTTCATTCATGGCTATATGCGCCAAGCGCGCCACCCGAATTTCCAAGAAGCTAAAGCTAAAGCCTAAAGAAAACGGCTTAGTTTCCGGCACGCCGAGACGACTCGGGCCGAAATCGCCGGGGCCAAAACAGCTTCTGACGACGATTAGCAACAAGGCGATCATGCTGCTGCAGCGGAAAAAGCAAGGCGGCGGATACAGGAAAGATGAAGAGGAAGAATACGGTGACGGCGGGGTATGGCAGAGGTCGATCCTGATGGGGGATAAGTGTCAGCCGTTGGATTTTTCCGGCGTGATTTATTACGATAGCAAAGGGAATCAGCTCGACGAGTTGCCTGTTCGGTCGCCGCGTGCCAGTCCCTTGCCCGGTTACCTCTCTCAAAGAGGGCTTTGATTAGATTATCGGCCGAGGTTGATTGTTTACTTGTGTCTTCTTTCTGTCGTGGTGTAAACTACGTGTTGCGTTTCTATTGGTGGTTATGGATTGAGATCGAAGGTCTCGGGTGATGAACTCTTCTCTATCTGGACCCTTTAAAAAAATTGATCTACCCTATCAATTAGTGAGTCAATTCTGCAACTAGATTTTATTTTTATTTTTCTAAACGTATTTGTACGAATATTTAGGAAAATAAAATTGGCTTGCAGAACTTCCGATAAATGCAGTATTTTCTTGTGTTTGGTGGAAATATTCCATTTTATTTTAAATTTCTGTTTTTATTAAGAAAATAGTACTTTGTTCTATAAGATAAATTTACAATATCTTAAATATAATATATGGTTCGTTTTTTTAGAAATCAAATATTTTTTTACACTTTGATTTTTAAAATTATAAAGTTTTTATTGTATAAATTTTAATTTACGAATCTTCATTTATTTTACAAAGATCTAAATTCAAATAAATGTCTCAAAGCGCTTTGATTGTGAAATTTCACTAATACGAAAATGAAATTATCACCTCAACTATAAAATTAGTCCTCAAACACTTTGAATTCGTTTGTAATAAGTATAAGATTAAAAATAGAGCTTGAGCAACGACGAAATTGTGTATAAGGTAGGAGAGATTATTACTCCTCTAAACTTTTTTGGTATGATTACATTTTTAATTTAAATATTACTTAAACATAGGTTTTTGTCTCTTCTAATTTTTAAATTTAAAGATTTGATAGACTTTTATCTCTCTCATTATTGAATCTTAATTCGGTCCCTAAATTTGAGTAACTTGTCTAAGGAGAAAGAAAACAAAATTTTCTTTAATAAGCAATTAAAGAATAATTGCAAAATAAAATACTAAACATTTATACCGATAATAAAAAAAAATTACTAAAATAAAAGTATATAAATTTATATATTTATTTTATAATAAAACCCTATTATTAATCCTCATTAAATAAACTACCTTATGGTTGAACAAAATATAATGAACAATGAATTTCAAATTTTCAATATAAAAAGGGATGGATTATTAAGATCTATTGATTGGCCTAGTGATTAATGATGTTTATCCTGTCCATTTTGTATGAGTTCGAATCTTGGTATGAAAAAAAGTGTACTCTATTTTAATAATAAAAAAAGGATAGATTAGGTCAAGCAATTACATTGTTGTTTACTCAGGTAGGAGCTGGGAATAATTTATTGGTGCTACAATTTTAGCCTACCAAATGTTTTTTTATTAGTTCAAGTCTAAGTTATTCAAACTATTTGATGGTTGATATCTTCAAACTAAAAAAAAACCTTTAAAACTTTCAAAATCAACACTTGTTTAGAGGTTTCTTAACCCTTCAACACATAAAGGACTTATTTATCAAAACTTGGAATTTGAAGAGGTCATAAAAAAGTTTCAAATTAATTATATATAGGATAGGACTTGATTATATAGCGTAAAATTTTTATATATTTTTTAGATCATTAGATGAATGAAATGGATGACAAAGATTAACAATAAAATATGAAAAAGATTATCACTTTAAGAAAAAAGTAGTGAATTTTCGGTTATATATTATTCTTTCAATCTAATGATTCAAAAAACATGTAAAACTTGAGTTTTACACTATATAAATTGATCTTATACCTATATATATATATATATATATATATATATATGAAAAGTTTTAAGTATAAATTTATCATTTGAATCATATACGTTATATTTAATATTTAAATTTTAAAATCAAGGTTTAAAGTTTTAATATGTTTCTGACCTATGTATTATAGACCTTGCGTATTAGTCAAATAGAGTTCAGATTTAATTATTAGAATCCATATAATCATATGTGGATTTTAATATATATTAAAATTTTAATTATATATTTCATCTTCTTAGAAGAATAAATTTTAAAAATTGAATTGAATTATTGAAGTATCAGTTGTCAAAATTCTTTTTTTCTTCGAGAAGATAAATATTAAAATATTGAAGGATATATTCTTCCCATCTCAATGCAGGTTCAAACATTTGAATAAGATTAATATATATGACCAAATAAAAAATATATAAATAAATAATAAACTTATAATCGGTCTATAACAAGGTAGTATATATAATATATCCAAAGGGATAAACGTCACAGTACAGAGGTTCATATCGCTTTCTCGACCCAAGGACATATAATTTTTTTCAAAGGTGCTGGCAAATTAAAAATAAATATTAGCCTAATCTTATGAGTAGTTTTAATAAAAAAATAGATGATATTTATTTTTAAAAATTTAAATTTAATTATTTTATATGTAAAGTATATGTATATTGTATAACGATTAAAATTTATGATATTACTTAAAATATTAATTTATTTTTTAAAAATGTTTAAAAGATGATAGAATTATCGTTTATCATTTGAATAAGGTAGACTGTATAACAAAAATTAACCTAAAAAATAAACTTAAGAGTCAATTATGTCTAAAAATGATTAATACCTTTATCATGTCACATAACTAATTACATGTTGCCTTTAAATTAAAACTTACAAGTTCGAGTTTAATTTATTTTAAAATCTATTTATTGTTGTGAATAAAGTAAAGAACAAGAATAAAATAGGAGAACAAAGATAAGAGACAAAAGAGAGATTTTATTATATTCTCAAAGTAGGATTGTGTGTATAATGCTTTGTCTAATAGTCTATATTTATAGGCATAAGATGGAAACCCTAATTCCAATGGGTATTAAACCCTAATAATAAAGCCCATTAAACTTTAACTTAATATATGGATATCCACCATGAATAAATATATTCATAACACTCCCCCTTGGATATCCATGAAGATAATGTGCCTCGTTAAAACCTTACTAAGATAAAAACCCTGTGGGAAAAAAATTCTTAGTGAAGGAAAAAGAGTACACACATCTTTGATACGCATAACATGTTGCCTCATTAAAAACCTTACCAGGAAAACCCATTGGGACAAAACCTCGGTTAAGGGAAAAAGAGTGCAACGCGTATTTACTCCCCCTCATGAAAATATCACATAAGATCTTTGAATCTTCATAATTCAATATTGAATACAATCTTCAAATGTTGAAGTAGATCATACACTAGTGGATAAATCTTTTAAATCATTGCTTGAAATGATTCATTGAATACTATTCATCTGAAAATCATGAGGGACGAAACTTGAAGAAATATGTTTCGTTTTATCACATTTGATGTATCCACCTTGAGATATAAATTTTGCATTATCTCTGTACAAGATAGTTTGCATCTTATCTTGTGAAAAACATTCACATATCTTCAGGATATGTTTAGCCAAATACATATTTCGGCTTTGTCTCATGCATAACAATCACTTAAAGGTAATGATCTCATAGCACTTAAATAATATTTCTGGACTAACTAAGATACGATGCTTCCAGATCAAATAATGTACATATTGTGCTTTTAGATCAAGAATATCATTACCCTTTTCTTGAGGCAGAAATAATCTTTGTTTACATTGAGAGACCTAGTAATCATAAGGATGATCAATGAATATGCGTTATGCATGTAAAGTCTCTTTCAACATTTTTCTATATGTCGATTGATGCACAAGGATTTGAGGAGATCTCTTCACGAGTCTCAATGATATTCAAATCATCGACATAAACAACAATAAAAATTCAGAGCTAAACCTCTTAATAAAAATACTCGGGGAAATAATTCATATAGCATTATGCTAATAAGTATTCAATGAGGCTATCATACCAAATACGCCTAAATTGTTTCAAGCCATATATTCAATATGATTGAATAATGTTCTCGAGAACTTGAATTAACTGCTTATGGCAGTCTAAATCCTTTTAGAAGCTTCATGTAAATGTTGTTATCAAGAGGCTCACATAAATAAGATGTAACAACATCCATTAGACGAAACTAAGTCATTTCATTTATTGCCAGAGTATCTAAAAATAATTGCATCCACCACCGAGGAATATATTTTCCTCATAATCAATTTCATGTCTTTGTGAGAAACCTTATGCAATCAAATGAGCTTATATCTCATGATTTCCCCTTTTGATTTCTCTTTCTCACAAAGGCTCGTTTATGTTCACGAGTTTTACACATTTCAATGTACGGGCTATAAGCCCAAATACTTCTCTTTTGAAAGAGATTTTAGTTTTGCCTCAATTGCCTCTTTCCATGTTGGCCAATCATTTCTTTGTTTACATTGCCCAATTGGCAATGATTCATGATCCACATCATCAAAATAAAATCTCTAGTGCTATATTGCATGCAAATATATAAACGACGTCGATTTAATTTCAGTTCCACTTATAACAGACATGACATAATATATTGAGATCTCTTTATTATCAGGTACCTGAGTCATGTCAATGTCTCTGTTGGAGACCATTTAATCTCTTCTAGAGATTTTATAATCATTGATTCCTCGATCAGACCATCATAAAATATAGCTCCTTTTTTTTCGAGGATTTCTTTGGAACTTACTTGTCTACTACGCTTCAAGCGTAAGTTAGACTCATTAGAAACTAGAGTTTGTCAATCCATGACATCAAATTTAATCGGAGCATTCATAGCTGGTATACGTGACTTAGTCACTCTTTTAGGGTCAGCAAAATCATCTGGCAATTGATTTGCTAAATGAATTATCCATTGAACTTATAGTTCACATTGTATAGTACGTGGATCAAAAAGAGAAAATGATAATTCATTCCAACTTATTTCTTTCCCCAGCTATTTATTTTCTCCCCCTAATGTTGGGTAAATTGACTCATTAAAATGATAGTCAATAAATAGGGTTATAAATAAATTCCCTATCAGAAGCTCAAGATATTTAAATCTGATACATATTTCCAACAAAACTCATCTTTGTGCGTTGTGGTGGAGCAATTAGAACATATATCGCACACAAAAATCTAAGATGAGAAATATTTGGTTTCTGACAAAAACCATTTGTAATGGGGAGAACTTATGATCATTTGTTGGCTTGATGCGAATTTGTGATACTACATGTAAAATTACATGTCATCAACATTATCAAGACTGATTGTCTTTAGAAAATAATCTGGAAAATATGCTCATAATTTTATTAACTGAGCAAGTAGCCTCGCAAACACCAAGTTGCGGGTTAATAATAAGGATACACATAACCATCTAGTCGATGCATCGATAAAAATCATAAAATATCTAGATGGTCTTTAAGAAAGGTGTATGGGCCCATATATATCACCTTGTATCCGTTCCAGAAAATTAATAGAGTTACACTCTATATTAACTGTTGATGATTGAATAATCAAATTGCTTTCATAGCAAGTATCACATGAAAATTACCTTAAAGAAAATCTTAGTTCTTCAATAAGTGACCACATAAAAGTGTCAACAAATTTTCGCATCATAATTGAACCGGGATGGTTTAACCGGTCATGCCAAATAATTATCAGTAAACATGTGGTTTACAATAGCATGAGCTTCGATTTGTACTAATTCTTCTATAGTACAATATGAATGACAGTACATATAATTTTGCCAATATTTCATTATTGCCTTAAGTTATACTCGTAATATTGAGATAGTAAGCATCCCCTTGACTAATATTCTCAATATATTTCTGAAAATATCTTTAAAATTCAATAAGTCTCTTTGCGACTTTGACGAGTATAATGCACTGTAAATATGAGATAAAGTCTCATTTGGCAATAACATATTTGCTCAACGATGCTCAGTCGGAGCTTTCTGTGATATTAGTACTTCCGGATATAGTACTCATATTATTCTCTTGCATTTAAAATGGGAAAATATGCATAATTATGCACCTTTTAATACGTGCTTTATTTCATTCACTTCGGGGAATGAAAAATATGTGCTCTGTACCATTCACTTCGGGGAATGAAAAATATTAAAAAAATAGCACATCATATCAAATCGGATCAAAGATAAGCTCTTCCGAAGCACTGATATTTTAGTACTTTGAGATATATTACTCACATTTTCCCTTGTATTTAAATGGGAAAATATTTCTTATGCTTAAATATAGAATGAGTACTTGCACTGTCTACTTGGCATAAAAAGCCACAATTTTATTCCGGAAGTGATAATATTTTTCAAATGATAAATTAACATAAAACATAAATAAATAAAATAAATTAACATAAAGTGTAAATAAATTAACATAAATAAATAATAAATATAAAACAAAATGAATAAAAGATCAAAAGGATATAAAATAAATGGCGGATTATTCTCTTGAAGGACTATGAGAAAATTAACAATATCCAATAGAGTTGGACCAACAACGCCATAATTTTCGCCACAAAGAAAATCTGTTTATATTTTCTTTAATTTATCATTCATGATTATGGATAAAGTCCATAATACTTTGGCGTTCGACAAGTACGAGATCAATGGTTTGTACCATCGCATTGATAGCATAAAGATTTTGATATGATCTCTATCATTCTTGTCATCTTTATAATTCCACTTCTTGTGGATATAAACATTCTCAAAATAATCATCTTATCCATGTCTATTTTATGATCTCAATCATGACCACAATTACTAATGTGACATTTATTCTTTCCACTATAAAATATCACATTCACTTCAGGGAATGAAGCAGAGACTGATAGGTATTCAAAACCCTTGTATGATATTGTGTCTGTAAGACAACATTAATGTGTGAAAGTGGAGTATGTTTTTCTAACATATCCTCATCAATGATATTCTGTCACATAATTGAGTTTTATTCACTAACCATTTAGTGAATTATCACGTTTGCATTCACTTCAAGGAATGAAACAAATTTAATAATCGCATGGAATAAACATCATGCTTGCATTCACTTCAGGGAATGATATAAATTAAATAATCGCATGGAATAATCATCATGCTTGCATTCACTTCAAGGAATGTCATAAATCCAATAATTGCATGGAATAATCATCATGCATGCATTCGCTTCAGGGAATGCCTCCCATAAAAATTCTTGGATCAAGACGATTTTCGTAACTTGAACTTGGGAGAAGTCTATAGTCGATTTTTCGACATAAAAATAATATTGCTTTCAAGCAAATATAAACTTTATAACATTAAAACTATTAAATAGTAATTGATCAGACGATATATATTCAATATATAAAAGGAACAAAAATTTAATCCTTATACGCGACGTTGTTAAACCAGTCCACAAGGTCCTTTAAAAAGAACCTCCTTTGAGACCAATAGCCTCGCAGAACGGGATGTCCAGCCAATATACTCGGATTAAACCAAACATAATAAAGAATATATTAATTAATTAGAATATAATTAGCTTTTACCATAGTGATCGGCTTTTACCCTTTGCCTAACTTAATAGCTTTGGAATTGTCGACAAGAACCACGGTAATTGAGTCACTTTATCGCTACACAAATACCAAACAACCAAAGAATTTTTAAAAATTAAAAATCAAATCAAAGATCAAGAGAGAAAAATAACCGATAATTAAATATAATTGAGGGAGAATAACTTATCTTTGATTTATGCCAGTAACAAATTCTTTTCAATAACTCCTTCAAGATTTGAATGACAAACACCTCCGTTGGTTAGAGTCTCGTGCTGATAACGTGTTGTGAATAAAGTAAAGAACAAGAATAAAATAGGAGAACAAAGATAAGAGACAAAAGAGAGAGATTTTATTATATTCTCAAAGTAGGGTTGTGTGTACAATGCTTTGTCTAATAGTCTATATTTATAGGCATAAGATGGAAACCCTAATTCCAATGGGTATTAAACCCTAATAATAAAGCTCATTAAACTTTAACTTAATATATGGATATCCACCATGAATAAATATATTCATAACATTTATAAAATATAAATTTATTTTAAAAATCTTATTATTCAAAAAATTAACGTAATCATATTATTTTTTTCGCTAATCAAATTTACTCCAAATAATAAAACATAACATTAACATTTAATATATCAAATGACAATCAAGCTTGGCATATATGCGAAATAGATGTGATTGAGTTGAAGGTTAGTTAGTGGTATGTGATTAAGAGGTTTCTTTTGTTCAAATTTATCGAGAAGCTAATATGATAACTGACATATTAATAAAGTATAATTTTCGATTAGAATTTTTTAAAATTACATTGAAAATGATTTTTTTTCTATCAATTCTTATTGATTGCTGCCTCTGTAATACCCGAATTTCGTCCGGGTATTCGAGAAAATAAGGTCACAAGTAAATATTAAATATAGATATAATATATATAAATAATGTTACATAAATAATGAATAAATAATAACCAAAAAATAAAATAAATAAAATTAAAAATATATAATAATAATAATCTATACAAACGGTTACTAAAAAAACAAAAAAATTATTAATTAATAAATTAAAGGTGTTGAGCGGTTAGCATGGGGACAAGGATTAAAAGATGATGATGGCATGATTTATGGGGGTCGGTTCCATTCGGTTTTTACAGAGGACAAAGAGAGACTCTAAAAAAAACGGAGATTTTTAGAGAGGCATTGGGCAAAAGGAGAGAAAGAAAAAACAGTGTACAGACTGAGGGGGGGATTCGTGCTGGATGGAAGGACCTTTCCCTCCACGTCGGCTTCTGTGAATTCAAAGCTTCCTAACCCGTTCCATGGAGATTATTGTATGCTATCATCTTTTTGCATGCCACAACTTTATTTAGAAGCAGCAACAATAGTAGATCTTCAGGGCCATCGACAAAGGGAGGAGATCAAAGAGCAGAAATAGGGACTCTTAGAAGTTACTATGGAAACCCGAAGTTAAGGGATGATATCGCCGGAAGTTAGATTGGAGGACGAAGAACATCACTGCAAAGTTATCAAATCTTTGAATTCACTGTGTTGAAGATTTGTCAAAAATTGAGGTGTGGAATGACAGAGAGGAAAATGGAGCACTTCAAGAAGCTATATCATGAAAAGTTTCAAGAAGCTGCGGTATTTGAATTACAATATATCCATGGTGCTGTTTTGTTCACCTTACTTGGTGAACATTGACGTGGAGAGCTTATGAGGAATGGAAATCTGTGGAAGGACATGGATGCTTTGGTGTTCAACACTTGGCTATGGTGGTACCGCAAGCGACCAAAGCAAGAGTGGAATTATATGAATGTCAAAAGGTAAGAATTTTATTTGTTTTTTTATTATTTATGTTTATTTATAATATTTTATTTTATTGTTTTATTTATTTTGCTTGCATTTTTAAAAAAAAACCATATAGCATATTTGTATAGGAATGATATTTAATTTACATTTAGTTAATTAAATTAGAGCCTTTTTAGGATTAGTCACTTTAATTAAATAATTAATTAAATAGGGAGATAATTTAGTAACGATGACGTTCTAATCATATATCTTGGATACACTAAGTGGTTAGTGTTTTGAAATAACATTATGTTGGCCAATGGTGTACTTTGATATCGTATTTGGCGCGTCATCGAAACATAGAAAATGGTAAATAATTTAGGGTTAGAATTTAATAAAATTAATTAGGCAAAACTAGAAACATCAATAGTATTATTAATTTTGTTTGGTGTCGAGATGGTAGTGTCCGTGCATTCGGATGTTATCATAATACACCCGGTGAAATTAATAATTTAATAGGGTTTTAAATATTTAATTAATGGAGCCTTATAGGTTAGACCTTAAAATAAACCAGATAATAACCGGTCATGCATTCAAAACCTTTTGTGTCAAAATTTATATTTCTTTAAATACGAGTCAAGGTTTTCTATTATAGAACGTCTTATTCAAAGCTCGTATTTAAAAGAAATGTATTTTTTATCCAAAAGGATATTCTTATTCGAACGATATTTATTTGCTAATAGCGGATTAAATTTTTATTATTATTCGAAATGCCAAAATGCCACGTGTAATTAATAAGGTACCGATCTCGGGCGCTCGTAAGGGTCGTCCTTACGCGTAACCGACTCCCGAACCTAAATGTTTTCAGAATGAATCTCTGGTTTGTTTTATGGTGTCTGGCCTACCAAAGTGGCCGGTGGCGACTCCAAAATTATTTTAAAATTCAAATATCATGTTTTTAATAATACCATGATTTTCATAATTAACATTTAAAAATAATAAAACTCGATTTTTCTAAATTTATTCGCCAGGCTATTTTTCACACTTTTCGGTTTTAAAATGGTCGCGACAGCTTGGCGACTCCGCTGGGGACTAATATATTGAGAGTCAGGCCTAATAATTACTTACACGTGGCATTTCGGTATTTTGAATATAGATATTAATTTAATTCATTATTGTCAAATAAATATCGTTCGGATAAGGGTAGTATTTTCATTTTGTGTGATATATCTGTCATTCATGCATCAGCTCTCGACCCGAGCTTTTTATCCTTTGAGTGGGAGTTAGATATTGTCTGACGTGATGCTATCCAGCTCCGAGTTTCGGATTTTTATCTGCTTCCGGTATACTAACCTTACGCGTCGTGAGGTTTTCACCTCCGTTGTAAGGGACCTATACTACCGAATCGATGTCTTATCGTCGCAGTAGATGGTAACGACAGTTCGGGAACCCAGTGTCTAGATCAAAACCCACATGTATAGAGTAGAAACCTACCCCTATAAGAGCCAGACATGGACCATAAGATAAGGCGGTATGCTGCCGAAATGCCGCCAAATTAGGATTTCTATGTTAAACTGCTCTCTGGTTATTTTTACGCAATATAATATGCTCTCTGTTAATTTTTTTATGCGACATAAATTGTTCTCTGGTTATTTTTCGTAAGTTAATTTATTCTTGTTCAGATTATTATTTCACCATACTAACATTTTTTTTTTGGTGGTGTGTGAGTGAGTTCATATAGCATGCATTAGAGGTATCGATTAGAGAGCTAATTGTATAGACAATAGTCATAAACTAAAAGGTTTGATATACAAGTGAAAAACAATATGCCGGGATGGACCGTATTCGAGAAGACTTAGTCCAAGATCAGAGTTAGTGTTCAGGCAACCGAATACCATCCATACAAGATGTTTTCAGAAGACTTCAAGTATAGTGCATGTCTGCCAAAATTAAGGGTAATTTAGGAATTCTTGGACAAGAACACAAAGAGTTATTTGATAAGACTTCTCAGTTACCGTTAGGAGAATAGTTACAACATCAACAATAAGAAGACACGAGATTTTGCTACAAGTGTTCCAGTAGGTGAAAAGAATTAGACTTATATTGGGTTCAACACTTATTCAAGCATCAAGTCGGGTTCAGGGGCAAGCATAGAGATAAACGAGACGCGGTAGCTAAAAGGCGAAGATAAATAGAAAGTGGATATTTGACGGATAAATTAGGGGCATGTGTTGACAAATTTAGACACAGAGATGAAAAAGGAATTGTGAGCCTAGGATCGATGTTCAACTTTCACGAATGACGGGAGTTACTAATAGAAGAGGAATTTAGAAAGTACAACACGACAGGCAGAAAATCAGTTTGCAAGCTTTGAACCAGTGTTTCAAGTGAAGAACATGTTGAAAGTTGGACCGAATCCGTCACCAAGGTTATGCAGAATGGAATTAGTGATCAACTTCAGAACCAAGTATAAGAAATGTCAGATATATGTGAATTTTGCTCGATAAAGTAGACTTGTCACAAAATTTTCATCATCATATCAGGACAGATGCCGAACCAGACTGAGCGAGGATCAACCAAGAAGCTCAAGCTAGCTGTCTCTTATTAACAAATTGGCTTCCCCTTGTATTCGATCTTTTAGTTGGATGAGTGTTGTCTAATAACTAGCTCTTAAAACCGATATCTCTTGCATTCATGCATTGTAGAGTAGATTTATATTTAAGTTGTCTTACACAATTTTATTAACATATTTTGCTCATAATACCATTTCATTATTCATGCATATATTTATTTTATATTTCATATCATAACATTATTATTTATCAGCATTGCATGTTGAGAAGCATAAATAGATTAAAAATATCAGAAAGTTATTGAAGACCGTTTGGGTAACATGGAAAAAATCAGTCGATTTCAAAATCAGACATCATTTTCACATTGCTTGGAATCTATGAGATCGAGAAAGAAAGTCATCCTGATAAATGCAGATGAAAGAGATTTGAATGGAAATTTATCTCACACAAGGGTTCAATTTGAAAGGTTTTCTTAAACAAAAAAAAGAAAGAAAAAAAAAAAGAAGAAAAATGCAAAATGAAGTCGAAAAAAATAAAAGACGGTCAAGTTCACTTTAAAAGAATTGGGGCATCTATTGAAATCCAGAAGATTAGAATTTGAGTTATGAATGTAGCAATAAAGTGTTCGATCATGATGCCGATAAATTGAGAAGACTTTGGGCATTTTGTTCACCCTAAACAATGTAAGTGGGGCAAATTTTGAGTAGCGTCATTCTGAAGATGAAAACCAAGAAATTCAAACCAAACTGGGGGCAACCAAAGGAGAAATTACATTGAGGCTTCAAAAATCGAGAATTCGATATTGAAACAAAAAAAAAAGAAGAGCAAAGTTGAAAGTAGAAATGGGGTAGCTGAAATCACTCCATTTTTTCTTGGTAAATGGCAAACAGTCAAATCACGGGGGTCTATCTGCATTTTTGGACCGTTACGGAGTAATTCCCTGAATCATCCCAATTGCTTTTGCCCGCGAGCATCGGGTGTCCTTTGTAAGGGAAGCTATTTCAATTCATTTGCCCATGATGCTTGTTTCATATATATTTCTCTCAAGTGGCAAGCATTTCATATTCTTTGATTCTTTAATTCTTTTATTCATTGTCATAGAAAAACATGATATTTGAATTTTAAAATAATTTTTAATAATACCATGATTTTCATAATTAACATTTAAAAATAATAAAACTCGATTTTTCTAAATTTATTCGCCAGGCTATTTTTCACATTTTTCGGTTTTAAAATGGTCGCGACAGCCTCATGAAATCCTCTACGGTTGCTGTAATTGCTCTTTCTTTTATTGGTTTTTTGCAAGTGCCAATTTTGAAGGACTATTTCTTGATCGGTTCGTGCATTTGTAGAGGGAAGAAGAGCCTGTTGTTGTTGCTCGGTTAGAGCAGAAACCAGGGTTGGCTGAGACTGCTCGAGCATGGTCACCAAGGTGCAATGGGGGTGACCGAGGAAGGAGAATCCAAGGGTGCATGGGGTCTCGGTCAAGATGCACAAGGATGTTGGTATTGGGCTAATGGGCGTAGGTTTAGGTCATCTAAATGAACATCTAATTTAATGGATATGAAAATTGGGATTTTTAATTAGTTATTAAGCTAATGGTCAAATAAATATACCTTTCAAAAAAAATAAAAAAAAGTTTATATTTAATGTACTAACAACGAGGTATCATCATCTGCAGGGACGGTAATATATATGTAATGAGAGGAGCTTCTGCCCTTCTTAATTTTTTGGTATAATAATATTTAAGGTTTTTAACATAAAAATATTTTTTAACTATAATTCTAACTTTAAGTACTTTTGAATTCTCATTTATTTTAAAATTTTAAAATTAAACAAAATAAACCTTTTAAAATTTTATGTTTACTTAATAATGGTATATATTTTTATCATACTTTACATTTATGGATGAGGTTTCATCCCAACTCTAATCTAATTGTGACCATCAAATTACTTTTTAGGACATGTGACTTGAATTATTGTCGGCGGCACGAATTGAATGCGTTAATATTAGTTTAAGGATAGGAGATATATCTGTTGGGTTCACTTATTGGTTAGAAAATGAATTGGTGTGAAGAGGAGACAAAGAAAGAGGGCTTTGAGTTAACTTTTTTTAATGTCGCCGTCATATTGGAGACACCAGGATTCAAGTCAAAACTTTCGGTCTTGGGGCATTATCAATATTCAAAAAAGAAGAACTTGGACCTTATCACTCCTGTGACTATAATTTTTTTTTATAAATGAATTTTAAAGTTATATCACTTAACCAAAAATAAAATTAAAATTAAAAATATACGTTTAGCCAATAATAAAAAAAATTAAACACCATTATGCTTCATTATATGTTAATCCTCCCGTGAGTCTCTAGTTTTATTGTAGTAAGAATTTCAGAATTTGAACGCCCGAGTTTACCATGTAATCGTCTGTTTCTTTCTTGCCATATATAATAATTCGACCCACACCAAGCTAACCGAAGAATGGTAGCTCTTAACGAACGACTTTTTCCCTGTTGCAATATCAACTCAAGGACTTCGGTCCAACAACTATGAGGCATATCCAAATCACAATTCCTCAACATCTATTCCCATAATTGACTTGGAAAAAACGCAATCCCCAAATAAATGATCTCGTGTCTTTACATCACTTTTACAAAGGAGACAAATAGGTCAATTGAACAACCCCAACGTATCATTCTATTTTTAGTAGGAAGCTTATCCAATACCACAAGTCAAGCAATAAAAAAGTGCCGAGGGATAGAGAGTTTACTCCAAATAATTTAAACCCAAAATACCTTCTCACATTTTTATCGGACCATCTCCCAAACTTTATTCGCTTTGTTCGCTTTAAACAACCCTTGCAATCCACTCATCAATCCCAAATTACTGTGACTATAATTTTTTATCCCTCAAAAATTGAATTTATTTTTTTTAAATATATCGTCGCCAAATTACCTCCACCACACTGCAGATAATATTCTTTAACGGACGTTAACGAAAGAGACCTTGTTGATTATGATTAAAAGTTCAGTGCTTATAATATGAATTTTAAAAATTCAATTATCAAAATAAAAATATATTTAAATTTTAATGATTATTTATATAATTTATCCTAAAAATTAAAATATTAAAACAAGACCCTACTTAAGGTGAAACAAGTTGTGGACAAGTCGAAACTCACGTATCTAAAAATTAAGTTTTATTTTGATAAAGATGTAGGATATATTATTATAGGGTTCGTTAAAAAATATCCTAAACTTAAATTAAAAGAAAAGAGTACTTATAATAATAGTATATAAACAACTCAAGAGATAAACTCAACAACAAAATCAATACTAAGTATAAAACAAGGATAAACATCAAAAGAACATAATTAAACTTCAAACACCAAGATCTTCATACAGAAAGTTAAGAACCGCATAAGGAGGTTGCAGAAAAAGTTGAGGCTTAAAATTATCACAAGAAAAAATATAAGCTTGTTACTTCACGAAACACATGTTTAACATCAACTTGCTCAAAAGTTTACATAATATTTCGAATTGAATAAAACAAAAAAAAGTTATCCCCTCTCATCATTATTTCATTACACACAAACTACATTCGTATTATCAGATTTAATTATAATAGATCCTGTATTTATGTATATGGCACAAAACACCCATAATTCTGCTTATTCAGAAAATTTAGCAGTAATTCTGCTTATTCATCCTTCAAATTGTCCTTCTCTACTAAACATGTGATTTTGGACTGAAAAACAGTAAGGCACAAAATTCATCAACCCACCACACTATAGAACCTTAATTTCAATGAGGATATACACTTACCATCAGTAGAATAAGCCAAAAACCGCTTCTGTATAACGCGAAGAGTCTCGAAATCATCTTCAGCATCCTCATCAGAAGAAACTGCAGGCAGAATGCAGAGAGGCTTCCTAAAAACAGGATCAGAAACGTCCAGGGAAAGTGGAAGGTCGGTCGTTGTCGGAGGAGGCGATTTCGAGGTCATTAAGGTCGGTTCCTGTCCTCAGACAGGCTTTCTTTAGGGCTTCCATGTCCTCGTCAAAACAATCGCCGTTTCCGCTGCCGGAGAGTTCAACATCATATAGTTCTTTCTCGTCTTCGCTACCGGCGTCGAATTGGTCGTGTATGGACTTTGCTTTTGGCTTGTTTGTAGAGACGAGAAAGCGAAAATCAACAGCTGGATTACTGTGAAGTTGCAGCGGAGTTTGAAGAAAGTTGAGCAAGGCGAAAGAGAAACAAACCAACCATGGATTCTGCTTCCAATTCGAAGCAAGAACCAACGGTTTATGGGCCTCCTCTAGGGCTAGAATCAAATCCATTAATATTTTGGGTTCCTTGAGATTTGGCCTTTTTCTTGTTAATGAATAAAAGTTCGAATTCTTAGGTTAATCCTTGTATTATGCATAATTATATAGTTAAAATTTAAACTTTATAATTGAATTTAATCATTTTATATCTATATTTTTAAAATTTAAAAAGTATGTATGTTTAATTTTTTTAATAATTATTAGTATTATGTATAAATTATAAATTTGTTCTTGTTTTTTTAAATTTATCGTTTTACTTTCTTACCTTATATCGATTTAGATTTATATTTAAATTTTAAAATTATCATACTTAAATTTTTAAAATATTTAATAACTTCTGATATATATATTTTCCCAAAAAAAATTAGTTTCCACCTACATATAATTTAATTTTAAACATTAAACTTTTTTTAAACACTTTACTATTATATCTCAAACGTTAAAATGACATTATATTTTTTTTATTAATTTTAAACCGCCGCATATGCACTAAACAATATTTTATTAAAATTAATATTAATATATTTTCATTTTTTGTTCCTACCCATTTATCTCTATCTGTCCAGATTCGCATCACCCTTTGAGTTTTACAACTTCCCGCGTGAAAAATATTGTATATTAATAGGTCTCAGCTGCCCATGGGAAAAATAAGACAATTGTGTGTTAATTTTCAACGGATAAGTTTGAATTGTTTTATATTAAAATTAATTCTAGATTATAATTATTACTATAAGTATTAAAATAATAGATAAAATTAAAGTTTGAGTATAAATTTAAGAATAATTTTTAGAATTAAAATATGTGATTTGAAGGAGAATTCAAAATTATAATAAAAGTTTATAGTTTAGTGAATAAAAACACCTATTTCGTATATGTTTTCAATAAACAAAACTAGCATCTCATGATCATAATACGGTCATACAAGAAATTATAAAAATCCAACCCAAATACTAAAAACAAAAAAAAGATACGAATATCACTAAAGACTGATAATAAAAAGTAAAATCATCAACAAATAACACAAAAATACGACACGTTGAAAATAAATTCAGTATTACAACTCAATCATAAATAATAAACAATAATTGTGATTATGTATCCAAATCTAATATGAGGGTCCGAAATAATGAGATTAATAAAATAATTAAAAAAATATCATATTATCAGTCGTGATAATATTAAATCCAATTATATTCCTTTTATCCTCCAGTCTTGTATCTTCTTATGCATCTCCTACGAGTAAGAAAATAGGACATAATAAATAATATACTAATTCGTGACACAAATTAAATGTTTATGCAAATTAATCATACAACTATAAATATAAAAAATGTATCAACTAAATACGCAAGAGATACATTTTATTAAATATGTAAAAATAAATATATATTATAATTAATGTGTAAGAAAATAGGCTAATTATGCGTGTATGCATTAAATGTAAAAAATACAAGTCACGTGCAATATGCATGTATGCAACTAATTAAACCAGCAACATACTTTGATTGCTAAAGAAAGATCATGATTTAAGGTTTGGGTCCAAAGTTGATATTTATTTTAAAATATATTTTTAATTATTAGACATTAACTTTTTAATTATTGTATTATAAATATTAATATTCAAATTCGTGATCTCAAAAAATAATAATCAATCTTTTAACTACTGAAGTAAGATGATTCATGTCATTTGCGAGTAATTTCTTAAGCACATTAGCTTGCGAAAAAGGATGTATCAATCAATACCACATTATTAATAATATCTGATATAGTTTAACTTAAAATTCATTTAAATATTAACTTGAAAAATTGTATATTCATGTATATATAAGTATTTTATGAAAACACTTTTAATATATGAAAAAAATAGTTCACCAGTTTATATAAATTAAAATTTATACTTGTTTATCAAATGTAAAGGTTAAATGTTTAGTTTAAAGTTTAGAACTTTAAGTTATATAGTTTAAAATTCAAGATTTAATGTTTATAGCTTAAAACTTATGATTTAAGATTTAGAGATAATAAATTTTAATTAAATGTTATATGATTTTATATAGTTAATTTCTTTTCATTTTTTTCTTGTCTTAAAATATAGTTTCCATGCTTTCGCGTGATGATTCATTTATTTATTACAGGAATACAAACATTCCTACTCCAAACTTAAAACACAGTTTCATTCATTACATTGCCACTTCATAGGAAGCATGCATGTTTTTTAACAAGCCATTTAGCTACATGGCATTTATCAAAAACAGTACATTAAGCGGCGAAAACCGCCCTGCTACATAGCACAGAAACAGACAGTTGCGAGATTAGTCCGAGAGCTTGTCGACCACTTGTTTTATGGCACGAGATGCTTTGACAAAGACGAAAGGCCACGCATCTTGGTTAGTGAGACCCAAAAGAACTGTATTTTGATATGTATATGTACCAATATCATTGCACAAAGTGACGCACGACTCACAGACCGATGGGCAGAAAGTCAGCTTGTAAGTGTAACCAGCCCCCCCAAGTTTCTCAATCTTAAACCAATGGAACAAAGTTTGAGGACCAGGGTTACGTGTTGTCCCATTGGTTCTGAGCCACCAGTGTCCCGACGAAGGATCGTAAGAGTCAACCCTCCATACATTATTTCTTGAAACACAGTACATGTCTGCGCCGTTGAACAGTATGTTTACATCTGTGGATTCATAGACGATGGTATCATTAGAGTCGACGGGATAAAATAACGCCGGAAAACCATCTGTAGATTCTATTTTGGCTACAAAGTTTGGGCAACCAAACTTGGAGGCAAAGTCGAGCCTGCCACCATCAGCACCCGGTAACGCTGACTCGATATAGTACCGAACTCCTTTGCGAAGCTCTTCACCATCGGTATCAAGCACCGGCTCCTTTGCAGCGGTGGCCGACAAGGAAAATGGATTGGCTGAGAAGAGAAAAAAGAGAAATAACACAGCAACTGACGAAGAATTCATGGTTTAGTGCTTTGGATGATGGTAATTGCTTAGTTGGTTGCTCCAATTTATAGAGGTAGGATTTACGAATGAGATTAATGAAACTTGAGAGCATAGGCATTATGATATTCATACCAAACACGCACGTTTTTTTAATCAATAGAATTATATTATTTTTTAAAGTGGTAGGTATATTTTTAGAGTTTAGGCCTTAGGGGTTAAAGTTTAAATTTAGAATTGAATATGATAATTATATATTTTATGTTACTTAATAAAGCGATACATTTTAATTTTTGGATAAATTATACGGATAGTCACGGTACTATGAGATTGGTATCGAAATGGCTACGATATTTTAAAAATCGTCAAATATACCGATGAACTATTAAAATGGTATTAAAATAGTCACCAACCGTTAAAAAACTAACGGACTGATGACGTGACAGCTAAAGATAAAATGGAATAATTACATATTTATTCTCTGTTATTCATACATTTTTGTAATTTAATCATAATTTTATTATAATAAAATAATATAATTATTTAATTAGGTGGTGACACGTGTCACCACCTAATTAAAGTAGAAAATAGAAAAATTGGGACTTTATAGCATAAGGGATTCAAACCTGGACAAATGAAAAGGTAATCTCATGACTCAACCACTAGGCCAAGCGCAACTTTAATATATGAAGTACTAGTATTAGTATATATTTAGGTATAGTTTACCTTTATTTTTCACATTCACATATATAATATAATATTTAT
This sequence comes from Abelmoschus esculentus, assembly GCA_035048815.1. Lineage (NCBI taxonomy): Eukaryota > Viridiplantae > Streptophyta > Magnoliopsida > Malvales > Malvaceae > Abelmoschus > Abelmoschus esculentus. The sequence goes on from JAUCBN010000004.1 coordinate 568,219, forward strand.
TTAATTAAATTATTAAATAATAAATTAAAAATTTTAAATAATAAAATTTTAATTAAAATTCCCTAAACCTAACCTTAACTTTAAATCTTAAACCCTAAACTATAAACCTTAAACCTAACCCTAAATTAATTATTATTATTTAAATAAACTCAAATTTCAAATCTTAAACCTAAACTCTAAACCCTAAACATTAAACTCAAGGGTTTAGTGTTTAGGATTTACAGTTTAGGTTTAGGGTTTAGGATTTAAAGTTTAGGTTTAAGGTTTAGGATTTAGGGTTTAGAGGTTTATGATTTAAAGTTTGGGTTTATTTAAATAATAATAAAAATTAATTTAGTGTTTAGTGTTTAGCGTTTAGGTTTATGGTTAGGTTTAAGGATTTTTTATTAAAAGTTTATTATTTAAAATTTTTAATTTATTATTTAATAATTTGATTAATATTTTTAATTAAAATAAAAAAATATTACATTATATATGTGAATGTGAAAAATAAAGGTAAACTATACCTAAATATATACTAATACTGGTACTTCATAAATTAAAGTTATGCTTTGCCTAGTGGTTGAGTCATGGGATTATATTCTCATTTTCCTAGGTTCAAATCCTTTAGGCTACAAAGTTCTAATTTTTCTATTTTCTAATTTAATCAGGTGGTGACACGTGTCACTACCTAATTAAATAATTATATTATTTTATTATAATAAAATTATGATTAAATTAAAAAAATGTATGAATAACAGGGAGTAAATGTGTAATTATTTCATTTTATCTTTAACTGCCACGTCATCAGTCTGTTAGTTTTTAAACGGTTGGTGACTATTTTAATATCATTTTAATAGTTCACCGGTGTATTTGACGTTTTTTAAAATATTATGGTTATTTCGATATTAACCCTATAATATTGTGGCTATCCGTGTAATTTACCTTTTATTTTTGACGGAGATTCCCTAAACTCACCGGAATGAAATAGATAAAATCATAAAATAGATACAATGGAGAAATAATTTGGTGGAATATATCTATGGAATGAAATAGTAAATATTATTTTTAAATTATAAAATTATATTAATTTAATTTTATTGTTGTGATCGAATATAAAGATAAATTATGATAACAAAAACGTTTATGATTATTGAGGCGAAATCGTTAATGATGTCAGCGAGAACGGTAAAAATGTTATACTAGAACTAAAAAATATTGATTTTGGATTGCTTGATGTTAATATTGTTAGGACCGTTGTTGTTCAAGATCATGATCTTGATTTTGAGGAAAATATTTGGACAATAGCGTCTGTTAGATATAGATGTAATCAGCACGGGTTACAGACTTTAGGGGTGTGTAATGGAAGCTCGGAAGTCCTGTCAATTCCACCTTTGTCAGATTGTAGTATTTGAGATTGTCGAACCCACATGGACTGTGTCTACTAATAAACGAAGAGATAAAGATAAAAAAGATGAGGCTAAGTTGAATGCTTTGTAGCGGAGGATCCAGTTGTATTATTTATCCACTTATTAATGCAATAGGTTGAACTGTCGCCTCGGCGGATCGCACAAAGGGTCACCGCAGCTGCCTAGGCGGGGTTATGCCTTGTCGACAATTCAACTTTTCATAGTTCGACAGAGCATCCTTGTATGTCTTCTTCCTTATCCCTAAGCGAAGAGAACTGTTGAAATCCACGTCTTGATGATACCTCCCGGCGTGAATCAAGGGCGAACAACAACCAAAAACATGCGTCTTATTAGTCGCTGAAATCCTGGGCGGTTGATCTCTCAACCGGATTAGTCAATGCCCTTGAGCAAAGACCGTATTATCTCGTTTCGTGAGCCTAACTCTCCCGATATTAGACAAATAGATTTTTCTTCACATACTATCATCTCGAGCTCATATGCAAAGAAGAGTAAATGCCAAGAGAGAATAAACTATGAAATAAGTTTTGCATTAATAAATATCAAGAATAATACAACCTTCTTCTCCAACTACTCCACAAACAACCTAAACCTTTGGGGAAGTTTAGAACATAATGTGGTCGGCGGCTAAAGGTATGATGTGTGTGAAAACCGACTCCCCTAAACCTAGTTCTAAGGGGGGTTTATATAGTCCAAGCCCTAGGTTAAAGTTTTTCATGCAAGAAAAGAGTTCTAAAAGAGAAAGAATTACAACTCTTAATTAAACTAATAACTTTATTCCTAATTCCTAAAATAACTATTCTTTCCCGCTTTTGACTTTGACCAGGGTTTTGACTCCTTGAATTGCTTCGTCTTTCCTTTGTTCTTTATCCGTTGACTTCGACAGCGTTTTCTCTCTCTGTCGAGCACCATTTGTTATCTTTATGCTGTTGTCGCGACCATCAAAGTGCTGTCGTGGCGGGTGCTATTCTGCAATTCAGCATCCATATTCTGGTTTGGCTTTTCACATGATATAATTCTTGTCTAAGAAAGAAATTCATCACATGCATCTGTTTTATGCCAAATAATAGATAAATTCATAATATTAGTGTTCTGATGCTGAAATATGGAAAGTACGCAGAAATATCTATTATTGCCTCTAAATCTGTCTTTATTAGTAATAATCGAGTGGAAAAATGATATAAAAGATGAGAACTTTTGGACACTCGACAGTGTGCATTCGGTTCGGTTAATTCGGTTAACCGATCGAATCGAAATTATTTCGGTTAATTCGGTCGGTTAATTTTTGGTAAGTTCGGTTGACGGTTATTTTTTTTATAATTCGGTTATCGGTTAATTCGGTTCGAAATCGGTTAATTAACTGAATTAACCGAAATTATATATTAAATATTATATATATATTTTTAGTCATTTAACTTTTAAAATATTATAAAATGTTCATTAAATTTTTTTATATTATAAAATATCACTAAATTTTGTATTAAATTAGTATAAAATAAAAATTCAGTGACTAAAAAAATATTTTAGCTTAATTTAGTGACCTATTATGTAATTTAACCAAAATTTATAATAAATTTTGGTTAATTCGGTTATTTCGGCTAATTAACCGAAATAATTTCGGTTCGGTTAATTCGGTTAAAAAAATTCGATTCGGTTAACGGTTAAGATTTTAAAAATTTCGGTTAATTCGATTCGGTCACCGATCGAATTAACCGAATGCTCACCCCTAACAGACTCGGACTTGAGCGTTGAAAGGCCGAGCCAGTTTTCAATTTTTTTTCTTAATTAAATAATTTTCTTTTTAATTATTAAAAGTGGGTGGTGGCTGGGCCGGCTCAATCAAGGTTAGCAACAATTACAAAAGGCTAGTTGTTCGATTTGCTGAGCTCACTGAGATAAAAGGAAGGTCGCGAGCCGAGGCTCAAATCAAACGTTCAGATTTAAAAATAGACTTAAATATAAAATAAGTATCTAAAGTATTTTATATTTTTATTTAGATACATAAATTAATTTTGATTAAATAAATATTTATAATTTTTATATTTGTTAAAATAGGTATCTAATTAAAAAAAATAACATTCAATCATTATTGGACACATGATAAAAATACAAATTCACAAAAAAACTAAGCATCTATTTGGACAAAAATTAAAATTTTAAACATATATGGTATTCAAAAAATAGTTTAGATACTTATTTTATATTTAATCCTTAAAATATTATATATATATATATGATGTTAATTGGAAGAAGAGATGCTCGAATTCCTTCTATTAAGTTTCATTTCTGTTTGATTTTGTTTTTTTATATTTTGATACGCGTGGTATTTATTAAAATTATAATATAGTAAAAATTAAATATATTTTACGGTCAAATTTTTACTTTTTAGTTAGAGTATCAATGATGAGAAAAATAGTACAATATACTTTGAGATCCTTGACTCAAACAAAAAAATATATGTTTACTTTTATTTTTGAAAATATAGTTATTGTTATAAATATATATCAAAACATTTAATATTATTTAAATAAATAGTCTTAAAATAACTAGAATCAGAAATTTAAATCTTGACATAATATTATAGTATATATTTAAAGAGTTATGATTGTTAGATAATCATCTTAAAAATGTAAACATTTATAGGGTAATAATAAATTATACATATTTTTTTTTTGAACGAGCATAATTTTATCATTGTCATAATTTTTTTTAATTTTTTAATATTTTGGCGTTAATCACATTAATCCCTCAAAATTCCGCCGTGTCATGCATGTCATTTCCTTTAATTAATTGGGTTATTTTATTACGTGAAAACTGAGAACATTTAACTGCTTTTCAAACAATGATATCAAATATTTAATTCTTTTGTTATTATTTAGGACCACGGAATTAATGTAATAATTATTGGACATAAAACAATGATAATGACATAATTACTCTTTCACTTCTCAAAGTAGACAAAACGATGTCGTATGATGTCAATCTCCACTGTTCATTTTCTTTTTCTGTTGTTGCTGTGATGTATTGTAAGATAAACCCAAACTGTAGTGAAAATTTGCTCACAAATTATGTGCATTTTAGATACAATAATAATAATAATAATCTAAGTTTGAAAAATCAACCTCCATTTGAACAGCTACTGTTCTTCCTCGACCTTCTTGACCTCCAAATAATTGCAGAAGGGCTGGGACAGATACGGTATGGGATTTTTGGTGTAGGAATATCAGAGACTCTGCAATGAATTATGAGGTATCATTAGTAACAGTAATGTTTACATTTCACTGGACTGTCAGCTAGACTCGAACCATGGGGTTTGCCGAGTCGATAACGAGTCTCCAGAACTCGTTTCATAACACAAAGAAAGAGTGCAAGTAAAATTCAGGAACTATGAAAGGAAGAAGGGTGAAATGGTGAGTTTTAAATCTTACTGCAACCCGGAAATTTCAATCTGGGAAAAGTCCAAGGTAGTTGAACCGTGAAGTGGGGGTAACATTTCTTTGGTCTTGCCCCTCAGTGGTGGCAAGTCTGGCTGTTTGATGGCAAGTACTCTGCAGCTCAAGCTGTTTGCTGTGTTGTCATGGGCCAATGCCAACCTAGTGCCAATGGAAACACTTATTTGAGTCAAGTCTTTCATTTCATGAATTTCAGAAACTAATTGCAGTTCAAGCACCTCTCTCAATGCGTGTCGATTATCGATTATACCACTGAAGTCTAAACTAAAGTTCAATGCTAACGTAGTATCGATTATTACTTCAGTAGTATAATCGATACTAAATTTAGAGTTTACTGAGATCTAGTGTAGTTTACCTAGAATGTAATAAATGCAGACAGTGTTCTGTAAAAAATGGAATGCTCATGTGTTTGTGGTCTACCTATGTTTTAACATAAGAACTATAAACTATTCCTAGGCCTTGATTTCAGAACCACCCCATGCTTTATGGTTTAGGGAACTTTTCATACATTGCTAACAGACAAGAGAGTTAAGCCATGTTATTAGCATCTCAATTCTCAATCGTTATTGTCAATATCTGTACATTTAGCAAACAAGGTGGACCCAAAATTTTCTTTTTCGATGTTTCTTCACCATAGACATAGCCACAGCCCACATGCTTGTCCGACCTGGGTTTAGTGACAATGTCTCAAACTTTTCACCCTAAAGTGCAGCTATGGAACGATACAAGATTCGAATCCTGATGTATGATACCAACGAAAAAGAACAATGATTTTATTGCTCTAATTACGACTTTGGTCGATTATTCTCAAGATCATCATTGCTATCGATAATGAGCTATAATCATCCAAATTCGATCAAAAGCCTAAAAAAAGTATTGACAATTATAATAATTAACAAGACGAACACAAGATTTTATGTCAGAGTGCAAATTTTTATAGTTAATAAAATTATATGAAAATTTCTAAGAGACAGTTTTGACCATTTCTTTGTACCTACCCAGCAGGCCGTATAAAATAAACTACAACACAGGAAAATTGTATATCTCTAAAATCAATGATTAAACAAATAATTAACACAGGAAGCCGAGTTGACTCACTTGTAAAGGAAGCTCTGATGATGCAGGCCAACAACGAGAGCCGAGGCGCCAATCTCTCGCACCATGGCCACGATCTTCCTCCCTTCCTGGTCCCCTTCCGTTACAATCATCTCAATATTTGTCTGTTTAACAAAATTCTCCCGATATTAACAAACAAACAAAAAAACTGTCTCGTAATCTGTGAATACAGAGGGAACTGAGTTGACTCACTCACGTTATAGAAATTGGAGTTGCATATTTCCTTGAAGGAGAGAGCCAGCTGATAGCCTTGCAATCGGAGCGTTCTCGCTTTCTTTTTGCTCATCGATTTCGTGGCCGAGAAGACGTGAAGCAGAGTCAGGAAATCGCCGTACCGGAGCAAATTGTGGAGACTCCACCGAAGTGCTGTTCTCGATACCTCCACATCTTCGACCACAACTACAATTTTCCTCACATCCATGGCGTTTTCTCTCTCTAGGCTAAGACTATAAAAATGGGATTATGAGCTTTTTATGAGTTCAGGTCCTTTTTGGCAAGACTCTGGGATTTGATTGTGCCATGGCTGTTTTTATAAAAAGGTTTAATACCTAAATCGGTATCTAACTTTTATAATTTTTCAGTTTGGTACTTCAACATTTTTTTAAATTAATTTAGTTAGTTGAAGAAATTCATCATACTCACACACGTGTTGACATGGCATTTCAAAAATTGGTTAAATTATTGATATTAGTCGTTTAAAATATTAATATCGTTATATATTATGTGTCGTAATTTTATTAGTTGTGAAAATATCACGTCAGCAGTGAATATTGATTTGTAAGTATATTTATGTTATTGTTTTAATTAAAATATTGGAAAAATTACATATATAATGTTTATGTTATTGTTTTAATTATATTTATGTTATTGTTTTAATACCTCAACTATCATTTTTAATAAAATAATATTTAACGTTACATTTTTGTTGTCTTGATATCTTTTTCATTTAAAATTAATATAAATGGTGAAGAGTCTTGGTGAATAATAATTTTAATATAAAAAATTATATAATATATTAATTTAGTTTAAAATTCTATAAATTTAAACATTGTTTTAATTTTTAATTAAAATTCTCTCTCATTTTTTCTTCTTCTAATCAAACAATTTTTGGCGTTTTGGGTCTAAAAATACGTTAAGGACTTAAGGGTAATTAAAATTTTAGGATTTGAGCATCACAATAGAGGGTTAATACAGTGTCTATTGAAATACTCTAATTTCACGATCAAAATACCGACAAAAATACAATAGGTAGGAAAAAGATGAGAAAAAATGGGATTAAAACTTTGTAAAATTAAGATAATATTTTAAATTAATAGATTTTAAACTAAATTGATAGTACGTTTTAGACTAAAATTATCATTAAACCAAACCACATCATCATCTTTGTTAATAAAAAATAAATTAATATTTTACCAAAAATAATAATTACGATACCAAAACAATAATATAGACATAATTAAGATACTAAATATATATTTTTCCCTAAAATATTTGAAAAACTAGAGCAGGTGAATACGTGGATCATTTAGCGGCATAAACATGCACGATCCACGTCAATTACGTGACCTTATTTGAGTCCATTTTTTATTATTTAAATTATTTTTCATAACTACTGTTATTTAATTATAGATATCAGATTATATGTCCGTTATGAAATGAAATTTTTAATTTATTTTTTTATTTATAATGTTCGAATTCCTATTTTTTATACTTAGTTAATTAACGAATCAATTATTTTTCATCAAACAAATTTTAAAATTAAACGATTGAAAACTTTAATTTTAAACGTTTTTTTTCAATGAATTTCTTACTCTAATTATTAACTAATTAATCAATCATAATCAAAAGGTCAATAATTGCTTAATGTACTTGATTTAGCACTATTTTTTAAGATAATTTTTCTCATTAAGAAAATAAAAACAATTGTGATAAAATACCATTTATGATGAGTACAATGGTTGTACCTATTAAAGTCCCTTTCAATAATTAAAGCCTAGTTGATCACTTGATGTTTATAAATTAAAAAAAAAAAAGTCTTTTTTTCTTGGATGTTTTAATGTTCCAAACATGTAATTTTATCTTAAATAATAAGATATATGAAAAAGACACATAAAACTAAAGGCATTGAATACAAATTCTAAGCATGAAAATGGGGACCCAATTTGTATTGAAATCAAATATGTGGGTCCAAACTTCAATTTAAATGTCCTTTTAGTAAATGAAAATAAACACTTAAGACTTCTGGTCGGCGTCTATTTCTATATGAATTAACAGAAATTAGTTAAACAAATGAAAAATTATAAACATGACCTTAGATTTGTATTATGTCATATCCCTTAGGGGGGATACAAATAGCAATGTCATTGCTATTGTCATGGACTAACACTATTAAAAATCACAAATTGCCTATCAGAATTCCCAGGTTCTAAAATAATGAACCGGCTTCAAAGATTATCTATTACCCTCAACTTGAAATTGGATATTGGTAATTCGTAAGATATACACGAGGCCTCACAAAATCCTATGCCGGATGTAACGAACTATGGATTCGAGATAGAAAATTGAGGCTTACTTGGAAGGAATGCCAAGAGCTATGAATAAGAGTTTGCGGTTAGTTTTCTTTCAGCAGCTGCTATCCATTCACAGATGAGGCGATTCACCTCCTGTGGCTGCTCGTCATGGGGGCAATGACCTGAAATGTTAAGAGTTGTGGGAATGGTAAAGGCGTGGGAGAATGCGAGGGGAGTGGAAGAAATTATTTGGGGATAGTTAAGTTTATTACCAGCATCCAATTCCTTTATCACTATCCCGGTACAATGCTCTTTGAGCATGGCTAGTTTGGCTTTTGAGTCCAAGAGTGGGTCTTTCATTCCCTAACGAAGATATTCAGAACAAACACTTGTAAGTAAAGGAACCGCAAGCCATACAGAAAGGTGTAGATTACTCAAGTTACTCTTCGGAATAGAGGGGATTTTACCTGTAGAATTAGAACCCGTCCCTCGTATCTTTCCAAGAGATAGTTCAGAGGGATTGAGAGGTCAAAGGTGAAAATACTTTCGAGGACCACTATCACACCGGGATCATAGGACTTAAGTATGTTAAGGTCGTTATTTTAGAGGGAAAAGATACTAAATCCTACTTCCACTAAACAACATTTGGTGGTTTAGCATAATACCGAATATGTAAGTGTGTGCAAATGGTCTTGCACTTCAAATAACAGTGAGGAGGATACTGCTCTTAGCATTTCATTTATAAGCCAATCATCTGCTCGATCGGTTTTCTGCTAAAGTCAAACGCAACTGAACTTGGTTAGGCAACATGTAAAAGGATCGCAAAAAAGAAAAAGGGGAGCAGCAATAGAAGAAACCTTACAATTGGGTAAAAACTTTTAATCGTGTTCCTGATATTCAACCTCAAATAGAACAAAAGGAGTTGAGCAACAAGCCCTGCAGCAGCTAAGGATTGCCTCTCCTGAAACATTTATATATCGAGTAACACATGCATAATTTGATACTAGGCTATTCTGAAAACTGCAAGAGCAAAACTTGTATTTTAATCCCATTTTCAGTTTTTTCCGGAGTAAGAACAAATATGAGCGAGAAACAAATTGCAAAATGATCAGTGATCGCACAATTTCTAAGTAATAACTGACAAAATAGATAGCTTTGAACAACAAACAAATAAATAAACACATGGCATAATTCATAAAAAAATTGTTAGACGCAGACTAGGAACAGAAAACTTATGAAATATTTAGCTAAACTTACATTAGATAACTGGCGAGAAGAAAATCCAGGAATAACACTGCCAGCACTGTTCATAAGGATGACAGACTTGACCAAAGAAGGCCAGAGACCAGCAACAATAGAGACAAAATAACCTGGAGATGCAATAAGTAGGTAGACAGAAAATAATGTGAAATTGTTGTGTCAAACAGATAAGCTATTTTCAGCTAGAGAGGAAGAGAATGTTGTAGGCACGGTAGAAAAGGTACAGAAGAGGTTAAGATTGATGGCATACCACCAATTGAGTTTCCCACTGGATGCACAGGCTCACCCACAACTTCAATGATAAAATCTCTCAGTAATTCAGCCCATAGAAGTTCAGTATACACAATATTGGGCTTTTCTGATTTGCCAAATCCTAACAGTGTGATGGCCCAGACACGGTTCCCACGTTCAGCTATGCCATTTATATTGTCACGGTAGTGCTCGAGAAAGGCACCAAAACCATGCACAAGCAGAATAGCAGGACCTTCATGTCCGACTACTGTGTACTGAAAAAAAAAGTTGGTTCCTAACCATAATTTACAGAAATCTATAACCCAGGCAATAGTACTCAAGTATATCAAGGTAACCTAAAGTCTCTTGTCCTAATTAACAAACCTGAATTAGATGTCCACGCCACCTCCAAATGTGTATAGAGTACAGTCCTTCATTACTTAGCTGAATTTTTAGAGCCAAATGCAAAAACCACTGCAACCAAAATCAACCATAATGCTCTAGACTTTAGTAAGGCCCTGCGCTACAATTTATACTAAAACTGAAGAAGGGGGAAAAAATAAAGCTTTCAATGGACACCACAAAGAATAAAACCATTCAGAAGAATCATCAACTGGGCAATTCTATTTAGGTAAATACCAATATAAAGCAGCAATTACCTCCATGGAGCATACGGCATCAACCGCTGCAGCAACAGAGGCTGCAGAATATCCAAATGGAGATAAGAATCCAGCATTTCGTTCTTTCTCATATTTGATAGCTTCATAATACACAGTCCTTCTAGATATGATGCCAAGGCAAAGAGCAGGACCAAAAAGTGAAGTAAAAGAGGCCCCTTCCCGGGTTTCAGCATTGCGTAGTCTTTCATGTACTCTACAATGAAATTGGTGCAGAGGAGATTTAGCTAATTAAAACATAAAAAGCAATCTAAAATAGTGCATGTCATCCTCCAATAACATTCCTTCCATGTCATAAAAATAAAATACAAACTGATAGAAAGGAAGCACATGTACAAATTTGTTTCCCATACCCAAAACCCCTCAACTAAACCGCAATCAAATTTATATCCACAAAAATATCTTAAGACACAAGCAAGATGAAATAGATGGAGTAAACTCATCACATACTCTTGCCAGTCATCTCGTGCTGTTCCTTCCAAATATCTCAGGTATGCAGCCAAAGCATTAAGCACAGAGTTTGTTCCACCACCAACAATATCACCTTTTTGTGTAACAAAAACAGATTTAATGAGTCTCCTTTGCTCATTTCTTTCAGCATTCAAACTTTTTGGTTTGGTTCCTGATGGTTTTGAGAAATTCTCCTTCAGTATGGCTTCAGCTGGCTTCCCTTTCATCAAATTCCAACTTACTTTTGATTTTCCTATTCTCTCTTGGATATAATCTCTAAGATCACTAAAAGTAGGCAGAGAACCTGGTTCATATTCCAACCAATTATTAGGTTCTGTAGCTATAATCACAACCACATATAATAAAACAAAAAAACCCCACAAATTATCAGTTATCACACACTAAAACACTTAAAATAGGCTAATTAAGGACAAATGTAAGTAATTTACCACCAGATACTTACCCCAATCTAACTTGGTCTCTGCAACAGGTAATGTTGCTGGAAGGGGAGGCGAAGTTGGTAGTAACTTCAACTTTTTAAAGTCATTATATGATGCAGGTAACTCCTTCAGTTCCTACACAGCACATTATAAGTAAACAATAGAAGCGTTAGAAACAGAAAAAAAAATCAATCCATCCTTAAATATATAATGCAAGAGGTTCACTTAGTTAATCTCAGAAAAGTTCAAGTGCAAATAGAATAATAAAAACATTGCCACCTTGATATCATAGAACGGTGTTCTCCACAAGACAATGTCTAGATTTCCATCTAAAGACGACGACGTTTCCAATGTCTCCTTGACAACTCCAATCAGCTGACGCATTTCATACTCTACCTCTTCCTCGATAAACAAATCTGTAGCTTTCACCTGTTCATATCTTCAACTTAAAATTCAATAAAAACGAGTTTGATATTCCATGTTCTTGTTTTTAAAGCTAAGAAACTAACCTCTTTTACAAGCTCTTTGATGATATTTTCCGCGCTGCCGAATCGAACCATCAAATTAGAGCCTTGTTCCTTCAAAGAGTTCCTCAAATCTTCCAGTGCGAAGAGAAGTAGCTCCAGCATATCATCAGAATAACCTGAATACAGTGAAAACAACTTCGAATTTAAAAAATCTCGAGAAATTAGAGATTTACTAAGCTAATCACGAAGTCATAAAATTCAAACTAGAAAAGGGGGGAAAGGAATAAAGAACAGACGAAAGAGAATGCGGTGATCGAAGACGTAGAGCGGGAGAATAAAACGCTGCGTTTGAGCGGCGGCGGCGAGGCCGGGGTGATCGTGGAGGCGGAGATCGTGTTTGAACCAGAGAATGGCGGAGCGAGAGCGGGCGTTGGTAGCGGCAGAAAAGGAGCAAACGAGGGAAGGGAGACGAGGGATTGAGCGAGAAGAAAAGAAGTGAAACGGCGATGAAGGGAAAGAGAGGAGAGCCATGGTGGAGCTTTGGTGACGTCCATTAAAGTTAGAAGAGAAAGGTAGTATTAATTAGGAAATAAAAGGGGGGAATACAATCACCATTGGTAGGGTTTTGGCATGGGATTTGAATTTCGAAGAAACAAACAAACAAAGAACCAAAGGAAAACCTGGAATGAATTGTTGTGGCGGAGGAAAATTTTGGGAGAATTTTCATTTTTGATTTATTATTATTTTTTGTGGAGGAGGAAGAAGAAGGGAACGTAGAAGAATAAAAAAATGAGCACAAGTGGATACTGCTTCAGTTTGCTAAAGGGCGCGTGATGTATTTTCCTCCGGCGCGTGAGCGACTAGGCGGTAATTCCGACATAACCCTTCAAGTCTGACGACAAACTGTCATAACTGATATTAAATAGGGACAAAACACACATAAAGTCCCTTTTATTTTCGATCCGTTTGATTTTGGTCACCCGTCAATTTGACGATACGACACCATAAAAATGTTAATTTTAATTTAATCCCAAAACTTTAGATAAAATATTAATTTGACCGATAAACTCTTTTAACCCACTTCCCTGCCACTCACCGTCGACCTGATCCTGCTAGTGATGGTTCCGAACACCTCCGTCCCCCTCTATCCACCTCCGTCGACCTGCTCCTGCTAGTGATGGTTCCAACCACCATTTTAATTCTGCCTAAATTTCAAAAGGTGACTATTAGCATACATGTATAAGGCTGTTATAGCCGTTAGGAATATAGTTACAATCTGTTGTAACTGTTACAGAAACTCTAGAAGGTTAAACTCCTGCTATAAATGTATTCTCAAGGTGACTCAATAATACAAGCTTTTTGTACTCCTTCAAAGACAAAGATGCGTCCAGTGAAAAAAATGCAGGGATCAATCCAGGTGCTCCTAGTGGAGTCAAGTTTGTTTCACCAAGGAGGCTCCACAGGTCTCTAACAAGTACTTCAACAAGCACTTCAGCTGCTGGTGCTTTAAGTGCGGAGAATTCATCTACAAATGTTTCGGTTACTAGTCAAGGAACAGTTCCATCTGTCGAGCCTTTAGTTGACACTTCTGTTCAACAAAGAGCAGCTCCAGTAGTTCAACCTGTTCACGAGAGAGCGAGTTCTACAGTTAACTCTAGGCCAGAAAATCTTCCCAGAGGTACCTCAAGTTCAACCGGTGGTGGTCTTGTTCAATCAGGCCAACAGGTTGGTAACGTTAGTCGACCAGTGCTATCAGCAACTTCTTCTTCTGAGAGCCGGAGTTTTGAAAATCAAAATGCTGATGGTCACAGTTCGAGAGCTCGAGAGTCACATCATATGGTGACCAGGTCCAAGGCCGGTATCTTCAAACCGAAGGTGTTCTCTGCTGAGTTACTTCAGACAGTGCCTGAAAACATTAGTCAAGCCATGGAGTCCAAGGAATGGGCATCTGCTGTTCAAAGCGAGATTAATGCATTAGTTAATAAGGGTACTTGGGATTTAGTTGAATTACCAGAAAATAGGGTCCCTGTGGCTGTGTCACAGAAGCATTTGGAGAGTTTAGGTAAGAACTAAGAAGATTTTACAGTTTTCCAGTTTCTTCGATATGGATATTAACTATCACTATGCTTTTGAATATAATTATGTCGGAGAAGTACTCGTATTTGACACTCACATTTGAGAGGCTACGGTAGGATAATAACTTTAAAGTATTTCCGAATTATACCAATAACAGAAAGATTTGGAATGGACCCCGGAGCTGTTCTTGACAATGTAAGCATCAGCATCTATACTATCATCGAGTTTAGGATCGTATTTTAAATATAATTCTCAGTTTCTATGAATGTCAAAGATCGTTTATGCACGTGCGTGTGTACACATACGAGCATCGGTACAGTCTGCTTCTGGATTTAGCAGCAAAATGTGTGAAGTTCTGATGAGTATTGTTGATAGTAACATTTGTTTTGTTTGCTGTCCTGTATTAGGACTATCATTTGTAATCCTCTGCTTCTTTATACATTTACTACAGAATGTTATACATGAGATTTGTGTTCCTGTAATGTAGCTATGCTGGATTCAGACACATGAGAAAATAGTATTTAACCGGCAAAAAGTCCGGTAAACGATCTTGGTCTGCATCAACACCTTCGAAAACCAAGCACCCTTTTTTAGATGTTTGGTAACTCTGGAGATTGTTCACCCGAAAACCTTTAAACAGTTGGATCCTTTTGCAGGCATTTTCATCTCCTTCAATGGACTATTTGCAAACATAATGTTCTATATGAAAATACAGATAAGGAATGACCGGTAATTTACCGTTTAAAGCTACGGCATTCTCAGACTGTCTGCGGGTAACCTTGGATTGATCACAGAAGAGCTCAAGCCCTATTGCAGAGTACATGCTATCCTGATGGTATCCTCGTAGGTCCGTAGGTAGGCACCAAATGCTATACATAATACATGGATAAATGGATGATATATTCGCTAAAATTATGTCGCTCCGACTCTTCCCTTTTCTCGAATAAAACCCCGGGAATCACGAGTTAATTCGTGGACTGTCCAACAGTATTTTGATCATGTCTCGTCACATGCTGTTGCAAGTTTCAAATGCAGTATGTTTACACTTTTTAGGTCTCATTTTGTCCTGCCTGCACAAGAAGAATCTCTACTTCCACTGTTGCTCGTCTTTAGGAAATCCCATGTACATTTTGCAGAAGTCGGAGCTCGTCTCGGACATTTTGCATTTACAGATACATTAGCACACAACGATGCGTGTTATCTTTATCCATTGTTCTGCAACTGTAAACAACAAAATCTACATGCCATACTATTGCAGAGTGCATTCAATTTGGTTGAGCCTACCATTATAACCATTATCGTTTGTTCTGGTAAGATATTAATACAATCAGTTAATGGGCAGGCACTTGCTGTTATATTGATAGCCATTTTTGACCGACAATAATTGTTCGTTGAAGAATTGACATATCTTCGGACGTAAAAATCTCCGAGTTCATGAAGTATTCGTCGGGCAGTCGAAACCTCGATACCAATCGGAATGAAATTTTTCCAGAAAAATTGGAACTGAAGCACGAAACCAATGTAATTGGTATACGGAAACAGTGTATTAGGAAAATCAAACTTATTACTACAAAAGTACATATTTAACAAACTTAACTAATCCATTCATCAACCAAAACCCAGACCCACCCACAGGCAAAAACAAAAACTGTAATAAACAGACACGACAAGAGAAACACAAGTTTCAAAATTATAGTAGAAAATAAAAATTATTACTGATCAAGTGCATTAGGCCCGGTACAGTAGCTCACGATATGGTTCCAGACCCACTGAACCAAGTATTTCCGACGGATACCATTCATGTTATACGTGGTACCATCTCTATCGTTCAATAACTGCCCAGTGTACGACCCACCACCTCCGGTTCCGTAAATACCCTCGCAGAGATCAGCTATTTCAACCGGAGCCACCGGGTCTTGTCCGGCGTACCAAGCGTTCACAAGTGGGTTGGATGCCAGCTCGGCAACCTCGTGTCCGATGACGCTTATCATGCCGTCGACACCCACGTCACCGTTGGGTGATTTCAGCGGCTTGAACCCCGGCATGAATGTCGGTACGGCGAAAGGGTAAGCGCATATTCCCGGGCAAAGCTTGGCGGAGTTGCCCACCCATGCGTACGGGAGCGTGTACCCCACGATTGACGGGAATGTGAAGTAGTGGAACCCGCAAACTTGGCCGCAAAAATCCTGGACATACACGTCGTCTGATGTGAGAAGAAGATAAAGCCCGCTCTTCGGGTTTATCGGCAACGGCTTCGTACGTGCCGTCACCGCGCTTTTTATCACGGACTGTATCGACAGGCGCGTGAGTGACTTCCCGTGGGAGTAAAAACGGTCGTTTTTCTCCTCACCCAAAAGCACCGTACGGGAAATGTTGGCCCCGGTTTGGTCCGTGTAGAGCTGGACCGTCTTCCACCACCCGGCCACCGATGGGTGCTTGGAATCAACGGCGGAGATCGAGTTGATGAACTCCCGGATAATCTTCTTCTGGGATTTCAGCCACCGGCCGTACCAGATTGGATGTATGGTGATATTAGCAGTGAGAACCGGACCCATGTGGTATCTCATTTTGACAAACTCCGACGAGCCCTCGTATTTTTTGGACCCACCATACACTAAGTCGGAGTTGTTGGGTTTTAACCATGGACGATATCCGATTACCGGAGTTACGACCACCACCAGTGTAGCAACCGCAACGAGGCTGAACAGCACCGGTCCACGGTGCATTTTTTAAACTTGGGGTTTAAGAAAATGAGAAAAATTCAAATGTGAGAGCGAGAATACTCTCTTGTGGGTCGGCGATTACACGCTTTATATATACAGAGCCACACAGTGGAAGAGGGAGAGGGAATTTGATTTTTAAAATACTGTAAATTTAAAATAAAAAAGATTATAATAATTGCTGCAGCTGCATTGAGTTGCGGGTAATGGAGGACAGATAGATTCTTTAAAGTGAAGAGTGAAGAGAGGTAAAGTGGGCCCCTCTAAGGGGTCAGAGTGGGGTCACTTGATCACCATCATCATTGATCTAAATAGCGCGGGAAAACGGTGGATGAGGGTAATTTAGTTATTTCGCAACAAGCCACAACTCCATATTTGTCTGTGTATGGCATGGCCACGTGGCAAAAACGATCAGAATCAGGTGCTGCTGCTGATGTGTATGGATTACTTTAAATTATAACCTTAAATAATTTAATGTTTTTTAAATCAGATTTAAATTCTAGTCTTATATGATTTAATATCTTGAATAATATGAATTTATGTTACTAATTGGTTACAATTACTATATTAAATGAAATGAAGTTGGAATTTTAAAAAAATAAAATGCAACATTGTGTCGTCCGACACCACCATCTCCTATAACTGCTACTCCTGTCTACTCGTCCAATGTTTTATCGAAAGTAGAGACATTGTTATAAGATCATTTACCTTTGGTTGGTCGTTTTCAAGTTTATAAACTCGATACCACTTTGTTCTTCATCGGGGTTAGATTACTTTTGGCTTTAGCACATGAAAACATTACCATTCTACCTTTATCTAGACATATGGTTAAAAAAATGTTTAATAGAATATTTATTTTGATTTTTATTATTCTTATTGAAATATATGAAAAAAATGTTTATAATGTTTAATGATTTTGATTTTTATTAGTTTTATTAAAATGTTTGAATTTTTAATAGTTAATCTGTTGATAAAAAATAGTTAAATAACTTTAATTTATATGGTAAATTTATATATTAATACACATTGATATAAAAATGTTATATAAATAAAATTGTTGTCTTGATAAAGTGACACGTTAGTTTAGTTTTTTTTATAAAAAATCAAATATAAAATTAAATTTTTGTTAACGTGTCATTCTGTTAAGTTATTTATCACTAATTGACTAATATTTTTATCTAGATGAATTATTTTAACCAAAATAAAAATATTGAAAGTTAAAATACTTTTAAAAAATATGGATCATAATCTCAATCCAATCGGACAATAAAATTATCTTTTAATATTATATCCTTTATCTATGTTCATCGACAAAACTCGATATTATTTATTAGATAAAATTATAAAATATTAACATATAACCATATCATTTTACGACTTAATACTTTTAAGATATCTAAATCGAAATTTTATCATTTTAGTTATAGAAATTGATTCCATATCTGAATGACTACCTATTCTAATGTTTGGGAGTGCAATTTAAGAGCACCCAAACTCATTTAACTCCATGCGTATAATTGGTATTTATATGCTTTTAAAGCATTGATCACGATTTGTTGCATCATTATCTTCCTTATCACCTGTAGGCATGTGTTCAAATTAAGAGTACACTTAACAGATCGAATGACAATAATTTCTATATCTTTTAAATAAAATTTTAAATTCAAATTTTAAAATAATATTAAAACATGTCGCATTCTAAAAACAATCGAATTAAACTGGATAAAAATATATTAAAAATTGTATTTTTGGTATTTATTAACTATAGGCTCTTTTTTAAAATTTACCCGACATTTATCAAAGGTTTAATTAACACACCCACCAAACAGACACCAACATAAATGTTTTTAACCATTTAATCTAACAATTATTACAACAAAGTACACGTACAAGATTGGACGAGGTAAATGGAAGTGTGGTGGTAACTTGTGTCAGTAAAGACAATAAAAATTACGGCTAGGAAAAACACATGAAAGGCAAGTAATTAGTTTAACCAACCGGACTAATCAATTTGTTTGGGACATAGAGAGAGTTTTTTAATTTAAGGTATTATTTCGTAATAACTGTCAATAAAAATTAAACAAATTAATGTTATTACTATTTATCTTGCTTTTGAATAGTATATACTCTAAACAAATTATATTATATTAATTTAGAATGTTTAATATAATTAAATTTTTTATTTTAAAATATTAAACGTTAAAAACAATTAATTTAAATAAAAATTTAATTTAGATTACATTAATATAAAAATTATTATAGTAACGACCTTTTAATTTATTTTATTGGATTGGCGAGGTAAATATTTAACCTTTAGACACTAATCATTCACAATTGGTTATATTTTTGGACAAGTGGACACGCTTCGTGTAGTTGTTTTACGATTACACCCCCACTTTTGGCCATTTTTGTGCTGTACAAATTTGAAACGACTGACTGACTGGGACCCCTGTTTACGTCTCCATATGAGGGAACCATCCTTCAAACGATGAAGGGGTATTCCTGGAATTTCCTCCTCCTTGGATTAGTGCTTTGGTACATTGGGGAAAAAATCCAAACTGGTCAGCAAAAATAAAAATATATTTTTAAAATCAAGAAGATAGGGGAAAAGAAAGTAACACAAGCGTCATAGTCATAGGTATTTGATGCCTATAAATCAGTCCTATCCTATCACTTATAGGTAGGATGTTTAATGGGTCATGGGTCGAACTTTTATAACCCGACCCATCCATGTATACGGTTATAATTTTGGTTGTGTTGGGTACCGTAAATAATTGTTTATCGATCATAACAATAATAAATAATCCATGATTTAATGTTTATCGAGTATTTATTTATATATTTTAGAATCTAAAGAGGTATTTTAAAAAAATTAGATTTTTGAGTTTTTGACCAACGATCATTTTGATCATAATGAATATACAAAAACACTCATTAGTTTGAATCTTATTATCGTAAGTTAAATATCTAAAATTTTAATATTATGATTAAAAAAATTCGTACTAATATTTAGGTCATGGGTTAAAACAATAGTCCATTTTATATATAATTTTTTATTGTATGTATTATTTTCGTGCAGTTAAGTTTAAAGAGATTTTTAATGATGTATATAATTAGAGTTTATTAATAAAAAATATTTTTGAGAAAAGATAAAGTTTGGCGTTAGTACCAAATGATTTCAATATGAATGGTTCAGTTTGTAGCATTTAAGCCTATGGATGTCGATGTTAGGTACATATGGGCACGGGAGAGACTCAATTCTTCGATTTCGACACCTGCACGAACATTAAGTTGACAAAAACAATTTAAGACATAAAATTGTATATGACGATTCCTTTCAGCTCATTGCTATTTTTTGGTTATTTTTTAAAAATAATCTGTCCGAAAAAAGGTTATATGTGATTTACAAAATTCATAAAAAAAGCTTCGATTTTTAGTTTAGAATTTAAATTAATTAAATTTTAAATAGAAAAAAAATAATATATTAAAAGACAAGTGGGATGTAGTCGGATAGGATAGAGGGTAATCACGGAGTAATTTGCGCGGCTCTTAATCAAGACAGGCGAGCTAGCTAGCCAGCCAGCCAGTAGCCATCTTACAGCTCAGATTGAGAGCGACTCATTTGCTATGGACCCCACTGAAAGCAATCAAACTACTTTCGTGGACCTTCAATTTTGCTTTGCTCGAATGTGATTTCACCTCCCCTTTTCACGCGTGCGTGCCAACGAAAAATCTCACGCGCTTCATATACAGTACAAATCGATCTTCTTTCGGCTGACAGCGGCGCCGAAACTTGAGGGGTTTGGCGGGTCATTGGCTTACATGATCTGCCACCACCCGCTCTTTGACTGCCATACGGTCGGGTTTAGCGCGTGTGGAACCGAGCCATATATTCATTCTCCCACTTTAATATAAAAGGGTATTTTTATTAAGGTGTATATTCAACTGATTTTAATATTTTTATTTAAATTTTAAATTGATTTTAATTTATAACATTAAATATAATCAAATCAAATCGAGCTGAGTTAAGCTTATTTCAAATAAAAAGACTAAAAAAATATCATTATTAAATCTTAAATTCAAAAATTAAAAGAGAAAATAAAATCAGTAAGTATTTCTAACCATCGACTTTTTTTTTCCTCTAAGCTTCATTTTCTTGTACAGTTCATATTTTGATGTCATTTTAAATTTTGATAATGATTTATAAACCCCTATGTGAGTACTTGTTTATCTATTTTCTATCTGCCAGCTACCATTTTTTAAATTGTTTTCCATCCACATAATTCAAGTACTTTTTTTATTACATTATTAATGTCTCTTATTTATATTGTACATGAAGTTTTTCCACTCTAATTCCATGTATTGTCGTAGAAGTCTGAAGGACAACAATGAATAGTTTTGACGTTTTATAATATTCTATGAGAAGTATATGGGAAACGATATCACAAGTTGGGGAGACTATTTGAACGACTGTTGGTAAAGGTGTTTAATCAATTAATTTAAATCAAGTAAATATTATTAACCGACTAAACTCGATTAATTTAATTATAACCAAACAGTGAACACTCATGATTATTCTTATTAGAATACATATACATTAATTAATTTTGAGACTATTTTATACTTAAAAAGCAAAAAATTAAACTCTCAATCATATTTAATAATATGTAATGAAGCTTACCATGAGTTTAACTATTAACATTTTTAATAAGAGGTTTAAATAATATGTAATGAAACTCATATTTAAATTTATTGTCTACTTAAACCTTTTTAGCTCTCCAAGAGGTTTAAATAATAAAAATAATTAAATATTTTTTAAAATCTTTATTCCTTTTTAAATTTAACGTAATAGTTTTAAACGAGTTTCGTCACATTTGTCTGAATTGTCATCAATTATTAATATCAACAAATATTATAATATTAAAAAAGAGATTAATAGTAAATATGAGACTCCTTTCTCTTGTTATGGCACAAATCAGAGTCGTGTTTGATGGATTGTCTCGAGGGCAGTGTTTGTGTCGTAGGTGGAAAAATCTATGAACCTTTCTCTTTAAGCTGTCGTATACAATGTAAGATAAATGCAGAAAACATGCTTTCATGTCGAGAGCGACATGGCGGATATTTTCAATTATTTTTATAAAATCTTACCTATTTTATAATAGATAATTATTTAATATGTGTGATTTTTGTTTATACGAACATTTTACGAGTAAAATTTAGAGACTTTATTGAATTTCAATTTTTAAAGATTTAAGTGTATATAATTTAAATTTAGAGACGTGTTATTAAAATTTAGGGTTTAAAATTTTTATATTAAAATCTAAATCCTTAAATATATTACCATAAGCCTAATTTATAACCTCTAACCTCTAAATTCTAGTAAAGAATCATAAATTTTTGATATTCTCGTGTAAATCATCAGTTGTCGACTCTGATTCTCATATCAACGATATCTATATTGTGTATGATCATCACTCATCATGAGAGTTCATCTCTTGTGAATAGGGATGCAATTCATCATCCATGAGCTCATTTTGCTGTTTTTTCTTGAAATTGAAGTTAAATGAGTGATGATTCATATGTTTCAAAAAAGCTTAAACTGGTTGTACTATGATGCAACAAAAAGCTTGCCCTAAAAATGATGCATGTCAAGCTGAAATGATGACTGAAGGAAAAAAAGAACCGAAAGAAGCCCAAAAATCAAAGATATGATTTGGTAACAGTTTTTTTTTGCATTTAGGGTTAGAGACAAAAACAAAAGGTTTTGGGATAACATAATTAACTTGACAAAATGATTACAAACTAAAATCAAACATCTTTCTCTTTTTATGTGAAAATGACGTGGTTAAAGTGATTGAAAAATAAGTGATTTATTGACTTAAACGATCAGATGTTAAGTCTTTTAAATGAGATCAAAATTTTAAGTATTAATATAATAAATAAAATAAATTAGATTAAAAGAGTCGTTTACATAATAGTTATTTATAATATCTAATATAAATTAATTTATTAATAATTATAAAAATATTGGAAATGATATGTGAAATTAGTTATTATTAATTAATTTATGTTAATTCGACTAAACATCTCAAATCTCAATTATGCTAGGGATTACTTTCTCTCATCAAGAACTTTTGGGTAAGATGCTTCACCCCATGTTAATTAATTTATAAAAGGACCATCTCCTCGTGTTTCACGAATTTTTAATCTCTAAGTTACAGATATACATGGGTTCAAATAGAGAAGAAAAAGTATGGTAAAGATTAAAACTTTGTTTTGTTGTTTAATTTTATAATAATTTTCACAAAAATCCTAGGAGAATCCAACCAACTAATGACCTTAGGCTTAGCATGTCCATAGTTATCCTCTAAATAAACTAAAGAAGATCACTTATAACATTAAAAAAGCAATGGGTTCAAACATCTGCAATAGTAACCTTAACTGGCACACCGGGATCCATACTAAATTTCCTTTGAAAACACGTCTCGGTTCGAGTCATTTAACTATTAATATATAACATAGGTAAGGGACAAAACCAGTTAAGATGCAACACAAGCTTCGCCTTCCGTCGAATTTCCTGCATAAGGATGTGCAACACAACGGAGCTCACTGTGGCTGCTGCTGATGACCGCTATCAGTAACTTCTTCCATCTCGTTTGCATCCTCAAAGCGTTGATCATTGATTTGAAGCTGCAAGTTTTTTTTTTAAGATATGGGATCGAATGAGACAAACCCAGGAAGGAAATCAAGAAAGGAATGTAGAAATGTATGAAAGAGTTTAACCGGTGTAAAGTTTGTTGTAGATAAAAATGATCACCAAAAAGGCATGGAAAGATGATACGAAAACAAGACGTATACACAACAAAGTTTTCCGTTCCAAAAGTTTAATTTAATAAAATTCAAAGCATTAGCATTGATCATGTAGAGTGAACATCAAGTAACAATCATACCTCGAGCACATTTTGAGATAGGTCATGATAACCATTAGCATGGCCGATAGTGTTTGTCGGATTCTGGGAGAAAGGCCACTCCACATCATCACACTCTGAAGATACAAATATGTAATTAGAGATTTACAGAGCATGCAAGAATATAGAGGAAACCATTGAGCGACATTCAAGAAAGTATCCATGTAGTCTATCCCATACCTCCGGCTCCATCTTCCAACTGATCAGCACTGAAAATCCAATTATGTCCTTCTTCTAAATAAAAAATAAACAAAACCAGTAAACCATTCAGTCAGCAAAAGAAAAAATGTTTGTACCACAGAAAATGAATTTTCAAATTAATAACTAGAACTCACCTTCGATAGGCTCCGGATTTAGTTCAGCACACTCACAGAATACTTGAAACAGAGTATCCACTTTTTACAGAACAAATATATAAATGAGTTGGCATGTATTACCACTGAAAAAAGAAATAATCATCTAAGAACTCGTAGAGGAACAAAACTGAATCATACGCACATTGGCTAGCATCAGAAGGAATAAGTCTCATCTCTCTGATCTTGGATAAATCTAAAACCCCACTGCATTCTGAATCCGAGTCCTCGGACTCGAGGTCCACTTCATCATCTTCAGTATCAATCTTCAGACAAAAAGACATTAATCAGATAATGTATAAAGGGAATGAAAGAACATAAAAAACCATGGCATCAGAAGCTTCAAATGGAGGAAAAGGAAAAAGAGAGGTTTCGTAGTAAATGAGAAAGAAACATGTACGTCTACAAGAGCTTGGGATTCAAAACATTGACCACCACTGAAAATACACAGAAGTTATACAATTGCATTTTAACTACGATAAAAAAGCGTTTAATTTTGTTTCAACCCCGAATTTCAATGCGATTAGATTTTTTTGACAACCCCTCCCCACATTGAATTCAATACCTCCATTTTCCTTTAGCTTGCAGTCTTGAACCAAGCTATCAAACAGCTAGAGGCACAAAAATCAAGCTATTGAATGCATGAGCATGATTAACAGCTAAAATAATCATAAAAATCGAAGAGCTTAAGGAAAAGAAAGGGGAATTAGTTTTCTAGGCAGATAAGAAATTCGAGTGAAAAAAGAACAAGAAAACCTGTGTGTAAATACAGGGAGAAGAGTAGGCCTCGGGGTCCCTTGAAACGGCGTGCAACGAAAGAGACAAAAAATCAACGGCGTAGCCCTTTGCTTTGTCCAAATCACTCAGCCAAACAACTTGCCTAACGATCAAATGATATGATAAATCGCAAGTTCAAAACGCAATTCAAAATGATACGTTCACAAGCAACAATTGTGTAATTGAAGATACCTGGTGGTGATGTAGAGTGTGCCCGGAGATTCTGGGGCACGATTCCCGAGAGCAACGGAGACGGAAGGCTGGACGTGAACAAGCTCCTCGCCGTTATCTGTGTCCAGAACAGGCTCTCCGGCGCCGTTTTCGGCTCTCGCCGTGAACTGCCTAACCCCTACCGCCATTATCAGTGGCTTGATGCGGGTTTTTTTCTAGGGTTTTCAACTTTAAATCGGTCTGGCAATGGTCGTTGATGTTAAAAAAATTATTAGGGATGGGCTGTTGGCCTTGAGCCCATTAATTGTAGGCCCAGTATATAACGTGAATTCAATAAAGTCAAATCTCTATAGTTTTATTTATCATAATTTATATACAATAAAATATTTAAAATAAAAAAATAGTAATTTATATGAAATTGTTATGAATATATTTATTCATGGTGGATATACATATATTAAGTTAAAGTTTAATGAGCTTTATTATTAGGGTTTAATACCCATTGGAATTAGGGTTTCCATCTTATGCCTATAAATATAGACTTTTAGACAAAGCATTGTACACACAACTCTACTTTGAGAATGTAATACAAATCTCTCTCTTTTGTCTCTCATCTTTATTCTTCTATTTTATTCTTGTTCTTTACTTTATTCACAAAAGAAATGAATTTATTATTGAATTAGAAACCCTAAAAAATTATTATAAGAATATTTTTTTAATTTAACATGTTTTACTAATAATATTATAATTCAAATCTTGATATTTTACATCAAAATTATATGCAATGTTTTTTCATTAGTTATTTTGAATATATTTTTTATTTGATTTTTAGTCGTATTTTTAATCTTAAATTCTAATTCATAGCAATTTTTCTTTATATTATAATAAACAAATTTTAAAATTCGTGTAATAATTAAATTTTTAACCAAACATAACAATAATGAATAATATAATCACTCTATTAACATCAAAAGGCTCCTTGAATGGGAAGATTGGCCAGAGAGAACAAAAGCTACTTTGGTGTGTGCTAAAGGTCTCGCAAAAGAAACACGAACATGCATCACACTTTAAACTAAAGCCATGAACCCATATTATTCCGCCCTAAGGAATAATTATAAGATACCGATAAAAGTCTATCATGAGACTGATCTTTTCAATTCAACTACTTCATTTATGGCGTTAGGATTTGAATTTTTAACCTTACTTAAGTAATCTAATGTCGTGTATTACTTAACAAACCGATAATGTACATTAATGGCACTTCATGCATGGACAATATTTTTTTTTCTTTGTTATTTTCCTATCCGCCAAGCAGCTTTATCTTCTCTACCGAAGGAGATTCTCCTCCATTTGATGATGACCTTCATGCTTTGTTCTCCAACTCGTTGCATGCATAAAGCCTTCATTTTTTTTAAAGTTTGCAACTTCGCCAAATCCTCATTGACATCCACTTCTAGCCCAATGTTTCAGCTGGTGAAAAAGAATGCTCCACTACTTCAATCTCTATCGACTTTACTTAAAGAAGCTTCTTTTCTTATCACCACAATGATGCTGATGTACCATGGTTTACCCACATAAATTTCGCCCATTCCAAGTTGTAGCCTTGTTCATCGGAGAAGGAAAAGTAATAATTTTATCGCAACGCCGACAAGGTAGTTAGCAGTGTTGGTCCGGAAAAGGCTGGAACCGAACCAGATTCCACCAAGACCAAGACCTATGCATGCCTAAAAAGCAGCATTCCAACACTGTTTCCCCTCCTTTTTCATGCATTTTTGTGTCATCCCAGATGTTGTACAGTTAAAAACTCTTCATTTTGGGGTTCCACCCACTGTAACCTAAATGCAACGATCCTATCTTTTTATCTTCCGGTTGTTGGAGGGAGATGTCCGACAGAAAACATGGCATCCAATGCTCAAGTATTCTACCTATACTAGAATTCGAGATTTTATCATTCCGTTACACATTTATTTTTATTATAAACAAAATGAAAAGTAAACTCAATTTAACTCATATATTAACCACAATTTTTTAATTTATTTTTTGTCAATAGTCCGAACATCATTATTCAATTGGATGGATTTTTCTCAACCGTATCCCGTTGTTGTAATACCAATTGAGTCCAAAACTTTTGATCCCTGACTAAATGTGGTCCTTATATATTTTTGTGGTTTG
Organism: Abelmoschus esculentus; assembly: GCA_035048815.1. Taxonomy (NCBI): domain Eukaryota; kingdom Viridiplantae; phylum Streptophyta; class Magnoliopsida; order Malvales; family Malvaceae; genus Abelmoschus; species Abelmoschus esculentus. The sequence continues at coordinate 595,465 of JAUCBN010000004.1, forward strand.
TCCAAATCCCACTGTAACAATGACAAAGTTTTATTTTCGTCCCCACATTCTTTTTTAATCCTTTCCGATATGATTTTTCTTTTTACCAGACCTAAGGCTGTGCTGGAGCAGGACACGATATGTCGGGCTCTTTACAGTTTACAACACTCATGATTTGAAAGGAAACTTTTTAAAACATTAAGGGCTAGAAACTAAATTTCCCAAATTTTGGGGTAAAGGCAAAGCTCCTTCGCTGCTAATATAATTACAATAAAAACATTATTTTATTATGAAATCTTAAATTAATTATTAAATATAATAAAACAGGTTGATTTCCGAGTTGAATCGAAAACAGTCTGACACACATCGCACAATACAAACAAATAAAAAATAAAAATATTATTTTCTACCACCAATGGAAATAACCTCTTTAATTTAATAATTTTTTTTTGAAATTTGAATCCTCCATTGACCAGTGGCCACTGACTCATCTTCATCAGATAGTCTTACGGTAAAACGTTCGCAGGAGATCGAATCTTTTCAATTCGGGTAGTCTACAAACGTGGTCATCGTAACAGAACATCCATAAACAACCACGTGGCGTACGTAAGCATATTCTTTTCTGTTTTATCATAACAGATTTAAATTTTAAAACCAAGTCATATATATATATAATTAAGCTTAATAAACAATATTAAATAAAATGAACCGAAGTACTGTATATCTAAAAATTTCTAATCAAAATAATACTCGATATTTCAGGTACTTAATGCTTCGGGTATTTAAATATTTCGATATCCAGATTTAAACATATCTAATTTTAATATTAGAACAAGATTAATATATGTTAGTGATTTATAGATAAAATTAAAATCATTTAAAAATAAAAAATTATAGTTTAAAGATTTAATTAAAATGAGATAAAATTAAAATAATAAAAAATTAATAATATAGTTACAAAGTGTTACTACCATTTCCCTACTACTCTCTTTTAGAAATCACTTTGTCAGAAAGGAATGTTGAGACCGTCAGGGGTCAACCAAAGCCTCATCAATCTCAAAAACTACCTGCAAACCCACTATCACTACTTCAAAAACCACAATAAATCCAACGGTTCTCACTCTTTATCTTCTCCTTCATCTCTTTCCCCCTTCATTTTAGATCTTTTTCTGTTGGAATTTACCCATTTTTAAACTCACATTTTAAGGATTACCCCTGAAGCAAAAGCATGGCCATCACTGCATCTTTGTCTCTTCTCTTTGTCCTACAAAGAATGACTTGAGAGAACTGAAAAACCAAAAAAAAAAGTTTTTTTTTAAACCCATTTTCTTCTACAAACTTGTTTTGGCTGAAAAATCTGAGAAACTGAAACCCCCAAAGCAATGGCTTCCATTTTGTTCAACCTTTGTCTCTTGTGTTTCTTCATCCTCTTTACAACCCAATGTTGTTTCAGTGCCAAAACTGAGCTGAAAGCATTAATGGATATCAAAGCTGCTTTAGACCCAGATGATAAGTATCTATCTTCATGGACTTCGAAAGGTGAACCTTGTGATGGTTCTTTTGAAGGTCTAGCGTGTAACGACAAAGGCCAAGTAGCCAACATTTCTTTGCAAGGCAAAGGGTTGTCCGGTAAAATCTCGCCGGCGATAGCCGAGCTCAAGTACTTGACGGGGCTTTACTTGCATTACAACGCTTTGTACGGTGAAATCCCAAGAGAAATAGCTAACTTGACTTTGCTCACTGATTTGTATTTGAACATGAATAATCTCTTCGGTGAGATTCCTCCTGAAGTTGCTGATATGGGTAACTTACAAGGTCAGTTTACTGCTCTATTTCGTTTTGTTTTTTCATTGTCTTTAGCATGTTTTGAAACATGTTGTTGTTGTTGCATGTTATTTGTAGTGTTGCAGCTGTGTTATAACCAGTTGACAGGAAGCATACCCACAAAGTTGGGATCTTTGAAGAGGCTTAATGTTCTTGCTTTGCAGTCCAATCAACTTACTGGTGCAATCCCAGCAAGTTTGGGGGATTTGAGTACTTTAATGAGGCTTGATTTAAGTTTCAATAGTCTATTTGGTTCAATCCCCATGAAACTAGCTGATGCTCCTATGCTTGAAGTTCTGGACATTCGGAATAATTCACTTTCCGGCAATGTTCCTCTTGGTAAATCATCTTTTACTTTGTTCTTGTTTCATTTTTTGTCTGATTTTTTCAGTACACCATTTGATTGTGTTTCCCCCTTGTTTGATCTAGCTCTCAAGAGACTGAATGATGGTTTCCTATTCCAAAACAATCTCGGTTTATGCGGGTCGGGTTTTACATCTCTGAACCCCTGTAATGCCACCGGTCAAATTAATCCGAGCAGACCGGAGGCGTACGGGGCAACTGGTCTCTCTAGGGAAATACCAGAGACTGCAAATCTAAGGTTATGTGAGCAAGCTCAGTGCTCTAAGCCGTCGAAATCTCGAACGGGACCTATTCTTGCTGGCCTAGTTGTTGCCATGGTTGCATTATCAGTTATAGGGTTCTTCACATTTAAACAATATCGTTGCCAAAAACCGAAGCTCCGCAACTCGATCGAAGTTTCTAATAGTTCCCTTAGCACAGATCAAGCCAAGGGAGTTTACAGGAAGAACGGCTCGCCTCTAGCTAGCCTGGAGTATGCTAGTGGTTGGGATCCTTTGGATGGCAGGAATTTCAATGACTCCACCCAAGATTTCCTTAAGAGCTTTAGGTTCAATTTAGAAGAGGTCGAGACAGCTACTCAGTACTTTTCAGAGGTTAATTTATTAGGGAAGAGTAACTTTTACACGACCTATAAAGGGTTCCTGAGGGATGGATCCGCTGCAGTGATTAAAAGGATCAGCAAAACGAGTTGCAAATCTGATGATGCAGAGTTCTTGAAGGGACTGAATGTTCTGGCGTCGTTGAAGCATGATAATTTGGTGCAGCTGAGAGGCTTTTGTTGCTCGAAGGCCCGGGGAGAGTGCTTCCTCATTCACGATTTCGTCCCCAATGGAAATTTACTGAACTATCTCGATGTGAAGGATGGTGATGGCATGGTCCTGGACTGGTCCACTAGAGTTTCCATTGTTAAAGGCATAGCCAAAGGTTGGTTTCTAGTTTTTGGCCTTAATCTACTGCATGGTTAAAGTGTGGTTCCTATTTGCTAAACTAGATTTGTTTGATTGTCTTCTTTTGGAACAGGGATAGCATACTTGCATGAGTACAAAGTGAACAAACCCGCACTCGTCCACCAGAACATTTCGGCCGAAAATATGCTCATCGATCACCGGTTCAAACCACTGCTTTCGGATTCCGGCTTGCACAACATCCTCACCATCGACATCGTCTTCGGAGCACTCAAGGCCAGTGCTGCCATGGGATACCTAGCTCCCGAATACGCCAATACCGGCAGGTTCACCGAGAAGAGCGATGTCTATGCATTCGGAGTAGTTGTTTTCCAAGTCCTCTCCGGGAAGCAAAAGATCACCAGCTTGGTACATTTGGGAGCCGAATCTTGTTGCAGGTTCCAAGACTTCATCGACCCCAACCTCCACGGTAGGTTCTTCGAATATGAAGTGGCTAAACTAGCTAGAATCGCATGGCTGTGCACTCATGACTCTCCTATCGAAAGACCATCCATGGAAGAAGTTGTCCAAGAACTCGGTAACTGCAGTAGCCGTCTCTAGTTGCATATGGTTCCAAAGGTTTTTATGGTGACAATGTCATCGCTAACTACTCACTGGGGATGAATGGGGCATGCTTTTAATTGTTGTGTCCTCTTGCAAGGACAAGTCCTTAAAGAATTCTGTGTATTATTGCACCTTAATGGCATTTTCAGTCGAATTTCATGTGAACTAGACATCGGTTCTTCGAAAATTTTACAACAATGGTGGATTTTCTTTCATTAGCGGCAAATGATTTCATCAAATTACGATATAAGATGAAATATGTATGCAGTCCAATGACTTGATTTGTGATTTAAATTTCATAATTTGACTCAAAAACGTCTCCTGTATTTAAGTTCCTATATCTTTAATTATAACATATCTTATATCATAGAATTTAAATTTAAAAAATATTTATCCAAAAAATCTTTAATATAAAAGGACTCGTTTACAAATGCTGGTAAATAACTTTCTCGTATTTATATGATATGTTTCGGTCTTTTTCGATCGAGATAAAAAAAATAAATGGGGAATACGTCTTGCGTATTTTGTGCCTGCGTCGAACAGGCGAATATCGGCGTGGTGGAGCGATTTGGCCGTTTCGAGAAGTTGGCGGAGCCTGGACTTCACATATTTAACCCTTTCGCTGGTCAATATCTCGCCGGCATCCTTTCCACCAGAATCTCCTCCCTCGATGTCCGCATTGAAACCAAAACTAAGGTAAAATTACGTATTCTCAGCTAATTATATTCCACGCATTATTCCTTCTACTCTATATGAATATGCCTAGCTAGCACTAGCAGAATTGAATTCGATTGATTATAAATGTGTTTGATCAGTTTTCATGTTTCTGGTGAGATATTTCACAATATCATTGACAGTTTTATTCGCTGTAGGAGAAGGAGAAAAGAATATATTTTAAGTGCGTGCAAAGGATTTTTGAATTTCATGATTTTCTCCCGTTTTTCATGTTTTTGGTTCGAAGGCTTAGCCTAGACATTGCCACATCGAAGAATGGTAGGTAGTTGTTGTGATTACTGATTCGTGCTCCAAATCTTTTGAACCTTGCCTTTTAAGAGTGATTATATGAACAGATTGAGGTAATCCCTGCGTTTGATTTTTATATGAACATATTCGAGCTCCAAATTACTGGTTGCCTTTTAAGAGTGGATTTATCTTTTGATATTATGAATTATAATTAGTCAGTACAATAAATAAACAAATAGCAATTTGATTTAATAGTAATAGTATTCAATTTCTATGCATAAAGTTCAACAGAACTATTATATTTACACACACATACTAAAGAAATTGCTTTGCTCGATTCAATACAGAGTGGTTAGGGAACATGCTGATGATGCATTCTATGAGCTGCAGAATCCTGAAGAACAGATCCGAGCTTATGTGTTTGATGGTAATGTTCTTTGATCTTCTTTTTGCACTCAGCCTATAAGTATTCATGCTATTCATTTATTTGTTATCCTCCCCCATCTTCTCCCTTTCGTTTTATCTCTGAGTACTAAACATTTCATTTTTTGGGGTAGTGGTTCGAGCTTTAGTTCCTAGAATGAATTTGGATGATCTCTTTGAACAAAAGGGTGAGGTTGCTAAAGCTGTTCTCGAGGAACTTGAGAAGGTACTATAATGCATTATTTTTCTCCCATCACCCCCATTTAGTTAATTATTCAAGTGTGCTTAAATTAAGTGCACAAAAAATAGGTATAAGAGACATTTTGGTTCAGAAATAACTCTGCTGGTGAGAAAAGATCCACTAATATGCCAGTGGTCAACTTGTGTGTCGAAAATTAGATATTAGATAGTTAATGAAATGTGATATGTGAGATGCATATAGGAAGTCAGGAAGGGGAGCAAGCATTTTGTTTTATGAAATGTAAGATTTCGAATGCTACTAGGTAAAATGCAACTACTTTCTATCTAATTACACTAGAGAGATTATGTTTCCATGACTATCTGATTTTTTATATATAAAAAAACTTTTCTCCATAGCTGTTCTTGATTTGATCTTTTGTAAGGATTCCTGCATGTACATAATCTGAAATCATACATCAGGTTATTGGAGAATATGGATATAGCATTGAGCACATATTGATGGTTGATGTCATACCTGATCCCGCTGTTCGCACCGCAATGAACAAGATAAATGCAGGTAAAGTATAAAATTTTAGCTCCTTTTATTTTGATGTAAACATATAAAACTTTGTTATACGTAGCAAATTAAATCCCAGTTTCTGTGAGAATCACGTGAACGATGCAAACTAGAAGATGGTGCCAAGCAAGTCAACGACCATAGCCATTCATCTGAAGTTGAAAAAAAGACTAAACTTCACAATGATTTTGTTTCCCCAGCTCAAAGACTTCAGCTTGCGAGTGTGTACAGAGGTGAAGCTGAGAAGATTCTCCAAGTTAAAAGAGCAGAAGCTGAAGCAGAATCCAAGTACTTAGGTGGAGTTGGTGTGGCGAGGCAGTGTCAGGCAATCACTGATGGGTTGAGGGAGAACATATTGGACTTTTCTCACAAAGTGGAAGGCACCTCTGCCAAGGAGGTGATGGATCTTATCATGATCACACAGTACTTCGACACGATCAAGGAGCTCGGCAACTCCTCTAAGAATACTACTGTGTTCATTCCCCATGGACCTGGTCATGTCAGGGACATCAGTGAGCAGATCCGGCATGGGTTGATGGAGGCATCTAGTGCTCAACTAAATGTTGAATGAATATCAAGACAAAGGATCTAACAGGTTGGTTTTTGTTTATAGATTTGTTATGCTTATGCCAGCCCTTTTACTTTTGTGAGGCAATAAGCCGAAGGCTATTTGCTTTTGATGGACCCATGTCTCAGTCTTTGCAGGCCGTAGTGACCCAACACTTCTGGCCATTGGCAGTGGTTTCCAGGTGAAGGTTCATTTAATGCATTTCACTGCCTCCTCTCTCTTAATATTTTCCCTCTATATTAAGCTATGGACTATGCTTTTTGGAGAATTGGGATATGATCCTTCTCGTTTTTTCTGTTTTATACATTGTTTATGTAATGGCTACATGAATTTGTTATATTGATACTGAGATTTGATACTAAGATGTTTTGGTTTCATCATAAAGTCCACTGGTTCGAATTTTTCTTAAATCACAACCAAATCAAAATGCCATTTAGAACTTGGAATCATTCATATACAGGGCACTAAATCAGAGGAATAGATGAGCAAGATGACACTAGAAAATACACCATACACCGCAAAGAAAGCCGGATGCGGACGGTAACGATTAGAAATTCTACCTAAACCTTAGAAGACGGTACAATTAGGGGATGTAAAACCTTAATGATCTAAGCCTACTTCCCGGTTTCCACTTGGTAAGAAGATAAAGAGGTTATATTGGTTCTGGACAGCATAAACGATTTGTGTCTGTGTAAAATGAAACAATGGATGATTAATCAGCTTTGAGCTTACATAACCTAACAACCGGAAACCTCACTGTGACAAACTATGGCCTTCTGATTCGTCTCCGGTTGAAGATGACTTATTGTCAATAGCAGAATTTGTATGACCTTGGATAGGGTTCAAATTACCTAAACTGCTTAGGTTGAACGGAGAGGTGAGAATTGGCATGACTCCGCCATGGGACACCTTAACCTCTGCAGGCATTGTTGGCAAAGTGTTAGCGCTCACCACTGCTGCCGCAGGTTTGATTCTCTGTTTCTGTTGGTGACCTGGTATGAAACTGCCGACAACAACCTGTTCATCCGAAAACCGATGAGAAAGAAGGTATTAGAGACAGTAACAGTTGAGCATATGCTACCATTGTCCAACTGGTTAGGCGGCAGCATTCTACTTCGACCACATATGGAAATCTTGTGTATAATTTGCGTTTAATTAAATGTTTTAATCATTTAATCACCTGCACAGGACCAGCAGCTATCAACAGACCTGCGAGTCCCCCTCCTAGAACGCGACCATCAGGGCCTGCCAATGAAATACTCATCCCACCAGATCTGCTGTTCGTTACGCCACTGATAGTAGGCATAAATGAACCAGACATGGAAAGGATCTCAAAACGTCCCTGGGCAAGAAAATATGAAAGCAAGATTATTACTCGACAGGAAGGCTGAGGAGAAGTAAAAGCTAGAGGAGACTGGGCACACCTCATATGTCAGAGTACCACCGGATGAAGTAGGTTGACGAAGGGTAACATTCGAAACAGATCCGTTAGCAGAGAGGATGCAGATAGCATGATCTCCTTGCTGAGAAAAAGACATCACCTTCATTGTAACATCCTATAGCAATAATACGAAAAGCACATCAATCACATATATTGAAGTTCATTCTGTTTAAAGCTTCAAAACTCAGATTATGTTACCAGGGCATACCTCACCAGCATTAACAGTGATTATATGAGGTGTGAAATTCGCCCCGACGAAATGCCCGATTTTGTCGCCTATAAGAAGCATTCGAATCATTAAACGAAAACGAATCAGTAAATCTTTTATAAGCATATCGATTTCATGAAGTGAAGCTGATGAATTTCTTATTATTCCAAATATTCCTCAGTCAGCAGGTCTGTTAAACATAATTACTAGACTAAAGAGGTGAACACTTAAATCTAAAACATAACATTCTAGTATTGCAGACTCAGCTTGTCTGACTCAATCTCTACCGTTGATTCCATATATGGACTAGAATCAGATAAAATGGCCCCACTCCCATAACAGAAATCAGATCCTATTTCAACTCAAATCAATGAATTATATCTCTCTTCAAAGCTCATAAATTCAAGATACCTGGGCTGCTGTCGAGCTCAAACTTATGTGACTTTTTGACCGAGTCAACTCGTCGTCCTCTTCCCTGTTTCCATAGGGGGAACTCTCCCGCCAGAGGGATCGAAGATGATATCGGCATCGGTGACAATGTGACCGCCAAAGACCCATCAGGTGCGTATTTTCTTGGTCTGCCTCTTTTTTTCTTCGTCTCCGAGGCGGTGGCGCTCGGCCTCGCGTTTGGGGTGGGGTTTTCCGCTCTGGGTGCCACGTTGTCTCCCTCCGGAGCCTCACATCCTTTAACTGTGACCCCAAGCATAGGTCCCTCTTTGTCTCCCATTTATGTTACAGTTGATTTTGGAAATATGAATTATCAAAAACAGAAAACAAAATTTGAGCTCAATTACAGAGTAGTAATAGAAGAAGAAGATCAAAAGAAACACAGATTTAGGAGCAGTAAATTGAATTTACTTCTTCTACAACCACAATTTTTTAGCTTAAATCTTCAACATTTCTGAGAAGAAACAAGCTTGAAAATGCTTAAGAAAAATTTAAAAAATAAGAAAAAAAATGCGAACTTTTAGCCTTTAGGCATGAGGTAAGAATTTGTTCATCGAACAAGAATTTAGGGTTTTTGCAGGAAAATGGAAGATAAATAAAGTAGAAAAAAAATGAATAATAATATTTAATACTGGGAAATTAATTAATAATTATTATTTAATTACAAATTTCAAATTGGTTAAGAAAATGGTTCACGTCCGTCTTGGAAATTTACTAAAACTGATTTAATAATAAAATAGTAATTTGGATAAAGAAAAAATGCTTCTATTTGTAATTATTGTCACAAGTTTTGACATTACTTCAAAATATTTATTAAAAACATTAATTTAAAATATTCTTTAACAATTTAATTAAAAATATAATATCAAATATATTTATATACTTATATTCTAAAAACACTCAAATAAAAGATAATATCTATTTCTTTATCGATTATTTATTAATCTAATAATTTAGTTTGAATAGTCAAATATTTTTCTTTCTAGTTTTTGGTCTATTATGAACTGTGAAGAGCTATCCATGCCCTTTACCAACTATAAATCCAAAGTTTGAATGCCTCCAAGTGTTTGTAAGCTATCCATTTTTTTTAGTGCTATTCTGGTTTTTAAGGTCTTGGCCTGACTAATTCAAACCGACTTATATCGCATATTTAATTTTAGTGGGTTAATCTCTCAACAGGAATTTTTGCGTACATAATATTTCGAATTTGAGACTTGCTTAAGCGGAACCAAACTGCTTACCATTTAGACCAATCCCTATTGATGTAAGCTATTCATTTTAACTATAACATTAGCAATGTGCATGGCGAATGCAACCAAATCACAGGTTGCCGAGTAGAGATAGCAATATAATTTAAATTAGATCTGAATCTGATTACCGCCTATGACCAAACCATTACCTGTAGGTTCCAAAGATCGAGTGAGAGATCTTATAGACATAGTATGATAACAAGCTACTTATCGACGTTGAAATCATTTTCTACTCTACCTTGTACTACATTCTTAAGGTTAGGTCAGGGAAGTGACGTGGCATTGAAATATTTTTTACTGTTATCGAAATATTATTATATGAATCATATTTATCACATCATTTATGATCATAATTAATTAAATTTGTCTATTTTATTTTTCAAAATAAATCATTATTTTTTCTCTATATGTAATTAATGAGTGAATAATTATTAGATAATTACGGGATGATACAGTAAATATAATTCATCTAACAATTTCTCGTGTCATCCATCATCCGCGCTTCTTCTATATGGATGCTGATGTCATCAACTTGGCACCTTAATTTTTGTTGGATTTTGCATCACGCAGACTCGGCTCATTCTACTTTGTTGAGCAGGTAGATGTATCATGTATGGTCCTTTTTTATTCATGGTTTCATGTCGAGCGACTGCCGGACCCGTCCCCGTGGCTGCACCCGCACCAGACCTAGACAGACAGACATGCTGTTCTGCACGTAGGCACGCATGGATTCTTCATTCTTATACCTTTGTTGACTCTTAATTACTATAATAAACTCTCTTGCTTGTAAGCTTTTTAAAGCTTACCTCAGTTTACTTCATTGAATCCGAGCATTTAGTTGCAATAATGCCTAATAAAGTTGGTCACGACCACGTTAAGCCTTGGTTTGACCTACCAAATCCAAAATCAAAGTGCTATCACTTCTGAAATCTCTCTTTTGACTCCAAAGAGATGCAGTGCAGTTGAGCCAAACCTTGATTAGGAGTATAGTATTTGTTCAAAGCTGAGCCTAACTTCTTATAGGTCAGAACAGGGGCGGTTTAAAGATTTTGGGACCCTGTGTAATTTGTTAAAATATGGTTCTTAGAAGTAATTGTCCATAACCTCTACTAGATACAAAATTGTAGCTTTTAGAAGCAAATGTCTTCTTTAGGGGCCCATGTGCGATCATTTTTATTGCGTCTGTCCAAAACATTACTAGTTCTACAAAAGCCATAGTAATAACAATAATAAATAAGATTCTATAATCAATTATCGATTTAAGTAATCATTATAATGTTTTAACAATTATAACTCATTTTTTTTAATAGTATTTTTAAAAAATTTTAATAAATTTTGAGATTAACATCATGTAATGAATGTAGTTTATTAAAATTTTGAGACCCTCTTTTTTAAGGCCCCTGTGCGATCGCTCCTATTGCGTCTGTCCAAAACCCTACTGCCTTAGAAGTGGTGCAGGTCAGAGGTTTGGTAATACAGCAGAACTCTTCTAATCCACCGATCCATCAGTATAAAGGAAAAGATTGCCTTCAAAGACGGATGAAGAACTGAACATCGGAGCTATTTAGGAATGGCGGAGAAGGAAGACAAAGTGGATGATAATAAAAGGAGAATCAGGCAGCCACCTTCGGTTCCGTTCATATGGGAGGTGAGGCCTGGAATAGCAAAGAAGGATTGGAAGCCAGTGCCTTCTTCGGTTACTACGACAGTACCACGTCCAACTCCAACTCCGGTCAAGCTTATAGCTTCGGTACCCTTTCATTGGGAGGAAAAGCCCGGGACACCGCTGCACAGCTTCTCACAGGCTCCGGTGAAACCAATGCTCACGACTCTGCCTCCAGCTCCAACCAAGCTTATAGCCTCAGTTCCCTTTAATTGGGAGGAAAAGCCGGGGACACCCTTACCCAGTTTCTCCCAGCCTGCAGTGGAACCGATGACTGTGTCCCCATCAGAAATATTCATGACTCTGCCTCCACCTCCAGTATACTCTCCATCTTATTTTAATGTCTGCAACAGCAATGATGACCAAGGCAACGACGGAGATGAACCGGCGGTGTTTGAAACGAATCCGGAAGCATTTGGTTTTGAAACAGACGATTCCTTTAGCTCAGCTCCATCCACAGAGATTTCCACTATTGTTCCATCGCAGAAAATTTACCAGACAGATAACGGCAGTGGCCATCTGGAAACCCTTTCCTCACCACCTTCGGAAACTGATAGTACAAGCAGCTATGCAACCGGCGCAACTAGTCTTGTAGGGGCTTCTTTCTTGGAATGCCTTTTTCCATTGCTTTCACCTGGTTCTGGTTTCCTAGAAACCATCAGGCATCCTGAACAGGAGTCTCGAGCTCAAAGGGATTTTGATCGTGAGAGTAATAACACTGTCGTCATAAGGAGGCCACCAACACTAGGAGAGCTGATAATGATGAGCAGGAGGAGAAGTTATCAAAGAAAGGCTGCTCAAATAAGAGAGAAGAATATATCAAAGGTAATTCTAGATTTTCCTACTCTAAGTTTCGCCATTACTTATATTGGCTTATTAAGTAAATGACATTCTACTCTTGCCTGAATTATGACAGGAATTTCTGAAAGAAAGAGCTACTGGATGCTGCATCTTTGGAACTGACATCATTGAAGGATTGCAACTGAAGAAGTTCCAACCCAGACTGAAATTCTTCTAGAACAGACCAAGCGGGCAATTCTTCTGCTTCACCATGCAGGACCACCTTAAAACCAGTACATCAAGAAGCTTCAAAATCTTTAGTCTTGCTTCAGAAAATTAGGATTTAAATGATTTTACAAGCCTGGAATGTACAACTGTAGTGTAATCGAGTTGCAATCACTTCAAGTGAGTCATCTGTGTTGAAGATCCAACTTAGTAATTGTGCATGCCAACATCCTCTTGTTTAGCCATGAGAGGATATTAAATTATTCAATTAACTATTGAGTGACGATTTTATTATAAGAATAAAATAATAAAGATTTAAACATAATTTTTCAAACTTCAATGGTGAAAAGAGAAATTTAATCAAACTTCAGTAGTTTACTCATTCTGCTGCTAAAATATTGCCACCAATTAAAGGCCTTGGAACCCGGGCTAACAACCCACTAACCCAAGGCTCAAGAATAAATAAATGACATGAAACCTAACAAAGGCATTTAGAAATAAATACAAGATACTAAACGTGTAGGTGGGAACAAAATGCTAATTTTATTGCTTATAAAATATTATTTTCATAGCGATGGGTTCTAGACGGGTATAATAAGAGCGATCATACATGGCTCTTTAGAAAGAAGAGCCCAAATTTTGATAAATCATATTCTATGATGTTAATCTTGAAATTTATTGTAAATTTTTTTAAAATATCTTAAAAAGGATGAGTTATAATTGTTTTTTAAATGTGATAATTTATTATAAAATCTTATTGTTTATTTCTATTAATATTGTTTCTAGAAAATCAATGATATTCTGGATAGACACAACAAAATCCCCTAAAAAAGACAAACGTTTCTAAGGGTCACACTTTTAAAACTAATAGAGGTCATGAATAACTGCTTCTAAGAGACACATTTTAATAAATTATACCGGACCCAAAATTTTTGAACCGACCCGTTCCATAGTTAATATGTTTTTATCTTTTGTCGGTTTACTTTTAAAATTACTTCAGCAATGACCTCATATTGTAAAATAAAAAATACCCTATATTATAAATAAAAAATTCAATCACAGTATTCTAGAAAAAAATTCAATAAAACTTCAACTTACTCCCACCTAGGCTACACCTGCTCTTATATTTATTTGTTTCTCTGAGCTCGCTTGTACATACCATATCAGTTAAAATTCTCGACAGACCTTACTCACTCAACGCATAAACTTGTCTTGCTCAATTTCTTCCTTAAACAGCATATGCTACATGTTATTTCCAGCTTCCATGTCGATCAGTCTTGCCACACAACTTGAAGGCACATCAAATAAAACTTCACCTACTGATTTCCTCATACTCCAGGCATGTTTTAAAACATCATGTATTTCTTCACTGTTGCATCATTGTCAACCACCTTTGTTGTTGTTTATGTCAACTTCCCGACCAGAATCTATATAGTTGTTTTATTTCGATTTGATTTGTGAAAGTCGGTTCCTTCAAATCTTGAAGATGTAGCTGTTTCTGATATCTGATGGAAAATATGATTTATGATTGTTAGGATTGAATTCAGATTTCATTGCGATAATGGATATGAACTTTTGAACAGGACTGAAAATTGCAGATATAAAACCAGTTTCCATCACTTTGCTCCATAAAATTTTATAAAAAAAATGGAGGATCTCAATGAGCAAAGGGTGTTGCTTGAATCACCATTGGTAAATTCTCAACAGAGATTCGGCAAAGATGAAATCCTTGTAGAGATGAAGAAGCAGCTGATGTTAGCAGGCCCTCTTGTGTCTGTTAATGTCTTGATATTCGCTCTGCAGCTTATCTCGGTAATGTTTGTCGGTCATCTTGGGAACCTTGCTCTTTCCGGTGCTTCCATGGCGTCTTCGTTTGCCTCGGTCACCGGTTTTAGCTTGCTTGTAAGAAAGTTTGATCAATTCAGTCTTTGAATGTCGTTGTAGAATCGACGACATTTAAGGTGTCGATTATATAAAGACATTCGAGAATAGACAGTTCCATTCGAGTTATTATAATTTTCTCCTCCTTATGATTGTTAGAAAGGAATGGCAAGTGCATTGGATACATTCTGCGGTCAGTCCTATGGAGCAAAACAATACCACATGCTCGGAATTCACTTGCAAGGGGCCTTGATTGTTTTGTTACTGGCTAGCATTCCCCTAGCGTTTATCTGGGCCAATGCTGCTCCCATCCTTTTGTTCTTCGGACAGGATCCACAGATATCGGCCGAAGCTGGACGGTACGCTCGGTTCATGTTGCCGAGCATTTTCGGTTTCGCGGTTCAGGAGTGTCATGTCAGGTTCTTACAAACACAGAACAATGTTGTTCCGATGATGGTTATCTCAGGATTCACAACATTACTGCATATACTTGTTTGTTGGATTCTGGTGTTCAAATCTGGTCTAGGAAACAAAGGGGCTGCTTTGGCAAACGCCTTCTCGTACTGGATGAATGCATTACTGCTAACATTGTATGTCCGAATCTCTCCCTCTTGTAAGAATACTTGGACAGGTTACTCCATGGAAGCCTTCTCTGGTATCCCCAAGTTCTTGAAATTATCGATCCCTTCGGCTATAATGCTCGGGTCGGGTGATTAACCTTCATTTCCCCTCTTTATCTTAACTCCATGTTCTTGTAATTAATGGTGATATCAAGTTAGCTGATATATGTCTTGGAACAGGTTGGAAATCTGGTCGTTCGAGATGATGGTTCTGTTATCTGGTCTCCTTCCCAATCCTAAGCTTGAAACTTCAGTTCTGGCAATCAGGTTTATATTCCATCCTTTTGTTTATCTCATCGGCTCAGTTTATAGAGTCGAGGCAGAAGTTTTGTTTCACAATTCTGTCGAGAACCTTAAAAGATTCACAAACTTTTCTGTGAACCTTTAAGAGTTTTCGACAGATTAGAAATAAAACTTCAAATTCAGGACATCATCGATGTTAATGTCTCAGATTCTGTAAACTAAACACGAGAGCTATCGACAAAGTCCTCGACATCAACAACAATCATGTCATTAATATCATTGACCAATTGTGAGATTGTTGATACTTTCAGCCTCAATACATGTTCAACGATTTATATGATACCTCTTGGGCTTGGTGCTGCAGTGAGGTGAGTTCAAGTTATTATTTTTTTCTTCGTAATTTCTGTTCTTATGGTATTTTCCCCTTCCCTAATCAGCACAAGATCTTCCAATGAACTCGGAGCCGGACGACCACGAGCTGCTTATCTCGCAGTCTGTGTTACAGTGTCGATGGTGGTCATCGAAGGAATCGTCGCGGGCACTATCATGATTTCGGGTCGAAAAATTTGGGGCTATCTCTACAGCGAAGACGAGCAAGTGGTGAAATATGTAGGAGAAATGCTGCTGCTAGTTGCTGCCTCCCATCTTATTGATGGTATTCAATCTGTGCTTACAGGTTAGTTACTATAAAAATTAAAAACAAATGCATCAGTCTGTGAACCAGATGATGGGCCCTATCCTTAAAAATAATATAATATTATATTCGATACAAAATATTATACACGATCAATGAATCGAATATAAATTTTTAAATAAGTACATTGCAGGGGTTGCTAGAGGATGTGGTTGGCAGAAAATCGGGGCCATAATTAATCTGGGTGCTTATAATCTTATTGGTATCCCTTCTTCGATCATACTAGCTTTTGTTTATCATCTCGGAGGGAAGGTAATATTTTATTTTCAGTATTTTTAAAAATAATAAAATATATAAATATTAAGATTCGGAATTCGAACAAATTAAATATACGAATGATTTGATAATACCTGCCGTACAGGTCTAATTGTATTTTGCTTATTGTTCACAGGGACTTTGGACAGGTCTAATAGTGGCACTCTTTGTCCAAGCTTCATGTTTAGCCATAGTAACTCTGAGAACCAAATGGGAAGAAGAAGTAATTAAAACTACGAGTTAATTTATATAATATGTTTTTAAAATTAATTATTAATTTATATTTGTTCATTTTTGCAGGCAAAGAATGCTATTACTAGAACAATAAATCACTTCTGCTCGTAATGAAGGATATTGAGCTTTAATATGCTTCGTCTTGTATTTTTTTTGTATACTATATTAGCAACGATATATCGATTATAAATTTTAAGAGCTTTTTATCTTAATTTTATTGTGTTTTTGACGTAATTTATCTCGATTAACATATATTAATTATTTAAAAATTTTAATGTGGTGTAATAAAAAATGTTACGTGCTTCACTTTCATTTCATTCATAACAAATTAATCAAGATTTCCAAAACAATGACTCCGAGAACAAACGGGAGTGATTTACTTAGAAATCATATGTCTGAACGCCTTGCTTCGTCCCTCTCCCTAATGTGCAAGTAGGTAAATTATCAGACGTTTCAGGAAGTACATCCGTGGAGATGTAGTGCTGGACAACCACCACCGATGCATTAACGGCGAAGTTCGACGACACCAATGTATCCCCCAATGCTCCGAGCTCCGGGGAAGTACCCCAATCAGACAGTCCTTCAGTCACCGAAGACTTGACTTCCCCTTGCCTTCTACCCACCACGTACAAATCGAACACATTGTCGCCCAATGTCCTGATCCCTGCTATTGTTTCTTCTCCGTTGTGGACTGTCATTTCGATGTAATGTATACTGCTATCGTCTGTCACATTCAACTTGAAATCCTTTAAGTTTTCGTCATCGATCATCTTTTCGCGGTTAATGCTGGCGTTACTTTGTAGGTTCGGGTCGGTTGATTGTTGTCCGGGGAGGAATCTAGCCACGGTTAGGATTACGTTGGGGTGACCAGTCATCCTACAAGCATAGGCTAATGCCTCTCGGTCATCAGGGCCGCCTACATATAACATGGCGATTTGCCGAGTGTAGTTGCCGGATGATTTATCTTGTGATTCGAAGAATTTCGAGTTGATCCCTCGGTCAACGAGTATGGCGACGGAGCACGGCGTGCTTATCAGCACATTATTGTTCACGTTTGCATAATTGGAGTTGGCGGTTCCCATGTGACCGTCGGCTTTCACTTCCTTATGGAACGGTAGGACGATGAGATTGACGCATTTATCTTCCGCGAGACTACATATGTCGACGTGCATGGTGGCGTAAGGGGATATGACAGACATCGTATACACCGTCACTGCCCCGTCATCGTTCGCCTTCCCAAAATTCTCGAACGCTTGGATGATGTTGGTGGTCTCTGTTTTCGCCCTGTTGAAGCGGCCGCCCTCGTCGTTCTCATCATTATGCACGATGAGCATCGTCGTGCTGGCTCGTTTCGAGAGTTCAATGAGATGAGTACCGAAGATGGAGAGAGGAGACTCTTTGGTGCCATGGGAAAGCTTGAGAAGACTAAGGGTTCCCATTACATTCCGCATGGAGTGGACACATGCCAGGACCCGTAACTCCGTGTTCCGTGCCGACCCTTTGATGCTCCGATTCAAGTTCTTCAAGATTTTCCTCGACGGCTTGTTAATAAGTGAAATTATTGGTTCGATCAAACACGACATGACAAGCAAAGCGAGAATCATCAAAGGAAATGTTTGGTCGTTCAAAGCCTGCAGGTAGTATGACATATTCACATGCATACACAATCGTATGAAACCGAAGAATTGATAAAACTCGACACGAATGAAAAAAAAAGGAGGAAGAAGAAGATACCCTTATGTTACGGCCAGTATTAAGGATGATGAGGGCCAACACACCTTTGGTATTCATAAGCAACCCGAGGATCACACTGTCTGTAGCTGACATCTTGTAGTGTAATGAAACCAAGGAAACACTGACAACCTTTGCAGCCCAAGAGCAGACAACGACAAGAACCACCATGATCCAAGATGTTTTTTCGAACATATACGGCAGATCGGATCGGAGTCCGTTGATCAAGAAGAAGAGCGGCATCAAAATCCCCGTCACGAAATAGTTAAGCTTCTCCACAACCTTGTTCCTCACTGTCTCCTCCTTCGGTAAAATAACACCAAACATGAAAGCACCGACAATGGAATTCGAACCGCAAGCATCGGTGATGAGCCCGAAGAGAAGAATCCCCGCCATGATGAACCACACGGTCGTGTCGCTGATGACTTCACCTTTCGAAACACGGCTGATCATCCAAGCGATGGCCGGTCGGAGCGCGAACACGCATATCAGCACAAAAACAACCGTGGAGGTTATGGTTTTGAATTTCTGCTCGTTGAAGATCGATATCGCGATGATGAGGAGAAGCCATGAGAACAAGTCGGAGAGAACGGCGGAACTCATGGCTATTCTCCCGATGTTCGTGCGGAGGAGCTTGATGTCGGCGAGGATCCGAGTGAGATCAGGGAAATTGGTGGATGTCAACGCAATGGCCCAGAACAACGAACCCCGTTTATCGAACTCTTCAGAATCTTTTATTGCCATGAAATACAAGCCAAAACCGACAAGAAGCGGGAACATAATCCCGGCGGCGGTGACACTAATCACCTGTGCCCCCGATTGCAAAATAAGTGAAACATCCATCTCTAAACCAATCAAAAACATATAATACGTTAACGCCAAGTTCGCAAACGTCTCCAGCACCATTGCTGTTTTATGAGGGAAGACATACTTCGTCGAGAAATTAGTTTCTGAAAACAAGGTCGGACCTAACACAACACCGCACTGCATGCATGCACATGGAAACCAATATAATTAATACATATATTCAATCATTTCAAAATTAATCTGTTTATCTCCTCGTAGTTCAATCCAATTCCGTCCCAATACATTATGATTATATACTTACGATGATATGAGCGACAATAGGAGGCTGGCGAATGGGGCGGAGGATGAACAACATGAGGCGGTCCACGAAAAGAACGACGAAAAGCTGGGTAAGCAAGAAAGGGAGAGAAGTATTCAAGGAGCTGTGATCTCTCCATAGAGGATCAATGTTTGAATTATTGACGAGATAGCATGCTTCGACGACTTCATTTGTTTTCTTTATCACGTAGTAATCTTTGGAAACATTCATGTTGACGCGGCGGGCAGGCGGCGTCGCCGATGATTCAAGGATTCAACGTTTAACGAAGCCGGCCAACATGGAAAATTATTCAAATACTAAGAATTAAGGGGTGGTGGTGGTGGGGAATTAGGTTTAATATCTTTAATTTATGGTTTAGATTTGCTACCCTGTTTTCCTACGGTCTCGGGTATTTCTTGTACACTAAATATTACAACAACAATAGTTAAAATTCGGTAATTTATTTATTAAAAAAATCAATTTTAAACATATCTTTAAGATTTAATTTTTATAATTTAATTAAAACCGTTAAAAAATATAATTAAATTAGATGATTAAAATCTACTATATTAAAAAATAAAAATTAAGTTCAGGTTAAAATCATGCATTATAATTTTTAACCACCGACAATTATTTATTAAAATCAATGTCAATCCCAATTTAAACAAAATAGAGTGTACCTACCAAATTAATCCAGATGACTAGCGTTAAAAAAAATCTTAACTGCTCTTTTTTTTCTCAAAAATATTTTTTCTAATCGTTCTTCACTTTGATCAATCCCTTTGATCGGTGATCGACAATTAATCTTAATATTGATTGTCGACCACTTAATCTATTATTTTTTTTTGTTCTTGTATTTTATTTTAATAAGAATCTCTACTTTTATAGCACGTTGTTTGTCATTGTGACACATTTTTTTTGTCTTTATGACATATTTTTGTTTTGTGATTTGATTCATCTGTTTTTGTGTCAGCATACCCTAGCGATCGATTGTTGTTCTCACAGAGATTCAATCGATGTTAGTTTTCTGATTTATGTTTTTGTCGGTGGTCACTTGAAAAGATTTATCCCCACTCGATTGATGATCGTTTGTCGATGAAATCAGTCCTGGGTAGCGATATTTTTTGCATGACAGTTTGGATCGTCTACAACTCCTTTCTTTCTTCATTATGTGTCTCGTTTGGACAGAGACAAGGAGATTCAAGAAGCTTCTGAATTTTCTTGGTATGTTTATTTTCATAAAAAAAATTATTTTTCTTTGTTTTAAGTTGTTAAAATCTTTGGATTGTTTAATCCAATTATTTTATTTCTTGATTTAATTGTAATTTTTCTATGAATTTAATAAAAATTCAGTGATATTTGTCAAAAAAAAATTAAACAAAATAAAATTTAAGTATCAAATTTAGAAAATGTTAAATTCATGTTCTAATTTGTAGAATAGTCCTTTATAAATAGATATAAGTAAACATTTATTAAAATCATACATTATAATTTTGAACCACCGACGATGGTGGAAAATAAAATTGATATCCGATCCTTAAGTGCACGTTTGGTTCCAT
Organism: Abelmoschus esculentus; assembly: GCA_035048815.1. NCBI lineage: Eukaryota > Viridiplantae > Streptophyta > Magnoliopsida > Malvales > Malvaceae > Abelmoschus > Abelmoschus esculentus. The sequence goes on from JAUCBN010000004.1 coordinate 616,186, forward strand.
ATATTTTAATGTACTTTAGTACTATTTCATTAATATTTCTTAATTTATAATTTTCTATTTGTTCGTGTAATTGGCTAAATACGATATTAGATATAATAGTTTTAATTTAAAATTGACAATCCAAGTATTTTTATAGGAATTTTATATTTTTAATATTATATTTTATTTAATAGAATATTTTTAAATATTTTATACTTTTATATTTATAAATCTAATGATATTGCACGCTTAAATGCATTTTAATCTACTTCATCCATGTATTATAATAACAAAGTGCTAATCAAGTCTTAATTCACACAATGATAAATTAAAATTTTATATTTAAATTTCTAATGTTATAAATTAAACAAATTAAATTTATAAAATTATTATTTTCATAATAAATTTTATAATATATATTTTGAATTGATTACTTATTATAAATAATTTTTTAAAAATATAAAAAATCTAAGGGTCTGTTTGTTTCGGTGTAAATGGTTTTACGAAAAACATTTTCTTAACTTTTCGTTGTTTGGTTCATGAAAAAATAAAAAGTCAAAAGAAAATCAATTCCAGTAAATGAAAAATTCTTCTTGTTTCTATGGAAAATGACTTACCCATCTATTCTTGATAAGTTGTTTTCCTTCCTTTTGTTCTCTCTATAAATGAAGAAGTATTCTAATTTAATTATATTTTAATTTATTTATTTTTATTTTAATATTTATTTATATTTTAATATTTTTAATATTTATTTTTATTTAATATTTTAATATTTATTTTTATTTTAATTTGTTTTCAAATTGTTTTAATTTATTTTATATTTTAATATTTTATTCTAATTATATTTTATTTATTTATTTATTTTTATTTTAATATTTATTTATATTTATATTTTAATTTGTTTTCCTTCTTAACCGTAATTCATTGTTTTAATTTATTTTATATTTTAATATTTCATTCTAATTATATTTAAATTTATTTATTTTTATTTTAATATTTATTTATATTTACATTTTAATTTGTTTTCACGTTGTTTTAATTTATTTTATATTTTATTCTAATTATAATGAGTTTTATTTTAAATTTTCTTTTTAATGTTTTCAAACTTTTAAAATAAGACCAATATCTAAGAATATTTGTTTAGTTCAATGCCCTAATTTCTGTGAGGGTATTTGGACGAAGGAAAAAATTATAAAGACTTACATCGATATAAATCTTTATAATTTATTATTGGTTATTAGGTTGGATATATATTAGTGTAAGTCTTTACAAAACATAATTTTTAAAATAATAAAAATAACTCAATAAAATAAATAAAGTTTTAATGTAAATTCTTGTTTATTTCATTAAAAATACTAATAAATCAAATATAAAGATATTATACTTATAAAATATGCACAAGTTAAAATATAAAGACAATTGACTCAATATGTTTATAAAAATAAAATATGTTATAAAATATAGTTTTATTAACTCAATAAAAAAATAAAAGATAAAATTTAATAAAATTTGTATTATGTTTTTTTACTAAAAATAAATTTTGAGTTTTGTTTAAAAAAAATTATCAAACAACGAAATATGATTCACACAGTTTTATCCAAACACTTAAAAATACTTTCCGTAATGAATTTTCCAGAAGATGTAATTTATTTTCCCGAATTCATTTTCCGAAAACAAATTTTAATAAAACAAACGGACCCTAAAATTAGTAACAAATAGGGGTGCTTATCGAGCGAGTCGATCACGAGTTGGGCATTGCTCGACTCGTGCTCGTTAAAAATTTTTGTTGCTCAACTCAACTCGACTCGTTGCTCGTTAAGCTCGCTAAAATTGTGCTCGACTCGTACTCGTTATGCTCGATTTATTTCTCAACTCGACTCGTTGCTCGTTAAGCTCATTAAAAACTTACTTTATTTTTGGTTAAATATAAAATTTAACAATACCATACGAGGCTTAATATTAACATAAATTAATAAATTTAATCAAAAATATTAAAAGAGTGTATAAAACATTTTTAAAATCATAAATACAACAAACTAACGTATTAAAATTAAAATAACAATTCATACATTAATAATTATTATTTTGATTTATTTTTTGAATAAAATTATTTTAAAGTAATTACTAAAAAAGTAGTTTAAAAAATTTACGAGTTGCTCACGAACTTATAGAGTCGAGTTAAACTTTGCTCAATTCAACTCGTTAAGTTATCGAGTCGAGTTCGAACTAATCCAAATCAAATATTATCGAGTTTTGACTGAGTCGAATTCGAGTTGCTCACGAGCTGCTCAACTCGTTAAGCACCCTAATAATAAATTGGACAATTAAAAGGAATAAGGAAAAAATCTAAGTGTAAATCAAAAAAAACTATAACGGTCTGACTTTCTATATCAACCATGATTCTATTAAGTTATAATCATTCACATATTTTTTTCAAATAATAAATTTTTACTTTTTTATGACATTTTAAATTAATAACTTAAATAATTAATAGTAAAATAGATAATTATAATTAGTCACGGATTAGGATGATTTTCACACTGTGTCGGTTGCCCTTGCCGTCGCTGCCAGTAATCCAAGCCACGTGTCTTTCTTCCCTATATATACAAAGACAAATTACACAAGCTTCCTTCCACGGTCTTCTACTGTAGTGAAATACTTCATTTCGCCTCTCAGCTCACAACCGCTGCCGGAAACTTCCCGAAAACGGCTGCCTCAACAAGAGTTCTTCATGCTTCCGTCATACTCCCCGAAATCCTCCTCTTCTCCAACGAAAACGACAACCCCTGAATTGAACTCAATCGAGCGCAAAATCTTCTCAGGATCTTACCGTTCGCAGAGTTCCATCTTTTTCCCCAACAATAATCGCTTATGGCTACTTGTTTTAATCATTTCACTGCAAATAATCCTCTTCCTCATGGCTCGTAGCCTCCCTTCTCCCCACCGCCGAACCCATTTCCCTTCCCCTTTATCATACTCTCATCAACTCCAGAATTCGTTTAATATTTCATCCACCCACCGTTCACAATCCGTCCACATTCCGATTTCCTCCGCCGTTTCACTGCCCGAACAGTGTTCGTCGGGTCGGATATTTGTTTACACCCTACCGGCTTTTTTCAACAAAGAGTTGTTAGATAACTGTGCCGATTTAGACCCGTGGCATTCGCGTTGCGAGGCTATGTCCAATGATGGATTTGGGAGGGAAGCTACCGGATTATCCGGCGTCGTGCCGGAGGGTTTGGTTCCAGCTTGGTACTGGACCGACCAGTTCGCCATGGAAGTTATTTACCACAAACGTATTTTAAACCATGAGTGTCGTACGACGGAACCGGATTCGGCAACGGCGTTTTTCATACCGTTTTACGCCGGTCTCGCCGTTGGGAAATACTTGTGGTTCGGGTATAGTTCGAAGGATCGTGATCGGTACTGCGAGATGTTGTTGAAGTGGCTGCAGGATCAACCGTACTGGAACCGTTCCGACGGCTGGGATCATTTCATGACAATGGGGCGTATCACGTGGGATTTCCGGCGGTTGAAGAACGAAGACTGGGGATCCAGCTGTCTTTATATGACGGGTTTGAGGAACATCACGCGTCTTTTGATTGAACCAAACCCTTGGGACTATTTCGATGTCGGTGTGCCATACCCCACCGGATTCCACCCGAGTTCGGATTCCGACGTAGTCCAATGGCAGGACTTCGTTCGCAACCGCCGCCGTAAAACCCTCTTTTGCTTCGCCGGAGCACCTCGCAACACAATCAAGAACGATTTCAGGGGATTACTGCTCAGCCAGTGCAACAATGCTTCGGGTTCCTGCCGAGCCGTGAATTGTGCTGGTACACGCTGCTCCAACGGCACCACCGTGATTCTCGAGACGTTCCTGGATTCCGATTTTTGCTTGCAGCCTAGGGGCGATAGTTTCACCCGCCGATCCGTTTTCGACTGCATGATCGCCGGATCGATCCCGGTGTTCTTCTGGCACCGAACGGCTTATCTCCAGTACCAATGGTTCCTACCCAATGATCCCAAAACTTACTCTGTTTTCATCCATCGCGACCAGGTGAAAAACGGAACATCGATCAAAACCGTACTCGAAAGTTACAGCCCGGAAGAGGTGAATCAAATGAGGGAGAAAGTGATTGAATATATTCCTAAACTGGTTTATGCAAAACCCGAAAAGGGTTTGAATAACACAAAGGATGCGTTCGATATAGCCATTGATGGAGTTCTCCATAGAATCAAGGAACAAGAGCAGCCAGGATTCAAGTGGTAACGGAATTATAAAAGTTTGCAGAGTCCGTAGATTCTTTTCTTTTCTTTTTGCAGGGGAGGGCATGATTATTCTTTCATTCACATTGCTGTAGTTATATTGTTTTATACAATAATAAGATATATTATTATTTATGAATAAGAAATTCTAGTAATAGCAATGCAAATCTTTGTCGGATCTGCAGGATCGACTTGACCGGAGAGCTTAGAACTGAATTGAAACCAAAATCGATTTTTAATTAAAAATAAATATAATTTGATTTTTAATTAAATTTAAATTAATTTATTTAAATATCTAAAAATAAATAAAATTTATTAAAAATAGATGTAAATCGTAGAACAATTAAAAAAATGTAAATTATATATAAGACGAAAAAAATTAACTCGATTTGAAAATTGAGCTATATCTATTATTAACTTGATATTGGTCTGACCCGAAAATAAAAGACATGAAACCAAATGAACCTAAAATTAACCACGTCCCGATCTAAAATATAAAACGAAATCATCATAGACTCGAATTAAACTTAAACCAAATCCAACCACGTTCCGTTTGTCAAGGTAATCGTTTGTTATCGGTATTTTAACTTGAGCATGAGACTGAGATGATAAGATCCAGTTTCGGGTGGTCCTGAAATCTTGGCTGGAAGATTTGAAGAATCGACCTATGTGAACTTGTTTTCTTGAAAAAAAAATGTTGGATTGGGCTTTCGGGCATAGCATTTTTGCTGAAATTGGACTTAAGATCACTTTTCCATAGGCCTATCATATATGCCATTTAACTCTATATGGAGCAAGCCGAGCAGAGCAACCATTTCTATATACGACGGAGAGGAATGGGCTGAGAGAAACTTCGGCTTTTGTTGTTGGCTGGTTGGGTGGGAGGGTCTACAGGAAATTTAAGTCGAAAAGGACAACTCTTTAGCCAGATAGTAATAATGGCATGAAAAGTAGGGGAATTCATTATTGGGCATTTGGTTCTTTCGTGTGATAAAAAAATTGATCTTGTTTAGTTCATTTAAATTAAGTATTTGTTATCGGATACGCGACTAATCGACTAATCGACTTGGTTCATAATTTTTATTTTTATTTTAAAATTAAAAAAAAAATTATATATTAAACATATAAGTCTTAAAAAATTATAATACATAATTAAACATAAAAAGTAAAAACGAGTGATTTAAAGTTAATTTTAGAATATTTAAATTTATATATACATCTATATTTATTAAATTTTATCACTAAAATGACATTAAAAGTATATAATACAAACATAAAACAAATTTAGAGATTTAAATTTAATTTTAGGTATAAATATTAAAGAAATGTAAAACTAAAAAATATATATAATAAAACTAATCGGGTCTAGTCGGGTACCTGGGAATTCAAAATTTTCAATCCAAACCCGATCCATTAATTCTCGGGTAGGATACCCGGCCCGATCGGGTATTTTTAAAAAAAAAAATTACCTTGTATTTTTGTTTTGGATCGTCGAGTCAGATAATTTTAAACACCCTTGATAAAAAGTGTTTATTATAAAATAATTCGAGATCAAACAGTTTTATCTTTAAATTTTTTTTAGGATATATATTTTTATAAAATGTGAATGACTTTTTGTGATATTATGGTTTTTTATTTCTTAATTTAAGAATAGTACACATTTTTACTTTTTATTTATATTTTTATAAAATAAAAATTATTAAGAATTCGAAAGTTGATTGAAGTCTATTTTTATCGGCCCAATCCAAATTGAAACAGATCCCAGGCAAAAATTCAATCAAAATCCAACGATCCAAATCGAATCTAATAAAATAAAATGCCTTGTTTTTTATTCTTCCCGCGTTTAACTGGCTCATACATTTGCACTGAGAGAAACAGACTCCCTCGCTGAGACATTCTCGCATTGTTTGTTTTCTACACAGATCTTCAAGACTTTTGATTATTATTATTATTCAAAGCTTTTGAGTTTCAGTTCGTAAATTCTGAATCGAAAACATGCCTTCTCTACCTTTATCTGATCTAAAAAACAAGAAAGAAGAGAAAAAAACCAAGAAAAAAATAGCTATAAAAAATCAAGAAATAGAGAAAAAGGTGAAGAAACTGAAGGAACCTAAGATCAAGGAAGAGGAAAATGATTTGGAGATAAAGAATATTAAGAAGAAGCGAAAGGCGTCGGAGCTTCTCTTGGAAGAGGCTAGCGAGGCTAGCTCGGAGATCGTTGAGCCGGTAGACGTGAAGGTGAAGGTGAAATTGAAATTGAAGGAGAAAAAGAAGAAGAAAAATAAAGCCAAGGTGGAGGAAGAGGAAGATGACGAAGACGATGAGTATGGAGGTAAAATTGAGGATCCAAATGCGATTTCGAGGTTTCGGATCTCGGAGGCTATTAGGAAGAAACTCGAGTCGAAGGGGATTGAGTCGTTGTTTCCTATTCAAGCCATGACTTTCAATGTTATTCTTGGTGGCACTGATTTGGTTGGCCGCGCTCGTACTGGTCAGGTGTGATTTTAGTTTATTGAAAGTTGATTGCACTTTCGGTTTTGCCGCTAATTTATGATTTAATTTTACCATTATATACGTTTTTTATATAAGAAATATGATTTCCATTTCCTTTCTTTTATATATAAGTGTAAGGTTTGCATGTGATAATTGTGGAGAATTGAGTAATCTCAGGATTCTATTATTATGATTTATGAAGGGACATTTTTGTTAAAAATCATATGAAATGCATGATTTAAATCATTTTCTTCATTTGCCTGGTTTTGAAGTTTGACTGTGAATCTGTGATTGATGCATCATGGCTGAAACTTGAAAGCTTGTTGGCTTTGGATGAGATTGTTTATTTCAGAATTCAAACCATTGTTGTGTGATTTTTTCAAGAAGTTATCTTCTTAAGTAGGTCATCAACGTTGTTAACTACTGTGCAGGGTAAGACACTGGCCTTTGTGTTGCCTATATTGGAGTCTCTAACCAACGGGCCTGCAAAAGCATCAAGAAAGACTGGCTATGGCAGGGCGCCAAGTGTTCTGGTCCTTTTACCAACTAGGGAATTGGCTAAACAGGTATAGCGCCAGCCGCCACTGATCTAATTCTCCGGACATCAGATTCTTTGGTAGTACCTTTTTGATTGTGAAGTTTATGTTAATTATCCCGTTTGTTTCTAGGTTTTTGAAGATTTTGAGGTTTATGGCGAGGTGTCAGGGTTGACATCAGGCTGTTTATATGGAGGAGCCCCCTACCACACCCAAGAGATGAAACTCAAGAGAGGAGTTGATATCGTTGTTGGGACGCCTGGCCGCATAAAGGTAACCTGTTCTTGATATTCGTCTAAGAGGTTTTGTTAGTTGTAGAGATGTCATCAAATTCAATAACTATTCTATTTAAATACTTTTAATATTTGATTACGTTAAATGCCCTAGTGCAAATGCTGCAGGATCACATAGAGAGAGGGAATATTCACTTAGGTTCACTGAAATTTCGAGTTCTTGATGAGGCAGATGAAATGTTGAGAATGGGATTTGTGGATGATGTTGAGATTATATTAGGTATGCATTTTTCTGACTGCTGTTTTGTAACCCCTAAAATTTAACCTAATTTCTTAGATTAGAAGTTAGGGTTCACAATGCGAAACTTCATTTACAAGTTAGTTTTATAAGAAATAATATTTAAATTTCTATTAAAATATTATATAAATATAATTTAAATATACTAAAATTTATAGCATTTATTAAAAAAAACTGAATTCAACCCATATTTCCATAAACAGTTAATGTCGCAAAAACCGATAAAAGTTCAATGTCCGTTATACAAAAATTATTATTCAAATATGATAAAATAATCTGGAATCCGAAACTGTAAAACATACTAAAAATAACAATCTGAATCAGGATCCTCCAAGTACCGTACCGAGTCTAAGTCTGAGATCTGAAACAGGAAACTGAACGGGTGTAAGCTAGGGAGCCTAGTGTGTCTCTAGATTACAGATAATTAGGATTACAGAGCAATGTAATGCAGATGATGTGAAGTATGCATGACGTGCACCCATCTCCGAACACCAACAGAAGAGTAAGTTCCCCTGAACTACTCTAACACCATCACACCAACAGAAGTGGAACTCGACCCTTAGGTGAAGCCACTGAACAGAAGTGATAAATCACTAACTTCCCCGTACACATAATATAATCTACCAGATGTCATGTTACATGCACATACAGAATCAGAATGCATGCCTTATTGTCTAACAGGAGGCAAGCATGTCAAATATCAGGATCAGAAATAAATTGTCAGGATGATGCATGATTATACGGTTTTAGCAGGAATTGAGTATACTGAATAACGGAGTTAACAGGATTAACGGAACAGAACACACCTGAAGCAGAAGATTCAACGTCGACTCTGACGTCTACTGGGCTCGGCTCTACCACTAGAATGAGCAGGTGTAGAGTCTACGAATAACGACATATGTCAGACACTCTACTAAGCCACTATACCGAAAAGTACACTAAACAAAATTAAATCGTTACTCACGTGAAGGTCCCGAATGCGGATGAATGAGATAGCGTACAGGAGGAGGAGGAGGCAGATGCTCGGGGTCTGAATCCACGTCACCTGAAGCAAAAAGAAACGATTTCAAAATCCAATAAAGATAACCCCAAATAAGGCATTCGAACATAAAAGCCCTAAAAACGACACTTCGGGTTTGAATTTCGAAAAACGGACAGCGCCATCGGACTCAGGATGTCGAAAAACATAAAATAGGACCGGGTTGAAAAAGTCAACGCTGACGTCAGCAGATGACGTCATCAGTCAACGCTGACGTCAGCAGATGACGTCATCATTCAACGCTGACGTCAGCGAGTCATGGGTCGGGTCGGATGCCGGGTCGGATTTCTGGGTTTTCGGGTCGGGTCGGGCTCCTAGGATTTTCCCGGGAAAATCTGGGTTTTCCAGATTTTCTCTGGAAACCCCATTTCTGGTTCGATTCGCTCCCCCTTCGATCCAATACAAAACCAGATTCGATTCTAACACGATCTAAACAATCCCTCAACAACAAATCAACTCCAAACAATCCAAACTCAGATTTAAAACTCCCCCACTTGGCTTCCGATTCAAACCAAAACACACACCCACTCAACACAACACTTCAGAACGAAACCCAAACAAAAACATGAATAACCTCCTAAATCGAACAGAAACAACACGAACAAGGATGAGAAACTTACCAAACTCTCCACCTTGAATGAATCGAAGACCACAAAAACTACCGAACACACACGAAAATAGATTCAACTAAACTTTCAGAGAGTTTCAAAGAGGTGTTCTCTCGGTTTGAATTCCTTGGATTAGAACTACCGTTTACAGAATTGAAATCAAAGATTTAATTCTGAAATTAATTCAGGAACGGGAAAGGAGGAGAGAAACGTTCACCAAGAAGAAATGGGTAAATCACAAGATAAGGGTCTGAAGTTTTCAGAATCTTACTACAGGACCTCTAACTTCCGGATTTTACAAAATTGCCACTGAAAATCCCTAATTTCTAGGGTTTCGGAGTTAGGGATTTAAAATTGATTTGGGGGTAAATTTGGGGTGTGACATGTTTTACTTCTATCCCCGTAGGCTATGTAGTTTTCTCTACCTCCATATTAGATATGTAAAACACATTAGAAGGTCGTGCACTGGCATAGTTGTACTTATAGTCTTATACCTTTATTCCAATTATTGACACCAATTATGCCTGCGTGCATCACTCTTCTGTCTGTTTTACTTACGGTAACGAGTTACTTTTCCAGGCAAGGTAGAGGATGCAAGTAAAGTTCAAACACTTCTTTTTAGTGCCACCTTGCCGGACTGGGTGAAGGGTGTATGTTTCTTTCCTGTTTTCATGCATTGTAGTATTTTTATTATTTCGGTATCTGATCCATCTATTAGAACGTGAATTAAAAATGTAACTTGGATTTCTTTCTCTTCATTTACATTTATAATCATGAACTCTGTTCCTTTTCATTGCCAGATTGCAACAAGATTTCTTAAAACTAGTAAGAAGACTGTTGATCTCGTTGGTAATGAGAAGATGAAAGCTAGTACCAGTGTTAGGCATATTGTCTTACCTTGTTCTAAGTCAGCAAGGTCACAGCTGATCCCAGATATAATTCGTTGTTATAGCAGGTTGATTTATGGTTTTAAGATAGTTAACTGCGACGATTTAGATTACATTGGATGATTTGGCTTAGCTGTTTTCTTCATTTCTCCTGCGGATATAATTCAGCGGTGGCCGTACTATTATATTCACTGAGACAAAAGATTCTGCTTCTGAGTTTTCCAGCTTGTTGCCCGGATCCCGGGCTTTGCACGGGGACATACAGCAGGCCCAACGTGAGGTAGAGTCTTATCTAGAGTATATCATTATTCATTCTTTTGCTCAAGCAAAACGAATCATGTTTCACAATTTCTCAGTTTTGGTATAATGCTTGCAGGTCACCCTTAATGGGTTCCGGTCGGGCAAGTTCATGACATTAGTCGCTACAAATGTTGCAGCACGGGGATTAGATATCAATGATGTTCAGTTAATTATCCAGGTACATTTGGATACACATGTTTTACAAAAGTTTGTGATGTGTTATTGATTCCATAATGTTTAGCATTATTTCTATTACAGTGTGAGCCTCCACGTGATGTAGAAGCATATATTCATCGGTCCGGACGAACAGGGAGAGCAGGTATATCCTAAGTTTGCTCTTCGTTTTTTGTAAATTGGAGATGATACCGAGAAGTTATTAAAATTTCAGGCAATACTGGAGTTGCTGTCATGCTTTTTGATCCTAAAAGGTCAAGTATATCTAAAATAGAAAGAGAATCTGGTGTGAAATTTGAGCATATATCTGCTCTCCGGCCTGTTGACGTTGCTAAATCGGCTGGTGTAGAAGCTGCGAAAATAATAACAGAAGTCTCAGACAGGTTGCTAATGATGTTATTTTATCTCTTCTTTGTAAATTATCAACTCAGATCTTAACCCGTAAGAGATTTCAGCGTAATTCCTGCCTTTAAGTCCGCTGCTCGGGAGTTATTGGCAACTTCTGGTCTATCAGCAGAGGATCTACTTGCCAAAGCACTAGCCAAGGCTGCAGTGAGTTTTCATCCTCATCCACACTGGACTTTTTGAATCTTACTTTAATGAGAGTTTTCCCCTGGTTTCCACAATTGCATGATTTTTCAGGGCTATTCTGAAATAAAGAGTAGATCCATTCTAACATCTATGGAGAACCATGTTACATTACATCTCGAAGCTGGAAAACCTATTTACACGCTTTCGTAAGTTCATGAAACCTTTTTCATTTGTGTATCTTTGTAATACTTTTAGTATAACCACCGATATCCAATTCATTGGCTAACTAATCTGGATAGAAATAATGTAGAGGTCCATTATGGTGATTACCTTTTCAATCCAATTTGCTCTATTCACAATGACAGAACTTGAACCCTATCTTTACTTAGGATCTAAGACCTCAACTTCAGAATTCTTTAATACAAGTATTCTCTAATTTCAGAGGAAAATTATTTGCTCACTGTCCGTCATAGTTAACATAAGCTAGCTGGTTTGAGGAAACTCTTAATGTGCACCATTAATTGTTATTTTCGTTGCTGAACTCTCGGAACTGGAATCATTTTTCCTTACTTTTTTTTCATGTATTAGGTATGTTTTTGGTGTGTTGAAAAGATTCTTGCCCGAGGACAAGGTTCACTCAGTGCAGGGTCTGACCCTTACAGCCGATGGAATGGGCGCAGTCTTTGATGTTGCACAAGAAGACGTGGAAATATTTCTTTCTGGTATTTCCCCCCTACTTCATGGTTTAACTGGTGATTGTATTGAGCACTTGATATGTTATTCCTTTGTTGTTCCTTAACATCAGATATTATTACTCGTCAGTTCTATTGCATCATCATATCTTGCCTTGTGGTCTCAGGTGCTGAAAAGGCAGTTAATGTTACATTACTGGTGATGAAGAAAAAATTACCACGTTTACAAGAGAGAGATCAATCGAGAGGGAGATACGGTGGTGGACGGGGTGGTTTTGGTGATCGAAGCAGTGGTGGTGGTAGATTCTCTGGCGGCAGAGGTGGACGAGGAGGATTTTCTGAACGAAGAAATGATAGATTTTCGGGTGGTGGTGGTGGTCGAGGCCGCTACAATAGCAAGAAATGGTGAGTGTGTGATTTCAGCCGCATCAAAAGTGAAATGTGTCCTGTCAATCTCTATTTTATCTATATGGTTATTTTGTGTTCTCTCGGGGATGTTTTTGTTTAAGTAGTCCTCGCGTTTCTTATGTGTTGGTGAAGTTGTAAGAATTACATCTAAATATGTATTCTGCCCTGCAAACATAACAGAGAACAGAGAAGAAAAAATGAAGATTTTAAATAAAAACTAATAATATCTTAATAATAATAAGTTTAATTATTTTATTATTCTCTAAATTATGTATTTTTTTAGTTGATCTCTATAATTTTTTTTTTGATATATTTTATCTTCTTAATTAAAAATTATGATGTTATATATCTTTTTGTTAAAAAAATCTAATGAACCAATCGAGACTTTTAATTTAACAAAGCTTACTTAATATTATGTTCAACACGAATGAATTAAGATAGTCATATTCTTAAAAATTTATTATTTTCTTTATATTTTTATTATGACCTAAATTCTCACCCCTTGAAGTTTTACAATTTATCACTCTTAAATTCTCTAACAATTAGTACCATATGTCCATCCTTGATGTTCAGGATTTCTTTAAATTACTTGTGTTGTTTTTGTCTGGTTTATGTTTTGGGGTTTTCAGGGAAAACGATCGGTGTCGGATCACATGAACGAGGCTGTGAATTACGGAGAATATTTGGAGAAGAAGATCAAAGAGCTGGAATCTAAGAGACATGAACTAAAGAGAGTTTCCGATTTGGCAAATGTTAACTCGGGAAAACCCAAACCTGCTTCAAAATATTATTGCTTCATAATCCGACCAAGCTTCACAGGCATTGAGATTATGTTTCGTTGTGTCTTTGACGACCAAGATTTTGTCCTTTCAAAAGTGTTGTCTGTACTTGTTGATGATGGACTGTCTGTTGTTAGCTGTGTTTCCACAAAACCAGATGACTATTTATTTCATACAATCCAAACCATGGCTTGTGTTCTTTCCAGACACTGTTAGGGTTTTGTTTCTGTTTCAAAAGCTGAGCTGATTTACTCATTGGATTTTGCTTAACAGGTTAATGATCCAACAAGCATCAATAACCTTTCACCAGTCACCACTGGTATATATGGACACTTCTAAGTTGAGGAAATGGATTTTTGTGTGTGATTAATCTATAAATAACATGTCATTATGTTCTTTTTATAGTTCATATTTAATTTTTTGAAGTCTAAACTCGAATTTTCATCTTTAGAATATAATTTATCTTACAATTTGCATATATGATTTACTCGCGAATAATTTTAAATAACTTTCGTACAGTAAGAAAATATTAAACATAGTATGATTAACTTTTTCTTTTTATTGTAAATTTCTTTGCAGCAATGTACTAGTTTCTCTTAGAGATCAAGTGAAACTTCAGATATTTGAAACTTGAATGCGGCAATCCAAACATTTCATAAGCTAAATTTATGTTGACGTAAAACCAACCCGCGATTTGAGAAAGAATAAAAGTTTTTAAATAAAAAATATATTTGAGTCGAATTTTTATTAAGAATAATTTGAGTCAAAAAATTTAATATGATAAAAATATCTGATCCAATGCGACCAGAGATTAATAATATAATTATCCTATATATTTTTAAGAATATTCATAATAAATATGTTACTTTTTTACAATTATATTATTTTAAGTCATTTAGTGTTATCTAACTAACTAAATATAATTATGTTCTAAAACATATCGTTAAAGTTTAAGATACATAAAAACTAATTTAAAATAATTATTTAATATAACATCATAAACTTTTATAAAACTTTACTTAAATTATATCGAACTATCCTATATACGTTCTCGATGTTGGCTTGATTAACCGCCTCAATCGTCCACGATGATACAGACAGACATTGGAAAAGGAATTCATGCTTTGCAATTGCAATATAGTAAAGAAAAAAGCATCCGGAAAGATTATAATGGAAAACTCTTAAAACTGTTTATATTTTTATGAGCAACCTGCTTATATTTTTTAGCAAGCTGATTATAATTAATTATTAGGTAAATTATAACGACAGACATTCAATTATAACTAAACTTATATTTAAGTTATCTTTCAAATTTTAAAAAATATATATTAATTTATGTATTAGATTAATTAATGATTTTAAATAAAATATTTTAATCTTAACGAGAGTATACAAGTAATTTAAAAAATAATTAAATTGATATATTTAAGGGTGACTCAAACATAACCCTTTCATAATCGAATAATTCAAAAATATTAAAATTCATTTATTCTTAAAATATTATCAGACGTATGAATTTAAAATATTAAATACCGAAAATATTATACATTTTAATAACATTTTTATTTACATGTTTTTAATCCTGTGGTTCCTTCAACTCTCCCTAGATGGATTCCCCCATTGTCATGTGCTTGAGCCAATGATCCATTAGCCATTAGCCAACCCTACAAGTGAGTGAGCAGTTGAGCTGGACACAGAGATAGGGCCAATAGGATTGTCTGTTTCAGGAATAAGTGATAATTAGCAGAACGAATTCATTTGCCCAGTTAAGTGAAGCAAAGAAAGGGTTAGGGTTAGGGTTAGGGTTAGGGTTAGGGAGGATCACATCTGTAACAAAATAAAACTGGTTTAGTGAAGGAAAAACAAGTAATGAGCCATGCAAAAGAAGACCAAGGGGCAAGGGGGAATATTTTTCATAATATAGATACGCAAATATCTTTTATATGTCTTAACAATAATAAATCAAACTTTAAATACTAAAATTTCAACGTATTTTTTTCAATATAAATGCATAAAAGTTGATAAGATTTGTATTTTTAAAATCTGTAGAGGTGTTTGAGATTTGAGAAGCATCATCTTCCAGCGTAGGTTTTTAGGCCTGGGCAGTTAAAGGACGACAGAGCCTTAGCTGTAGAAGCTAGGTTGAGTTGGAAAAGGAGCTGAGCCGCCCTAACAAAACACTTCACTCGGTTGTAGCATGCAAAAAGGTTTAATTGGAATACAATTTTCATATATAATTGCATAAGAGACGGATTTCCGAATAGAAAGGAGAGAGCATCTTTCCTCAGAATACCTCGGCAACCAAAAAACTACGCGCCGCCGTAAACTGGTACTCTCCGTCCTCATCCGACGGCGCTCCACCCCTCTTTCCCTGTCGCCAATAAGAGAGCCTATTAAATGGTCTGATGAGAGATGTCTCCGCGTGTTGCAGTGGCAGTGGCTGTGCAAATCAAGCATGACAAGTGACAATCCCTCGTAGAAATTATAGCCTCGATCCACGCACTCTTCAAAACCCTTCACTGGTCTTTTAAAGGACGAAGATAATAATTTCATCACATAAATTGTATTTTTTTTACATTAAGTTCCGAATTTGAATTTATTTTGTTATTTTTATATATTTGAATGATATAACTATCTATGAATAGGTCGTAGGTTATAATGCCAAAGTATCGTAATATTAAAATTTAAAATAAAAACTTACAAAGTGTAGGATAAATGGAGATAAAATATTCGAGGACCAAGTTAAAAAAGTAAAAAGGATAATTTTATTATTATAATTGTCTAAAATAAAAAGGTTCTAAATATATTTAATTTTATTATTTTAATCTTTGAATTATCGAACTGTATTATTATTTTTTAATTGACAAAAAATGTTGACGATCGTTATTATTTTTTGGATAAAATGTGTGTTTTATTTATCCAAGAAGTAGAAAACTACTACAGTCAATCAAAGAAACATTGAAAGCCTATACATTATTGGTGTCCCCACTCTATACAAAGCCTAGAATGAAGTTTATCGTTACTATCTATGTATCTAGTATGTAACTTGATGCAAACAATAGATCTAATAGAGTTAACTATATCATCTTCACTTTGACATGTGCCTGTGAAAAGACGACGTGAGAGTCCTCTCACGCCGTATAAGATATATATGACAATTCCAAGCAATTTTTAAAATGAAAACAACCAAAGACTTCCCTTTGAGTTGAGTTGATGCCCATTGGATCTCATCATCCCAATCTCCTATCCTCTTTGTTTGCAAGCACATACTCAACACTCGCCTCCAAATCCTTCTAGAAAAATGACATTCAAAAAATAAATGCCCTCGAGTTTCCAAATTATCCTGACAAAACAAACAATCATCAGTTTGTACAAGATCAAATTGCAATAGACGATCACGCGTAGGGAGTCTATTAAGAATGGCCATCCATGCTATGATTGAATGCTTTGGCACATGAGAAGGATACCAGATCAGCTTATGCCATTGCACTTTATTTCTAACCTCTTGAATGTGATCCCAAATCCAAGAGGACGTCACTGTTTGCCAGTTAGCAACTCCAACAAAAATGTGTCGAAACTCATCTCTAATCTTTAGCAACTTCTTTATAATCCAGCTAAAGTAAGTTTTACTTTCAATTGCCCAAAAGTCTACCCCTTTAAACACATATTTATCAAACCAAGCAACCCAAAAAGAGTCGTGGTTAGTCAGAATATTTTAAATAAGAGTCCATAAGCAAGCCTTACTCCAATATTGTAGATTTTTTAGTCCCAAACCACCCTCTGATTTCAAGGCACAAACATGATTCCATTTCACTCGAGCACCCTTTGCCGAACTATCATCTCCTTTCTAGAAGAATCGCATACAAAGTTGCTCAACTTGACGAATGACAGAAGTAGGAAGAACTAACTGTCGACACCAATAGTTGGTCATACTATAAAGGACAACTTTAATGAGTTGCAATCTGCCTCCATAGCTCAGCTTTCTATTTGACCAATGATCGAGCTTACCCTTGATTTTAGATATCAATGAATGACAGTCCCTCTCAGAGAGTTTCTTTGCCATCAAAGGAACCCCTAAATATCTCATAGGCAAGGTACCAATCTTGAACCCAGTAATAGAATGAATAAGGTGAATTTCGCTGTCAAGAATGCCACTACAAAAGATTTCTGTTTTAGCTACATTAATTTTTAGACCTGTCATTTCGTAGAATTCATCCAAGACACTCATTACACAAAGAATAGAGTTAACATCACCTCTACAGAAAATTAGTATATCATCTGCAAAGCACAAGTGAGTTAAAAGAGACCCGTTTGCATTTCGGATGATAACTAAAAATTTCACTTTCAGCAGCCATATTAAGCATACGAGAGAGAACATTCATTACCAAGACAAAAATATAAGGCGAGAGAGGATCTCCTTGTCTCACCCCTCTTGCACTTTTAAAGAAACCCACAAGACTGCCATTAAAAGAGAGTGAGAACCTAGATGACATGATACAAGCCTGAATCCAACTGATAAATCTGAACGGTAATTCCATAACCTTCAAAAGCTGTAAAATAAACTCCCAACGTAAAGAATCGAAAGCCTTTTGCAAATCTACTTTTAGAATACATCTCAGAGAATTGGTCTTCCGTGCATATCCCTTAACCAACTCTTGAGCAAGGAGAGTATTACCAATGATACTTCGTCCCTTCACAAAAGCAGTTTGATTTAAAGAAATCATATCAGAGAGAAAATGGGTTAGTCTTTTGACCATGATCTTTGTAATTGTTTTGTAAACAACTGAGCAGCATGAAATAGGTCAAAAGTCTTTGGCCATACAAGCATTAATAGTCTTGGGAACTAGAACTATAGCAGTGGCATTAAAGGCTGTCAAGAGGGATGCGGTTTGAAAGAAATACCGTACTGCAGAAAAAAAATCGTCTTTAACAATCTCTCATGAATCCTTAAAGAACCAAGCAGTGTAACCATCAGGTCCAGGACTTTTTCCATTTCCTTGTTCGAACAGTGCATCTTTTATCTCTTGGTTTAAGACCTTAGAACAAAGTAAATTATCAGCACCATCAGGAAGATGATATTGCATTAATTCTTTTAAAGCCTGAATATAATATCCATGGACAGAATCATCAACCCTACCTAGAAGCGTAGAGAAAAAAGAAATCATCTTAGCAGACATGGAGTCAAAATCTTCCAATCTATTCCCCAAGCTATCTTTCAAAACTCGTATAGTGTTTTGCCTTTTCCTAGCAAGTACTGTAGAATGAAAAAATTTTGTACTTAGTTCCCCCTCATTAAGCCATTGAATTCTAGATTTTTACTTATAGAAAGAGGTTTCAGCTCGTTCAAGATCAAATAACTTCTTATGCAAAAGTTTTTCTCTTTCAAGGTCACATTGAGCACCAGGAGTAAGATTCAGAAGCTGGATTTGTTCGAGTTGTTTTCTTTTAGCTCTAACTTGACCAGAAATATCAAGGTAGTGCATTCTATTAAACTCTTTAAGCTTTAGCTTTAGTCTCTTAAGTTTGACAAAAAGCACCTTCATAGGATCACCATGAACTTCCTCCACCCAAGACTCTTGTATCAAGCTTCTGTATTCAGTTTTTGAAGTTCAAAAATTGAAAAATTTGAAAGATTTTGGTCTGTCAATCGGAACATCCTTAATAGGCCATACCAAGGCTGGACAATGATCAAATTCGCCAGGAGCTAAGAATTCCACCAAAGAACCATGAAAGTTCTGTAACCACGTTGGATTAATCAAGACCTTGTCTAATTTCCTAGCCAAGTAGCTTTCACCCTATTTATTTGACCAAGTGAAAGATGGTCCAATAAAAGGATGGTCAACAAGATCATTAGAGACTAAACACTGAGAAAACTCATTCATGTCATTTGAGAGACTAAGATCGGAGCTTTCACTGGCCAAAACAAAAGTATTAAAATCACCTCCTATCAACCATGATGTCTCTCTAATCTCCGAATTTATAGCATCAAGATATCTTCATAGTGAACGTCTAGTAACACAATCATTGCTACCATACACCGCAGTTATCACAACATCTTTGCCATGTAAAAGTCCCTTAATTGTCACAGCCTGATCCCTTTCTTCATAACTGAAAAATTTAAACATTTCTTCCAAAACAACCAGATTCTACCATTTACAATCGAACTGTAATTATGACAATAATTTCATTCTTCCTGGACGAAGGTAATTAAATCAGATGCCTTATGTTTCCTAATTCTGGCTTCAAGCATGCAAAAAATCTCAACACCAAATTTTTTTAATCTTTTAAACACTCTCTTCTGTTTAAGAGGGTTGTTAAACCCTCTTACATTCCAGAAACACACTGTCATTGAGAAGATAAAGAGGGTCCTTCAGGTGAACCTGCAACACCCTTTACTGGCTTAAGAGCTTTTTCAATATAATCTTTTTTCTTCATTTTCATTCCTTGAAGGATATTAGCAACTCTCTGAGAAGCAGCTCTAGGCACTCGAGTCAAGCCATCATTCTTTTGTTCTAGAATCTTCCTGGCAGAAACATTAGATTTTTTATCCTTAGCCTTCTCATTGTATTTCTTATGAATTGAGTCTTGTAAAGAAGGAAAATCAGGTGTAATGTCATCCAACAAAGCATCTGTATTAGGCTTAGTTAAGACAGTATTCACAACAGTCTCTACAACTGATTCAGCTATTTGTAGTTCAACATCTCACATAATCTGAATCTCTTCTTGTGACATATCTTGAGAAGTCGCATCTTTCTTCATAATTGGCTTTTTAACTTTCCAAATTTGTATAACCTTCTCTTGACGTTGATTTAGTACACAAGCTGTATCCATATGCCCAAACACCCGATAATGAGAACAATCAGGTGGCATCCATGGTACTACAACACGAACAGAAATAATCGATTCGTCTTAAAGGACTACATCTATCAACTTAGGAACATTACCACCAATTTCAAGCTCTACACAAACTTTGGCATATTCTAGCCTCTCTTTGGCAGCAGTAATAGAATCCATATATAAGGGAGAACCAAGAACACTAGCAATGTAACTTAATCCCCGAGGAAAAACTTGGAGCGGATCCAATGAATTGCCCAACCAACGCATATTTCCATTCTTCAATACCAGCATCAAAAACATTCGCCGGTGGTCGAACAACAGGATGACCATCCAATAACGACGGTTGAAAATAGTCAAGCGTTTGTTCTTCAATACCACCAAATAGCTTACGCCAATCAAGAGATTTCTGAGTAGCCATTCAATTGAACAAAAAAATCAATAGCACAATTTCAATCAAGAAAAAATCGCCTGAAAATAAGAAAATCTCGAAGAAATTTTAGGCCTGCTAAAATGCACCTAGAGAAAATTCTTATCGTGCGCCATTTTTAAGACAAGAAAACAAATCTCTCAAAGCACTGACGATCGTTATTAGAAATACACGTTTAGGATAAATGATCGTTTTTTTAATATAAAGTTTGACTGCTTGAACTCGGGTAAAAATATTCGATTTAACTATATTTAAATTTAATAATATTTTCAAATAAGTGTTTAAATTTTATTTTGATTTAAATAGGTGTCAAACAATTTTAATGCTACTCAAATAGGTGTTCCAATATTACCTTAAGTTAATTTTTATCATTAATTTTTGTTATCTAATAAATTATCTTCTTAAATTTTTAAAATTATATTTAAAAATAAATAAAAAAATAACAAAATAACTCTAAAATTTAAAATCACTTACAACCAAAATATAAATCTCGATTTGACTTGATTTCGTCATTAATTGTAACATCATCGTCTATTATATCTATCATCAGATTATCATGATCATTCATTTTTAATGAGACACTTGACAGTATGTTTTTCTTTCAAATTTATCAAAAAATCACAAAATAATCCACGTTATAAGAAATACTAAAACTATTACCATCACGATAATTGATTTCATCATTGATTGCAACGTTATCATCTATCATATATATCGTCAGACCATCATAATTATTTATTTTATCATTTTATCGATGATAATTGATCAATATCATATAAAATATTAAAATTATTGAGTGATTCATGATAAAGTAACGAACGATCAATGATATATAAATTATTCAGCGAAAAAAATATTTCATTTCGTCAAAATGCAATCAACATTGATGGAATCAATCAGTTCTTCGGTTTTAGGAATTTAAAGACTATTTTAAAATTATTTTAAATTTTTAAAATAAAAAATTTAGTTATTTTTAAAAAGTAAAATTTTAAAAATATTTAATAATATACTATTATATTATATCTTCAAGAATATTTTTTAACAAACGATAAAATTTTTAAAATTTTAAATATTGATTTAATATTAAAACATTTAAAATATTTATTTTAAAATTTATAATTTAAATACTTATTTAATATTTTACGGTTTTATAAAATATAACCTGCATTATTATTATGTTTACAATTGGATATTGAAGCTTGTGAAGGGTCCTATTCAAGATCGTTTCACAATCATCGACTTTTTGCAGGAACTTCTTTACTAGGCTCTACAGGCAATTTTAAATACTTTTTTATCATTTAATTAGAAAAATAATCTTTATTTAAAATAATTAATTATTCATGTAAAATGCATTTTTTGTAGAACGTGAATTTAAAATTTATTTGAAATAAAATATAAATTATGTGATAAATAAATTAAACAAAATTAAAATTTTATTTTTAACATAAAGTTTACTTTTTCTAAAATAATAAATTTTAAACTTATTTTTTACGAGACACAAATTTAATAAATAATCATTTTTAAATAATCCTAAATAAGTTCATTTTTTCAATTAAATATAAAAGAATATTTAATTTAAAATTGCCGCTCTATAGCTTCTGCTCTCATTTTCCATTACTATATAATATTTTCCCAAACTTTCCCTTTCGGAGATCCGCTGTGAATCATAATATTCCAACCTACAAACATCTCCCACAGCAAAGATCTTAACCAACACGAATCAAACACTCATCTTCTCTTGTACCAACAACAACCTAGTTAGCTTAGTTCTCATGTAATGCTTCTTCTCCTTCCACTTCTGGTTTCTGTCTAAGAATTTGTTCTACCTCGTCTCTGTTTCTTGTTTGGTCTGGTTCAAGATGAGTGACAACAAAGGAGATGGTACCAAAAAGCATACACAACAGTTGTCGTCTTCTCCAAAACAGTTAGAAGAATCCTCGGAATCAAAGCAGCAGCAGCAGCATCTACAGATGCAGGCGTCGGCTGGTGTTGTGGTCACAGCAACTGGTCCACCACCTTTCATCTCCGCGCCTTTATATGTACCTTCTTCCACGTTTGAACAACATCAGTTCGAGTCTGTTAATCCTAAGAGAACTCGATATAACACTGGTGGTATCGGCCAATGGAAACTAATCACCACCGAATCAAGTCCACAGACTCAGCCTCGTGTCACTACAGGTTCCTCCTCCGACACTGCTTCTTCTCCACCGCAGTCTCCTCTCCCTTCCGTTACCTCAGGCGGGCAAGAAACGAGCAAACCAGAAGCGGGGGAGCAGTTTCATCACCAATTCAGGAAGGGGAAATACGTAAGTCCCGTTTGGAAACCGTATGAAATGTTGTGGTTAGCTCGGGCTTGGAGGGTTCAGTATCTCGGTGGTGGGTCTGATGCTTCTGGTTCTTCTTCAAGAGCTGATGTTTCAGTCCAACAAGCGAGAGGCAAAACTAGGGCTGATAAAGACAAGGAAGTGGCTGAGTTTTTGAACAAACACGGGATCAACAGAGATGCCAAGACAGCCGGGACTAAGTGGGATAATATGCTGGGCGAGTTTCGGAAAGTGTATGAATGGGAAAGAGGAGCAGAAAAAGAGCAAATCGGTAAAAGTTACTTCAGGCTTTCTCCTTACGAAAGGAAACTCCATAGATTACCCGCTTCTTTCGATGAAGAGGTCTTCGAGGAGTTGTCTCAGTTCATCGGCCCTCGAATTAGAACTTCACCCGGCGACGATGGTGGTGGCTTTAAAGCTCTGCCTTTGCCCCCTCCTTTCATAGAACAACTTCCTCTCACCAACACGAAACAACTGGTACCGACGACGAGTCTGTTAGGGTTCGACGTTGGTGTTGGCTACCATTCTTCTTCTTCATCTTCAAAGGAGCTTCGTAGGATCGGGAAGATAAGAATGACATGGGAGGAGTCGGTGAATTTATGGGCGGAAGAAGGTGAGCTTCATAGAGGAAGAGTTCGAGTTCAAGGTTCGAGCTTTTTGAACGCAGATGAACTCACTTTCTTCGATGAATCCATGGTTGCCTGTACAATGGAAGCCTTGGAAGATGGTCCGCTAAAAGGCTTCTCCGTCGATAGATTCCTCAACGGACAGCAAGTTAAAGTCTTTGGCAGAAGAAAGACACTAGCTTCTACTTCTTCTGGTACAAAAAAAATGTTCGTTTGATGTTCGTTTTCTGAAAAATTACAGGCATTCCCATTGATCTTAAAGTCACCCTCTTTAATGATATCAGGTTTCATCGAAAGAGCTCAGCCTCCTTTTGTTGAACCCTTTATCAGATGTAAGTGAAAGTAAAATTTATTCTTAATCTGAGTTTACATGCATGCGTTGATAAGATTATTGTTTTGTTTGCTACAGCAATGCCTCCTCTGGAGTTGCAAGACCCTACGGAATACTACGTCGCGTGCCTTCGAGTTCCTCCAACGACGTTGCCGACCTTGCTCGAGCTTTCTTGGCTGTTACAAGAACCACCGCCGGAGGAATATCGGTTTCCGTTGAGGAGAGATGTGTACCGGGATTTACCACCTGGTAAAGAAGATCTATTTACTGCTTCTAATGAACAATTAGACTGTAGAGCTATTGTATATGATATGTTGGGGCCTATTATTCGTACAAACCCTAGTCTTAGTGCTGCTACTGCCACAGGCAGAGACTCTTATATTGGCCTTTGGGATGATTGCATCAATAGGGTTGTCTCAAAATTTTGTTCGGTTGAAATGGTTATTATCCGGAAACCGTCTTCATTGTCGACCGATCAGGCGTTGCAGGATCAGTGGCCGAACGTAACAGGTTTTGTTAAAAATTATTGCTTGTGGAGGGGGGAGGAGATTGATCAATTGAGGGAAGGTCAGCTTGACCCATCATCCTCAATAGTGGAGAAATTTTTATGGACTTACATGGATCTTCCGTACGTACTAGGCTATTATGCTGTTGGCTATGTGGTAACATTTTGCGCATTAATCCGGTCGCAAGATCGGGTTGTGTTGACCGATTTATATTCGGTAGATCTATCATCCCCATCGGAGAGGCTAAAAGCCCTAGTGCCTTGTTGGAGGATTGCAGGCCTGTTACCCTTGCTGGCTGATCGATGCTCGAGTAACCTCCATAACGTTAGCTCGTACAAGCAATTCCCATTCAGTGATTTCGAAAGGATTGATTTGGGAAACGGAAACATAATGGAAATGACACTGAATACTGTGGTACGATCGTTCTCGAGCAAGAAAAAATGGACGGCAGTGAAAGAAATCTACGATTACATGTCGGATCACAGAATTCCACACATCGAATTCATTTGTCGGGTGTCCGAGAAGGATGCGACGTTGGCGTTTAAGCCTAGAGGGTGCAAATTCAAGCCACTAAACTGTGACCAACTCGTAGAAGCTCTTAAGTACGTTACAAAAGCATTGGTAGCTCTACATGACTTGAGCTTCATGCACAGGGACTTGTGCTGGGACAAAGTTCTGAGACGGATCGACAGTGAGAACGAATGGTTTGTTAGTGGGTTCGACGAAGCGGTTGGTGCACCACAGATATACCCTCACCGGGTCTCGGATGCACGAGGAAGGTATGCCCCGGAGATGGGGCGTGGATTACACGGGGTGAAAGTCGACGTGTGGGGAGTTGGCTACTTGGTCAAGACCTGTGGGCTAACGAATTTGCCTAAGATGCTGCGAGAGTTGCAAAACAGGTGCTTGTATCAGAACCCTGAGCAAAGGCCGACAGCAGCCGATTGTTACCACCACTTGTTGCAGCTGCAGTCAGCTTCATCCAGTGCAACATACTGAATCGACACCGTCCGATCACAAATTAACCATTTTTATATTATCAAGTCCTAAGAACATTTTTTTATGGTTATGTACGACAGTAATTAATTACTGATGTAGGGTTTTAGGTATCTAGAGTTGTGTAAGTGTAGGGGGATGTTTGAATAGAACTGGTGGTGAATTGAATGAGACGTGGGTGGTTGTTTTACCAGGGAGATCTGTCTGCTTTACTGGTATTATTGTCTGAGATTTTTGCAGAGAAATGGCGGCTACACCTAAAAGGCTATTGCTGCTACTTATACAGCCCTTTGTTATCAAATCAAAATTTTAACTTCTTGTGTACTTACTATTCATATACACACATACATACATAGTATATTCATAAAGGCTATATAGCTGGATACATACATACACATACATGTCATAGATTTCGTGTCTCTTCATCCACAACAGTGGAATACAAAGCGTTTTTGATGTCTAGTAAGAAAGCTTTCACATCATGTCTTTCTCAAGTTACCATGTACTGCATTTCTCCGTTGATTTTACACTCGCGTGGGTTTGGTGCCACATGTATAGTCATGCATGAGCATAGTGCCATCCACATGGGGCCACTGTTGTCTTCCATTACCGCTGCACTCGGCTCTCTTCAAAGCTGCGATCATAACTTGTGATAATCTTAGGAACATATACAGAAGATGGAGACTTTGGTTTCTCTTTGTTATATCATGATGTTATCGAGGCCAACTGTCGAGCATTATGGATGTAATCTTACACAGTGGGGGATCAGTCTATGAACCAGTAAAAAAAACATCTTAAAAATTCTAAATTTACATATAATTTATGTTTTTTATCGATAAACTAAGTTTGTATTTTTAGATTTTTAATATAACTCTTTAATAATTCGTATTCGTTGATATGTCTGTTTTGTTCCATGGTATCATCAGGCCCGTACCTGGGCCCGGGCAATAAGGGCACCGGCCTATGGCCCCCCAATTACCTGGGCCCCACTTTTAATAAAATAAAAATATATTAATAAAATAATAATAATAAAATAAATATAATATAAAGTGGGCCCAATAAATCACATTTTGCCTGCCGTTGATCGATTGAAATCTTTAACATTTGATGTGGGCCCCACTTCTATATAAAATAAAAATATAAAAATAATAAAGAAATAAATAAAAAATATAATATGGTGAGTCCCATAAAATCAATTTTTTCGGCTGACACAATTTAACGGTTTGAATTTTTTTGTAGGTCCCACAAATAATTATATAACCCTTTGAAGGTTTTTAAATTATTTTTATATTTTATTAATCTATAAATTAATAGGTTTTAGATTATCATTATAAATTTAATAATAATTTAATATTTTTTTAATTTTTTAATAAGATTAAAATTTTTAAATACACCACCTATAAATAATTCTTATAATATTTTTATTTTTTGCATTTTATTTCTCTTCTATTCTCTCTTTCTTATGTTATATTCTTATAATATTTTATGTGATTATTTGAATGTTCAATAAAATTTATTTATATTTATATTTAAATTTTGATATATTTTTAAATAATTTATCAATAATAAAAAAAATTAAAAATAAATTAATTTATTTTAATATATTTTTAAAATTATTTATTTAATAAATATTTTAAGGGCCTAAAATTTTAGTTCGCTCTTATGCCACCAAAATCTCAGGGTATCATCTCCAATCAGAAGTGGTTGAAACACTCTTCCACCCAATCCTCATTGGGTGTTGTTTGAATGTGTATACGATGAAACAACTTTTGCATTGCAGCAACTTTGTCGGGCAGTTTATTTATTGGAACGGCCCCACTCTCCATTCTTAAAGGAATCATCGTATAAAGGTTGTCCGCTAGGCTTTTCTAACTTTAAGGTATCTTTGAATATATATCATGTTAATATTGCACCAATTATTCTTTGGTGGGTTCTTGAACCAGGCATGACCGCATGAGCGACCTGACATGGCAATTGGCATTGCTGATCGGGGGCGACTACGACCACGGTTCCCGAGTACCGTAATTCAGCTGCCGGGCGAGGGCAAAGCTTGTGGACAATCTTGCTTCCGTAGGATGGAGGGTTTTGGTGTCCGGCTCCGATGGCAATCCTGTAATCAATCGTCAGAACAGGGTGGTCAAGTTGATGGAATAAAGGGTGCAATGGTAGTGAGCCATTTTCGTGTTGGGGAGGGGACCATCACGTAGTGGATGTCGTGCAGCCTGCGAAGGCCGAGGCACTGTTCTTGGTCTTAAAAGATTTTATTTCATCTGCTTGCTAAGCTACACTTGAAAATGGAATCGATAAGTTTCGATATTTGTTAAGGATGGTGTAGGTCTTATCTGAATAAATTCTGAACACGAATAAATGCGGATAATAAATTTGTTGCTATATTTATTAAGCAAAGTAAGCTATATAATTTATTATTTATTCCTTAAAATATTTCACAAAAAACTACATAATGATGGAGTAGACTAACCAGCATAGAAACAAATTTGAACAGAGGCCATAAAAGAATGAAAGCTCAAACCATAATTAAAGACTCACTTGGGATGGCATTTGATAAACATAGTATGAGTGGGTGCTTTATGTGATGACCGTAGGTTTCTCCCTTCCGGTGAAGTCCTTCAGCTTCGACACGGACAATGCCAAATCTGAAATACAACCATATGATTTGTTCATAAATATCCGAAACGAATAAACTGTTTAAATGATTATGAGCATACCTATTAATGGTTTCAATGCTACCTGAGCATCCATGTCATGTTTAGAAGCATCTGGTTCAAACTGTTTGATATAAACTCGAATGGTTGCACCAGCTGAGCCGGTTCCCTGTATGTATATGGAATTAATCATATTAGAATTATGTAATGAGTATGAACATTCAAATTTGAAGGAGGGAGAGCAAAATGTGCACGTACCGATAAACGAAACATAATCCTTGAACCATCTGTGAAAACAAATTGAACACCTTGCTTCGAGGCCACACTTCCATCCACCTGAAAACCGGACACAAATAAACATTTGAATCACAAAGTATAGGAATTTTCAGAGTTCGGTAATATGTCGGAGACTAATACTTACAGGATCAGTATATGAGAAATCATCAGCAAATTATAGGACATAATTTCCTACCTTGAGGAATTTTAAACAGTCAAACAGAAGCAAAATATGGAGATGACGGTTGCTGATGCAGGGGGTTGAGGGGTTGATCGCAAACTTACCGTACTTCTCACCGGCCTTACTCTTCGAGGCCAAATCTCTAAGGTATTCAATCATTTTATTTGCACCTTCAGATGCACATTCCTGAACAGAGAGAATATATACCTTCTCCAAAAGCAAAAAATTCCTTAGAAACTTTAAACTCGAGACAACTTGTTCCAAAAGGGAGCTATCTTATTCCTGCTTACTTCATAATCATATCTGGAAAAGAAAGTTCTTCTGTAAGTTGCCCAGTGTTGTTTGGCAACATCAGAGACAGACACCAATTTCTCCCCCGGTTTCTTGTCTTTGTTTCGATATGCGATAATCGAAAGCCATGCTAATACAGACCTGCCATTGACAAAAATAGAAATCATTTTACTTTGACCCCATGTATAAATTCACATCAAATAACATCCAAAAGTATCACGAATGAGCACCTCAATTATTCAGCTACATCAATGAGCATCTAAATATTTCATGCAGTCAAGCTTATGTTGGGATTGATTACACTATTAAGTCAACATTCCAAACATGTCTCGGTTTCCTTATAGAGAAAGCAATTACCGTATTCCATCCTGCAGATCTGTGCTTCCAACTGCCAGACAATGTGAGCTTGGAAGAAGGGGCGATGTGTGAGCCCTTGAGTGTAGCGGTTCATGCCTGTTGTTGGACTGGTATCGGTCCAGAAACCAATGTGTTGATCATGGGGTCAGGACCTATAGGTCTCGTCACAATGCTAGCATCTCGAGTTTTCAGGGCACCTAGAATTGTCATTGTCGATGTGGATGAACATCGACTGTTGCTAAGGATCTTGGTGCTGACAGAGTTGTTAAAGTTTCAACTAATATGCGGTACATGTGCGCTTTGACTGCGTAGGCTTCAGCAAAACAATGTAGTCTGCTCTGAGTGACAGTTAAGCCGGTGGCAAGGTTTGCCTTATCGGACTGGGCCA
Organism: Abelmoschus esculentus; assembly: GCA_035048815.1. Lineage (NCBI taxonomy): Eukaryota > Viridiplantae > Streptophyta > Magnoliopsida > Malvales > Malvaceae > Abelmoschus > Abelmoschus esculentus. The sequence goes on from JAUCBN010000004.1 coordinate 645,615, forward strand.
CGACGAGATGACCATCCCTCTATCTCCAGCTGTAGCTAGGTTGTATTTGTTTGTTTAAAGCACCCGTTGATTTAGTTCTGATGGATTTCTTGAGTACTTTGTTATTCTGCTCCTTCCAACACTCATCTGTTCATGGATTGCACGCAGGGGGTAGATATTGTCAGGTGTTTCACATACCCGAATACTTGGCCTCTGTGCATTGAGCTTCTAAGAACTGGTAAGATTGATGTGAAGCCGCTGATAACTCACATGTTCGGGTTTTCTCAGAAAGAAGTCGAAGAAGCTTTAGAAACCAGTGCTCATGGTGCCAACGCCATTAAAGTCATGTTTAAGCTGTGATCGCAACCAGATTAAGCCCTGGAAGCAATAAAACTGATGCCTAGTCTGATAAAACAGTAGTATAATGAGAGTGGAGACCATCTATACAAGTGTATCCTGGATTTTTTTTCAATGTCTATGGTTGCATATGTAATGAATTTGATGCTTTTTAACTTTGACTGAAAAAAATTGTGACAATTACTATCAATAAAACTCGAATAATTTCGATCATATCAAATAGAACTTATGCTTAAGAGAAAGGCGGATTTCAAAGCTCCCAAACCAAGGCTTTATTTTTATTCAACCATTTGGTTAGGAAGATAACAATTTGCTCAGTTGGTCCATACTAACAGTTTTAATAACATCAAAACTATGTTCGGAACACAAAACTCAAAACCTAACTCAATTTTCTACCCTCAAACTAAAACTTTCACATCCTGTCGAATTCCAAACCAATTTGGCACATAACTAGTCATTCCCAACTAATACGGAATCGTCAGCAATCAGACTCCTGCATGTGTGTTATTTCAATGGACGCACACATTAAGGTGAAGTGGCTCAGTGCTACTAAACACTCCACCAGGAACCCAGAATTGTTTTTCTTTTCTGAACCACGATTTCTCCTGTGAACCTGAAAACTCGCCTTAAGGGAAGAACGAAATGAATAACAACACCAAAAATAAAAAACCAATGAATGTGTTATAAAATGGGCAAGGCATCAGGATATGGAAACTGGTTCTGCCCATTTCCACACTTTAAAACCAGTTCCATCTCCGGTGAAAAACAGGCCACTAGGACCTACTTCAATGGCTCGAATCTCCTGCCTAGCAAAAATCTTACCCCTCTCGGAAAACCTTCATTCATAAGGAAAGCCAAAAAGATAATCACATAAGCAGCATGAAATGACAGAAGAGATGCAAAAACAATATCTACACTAATCTAAATGCAAGTCTCTGTTAAAACGTACGAGGGCAGATCAAAGAGCCGGACATAATTGTCATTGCAGGCACACAGCAAGACAGGTTTGGATTCCAAGTCAGGCATTCCACGAAGATTAAGCACACCCTGAAAACAAAAGACAATAGTTCAAGTGTTAAAACATTTCACAAGATCCTAGAAAATGAAATTAAAATGCTGATCAATTTGGGACCAATTACAATTGTGTTTTTACGTGAAAATCTACCTGAAAATGCATCTAATAGCATCTAACCGAATCACGAGATACACAACACCTTCCATCTTAGATTCTTAATATCCCTTTCTTTAAGACGCGTCAATATGAACTTAAAACATTTACTATTGCAAACGAAACGAAACCTTCACAGTGATCAATATCCAGAATAGAACATGGGCATTGAAGATCAAGCAATCTTGACGATAACTAACCCTACAAACTTTCAGATCCAGACCTCACCTCATTACAAAAATTAAACTCTATCCCAGGTAAGATCATCTTACAATCTACATTCAACTAGTTTAAGTTGAAGTCAAAGTTTCAAACACTTGTCTTGGTTAGTATGGTGATATGAAATTCCAAAAATTAGTATGGGTCATTATACTGGTCAAAACATAATCATACTTGAAGCTTGCAACATAAAGTTCAATCATTCATGTTTCTCGACTTTGTTGCTAGATAACCAGAACACTAGATTATCTCTACCCTGAAAAGCAGGACTCAAGTCTCTACATTCTCTACCCTGAAAACCAATGGGTGTCGAGGAATACGAAGGAAAAGATGAAGCATCATCTAGTACAATTTGGTAAAATAAAATGCCTATCCAAATCCTCTATATCTGCTTCTCCATCCCAGCCATCCTCCCAAAAGCTCTCCCTGTAAGGTAACTTCATAAATGCAAAGGCAGAGCATGGATCTCTCCCAAACATGAAAAAACAAAGCCATGTAGCATTTTGTCCCATCAATCACCATGTTCACTTTCAATAGCCACCCTTAAGTCACAGTCACCTCTACCAACTAACATAAACTACAAGCAAAAGACCATTGATGATCAGCATACAACATACATTTTCTTCGTTGTGTGTGTATGCTACTTCCAGATTTCCATTCTCTGTAGCTGCCCACACCTAAAAAAAGCAAAGAAATAAATCCAAACAAACTTACCTATAATGGAAGGAAAATCTAACAAAATAAGAATGATTAAATAACTACAAAATAACACTAACCTTTATGGTCTTGTCCAATGAACAAGACAAAAGAAACTGATCCCAGCAAAGCAAGGACATCACCACATCATTATGCTCGGTCAGAGTCTGTATACACTGCAAAGTTTCCAGACTCCAGACCTGAAAGAAAACACATAATATGGTATTGGTAAAAATGATAGTTTCTCGATCAGCAATACCGAACACTTAACTTAAAACAACCTTACCTTTATAGAATGGTCCACGGAACCTGAGTACAGTCTATTAGCACCTACTATTAGTGATACAACAGGAAGGGCATGACCCTTAAGTGATGCGGCCGGTTCAAAGGTGTTTGTGATAGGATTAAATTTCCATACCAATATACCTTCCTGTAGAAAACAGATGTTCTTTACTAAAGATGAGAAATATAGAGCTACGGTAATAGAGAGATGATTGAAGCCTGAAGGTGTCCGACAGTGACCATTCACTGTGGTCTCATTTTTTGTATTTAAAACTAATGTTCACTAACTAATATTCAAAACATTACCTGTGTACCAGCGAACAGCAAATCATTAAAGACAGCCATAGCATAAACTTGTCCGACCGGTCCACTAAGACTAAGCTCTTGGTTAGTTTGGGTGTTCCATACCTACAATAGGATTGTTGTTTTGTTAAGACCGTAATGCGGAAAAACGCTGTTTTTCTAAGTTAAAGTCAGATAACAACGCGGTAAAGAAGAAACAAACTGATTCTGAAACTTACTTTGACAGCACTTGGTATGCCAACCAACAGCCAAGGACCTTCACCAATCATGCAACCCACTTCACCACCAAGATTAATCACACCCGTGCACTACACAAAATGCCATAAAAATAATCAGAATATATACACACACAAACATCAAACATGTATATATATAATTGTCTTCCCCAAGGAAGAAACAAACGTACATCACTAACCTGACCAGAGTTGGTATCCCAAGCCCTCAAAGTCTCATCTTTACTTACTGTAAAAAGCTTATCCATACCTGCTGGCAACACAATTCCACTAACAAGCTGTTCAAAAAACAAACACATCATCAGAATCAGAATCACATAATTTGATACTTCCAATAATTAACACCCGAAAAAAGGAACTAACTTTCTGGTGCCCATCGAGGTGATTCAACATACTAAAACCTTCCCCTAAACTCCATGAATGTAAAAACTTGCACTTGTCTCCATAATTACAGTTACCTCGAACCCAATAATTACACACTTTCTCCGTTTTTCTAACCGCCTTTTTCGATCCAATTCTCCCCCAACTGTTATTATGATTGTTTTTTAAATTCGGGCTTCGTCGTGGGGGCTGACCCGATAATCCGGAATCATCAGCGAAGCGTTTGTGGGTACCCGACCCGTTAATGGTGGCGGAGGCCGGAGGCTGAGACGGTTCGCTGTGCAAGAAAGGGCAAGGGAAACGGGTGCACTTACCGGCCCGCCAATGGAAGCAAACTTTTTGTTTTTTGGAGGAATCTGTTCCGGGCCGGTTGTAGACGCGTCTGTTTCCGCCGCCGTCTAAATCCATAACCGCTTAAAATTAGTATAAGTAGCAACGGATTGCGTTGATGAAGCTTCAGTTTTAACTGAGTTTGCGAATAGGAAATTGAAGAGAAAAAACTCGGTGGGAATGAATATGATGACGAAAATGATCGCCGGAATCGTGACCTGAACGGAGTCCGGTCGCGGCGGATGATACGCCGATCAAGAGGTTGACACAGAGAATACCGTTTAACTGTAGGAATATGCCTGCTGCCAGCAGCAGCTTTCATCAGTGTTCTAATTCTCGGTATCTAATTGTTTTGATTAGAGTAAATTACACTAATAGTCTCTTAAGTTTTATGGTGTTTACACATTCATCACTAAACTTTTAAAACTTATATTCAAATCAGTGAATTTTTAATTTACTTATTCTTTAATCACCAAATATTTAAAATTTATATTAAAATATTTTTCAAGGAACTAATTTTCAATTGAATTAATCTTAAATTTGAGAGATTAAAAACTAATATTATAAAAATTTAGTTTTTTAAAATCGAATTAAAATTTAAATCTTAATCTTAAAACCAAAACAATAAGCTCAAATTATAGTCTTCGAATCCACACTTAAACTGGATTAAACTCCACATCGAGATACTCTTTCAATGTCAAAATACAGAGCCGAACAAAAACAATAATAATAAAAGAAGTAAACAACAGCTGGATTAGACCTCAAACACTCAAAGGCAAAGGCCCTCCATTCATCTTTCTTATTCCCCTTTAAATACATTTCTGTAAAAAGCAAAACTTTTAGTGTAAAAGATAGACTCAAAAAGAAGCAGCGCACAGAGAGAGAGAGAGAGAGAGAGGTCTGTACTGGGGAGAATTTTCTTCCCACCACTGCTCCAACGGACTTCTACTTCTTATTCTTCTGTGGTGCTTTGTTTATCTCTTGCCAGGTTTGTATGATTGTATTGTAACACTACCTATATATGTAGTTTCTGTAGTGTTTTAGGGTTGATGGTTGATTTTGAAAACTGGGTTTTTTTCTCTGTTCGTGGAAAGGAGCGGTTTTGGATCTTGGGTTGCTTTGTTTCAAGGTCGAATTTTAATGGGTTTTTGTTGGATTTGTCTTTTGTTTTGTGCTTTTTTCGGCTTTTTAGGTGATGGGCTGTTGTTGCTTTTCATGTTTTTGAGCTGATTGAGTTGCAAAGGGCATGTTTTTTCAATGTGATCAGGGTTTTCAATGGATGATCGTGTCGTTTGTCGAGGTTTTGGTGTGATAAAGTTCATCTTTTTCTTATTTTATGTTAGAGTGTGAATCATTTTTCTTCTTTGAGCTTAGATTAAAGTTTATTGAGCTGACTAAATACAGGGATGTGTGTTTATCTGAGTTTTTTTTCTTAAATTGAACTCTCTTGGTATTACAGTGCTTGATTGTAATCTGATAATTGCAAATTCCTTTTCCAGATCCAGACAATCCATGTGTTCTCAGATGTGCATTTAAGATTATGATGTTTCGGGGTTGATAGCTTGATATAGTCTTGTCATGATTTCTGGTACTGTGTTCTTCGATGCAAGTTTTGCTGTCAAAGTTCAACAACTACCCATGAAAGTCTTATGTTTTAGGAGTCTCGATCTCGAGTATGGATTTGGTAAGAGTTATGCGAACATAGAAATATATAAATCAAAGTTTTGACAATTAAAATTTGACTAGCTTGTTTCCTTGGGGACTAAGTTGTGACAAGCTGCCTGAAAACCTAGGGTATTAAGTTTATATCCTGAATCATTTTTTAGTTGGACGTTTCGAAAGTGTTATGGCTGTTGCCAATAGCAGCAGCTTCATTGGAATGTCTAAACGGACGTGTAATTGCTACAAAGTTGTAAGCTTGAGTGAAACGATATTGGAGACTGATCAAACTGCAAATTTGAGAGATCGATACATTCTTGGAGAGCAATTGGGTTGGGGTCAGTTCGGTGTTATTAGGTTATGCTCAGATAAGTTGACAAGAGAGGTATTGGCATGCAAGTCCATATCTAAAGATAGATTGGTAACCTCTGCCGATACACAGAGTGTCAAGCTTGAAATCGAAATAATGACTAGGTTATCAGGGCATCCAAATGTTGTAGATCTCAAGGCTGTTTATGAGGATGAAGACTATGTTCATTTGGTTATGGAGCTTTGTGCAGGTGGGGAGCTTTTTCACCGGCTAGAGAGGTATGGTCGTTTTTCTGAGGCAGATGCTAGAATTCTCTTCAGGCATCTGATGCAAGTGGTCTTATATTGTCATGAAATCGGAATCGTGCATAGAGATTTGAAGCCAGAGAATATCCTCTTAGCTACAAAAGCCTCATCATCACCGATCAAACTAGCAGATTTTGGTCTTGCAACATATATCGAGCCTGGTAAAGTTTTATATTTCATCTTTCCCCTTTGCTAACCAAGAACATTTTTCACACTGTGCTTGTTTGCTTCCTCGAAAATTTAGTCTTCCATGTTTTTAACTAATTTTGTGTTAGTTACCAACAGGGCAGTGTTTGCATGGGACCGTTGGGAGTCCATTTTACATTGCACCTGAGGTTTTGGTTGGGGGATATAATCAGGCTGCTGATATTTGGAGTGCCGGGGTGATTCTATACATACTTCTCAGTGGGACACCACCATTTTGGGGTAAAACGAAATCACGGATATTTGATGCTGTGAGGGCAGCTGATTTGCAGTTCCCATCAGATCCTTGGGATCGGATTTCTGATTCTGCAAAAAATTTAGTCAGGGGAATGCTCAATACAGATCCTTCTCAACGGCTCTCTGCACTGCAAGTTTTAGGTACGTTGGAATCCCTGCAAACACTCGTAAATTTACCGGTGCGTGCAGATGGCATTAGAATACTAGTTTAATCATTATCTTTTGTGGCTATTAAAGTATGTAGAAGGAAAGTTCATGCTTGATCTTTTTAATACTAGCTTTCTTAAATTCAAATAAAGTTACCTGTTCGTCTGACTGGGACATGTTGGCCAAGAAGTCACTTCAGATTGTTTCCTTTCTTGCATGTTATTGGAAATTCCGTTCTTCAATGAAAAGCTTAATGTTGAATCGTTTTCTTTTAGACCATTCATGGATGAAGAATGATGAATCTTGTCAAGAAGAATCAAGGGAGCGTGTATACCGAAGTTGTGGAGAGTTGGAGTTTCATAGTGGCTCATTTTCCATGTCTAGGGATCAGGATATCAGCTTTGGTGCTGGATCTCCCATCATTTATGATGTTCAGTCACCCACGTTTACCTGCAGAACATCATTTTCTTCTTGCTTTGTAGAGCCATGTACACCTTGCTCGGCATCGGTTGGATTTTCTTTCCACAGCAGTAATTCTGATGCCTTAGAATTTCATTCTGCCATTCCGTCAATGCTGAGCTTTGCATTCTTCAGTCCTAGTTCTGTGGTAGAACCAGAGAGTTGCACGTCAGATTTGTCGACCAACATTATTCAGATGGAGAGATTAAATGGAGGTAATTGTGCTAAACCATCTTACAAATCTTTATACTTTGTTGTTCTCACACCAGAGGCATCTGAAATTGTCTTGCATCATCGTATTACCAGATTCTTCGCTTTGCTGTGGACATGAGGCAAGAGAAAAGGAGACCAAGACAGCTGAATTCGGAAGGACAGGAGGAACTAGTGGGTCTAGGTTGTTGTTGGCCTTCCACAGCAAGAGGAACCGCACCATCGGTCACGGTGAGCGAGAACAACTCGATTTCATGGTGTCTGAATCCGTTAGCCGATGGGCATCATGCACGAATCTCCCAACTGCCACATCCCTCAGATCATCTCTCGTCTGTTGAGCTGTCATTGTGAATCAAAATAGTTCCAATACAATTGGATAAACCACACGGCACCGGCTTTTAAGTCATGTTATCAGGTTGCTGCTTTTATCTTTTTAACCGGTAGATACGAATAGGTAAACTGAGACTAACAAGATCGTGATTGCTCGGATTTTGATTCGTGTATAAAGTTTTTCCAGGTTTCAGATTTGGCTTGTTTGAACAATCGTGTAACATTATGTATCAGTTTCCCCTGTGAGTCCCATTTGTTAATATGTATTGTCATATCATCTGGTAGACGTCAACTTAATAAAAAGTATCCCGGTCGTCGAAGGAGGAACAGGGACCGGAACCGGTTCAAAGGTCACCGATGGCAATGAACTTATAGTTAGTTTCGACATTGAAACACTGCATATTCCAACATTAACAAGCTCAACCACCAGGTTCCTTGAATTGGCATTGCCGCGGTTTTAGAAATCGCCATTGTTCCTCAACAGCTTTAAAATGAACGTTTTAAAATCCGGTTAATCGAATCGAAAAAGGAAACATCTGCTTTAGCCTAAATAGTTTCAGGTACTTTAATTTTACCAGTCAGGTTACTTTATTTCACCGGAGACGATGCTGCCTAATTCATTTTCAGTTGTGTGATAAATACGGCCACGTGTAAAGCAAGCAGCTGGTTTAGCCTTTGGGAAGACAGCAAAGAAACGGCGCCGTATGAAAATCGTCAAATCCCTTGCTGGTTTAGGGTGTCATTACAGTACAGATAACACATGATGTCATTTTGGTAAAATCCCATCACCATGTGGTCCACGTGTCATACGATGTGTCGTTACTGAGGTCAGCTCCTCACGAGATTCTGGTCCCTGACCTTCCCCCACTTCACGTTCAGGATCGCGATTCTCCATAAACTCGACAACTCACCTTTCTTTCTCTTTACTTCTCCACTGAGTTCGTTGTTCCAGCTCAACTCGGTTCTTCAAATCATAACTCTCTCTCTCTCTCTCATATCTTTTTTGATTCCGTGGGACGGAATCCGCCACGTCATCTCTGGAACCTCGATCATCAATCGTTTACTCTGTAGAAAAAGAAGAAGAAATCGAATCATTTGTAGTTTCTCTGTTTACTTTTCTTTTTTTGCCTATGAATCAAATGGATCTCCGCCGTTTAATCCTGCTCTTTTTAGCCCTTTCGTTTCTCTTTTCTGCACTTCACGCCAGTGAAGGTGATGCCGATCCAATTTACAAGTAAGTTCACTCGATTTACTTCTCTTGATTCGCAGCTTCAGTTACATAGATTTGAGTTCTTTCTGGTTTTTCAAGGAAAAAATGGATGAAAATCAATTGAATAGCAGTTGAAAGAAGAATATTCCTTGTTAGAAGAAACCGTAATTGTAGTTTTTTTTAGTTTTTAAGGTGTTTGGAATTGCTATATTTGGAATAATTCTATTATCGGTTAGTTTAATGGCGTTATCTTTTTCCGGGCAATTTGAATCTGTTGTTAGTTATTTGTTGATTTCCGCGGCTGTTCATTTATTAGGGCTTGTTTGGAGGAGTGTGAGAAAAGTGGATGCGTAGGGAAAATTTGCTTCCAGCACTGCAAATTCTCATCCGATGGGAAACCAATTGATGGGCCATGGTATTTACAGGAGCCACTTTACCAGAAATGGAAGCAATGGGATTGCCGTGCCGATTGTCGGTACCACTGTATGATTGCTAGAGAAGAACAGAGAGAGAAACGTGGTGATAAACCAATCAAATATCATGGAAAATGGCCATTTCAACGTGTTTATGGGATCCAGGTCCTTAGAACATCATCTTTGTGTCATTGTCATGTTATTTGTTTTTTAGAATGTTGTTCTTGTTAGTGATGTTTTGTTCTGGTGTTTTTAGGAACCTGTTGCGGTTGCTTTCTCTGCACTTAGCCTTGCTGTGCAGTTTCATGGTTGGCTCTCGTTTTTCATCCTTCTGAATTACAGGTTGCCTTTGAGGCCTGATAAAAGGACTTATTATGAATATACTGGCTTGTGGCACATCTATGCCGTCTTGGCAATGAACTTCTGGTTCTGGAGTGCCATTTTTCACAGTCGGTAAGCGATCCTCTTGATGCATGTTTGGACCGTAATCTTTAACCATACCCCTCAAATCGCACCTGGTCTGTTAGGAGCCGGGGCTATGTCTTTAGGAAGAAATTTTGAGAAAAAAGGGTTTTGAGCATGTTTCGACATATCATGTAATAACAATGTTCATAAAGGAGCAACACGTTAGACATAATTTTAAGTAGTTTACAAAAGCAATATTTCTCTGAAAAGGAAAATGCAATGTATAATTAGATGGCAGGTTTTTGAGCTGAGTGTTCGTATAATCATTGTATGGTATAATTGATTATTTTGCTGTTGTTTTTATTATATGTGGAGCTATCTAACTTAATTACTTGTAGAGATGTTGAGTTGACAGAGAAGCTAGATTATTCATCTGCTGTTGCATTAGTTGGATATGGTCTTATTCTAGCAATTCTTCGAGCATTTAATTTGAGAGATGAAGCTTCAAGAGTCATGGTTGCTGCTCCACTGATCGCATTTGTGACAACACACATCTTGTATCTGAACTTCTACAAACTTGATTATGGTAATTCTTTCTTTGTTACTCTCACGAAACAAGATTATCAACCTTTGTCGCAGATTGCTACTTTATTTACTTGCACCACATTATAGTTCCAACTTTCTGAATAATAAAATTGATTGTCAAAACTCAGATTCTGTTCGATACTCCAAAGCACCCACGAAATTCAAAACACCCTTACCTGAATGCTAGTTTTAATCAATTGTACTTCCTTTCTACCATGTTTTCTCTCATCTACTAGGCTGAGTTATTCTTACATCATAAAATATATTAGACAATAACTTTTGTCTTTTTTGTTATAACTATTTTCACTATGACCGGTACTGGGTGATTATTAGCTCGTACTAGGTTCATGTTTCACCCTACTCCTAAACCGGATTTGTTTGCAGGTCTAAATATGAAAGTTTGTATGACCATGGGTGTAGCCCAACTTCTCATATGGGGAGTGTGGGCTGGTGTTACTTGCCATCCGTCACGTTGGAAGGTTTGGCTGTTTGTTATGGGTGGAGTCCTTGCTGTCCTCCTGGGAATATACGACTTTCCACCATACAAGGGTTTTGTCGATTCGAGCGCTCTATGGCATGCTATCAGCATCCCTCTTACTTACATTTGCTGGAGCTTTGTCCAGGATGATGCAGAGTTGAGCACCTCAATCCTCATTAAGAAAATAAACTGATATATCTTCATTGGACACATGCACTAACCTATCTCACCCGTGATCAAGCCCCACCTCTGCATGATACAACTATTTCACATTCCGTCTGCCGATGTTCGGTGTTTTCTTCGCAATGCAAGGATATGCAGTGTTTGAAGTCCCAAGTTTTTTAGACTCTGGTCTTTGTTTTCGTTTTTTCGCAGTGATCGATATGTTCACAAATGTTGTTGTCCAATTTCGATGTAAATTTCTGCATTGTATCTTTCAACTAGCTTGTTTTACTTGCATTGCTTGATGAGTCAGTCTTGTGTTGTAGGATGGAGAAATATGTAAGCTATGCTTAGCATTTTTACATTGAATTCATTCTGTCTCAGTTGCATTATGTTAACTTGTTTTATATGCAAATTTATATGGAATAACTCCACAATGGTACATAATCATCGGCTGCATCATATTCTTGTTGTTCCCCTTCGCCGTCGTTACTGCACCGAGGAAGTGACGTCATCATGCCGACATTCATCTCAGGGCTATCGCTGTCGCGTCGTGTGCATGCGCCGCCATCTCTGGAGTTGGAAAAGTCCCCAGCCAAATCCTCGAGTTCTTATTAGGCTCTCCCACTCCGGAAAACCACTTCCCGTGATTCCTACCCGTACACCGGGTGCCGTGTCTCCCGGAATTTCTTCCTCCCAGCTCACTTCTTCGGATTACTTGAAGCTAACATCACTTCTTCGTCGGAAAAATTCGACAGACGATCAGTTCCACCTCCAGAAACCGATCCAGTATCGACCGTATCGTAATTCTGAATTAAAAAATCCATTTCAAACAAGATCTAAAACAACGTTTGAGAGTACACTTCCAGTAAACAAGAAAGGGATTTCAAGAAAATATATTACATACTGATTTACTCCACGAATATTCCAATTTGGAAGTCTGAAAACGGGGATATATATAATTATAGAGATAGAGAGAACCGGTTTAACAGTGTAATACTCGAGTTTCGTCCGGGTTCGAATATAAAATAAGGCTAAGTAAATATTAAATACAAATATAATATATAAATAAGTAAGATTTAAAAAATAAAAAAATATATAAAAAATCATATAAAAATAAAATATGAGAGGATAAGGTTGGTGGTTATGATCGGTGGTTACCATAGGAATTTTCATAAGTGTTTGACAGTTTTCATTGGCATGGGGGGAACCGGTTACCATCATGTTTTGGGGTAGAGGTCGGTTCCATGGTCTCCAAGGGAGAGAGTGCAGAGAGGCAAGATAGGGAGAGAATATATTTAAAATGGAGACAATTTTGGGAAAACCACTGGAAACAAGAACAAGAAAGCAAAAATTAGTTCTACTTAGGGACAGTTCTAAAAACCTGGAGACAAAATCGAAAAGAAAGGGGAGTTGGAGCAGCCAATATTTTCAATCGGCTATGGATTTGAAACAGGGAAATGGCCCTCCTTTTGACTGACATCAATTTTATCAGTTCTGGGGTGTTCTATTGTTGGATTTTGGGGATCAATTCCATGTCAACATTTTGAAGGGTTCGGTAATTCACTGGGAAAAGAATCATTGGAAATCATGAAAGAGAAAAGCCATGGCAATTTCTAATTCTCTCTTGTCCAGTAAATGCATTTGCTGTCATCAACCAAGTTTGAAAAAAAATTAGAAATCAAGCATAATTTCTTGATTGTAGAAACCGAAGAAGATGGAATCTCAGGATATCAAAGCTATAACAATCAAGATTGAATATTTCATGTAAGTTTCTATTCTTTAAGAATCAATTTAACTTCTTGTCTTTTAGTTAGTTTTTTATTTTATTTATTTATTTATTAATTATTTAATTTGTATGTTTACTTGTATATTTTTAACCATATAGTATATTTATTTAGGGAATAGCTAGGATTTCCAGAAGAAGATGCCATTCGTTTGATGAGAAATAAAAAGGAATATCGAAAATTCGAGTGGCTGAAGCCGAAGCAGCTACTTTCGAAGTAACAGAAAGAAAAGCAACGACTGGAGTGGGAGAGTCAGAGTCGAAAAGAGGATTCCTCACTTCTTTCTCTCATTCAAAACCGTGCATGAGACTTTCATCTCGCACGGTAATATTTTTACGTAGATTAATTAAATTAGAGCACACACATCATGTTTTATTTAGGATGATGTTTTATTTAAGGTGATGTTTTTTATCATCTTTTCTTTTTGATCCACTTACTTGTCAGTAACATCATGTTTTTACGTAGATTAATTAAATTAGAGCCTTTCTTAGGATTAGTCACTTTAATTACATAATTAATTTAATAGGAAGATAATTTAATAACGATGACGTTCTAATCATATATCTCGGATACACTAAGTGGTCAGTGTTTTAACATAACATTATGTTGGCCAATAGTGTACTTTGGTATCGTATTCGGCGCGTCATCGAAACATAGAAAATGGTAAAAAATTTAGGGTTAGAATTTAATAAAATTAATTAGACAAAAAAAATAGTAGCACCAATAGTATTATTAAATTTTTTTGGTGTCGAGATGGTAGTGTTCGTGCATTCGGACGTTATCATAATACACCCAGTGAAATTAATAATTTAATAGGGTTTAAATACGAGTTAAGGATTCCTATCTAGAGGACTTATATTTCTTTTGAATGAATCAGATAATAACCGGTCATGCATTTAAAACCTTTTGGGGTAGAACTTATATTTCTTTAAATATGAGTTAAGGATTCCTATCTAGAGGACGTCTTATTCAAATTCGTATTTAAAAGAAATATATTTTCTTATCCAAAAGGATATTCTCATTCGAATGATATTTATTTACCAATGATAGATTAAATTAATATTATTATTTAAAATACCGAAATGCCATGTATAATTAATAAGGTACCGATCTCGGGCGCTCGTAAGGATCGTCCTTACACGTAACCGACTCCAAATCATTTTTTTAAAAATTTAAATTAAATGTTTTCAATATGACACGATTTTCATAATTAATAATTAAAAACGATAAAAATTCGGATTTTTTAAAATTCAATTCGTCAGGTTATTTTTGATACTTTTGGTTTTAAAATGATCGCGACAAGCAGAGACGATATTAAAAAATTGAAGTTTTTTAGATATTTGAAAAAGAAATCAACACGGAAAATCCAAGGTTTTGGCACTGTGCGTAGAGATTCTTAGAGAACAATACCAGGTTTCAGACAAGTTGTGTGGATCAAGCAGACAAGGTCACGTGGAGATGTCGACGTTTACAGGGAATGAATCCATGGAGTCAAAAAGGTCCTCTTTCAATGAAGTAGAAATGACAGGGGAGATGAACGTGGCGAGTTCCCAGGGAAAGTTAACATAGCACGAAAGAATACACGGGAAAAAGAGAAGCGGCAAAGCAGCAGGGTGACGTTTTGATTTCAGACCCACGGTTGACAATTAAATCTTTTTACCTTTTACTAATTGCCACTTTCCAAAGGGCGGCGGTGGCGATGCGTCGTAGAAGCCTCTCCGCCTTCTACGGTGTTTATGGTCGCCATATACCCGCGTGGACCAATATGTAAGGGGCTCATAGGCCTTGTAATTATTGGGTTTTTTGGTATCCTTTTAAGGGCTAAATAACATATGTTTACATTTTTTATTTTGGGTATCTTATCTTGTGCGTTTTATTTTTTAGGCTCAAGTCAAAGGTGCTCTAAGCCCGTGGATTTAAAAAATAATAGTAAAGTATATTTTTTATTTAATTAAATCATTGAATCAATAAATTTAGTTAATTAAATTATTTGATTAGTTATAATCATTAAATTTTAACGATTTTTCTTAGAATATCATTGTAACACTCTAAACATGTATGTCATAGTTGAGCCCTACGCTCAAGCCTCTACCATAATTTTTTTTTAATTTGGATTAGTCCAAATTAAACCTATATATTTAAATTAAAAATGATTTTGTAAATAAGACTATACTTAATAGTGATATTAAAAAATAATCATTATATTCTAATATATATAATATTAATAACTAATAAATTATTTAAAATAATATTAAATATAATCATATTTTTATATATCATCTTGATTATTTAAATAATTAAATAACTATAAACTTTTAATTATTTTTATCAAATACTTTTATAACATCTAATAATATAATTTAATAAAAAATAAATTAATACTATCGATTATTACTGAACATATCATTTACTTTTCTTCTTATTTGAATTATAAATCAAACTTTTATTGGTCCAATCTAAATTTAAATAGATTATCTTTCTCCAAAGAACCAAGTCAGGTAAGCCGGATCCGACTCGTCAAAAACGGACTTAATTAATACAGATCTGGGCCGCGCTTGACCCAGCTAATAATGAGTATATGTAAAGAGAAAAACTTTGAAATAAAATTCGCATAAACTTTATTTTATATAACCTTTTAGTTTTAGAATATATAATTTAAAGTTTAATTTTTTAAAATTAAGGGTGAGCATTTAAGATTTAAGTTTTATTAGTTAAATAGTTTATTAAAAATATTAATTTTTAGATAATTGATTTTTATTATTCAAGAATAGAAATTTGTTATAATAAACAGAATATAACGATAGTTATCGCTTTAGGTATTTTTATACAAATATATCCCGACTATTACATATTTAATATTGATAGTGTATTAAAATTTTACTCGTATATAATTTATTTTTACTTCAGTGATGAATGTAGAGTTAGTTCGTATAAATTATGAATCTAATTTTTAAATAGATTCTTAAAGTTTTAAATATTATATATTCACCGTCAAAACTATGGTTTTTATTTTAAATTGGTATGCATGTTTTTAAATATTTCAGTTTTATCCTTAAATTATGACTATTGTTTCAAGTTATCTAAACTTTTAAATGTCATGATTTTATCCCTAAATAATTATTTATGTCACATCATATTATTACATGATATACATCAATATTTTTATGATAATATAATTAAATTCATAATAATTTATTAACCTATGATGCAATTAAAATATACCGATAATTTAATTATAAAATTAAAATATTTTAAAATTTAAAGATTAATTAAAAAATATAATTCAGAAATAAAATAGAGCGAAAACCACTGTCGGAATACCAAACTGAAACGTTCAAAAGTCAAGTCACAGTTTGTTTGAAACACAGGGTACACCAACTAACTCCGAAAAACAAATAAAAGTCTCCCTTTCTAGCCAAACACATCTGGGACCCACCTTGACCAAGTTTGACCCAGTTATGCTGTTTTGTTTAGTAGAATCAAAATAAAACAGTGGACACTGAAAACAACTAATGGAGTTTAAAAATTAATTTAATTTAACTCATTTCTCATTAATTACCGTAACGACAAGAATTGCCACTTCATTTTTGTGCTCCTTCATTGGTGAAAACTCTAATCATCTGTTACACTCAAAGAGATAAACACAAAGAATCATAGGTAAATTTAATGACACCCAAAACCATATTTATCTTCTTAATTAATCTAAAATGGTAATGGTTTTTAGTTTTTACAAACAGTGGGTACAGAACATAGTTTTAGTTTACTCTTGTTATGTCTTTTTACTAATTAAGAATTTTTGTTCTGTTACGTCGATTTTAGTATCTACACACTTTAATTAATTCATGCAATTATTTTTAAGACGTTACATTTTATCAGTTTGACCACTAATTTTTATTCTTATGAATTTCTTACCTTTTATTTTTATTTTATGGAAAAAAGTTGACATATGTGTTATTGGAATTAACGGGGTGATTATCTTATTTGATTAAATTTTAAATTTTAAAAAATATATAATTTATATAATAACAAATTATATAACATTTATTAACAAGGGAATAATTTGACTTTATTATTGGATAAACACTATATTAATTCAAAATTATTACAGTTCATTTTTTCTTTTTTCTTTTTGACTTATCATGTAGAAATTACACCTAGAAGAAGTCCTCCAGACTGACCCAACAAATGGAATCCTCACTTCATTCAAGAAATTTGAATTTAATGTAATTGTAACGTATAAATTCTGGTTTTATTTAAATTGTAAATATAAATTTTGAATTTTAGTTTAATTATATGCATTTAAAAGAAAATGAACGTGTA
This sequence comes from Abelmoschus esculentus, assembly GCA_035048815.1. Classification (NCBI taxonomy): domain Eukaryota; kingdom Viridiplantae; phylum Streptophyta; class Magnoliopsida; order Malvales; family Malvaceae; genus Abelmoschus; species Abelmoschus esculentus. The sequence goes on from JAUCBN010000004.1 coordinate 662,784, forward strand.
ATTATATTAATATTGAATGAATATAATTGTTTTGTGTCAAAATGGTTTAAATTGAATTAATGTAATTTGAAAGGGGTCAAATACAAAAAACTTGAATTCAATTATTAATTTTTAAAGGGACTAAACATGTGATTCTCCCATTGCAGCAATATTAGTGAATTGTGAAAATAAAATCAAAATTCCCTCTCACACTACCATTGTTAAAAGAAAATATTTAATTTTGGATAATTTTATGTCATCAATTATAGATAATGTGTTAATAATAAATCGATCATTATTTTATAATATCGAATAAACGAGTATGTTACGTGTTAATACTAGTATAGACAAGATATGAACGTTATACCGTTATATATTGTTATTCTAGTTAGTTCAATAATATCGTGTGTTGATATTATTAAAAACAAACCGTAAACTATTAAATAAAGTTTTGTCTTCCATGTTAATTATAAACTTAAAATCCAAAGTTTTAACAAATAAAATGTACACTTTCTTATTTTAATTTTGTATTTTTATTTTATCATTTATATTCGAGATTCATAATTGTTTCTTTTAATCATTTTTCAATTGGCAAAGCCGGAAAATATTCCTAAAATAGAAAAATGGTTGAATCAAAGGAAGAGGGTTTAAAGAAATCTTTTACACTAAACATTTCCCATTTAGGAAACTGTTGTTTTAGGTAATTTTCATTAAATTTAGATTATACAATGGATTTTCACCATAATTTAAGAATTCAGGGGGCTATGTGGTTTTGTTCTTCACAGTTTCATAATTTCATGTTCAAATAATTAGAAGAGAAACTACAATTTAAATCAATTATCAAAGCAGAGAGAAAAAAAAGAAAAGAAATTGCCTGTGTGTAGACCCAGTTCACTGCCATTTGTATCACCAAATTCCCAGCCACGAAGTTGGTTTTTTTGTTCTTACAGTATAAATAACTGCTGCCATTGTTGCTCCAAAAATCAAACGGAAGCTAAAGAGAAAAGAAAATGGGGTCTGCTGAGAGACCAAATAGAAGAGAGTTTTCAAAACCTAGAAATTTTCCAGTTGATTCTCCCCATTTGAAAATCACAATCTTGGTGGTTGATGATGATTCTACTTGTCTGGCAATTACCTCCGCCATGTTAAGAGGATTTCGATATGAAGGTATATCTGTGTAAAGTGTAAACTTTGTTTTAGTTTTTTTTTTTCCTTTCAAAAATGGTGATTTCATAAACTTTTTCTTAGGGTTTTTCTTGTCAAAGCTCTTTTTTCCAGGAAAAAGTTGAAACTTTCTTGTTTGTGTTACAGTTACAAGTGTTAAAAACCCCATGGCAGCATTGTCTGTTCTTCGGGCAAATCCAAGTAACATTGATCTAGTGGTCACTGATCTGCATATGCCTGAAATGAATGGGCTTGAGCTCCAAAGACAAATCAAGAGAGAATTTACAGTCCCTGTCATCAGTAAGTACTGTCTTTTTTTAAGAGTTATTCTGTAATCGAACTTGAGATTTAATGTCAAACGTGTGCAGTAATGTCCTCGGATGACAGTGAAGGTGTGATGTTGGAAAGCTTAGCGGGAGGAGCTGTGTTTTTCATAGTGAAACCTGTGCACCCCGATGGTCTCAGGAACGTGTGGCAATATGCCGTTACTGGTAAAAAAGGTAAATCCGTTGTTATCGAGGAAACCGACGGAGACTCCTCGTCATCGTCGTCCGGAAAACTATCCGTCGGAAACCCAAGACGGTTGCCATCTCCTGCGACTGATGAGAGGGGTGATGGTAAAAGAGGTTCCAAAAGAAAGTCACCGAGGAAGGACCAAAATGGCAAAGATGACGGCAATAACCCTAAACCCAAAAAGGCCAGGAAGGCCAAGGTGATCTGGACAAACACACTCCACAACCAGTTCTTGGATGCCTTGAGACATATTGGCCTAGAAAGTATGTAGTTATATAATCTCTCTCTATATATACATGTATATGTATACATCGTGGATAATTTTGATCTTAAAATCCCTATCTAACTGATGATAACTTTGTTTTTCTTTTACTTTTCATGTTTAACTCTAGCAGAAGCTGTCCCCAAGAAGATTCTTGAGCATATGAACGTCCATGGCTTAACCAGAGAAAATGTGGCTAGTCATTTACAGGTTCGTTTTTGGCTTATTCTCTATTTAAACCCCTTCATTTTTGTTTCTCAACAATTACATATATCCCTTTAATTATATTTATAACAAAGGAAAATGTTGCAGAAGTATCGTATCTTCTTAAAGCGAATTGCCGAGAGGGGTTGTTTTTCATCAAAGGCCATGTTCGACAGGTTCCTCAAGTCCACTTTCGCAGCTGGGCATCCTTTGTTGATGAAAACTGCTCGAGAATTCACGAGAATGCAAGAATTGCAACGATCGAGGGGCTTGCCACCTTATTCTGGTTATGGAGGGAATTATTCGCCTCATAATTCCACTAGGTATGGAACCTTGGGCTATGGTAATCATGGTGCTTCGACCAGCAACACGGTTCAGCCATATGGCTATGGACAATCCCGATTATTGTCCCACCAAGGTAACAAACCACTGCACCCTGGGAACCAGATGAGTCCGCCCTATCTAGGTGATCGTCGGGGATATGGAAACAAATCGAATTTGCCACTCAACGGTGGATTCTCTAATGGAATGATGAATGGTGCAACTGCAAACTCGTTGCAGTCGTACCGGCAGCAGATTCAACCAAGGCCTGGCTTTTACGATGCTGGTTCTTCGTCCCAGTTCAAGTTTGGCTCATCTGGTGATCTTCACTCTTCGAGCTCGACACTCGGCAACAACGGAATCTTCGGAAGTTTGAATCCCGGCTACGCTGGGACTAGTAACTGTGGCTCAATGACTGGTGTTTTCAATGAGAATATGAATGTTGCAACCATGGAGAATCAAACTTTTGATTATCTGGCTCCAGGAAGAGTTCCACCGGGATTTACAGCATCAAACCAACAATTGAACACATCGATGATACCGGATCTCGACTCTCCAGATGTAATTGATTATAAATCCGACGAGCTGCTGAATAATGGTTTCAATCTACAACTCGGTGACGAAGCTTACCTAAACGAGCTCAGCGACCTCATCCTCGGGTCCAAGAAGCATCAATTGTCTAACCAGGTATATTATAGACTATATTTCTATTCTAGTGATTTAGTGAATCGGTTTCATAAATTGATCTTCTTTCTCGTGGTATAACAACAGCAACAAGCTGGTGGTGGTGCTGGTGCTGGTGCTGGTGGCGTCGTCAACGATACCAAATTCTCTTTGATCAGCTCGTTGTTCCCGGAAATCTACCCCTCACTGGATGAACTTCTGAACTCTGACATCGACGAGTCCCAGGAAGATAGCACTCCATGGAATGAACAAGATGTTAGCCAGGTTCAAAGTGCATTGGAAGAGTTGATCAAACCCAACACTGCTGCTGCTGCTGCCGCCGATGCAAACCCTTCTAACAAATCTGAAAACACTAACCAGGCAAAGCTCAATTGATACATATACATATGCATATACATATACATATACATATATTCACAATTAATCATACTCTCATTTTCATCTGTTGTAATGTATATAGCAACAAAGATCGGGAGAAGAACAACTGATCATTGACCCTGATCTACTCGGCAACGTATTCCAAGTGAATGATGATGCCCCAGCTGCTGAAGATGATTCATCAAATGATCAGGATTCCGACGAAGAAGAGTTCCTAGCTTCCGTGTTCAACTTCAGCCATTCGTTCGAGTGACACCGTCAACCATCAGAATCGAGCCATGAACCAGAAGCCGCTCCAGTAAAACTAGCTAGCTGATGGCATGCATTTGAATTATATACAGTATAGTTTATGCATGTCCTATATATGATATATAGTTTTAAGTTTGAATAAAGAAGGAACTTGGACTTGGGTTTCTGGTGTGTTTTATTTTGGTTACATGTTATAAATATATGTTTGGTATATTAACTATCTTTATCTATTTAGTTAAGGTGAGGATGAGGATGAATTTAATAGATATAGTTGGCATGTGTAGATATATATAGTCATATTTACTATGGGCAATTATTAGGTAATGGATTTAAGGGGCGCAAATTATCTCTCTCTTTCTCATACCTCCTTCTATACATCCGTTTTAAATTAGAGCGTTTAGGGTTTAAGGTTTAAAGTTAGGGATTGTGGTTAGGGTTTAGGGAATTAGTGGTAAGATTTTTTTAGGGTATAGAGTTTAAGGTTTAGGATATAAAAAATAAGGGTCAGTGTTTAAAATTCAAATTTTTAAAAATTTTCAATAGGAAGTATTAAAAAAAACATGATAAAGAGATAGAAGATTTTTACTCAGCTTAAGATCTTACCCGCGTTATATTTATAGATTTTGATTATATATTTTTATTAGTAAAGGGCCAAATTAGGGATTTAGTTACAAAATATTGAAATCCAACCCATATTACATACATGGGCCTAAATGTCCATCTTATTTTGTGGGCCTAATATTTTGTTCAACTCTTCTCAAATTTTGAGCGGGTTAAATAACAAAATAATGCCTAAGCATTATAACTTTTACATATTTTACAATTAAATTGGAGTAAAATCTACCTATACAATGTAAATTGCGAAACTTAAATAATTCACACATTTTTTAGATTAACTGATTTTAATGTTTGGGATTAAAACTTATAAATTAAGGATAATTCATTTAATTTATACTTGTAAAAATCTTATTATATAATGTTAATCTCAGTTATTTTTTACTAATCCAATGATCTAAAAGACATAAAACTCTTTAATATTATATTGGGTCAACAAATCTTAACCGAATTAAATTTAAATAATATATATAAAAAAAATATTTAAATATAAAATCAAATTAAACCTTATATCAAACTTAAATTCTTTAACTTATTTATCACAGATAAAATTGAATAGACCATCTCATGCATGTACTAATACTAAGGGCGATTCAAAGATTTTAAAGATCTTATACAATTTATTAAAATGATGCCTTGCTTTATAATCAATAAGATATATAAGTTTTTTTTTAAATATCTTAATAAAAAATATTATTAAATTATCTTATTAATTATTATATATATAATTATATATCTTAATTAAAAAATATATAAGTTTTAAGTTTTACTAATTTGTTTATCATTTTTACACAATGTTTCTTTTTTTTCACTATAATTATTTACTAATTCGAATCATCAATTAGTGATGGGTTAAATTAGGATTTAGTTAATATATTAGACCATTTACACAAATATCTCAAAGCACGGAGGCTCAAAAAATAGAACGTCATTTTCACCTTGCTATTTATTGACTCTCGAGCTTCACGTTTTAGCCATTTCGTGAAAAATATCGAGATGCTCTTCAACTAGGGTTTCAAGCTTCCATTAATTTTTTTTTTCTTTCTGAAATCGCTGCTTCCGAAGGTAATTTCGTACTCTGATCATCGTTTCCTTGTTCAATTTCTATTCAAGTTTAATTTACGGAGTTGTCTGATTTCTTTTCTGTCATGACCGTTGGCTATGAATTAGGGTTTTCGGAGAAAGAGGGAAAGAGAGGAATCGGGATGAATTCGAAGAGGACAGACCTTCCTAAGGCTATGAATGAAGAGTGTGAAACGGTGTCATTTAGTAACAGGCCAAACGGGGGCGTTTCAGGAGTTCAGAAGTGACGTCGTTTTGAAGATAAGTTATACGGTGTCATTTTGGAGTTTTTTCCAGCTTGGGTTTTAAACGCTGCGTTTTATAAATAATTATTTTGGTTGTTTCAGTTTGTTAGATTTACCAGCTGTTAGAGATGAACGTTAGTGAGCCTTCTTATAGGCATCTTTTGTACAGAGTTGGTTATGCATTTTGATGAATGAAAATCTTCTCTTTCCAATTCTAAAAACAATTCTCTTTCTATTCTCAGAAAACCCTATTTTCTATTCTCTTTTCTTGATTCTTATAGATACTTTATGACAAATTGGTACTCAGAGCCACCTTGATCCATCAACAAGCTGGGAAAAATTAGAAGAAATCCAAACATGGGGATAGTCCAGATTTGGCTGCAATACAACAACAGTTGAGCAATCTTCAGGAAGCCATTAAAAAAATTAATAATGAAAATACTATTCCAAAAAGGTGGGAAAAGCAACAAACAACATTGGAATCGAGACTGAACTTGTTGGAGATACAAGCTGCGGAGAACAAGCAATACTTGAGTAGCATATTACAAGCAGTATCCAGGAGTGTGGAGGAACCAGAATCTGAATGTAAGCAGGAACGTCAAGTAGCAGAACATAGTCCCCAGAAAGTTAAAGGTAAGGAGCAAGTTCAAGTTACAATAGTTGATGATTTGGGTAGATATACTCCTAAACCTTCAGAACCTGAAATATTGCCTATGAAACATATGGGTAATATACCTGGAAGTTCTTATCAGCCAAAGTTAACACTTGGGTCAGAGAGAAGGACTGAACTAGGAGGAGGGTCAGCTAAGGATCCTTATTTGTTAGAAAAAATGAATCATCAAACTTTTAATATTGGTAATGGAGGAAATGGTTTCAAACCCAGAGTTGAATTTCAACCTTTTGATGGAGAAAATCCTAGAGGATGGGTAAGAAAATGTCAAAAGTATTTCAATCTGATGGAGGTTCCTGAAGAACAGAAAGTGGAAATGGCTACCATGTACTTAAGAGGTAGGGCAGAGACATGGTTTGATGGGTATATTATGAAGAAACATAGGGTAACTTGGCATGAGTTTGTTGCAGATATATGCCACCGATTTTGTGATAAAGACTGTAGTGACATAATTGAGAATTTTAATAAGCTGAGTCAGAGAGCATCAGTAGAAGAATATCAAGACAAGTTTGAGGAGATGCAGCCATATATGTTGTTACATAATGCGTCACTAGAGGAAGGGTATTTTGTGTCGAGTTTCATTAGTGGACTCAAGGAGGAGTTAAAACATAAGGTGAAGGCACATCAACCACAAACCTTAGCTAAAGCATATAGATTAGCCAAAGTTTATGAGATGGCTTTGGAAGTTAAAAGCAGAAGGCAAAGGAATATGGCAAGAGGATTCAGCCAAGTCACTGCTGTGAAAAGTAATCCTGGTGTGAATCTAAAAGGAGTTAATACTACAGGGAAACAAACATTATTGGAGTATAGAAGAGCCCACAATTTGTGTTATAAATGTGGGAAAAGGTTTGGACCTGGTCATCAATGCAAGTTGAAACAACTCAATTCCATGGAAGAAGAAGAGTTGACAAGAGAGTTAGAAGAGCTGGGAGAGGAGGCTGAACATGATGACAACAATATGGATGGTGAACTAGAAATATCCATGAATGCTCTCACGGGGAATGTGGGTTGTAGCACCTTGAGGTTGCAAGGAACAATTAAAGGAAGACCCCTGAATATTCTGGTGGATAGTGGGAGTACTCACAGCTTCATCACTGCAAGTTGGGCTAAGGAAGGAAAGGAAATGGTGCAGACACAACCCTTAACCATCACTGTAGCTAATGGAGAAAAGCTGTTTAGCACTACCAAGAGCAATTTACTGAGCTGAAAAATGCAAGAGCATAATTTCGAACATGATTTTAGAGTTTTGCAATTGGGGGAAAGTGACATGGTGTTAGGAGTAGATTGGATGAAAATCTACAGTCTAGTAACATTGGATTTCCAGGAAATGACTCTAAGATTTATAAAGGAAGGAGAAGAAGTGGTTCTTAAAGGAGGAAGGAAGATACCTGTGATGAAACTTATTTTTGGAGAAAAATTGCAAAAGTTGAATGAGAAAAATTCAGATTTGATGGGGGAACTCTATTTATTGAATGCTGAAACAGAGGCAGTAATAACTCCTAAGCTGTTGGAACCTCTATTAGAAGAATATCAAGAGATTTTTGAAGAACCGAAAGGAATGCCTCCAATTAGAGACCATGATCATGCTATAGTACTTAAAACAGGGGCAGAACCTGTCAATCTAAGACCATATCGATTTCCTTATCACCAGAAGACAGAGGTGGAAAAACAGATTAAGGAAATGCTAGCTTCATCCATCATTCGAACTAGCAAAAACCCTTTTGCTTCTCCCTGTTTATTAGTGAAGAAAAAGGATGGTAGTTGGAGACTATGTGTGGATTATAGGCAGTTGAATTCTAGGACAGTGAAGAATAAAATTCCAATTCCATTAGTGGAGGATTTATTGGATGAACTTGCAGGAGCTGCTTACTTTTCTAAAGTAGATTTAAGATCTGGTTATTGGCAAATCAGAATTAAAGAAGAAGATATTGAAAAAACTGCATTCAGAACACATTAAGGGCACTTTGAGTTTAAGGTTATGCCTTTCGGCCTCACCAATGCCCCTGCTACTTTTCAGTCTTTGATGAACAGTTTGTTTGAACCTTACTTAAGAAAATTTGTGCTAGTTTTCTTTGATGACATTCTGATATACAATCCTGACTTGACGACACATGCAACACATCTCAAGGTGGTATTTGATGTATTGAGGCAGAATCAATTGTATGCAAAAAGGGTAAAATGTTTCTTTGGCCAGAAGAAGGTGGAGTACCTTGGGTTCATAATATCATCCCAAGGAGTTACAACCGATGAATCAAAAATTGAGGCTATGAAAAATTGGGCAATACCTAAGAGTCTCAAATCCTTGAGAGGCTTTTTAGGGTTGACAGGGTACTATAGAAAGTTTATTAAAGGGTATGGAGAGATTAGCAAGCCCTTAACCAATTTGCTGAAGAAGAATAATTTTTTATGGTCAAATAAAGCTAAAGTGACATTCGAAGTATAGAAAGAAGCTATGTGTCAGGCTCCAGTTCTAGCGCTACCTAATTTCAACAAAACATTCTGCTTGGAGACAGATGCTAGTTCGAAAGGTATTGGGGCAGTCTTATCTCAAGAAGGCAGGCCTGTTGCTTATTTAAGTAAGGCCCTTGGTGTTAAACATCTTGGATTGTCAATTTATGAAAAAGAATATTTATCTATCCTAATGGCTGTGGCCAAATGGAGACATTATCTGGAAGGGAGGGCTTTTATCATTAAAACCGACCATGAACCCTTGAAACACCTCTTGGAGCAGAAGTTATCTACTACAATTAAAAAAGAGGATTATCAAAACTGCTGGGGTTAGATTACACTATCCAGTATAGAAAGGGAAAGCATAACACAGTTGCAGATGCTCTTTCAAGGAAGTTTAAGGATGCAGCAGAATTATTGGAGGTTACTGCTACTATTTTTATGCCTAAGTGGGTTGAAGAGGTAGAGAGGAGTTATGATGGAGATGAAAAAACACAAGAGCTGATCACATCCTTGGTGCTAGAGAAGGGAGAAGTAGAAACACAGTGGACTTTTTTTAAAGGTGTTCTGAGATTTCAGAAAAGAGTTTACATTGGAAGTCAAGGGGAACTAAGGCAACAGATCATAAAAGAACTCCATGACTCCCCTCAAGGAGGTCATTCGGGAATTCAAGCAACCTATATGAGAATTAAGCCCTATTTTTATTGGCCAGGGTTATTATCTCAGGTTAAAAGCTATGTGCAGCAGTGTGATACTTGTCAAAGGACTAAAGTGGAACATGTTCCTAAACCAGGCTTACTTCAACCAATCCCTATTCCCCAACAAGCTTGGGAAGTAATCACCATGGACTTTGTCGAAGGGTTACCTACTTCACTAAGGTACAATTGCATCCTAGTCATTGTGGATAAATTTACAAAATATGGACATTTCTTGCCTTTAGCACATCCATATACTGCTGTTGAAGTAGCTAGAACCTATTTGGATCAAGTCTATAAATTGCAAGGGACCCCAAAGGTAGCCATTTCAGATCGGGATAAGACCTTCATCAGCACCTTTTGGAAAGAGATGATGAAGCAAATAGGGACCACTACATTATTTAGTACTGCTTATCATCCTGAAACGGATGGACAAACAGAGAGGCTTAACCAGTGCTTGGAGCAATACTTGCGCAGTATGTGCTTCCTTAAACCAAGCCACTGGGCGAAATTACTACCACAGGCAGAGTTGTGGTACAATACGAACCACCACACGACCCTGGGACGAACTCCATTTGAAGCCTTGTATGGATACAAGCCTCCAGTAATGGAGTGGGGACTAGAAACTACAGTACAAGCAGTCAAAGACATTGCAGCAGAAAGACAAAATTTAAAGACTATACTCAGAGAACAACTCAGTAAGGCTCAGAACCGAATGAAGCAGTATGCGGACAAAAAGAGATCAGAAAGAGTTTTTCAAGTTGGGGATGGCGTTTACCTGAAGTTACAGCCGTACAAGCAAACCATTGTCGCTCTCAGGAAGAATCTTAAATTAGCAGCCAGGTACTACGGTCCCTACAAGATAATCAAAAAAATCGGATCAGTGGCATATAAACTTCTACTTCCTGCAAGTTCACAGATTCATCCGGTCTTTCATGTTTGTCTCTTAAAGAAGAAGATGGGAAAGGATAACGTTACCTCAAGGGATCCTCCAGAAGTCAATGAAGATGGACAACTCAAAATTTATCCCATTGCAGTCCTCGATAAAAAAATGGTCAAACGAAACAACCAGGCGATAACACAGCTTTTGATTCAGTGGGCTAATCTCGGAGTGGAAAACGCAACCTGGGAGGACTATACCGTTTTAAGATCCCAATTTCCCGAATTTGATCCTTGGGGACAAGGATCCTCTGCAGCAGAGGGTAATGTCGTGACCGTTGGCTATGAATTAGGGTTTTTGGAGGAAGAGGGAAAGAGAGGAATCAGGGTGAATTCGAAGAGGACAGACCTTCCTAAGGCTATGAATGAAGAGTGTGAAATGGTGTCATTTAGTAACAGGCCAAACGGGGGCGTTTCAGGAGTTCAGAAGTGACGTCGTTTTGAAGATAAGTTATACGATGTCATTTTGGAGTTTTTTCCAGCTTGGGTTTTAAACGCTGCGTTTTATAAATAATTATTTTGGTTGTTTCAGTTTGTTAGATTTGCCAGCTGTTAGAGATGAACGTTAGTGAGCCTTCTTATAGGCATCTTTTGTACAGAGTTGGTTATGCATTTTGATGAATGAAAATCTTCTCTTTCCAATTCTAAAAACAATTCTCTTTCTATTCTCAGAAAACCCTATTTTCTATTCTCTTTTCTTGATTCTTATAGATACTTTGTGACATTTTCCATGAAAATGAAGGAGAATTTAGTTTTATGATTCTTCTTATATCACCTTTTTGTTGTAAGAGGAGATTTTAACACAGATCTATGATTTGTATAGTTTTATGGTAGATTTGGTTGCTGTTTGATTTTGTTTTTTCTTGATATAGATCCAGTAGCTATAATTTTGTTTTTAGGTTCCCCTTCTTTTTAAAAACCTCGAAAACATTTTCACTAGACTACGGTGGATAATTTATTTATTTATTCTAAAAAAGATTGATTTACAGTTTTTCTTTTTTATTGTGTGATGAATCAAAATATTAAGAATGAAATATATGTATTCGTTTGGAGAAAGTCTCTTATTTTGGAGTCTGTTTTATGCAAATGACCTCAATGCTATATTTGAAATAGTCTGGAAGATCGCCTTGTCTTTTCGGTTATCTTTTGTTGATGCTGCTGATGCTCTCTTTGTATTTTGATTATGTTAGAATGTATTGGTGCTTGATAGGTTACACTCTAGTTTTGACTTGAGCTTTCCATAAGTTGCTTGTATATCTGTGTGTGCGCTTGAGTGAAATACTGATGGAAAATTCTCACGTCTGCTCAGGCAACATGAGACCCATTTTCTGTGGAAACTTTGAGTACGATGCCCGCCAGTCTGATCTGGAACGACTCTTCAGAAAATTTGGGAGAGTTGAAAGAGTAGATATGAAGTCTGGTAAGTATTACTTCTCATTATCTACATTGCTATTGGTTCAATGTGAGAATTGTGAGTATGATTCCCTTTCTCCTTCTTTTTCCTTTTCTTTCATGATATTGGTGCGATTTAGCTGGATGTGTTGGTTGTAAAGGTGTCAGAACTATTTTGAGCTTAAATTGCAGTTTTATTGTTGACCATGGCACAGTTAAAATATATTCCACGTAGTTTTTAGCTCCAATATGTAAAAGAAACCAAGCTTGGTTTTGTGTGCCAAACCTGAATTCCTAAAAAGAATACTTGTCATTTTTTAAAAATAAAATCATGGTACTGTATTAAAAAAACTAGCTTAATTTGAGTACTTACCGTAAGTACAGCACACTTTAATTGTGAATGTCTGTAAAATTATAATACGGAGCAAGTATGTATGCACATGACACTTGTCATTTGAGCACTCGTAATGAATCCAGTTTTGTGCTGGTGTGTAGGATTTGCTTTCATCTATATGGAAGATGAGAGGGATGCTGAAGATGCCATTCGAGCCCTTGATAGAACAGAATTTGGTCAAAAAGGTCGTAGGCTTCGAGTTGAATGGACAAAGGTATTGATTGGGTATTGTTACTTTTGACAGAGTTCATTAAACTGCTTTTTTGATTTGCTTTCTCAACTTAGTATATTCCTTTTTCCTTTTGTGTTCTAGCATGAGCGTGGTAATAGAAGGCCTGAGGGTGGTGGGGGTGGTTCAAGAAGGTCTGCATCCAATTCAAGACCTTCAAAGACTCTATTTGTCATCAATTTTGATCCATATCATACTCGGACAAGGGATTTGGAAAGGCACTTTGAGTCATATGGAAAGATAGTAAATGTAAGAATCAGAAGGTATTTTGCATTTGTACAATATGATTCCCAGGATGATGCTACCAGAGCATTGGAGGCTACAAATATGAGGTAGAATGCCTGCTTCCCAAGAAGAGTTGCCAGTTATTTACTCTTTTATTTACAAGGTATTCAGTAAATTTTATTATTTTTTTCTGAAACCATGGTCTCTTATCTAATTGCAGCAAGCTTATGGATAGAGTTATCTCGGTAGAATATGCAGTTCGAGATGACGATGATTGACGAAATGGGCATACTGAAATTCGTGGTAGGTCACCCGAGAGAGGTCGTGACAGAAGACGATCTCCAAGTCCTTACCGAAGAGAGAGGGGTAGTCCTGATTATGGCCGTGGCCCTAGTCATAGTCCTTATAGGAAGGAGAGGAGGATCCCTGATTATGTTCGTAGTGACAGTCCAAGTCACTATAAGAGAGATAGAGGTAGCCCTGAGTATGACCAGATCACCAGCCGTAGTCCTCCCCGAAGAGAGAGGGCTGTCTCTGACCATGCTCGTGGCTCCAGCCGAAGTCCTTATAGGAAAGAGAGGGATAGTCCTGAGAATATCCGAGGCTCTAGCTGTAGTCCTTATAGGAGAGAGAAGCGAAGTGCTGAAAATGATGGTAGCCCCCATCACAGTCCATACAGAAGGGAAAGGCCTGTTTCCCACAATGATCATGGAGCAGACTATAACCCATATGGAAGGGAGAGAGCTAGCCCAGAGAATGGCCGTGGTCCCAGCCCAAGTTCTATGCCAGAAAGAATGGTCATCCCCTATGGTGGTGAATCTAGAGAAGTCATTGTAGGGAAGACCTTTGGAACCATTGTTGTTTGGTTTTCTTGGTGATAAAACTGTTTCTGCAAGTACATTTTAGATCCGGATTCTGACCTTTTGCTGTAGTGCATAGTTTTTAAAAGTTCAATGGTGGATATATCATGTTTGACTTTGACTTTCATTTCATCAGCTTTTATGCTTGATTTCATTTCCATTAGCTATACTCTTGTAATACCTGAGATTACAGTTAAAAATGATGATGCGAACACAAGTAGATAATCTTAACCATAAATTTATATTTATTCAATGATTCTTATCAGTGTAAAAATCTTTGATTTGTACCTTAACCCATATATATTATGCTAATTACTTATTAAATTTTCTCCCTTTGCTTATTATATTCAAATTATTTATGCACATGCCATTGCCGACATCTTAGAGCAATGAATTGTTTTGTATTTAATTATTTTTTAAGCCTTATAGTTTTAGAACAATGAAATTAAGTCATGGTCCCAATTTTGTCTCAATTACTATTTAGTTCCACATTAATTTTGAAATTAGAGAATTAACCTCTAATATCTTTGTCTTAATTTAAACACTTCTTCGGTACATACCGATTTTGAAATCAATCCAATAGACATCAAAATTTCCTTACCGGTTATCACACGACGCATTGCGACTTCACAAGCGTTCGATTTCATAAATGATTAATTCAACCATTATTTCATGCCTGTTCAGATGCTTGAACAGGGTAAAGTTAGAGTAAAGTTAGCGGTTTAGGATAAAATTACATCATGAGTTTCAAGAGTTTTATATCAATTTTGGATCGTTGAATAATGATAATAAATGATTTAGATTATTTTTTATCTTTTTTATCAAGCGATAATCTTTATATATTTTACTGTTAATCTCATTCGTCAATTTTACTCGATCAGATTAATATAAAAATTTTAAATATTTTTTTAACCCTCGACCGCCGTTTCCTTCCCAAATTCCATCTATTTTAGTTTTTCGTTTTGATCGTTCCCTTTGATCGGTGGTCGACAATCAATTTTAGTGTTGATTGTTGACCACCGAATCTATTTCTTTTTCTTGTTTTATTTTAATAAGGATCTCTTTTTTTCTGTCTTTGTGACAAGCTTTTCTCTGTTCTTGTGACATGTTTTTATTTTTGTTTTGGGTTTGATTCGTCTGTTTTATGGCATGTTACAGCATACCCTAGCGATCGGTTGTTGTTCGCACAGAGATTCAATCGATGCTAGTTTTCTGATTTATTGTTTTGTCGGTGGTCACTTGGAAAGACTTATCCCCACTCGGTTGATGGTTGTTTGCCGATAAAATCAGTCTCGGTACTTTTTGCACGACAGTTTAAATCGCCTACAACTCCTTCCTTCACTATGCGTCTCGTTTGGACAGAGACAATGAGATTCAAGAAGCTACTGAATTTTATTAGTATGCTTATTTTCATATGAATTTTATTTTATTTTTTGTTTTTGGGTTGTAAGAATTTTTGGATTTTTTAATTCAATTATTTTATCTCTTAATTACGTTGTAATTATAATTTTCTATGGATTTAATAAAAATTCAGTATCATTTATTAGAAAAAAATGTTTATATAATATAAAATGATTTCATCTCTCTATATATCATTAAAGTGCGGTGACATAATAAAATTGAGTCTTGTACGTTTACATTTTTCCATCAATTATTTGATGGTTCATGTCAGTTGCTTTTTCCATGGTGTTAAATGCCATGTTGCATTCTTTATTGTAACTTTCTCCATCACCATCTTCCTTTTGACCTTATGGTGCCATTTAAATCCACAACTCAAGGGGGGCCTCTTGTGGTTCAACCTTCATCCCTTTCAATGGAGAGAGACAACTCTTCCAACAGTTTTATAACACTTTAATGTTATAGTATGTGGTAGATAAGAATAGATTAAAAAATATTTAGACAAAGTCGTATCATCTGAAAATTTTAAATTATCATTTAATTTAATTATTTTTTAATATAATTTCTTCAAATAGGTAAGTTTATGCTCATCACACAATTTGTGTCCATTTCTCATAATAAATATTTGATTTAATACGAATATGAAAGTAAAATATTTTTAAAAGAAAATACGACACAACTTTTGAAATTTGAATACACTTGTGTCTTCTTTTTTTTTTCAAGTTATGTGGAATATATGCCATTGCCGACAACATCTTAGACTTACACAACACCTACCCACATTAAGCCAACTCCATTTTTTGTCGTGATGAATTAGATTGGCTTTGAAACATGCCATTATTTTATCGAATACTTTTAGTGTGTATAAATATAGATATAAATATAAAAAAAATATAAATACATGTATAATTTTTTTATAAATATTTTAAATTATATGCTAAAAATAATTTTTTAATGTTAAAAAAAAATTATACGTCAGACTTAAATTATCTACACAATATTACAATAAATTTGCTATACATTAACCTTCCAAGTTCCAACCATTAACTAAAATCTACCCTAATTAACCAATAAATAAAAAAGCATAGCACTCAACCATATCCCAATCACGTAGCATTAAGCTCACGGTGTAGATTCTTTACTCTATCTTGATTTGTACTGTATAATATTTCTTTTATAATGCACAAGCCCTCTAGCCTAAGTGGTTAAAGGAATGATTGATCTTCCTAAAGATCACAGGTTTGAGCACCAGCGATACCAGTATAGTAATTGAACGATAAATGTTAAATGATGAAGATTGTATTCTACAACATATATTACTATAATTAATATTAGTTTATTAAAAAAATTCTTCATATATTCTTCTTTTATACATTGTAATTTGAAAGTCTTTTAGATAAATAAAATATTATTTATTTAAAAAAAAATCTATTAAAAAATGATTTTGGATAAATACAAAGTGTTCCATCATCGCCTCATAGCGTCTTGAACCAAATAAGGAAGGTTTTCTGCAATTATAACACGCACTTCCAAATTATATAGTTAAATTAACCCATAAATCATCATTTCATCATTTTTCACTTTTCATCAGACTCGGCTACCTATCAGTGGACAGATTAGTTATAAGAGGATCAAAAGACATTCTACTTAAGTTAGTAGACTAGACCCCACAAAAAGAAAGGTATAAACCGTAAATATATTCGAGATTGAGTTCAAATTCGAGTTTAAATTTTATAGACAAAAAGAAAAAGTTTTATTTTCGTTCAAATTTCGACGTAAAAACAAGTTCATATAACCTTTTAAAAGGTTTTATTTGTAATTAAATTGAAGAGTAAATTACGACCTATATGACTAACCTTTATGTTTAGTATCGATCATATCATAAAACTAAAAATCAATACTATTTTAACACTGAACTTTACACATGTGCTGATGTAGATAGATTTTAACAGTCAAATGGCATAATTGAACTTAAATTAAAATCTAATGCTAAAATAGTATCGATTATACATTGAATGTATAATCGATACTAAACTTAAAATTCAGTGGTATCTTGATATAGTTTACCTAATTTACCATGAAATGAATATTAAATGTTTTCTTTTTGGCTTGAAATGGAGATTATTGGCAAACAAGGGTTTAAAACCCTAAAGGATAGTATCTTTTATATAACACAGTCAAAGGGAGGGCAATACACAAACTGGGAAATGAATTCAACGAATATAGAATACAAATAACAGGTTTTTAACTATAATAATGGAAACCCCCATTTTATTTTTTATGAACATAATGATAATTGACAGATTAAAGAGAGAAAAAATATAGGGTTGCTTGAGAAAATCTAAGTACAGGAAGAAGAAGCAAACCCAGAGCACATTCACACAGGAAAAATGTAAAAAGAACAGAGACGTGGCGTACTGCTTAGTCGAAGAATTCCCAAGGGAACTTTGGCGGGGCTGAATTATTGGCGGTTGATGTAGATGTCGTTGGCGACGAATCGAATGTCTCCCATTTCGTGGTGACTACGACTGACCCTGATGCTGATTGCTGCTGCTGTTGCTGGTATTGTTGATGTACAGGCAAATGAGCAACTGAATTGCTTGATTGCTGCTCTTGAATTGGAGACAGTTTTAGCCCGTTAAAACGTCTAGATTGCTGCTCTTGTATCGGAGCAAGTTTCCGTGCATTGGAATGCTTGTTTTGATTCTGCGGCTCTGTTTGTCCTCCATTGATGTTAGACTTAGGCATGGCGTTTTTTATCTTCAAAATATCCAATGTTTCAACATATTTTTGAACTCTTCTCACCTACAACAACAATGGCAGATAAAAACATGATTCTTTACACTATCAAAAGCCAAACAAAACCAAAGCAGATTGTTCATATCAGATACCTGCATTTTTCTTTGTAATTTGACATCTCCATCAGCCATAATCCCATCTAATTTAAGCAACTGATTCATCAACTGCTCAATCAAACTAATAACATCTTTCTCTGCTACTTTCCCACCTTTAGAAATTATGGTTTCAAGGGTTGAAACCTAACACAATATCCCACAATTACGTAAATTCGAAGTTGAAACCATGAATCTAATGAGTAGAAAATTCGAATACTGTACCTGAGAAGCAAGACTATCAACTTCCAAGCTGATTTGAGAAACAGATTTAGAAGCTTTCTCCATCTTTGCATTCTTTCTCATCTCCAAGAACCTTTTCTCTTGACTAATTGGGTCTTCCATTAGAACGAGCTTTGATTTGTCCTTCACACCAGCCATGTCGAGAAACGCATTGGAATTCCTCTCTTTGTCTTTGTATAACAGCTTTTGATCTTGATGGTGGAGTCCAGTTGGCCCTGTCAACATCTTCTTCAACTCCCCTGTCAAAATTAACACGAAGTCAATGGTTTAGATTTGCACTAATCCGATGAAATTAAATCCCAAAAAGAAAAAGAGTTTGAATGTAATTCACCGAATGTAGCTTGAGAACTGATGTTGATTTCATGGTAGATGGACCGGTATTTGACTCTAACTCGAATAGTCGGTGGCGGGATGGAGTTTCGACCGGAGTCCTTTTGAACCAACATACCTCCAGGTCTAAGTTCCCAAACTTGAGCGGCCGGTTCACCGCCACCGCTAAAAGCTAAGCCTCCTCCATTTGTCGCCGGTGACAGCCCTGACGCTTTAGTCTTCATTCTCATCATCTTATCTTTTACTAAAAATAAAGACGACGAATAATTGTGAACGATTGTTTCAGATCTCTAGAAATAACGAAAAATCTTGAACTATTGTTTCTACAACTCCGATCCCAGCATTATAGGAGCCCAATTCCTACGCTCACTCAAATTTACAAATAATTAAAAAGAAAAAGAAGCCGAAACTCTTCACCTTCACCAACAATGGCGTCTTACTCTTACCAAATGCAATGTAAAGAGAAAAAAACGCAAAATCTCGAATCTTTTCCCGCAAACTCCCAGATCTCTTCAACCGTTATGTAAACCAAAAAGAATCTCCGAATTTACTAACGTACAAAAATCCTTCCGAGAATCTGCGGATTTTCCCGAGAAAATCACAGGAAATGAAGCTGAATCTTTAAAAAAAATCTCGGAATTGTATGCGATAAGTTCTCCTCTCTCCCTTCGTTGAAGCTCTGGAAAACTCGAGGAAGAAGAGAAAAGGAAAATTGAATAAAAAAACGAGTGGACAGCTAACTCAGCTGTTGTTGCATCTTAAGAATCAAAATTATTACATAAATACTAATAATATAAATCCAAAATGAGAAATTAATTTTATTTTTTAAATACCTGAAATATAATTTAAAAATAGGAAACAATTACAAACAAAGGAAGCCGCCAAAGCGTGTGAAATTTCGATTTGCCTTTTCGGTTTTCTTTTTACCAACTCTGGACCTGGGGTAGAGTTCCTCTGCGGCGTGTTTTAGGTAATGAATGCTGGTTATTGGACACGTATGTTATTGATGGTGTATTGGGAAGGTCGTGATATTCAACGGTGCTAACCATTGGGCTTATGATTAAAACGGACGGTTTTGATATGCGGGTGGATATTTGATGTTAGAGACATGAATGTATGGGAGAGAATGGCACAACGGAACCGGTGAGGGTTCACTGTCAAATCCCGCCACTTGCTTTTCATTTTCCTGGTAAATTTCTAGACGTGGGGTACTTTCCCTCTTGATTTTACTATTAAGAAGAGTTTTAGTTTTTATATTATTAAAAAATAATTATTTAATATACTAACGATTAAAAACATCTAAAATTTGATATATTTTTTGAGTTTTTGTTCTTACATGAACCAAAAAAGAGAAGATTTAAATATAAAGAATTAAATATATAATTTATACAAATTATTTTTATTTTGGTGATCAAAATATGATTGAATTAATAGTTTAAGAATTAGTTAAATATTTTTTATTATACTAAATTAATCTCTCGAACAGCCTACCGACTAAAATTTTATGCTTTAAAAACATTAATAATTTTATTGTTTTTTTTTAAATTAATGATCAATTCTATATCAAAAAGAAAACATAAGTGACTATTTCTGTAATTAATTTAAAATAATAATATTAAAAAGTTTGCATGAAAAAAGAAAGATTGGAAATAGCTTTCCGAGTGGGATTTTTGGGTTGTCATTTACTACCAAAACTGCAAATTTTCACCCAAACAATCTGTCTTGCACCACAAGAGGAAATTCCTCACCCATCCGATGCGACGTCGTTATTGTACATATAAATGTCCATACGAAATAAAAATTTCAACCACTTGCCAATTAAGTATAATTCGATCGACAAATCTGTTTAATATATAAAAAATATAAAATCAAATATATTTAATAACATTTAATTTATAAATAAAAAATTGTGTCGCGGTTATTTTTTTCACTGTACGAGTGAAATTAATTTCCGTACTCAAAAATCAAACTGCAGTTGTAGGCATAGCTTCTTTTTCACTTCACTGTCGCCCCTCGTTCTTTGGTTTTGATGAGGTCAGACTTTGTTGTCAGCCACCGACGCTTCTTCACACGTGTGAGACACGCGAGTGGGAGATGTTGTACGTGGCGTTTTCTAGGCCGTTCCCCACGTGGTAGAACGTGTGAGGTTGGGGGAAAAGATGTTCTGGTGCTTGACGTAGGAGCGGAGGTTTGGGATTGGGACGGCATAACCCACTTGGTTTGGACTTCCGACCGAACCAAAACCAGTTGAAGAAAGGAGAGGTAGTTGCTGGTCTGGTTTGTATAGGTGAAATTTCAAGTTAGAAAAGAACAGAGATTTGGTTATTTTAGTGCCTAAAACCTTGTTTGGGTTTAACTGTTTTATATAAAAATATATATTATAAAAAATGATATAAATACGATTATTTTTTACTTTATTAAAGAATGTTTGGTAGTGGGTGTCTTTATTACATCCCAATTTTATTAGCTTGTGAAATGAAAATGAAAATCTAACCAATATTTAAATGGTCGGTGTTAGTCTTATGTTTGGTATGTAATAACGGTTTATATAGATAAATTCAACTACAAGGTAGTAAAGTTAATTGAGAGGGTTAATGAATTTAATAATCATCATATCGATAATATTATAGTTCTTTGATAGGATACTAACAATAAAAAAAACTCAGAGATAAAAAATATAACATATTTTTATCTTGACGGGATAAATTATTTAAAAAATAATAAAGAGACTCGTACTAAATTATTTATGCAGAATGTTTCTATAGTGTCAAATGATTTATGGTATGGTATAAAGGTCAAGAGGGAATTGAAAAAGATGGAACACTCCTCGCTAGGTTTTTCTGATCCAGGCAGTGCGGCCATGGTGTGACGACGCTCGTGCCTCACGAACACTACTATGCGCTGAAGTATTTACCGACACATGACACTGATGTAGACGTGTCCCAAGTTGTAGAAATCTATGTATTTACATGAAACATGGGCATAAAAGTGCATGGAGAACTACTTTTCAACTCATCATTATTAGGCCAGCTTATCGGGTTTTAGATTCACTGTAACAGGTTGAAATCGGGTTCGGGTTATTCTTAATCGGATACAGTTCGAGTTCGGTTACTACAGTAACATGTCCAATTCTGATTCGGGTCAACAACAGTTGAATATAGATCAAGTTCAAATCATTAAATCCTTGGGTCAAATCAAGTTATGATTCAAATAAATTTCAGTTTGATTTTCAAGTCGGGTCAACCTTTTACGTCCCTACTTTTCAACTCATCATTATTAGGCCAGCTTGTCTCTTTAGTCGACAGTGCCGACTGCCGAGGCTCTTTCAACTGCTTCAAAAACCAGTGGATTCAATATTTGGGTATTTTATTCGTATCTTTTTGGTCTTTTTATGTTGGATTTCCGCTGCCTCTCCGTGTCTTGATTTGGGCCTACTGCTTTCATGTTTTGGGTTTACTACAGGCACAGAGACAAACTCCATATTCAAATTTCCGAGACATGATGTGATATCATGAATTTGTGAAAAAAATTATTAAATAATTAAAATGATAAACTTATTTTAAAAAATAAAATTTATTTTGTTAAAAAATTAAAAAGAAGATAGAAAAAAAAAACATTACTGATAAAATTAAAATAGAAGGGATTTTAGATGGACCGATTTTTGAGAAGATTGAAATAAGAACTATAAAATTTTTGAGAAGATTAGAATAAGAAATATATAATTTTCTTTTTGAGAAGATTAAAATAAGAAATATATTTTTTATTTTTATCAACGGATGAAATTCAAAGTAACTATGGCAAGGATATACTGTCGAATCTAACTACTTCAAACATCCAATAAAATACTGCCACGTTATATTTTCGCATGCCAAATCTTTATTCTAATTCTAAGTCCAAATGTAGTGGATTATTTCTGAAGAGAGTCATCCATAATAGCATCGTCCTCACGATCTATCAAACGAATCATATATTGCCACGTCGGTCGGGAGCTCACATCGACAGCTCGAACACCGACTGCTTCGGGATATTATATGAGGGACACGTGTCCTTGAACTCGAACAACGAAGGGTAAAGTTACCGGCGCTGCCGGTAATTCCCTCGCGGTCATTCCCATTTCCCGCTGGGTATAAAATCAAGTTCCTTGAAATATCTTTCTCTCTCTACCATTTTTCTCAGTTTTATAAATTAACTGGAAAAAAAAATTGAAATAAAGAAAATAATGTAAAGTTTCGCTTTTGAATTTTTCTCTTTTCCGATTCCAGGTCGCGATTTCAGGTTAATAGCTCACCTTCTTATTCTCCATTTGTTTAATCCGTTTTATTTAATTACAATAGTCTCATAATCCGTTTTTATTTGCTTTGATCGACTTCTACTGGGGAAGTTTACTGTCTTTTTATCGTTCGTTTTATTTTGAACTGATTCTTGCTTGCTGTTTTTTGATCTTCTTGTTTAGCTGATATCAAGTCTTCAATTAAGGTCAATTTGTTGTTGATCCCATTTAGACCCTCGTTTTTTTTTCTTTCTTTCTAATTTGAGTTGGATTACACTATGTGATTATGCTGCATATGCCTGCGATCACTTTGGGGGCAACTTTGATTACTTGTTCAGTTGTTTGTTTTGCCTATTAATTGATTTGGTAGCTGATATCTCCTAAACTAAAAAGATTTTAGTTTTTGACCATTCTAATTAGACATTATAGGTATAGTGAGTTGGTTTTCAAAATTAGGTTTTCTTTTGGGTGTTGATTAATATTCGAAATTCTTTTCCCCCCCAGAGTTTCTAGTGTTGATTGACATGTCTGAGTGGAATAATGCTGAAAATGGGTGTAACTTTGTTCTCTTGCAATTCAAATTCTATTTTTTCTCATCTTTTTAGATATCTGCATCAATTGTTGAGGCCGTATTTATTTTTATAAAAGCCTGCCCCTGGATAGCTATTTAGACACCAGCCAGCAGGGGGCAGTGCCTCCAATGACACCTTCTCGGGTGGCTGGGGGTTTAACTCAATCTTCCTCGAGCTCTGGAATTTTCTTCCAAGGAGATGGGCAGTCCCGGGCTGTAGTTAACTCTAGCTTGAGCTCACCTTATGCGAACTCATCTAATTCAATTCCTGGAACTGGGCATTCTAATCTGGGTCCATTTTCGGGCAATATGAACAGTGAGCTGTTGAATGGTATGGCAAACTCAGGACCTAGTGTTGGGGCAAGTTCTTTGGTCACAGATGCAAATTCAGCGTTGTCAGGAGGTCCCCACTTGCAGAGAAGTGCTAGCTTTAATACCGAGTCGTATATGTGCTTACCAGCATCCCCCATGTCGTTTAACTCCAACAATATAAGCATGTCAGGTTCATCAGTAATTGATGGATCTTCTGTAGGCCTGCATGGCTCTCATCAAGACCCAAGTGTCCAACAAATGCAGCAAAGTCAGCTGATGCAGCAAGGGGCCTCAACTGCTACATCTTTGCCTGTGTCACAAACCGAGCAAGTTTCACTTCCCATGGGTCCACGAGTCGCAGGGTCCTTCATGCAAGATCCTAATATTCTATCTCAGGTGCAGAAGAAACCTCGATTAGACATCAAGCAAGAAGACATTCTGCAGCAGCAGGTGTTGCAACAGTTGCTACAAAGACCGGATTCCATGCAGTTGCAAGCTCGAAACCCCCAATTACAAGCTTTGATCCAGCAGCAGAGACATAGGCAACAGCAACAAATTTTGCAGTCAATGCCACCATTGCAGAGAGCACAGTTGCAGCAGCAGCAACAACAGCAAATGCAGCTGAGGCAGCAATTCCAACAACAGGGCATGCAACAAGTAGCTGGAATGAAGCGTTCCTTTGATGGCGGTGTATGTGCTCGCCGGCTAATGCAATACCTATATCACCAACGGCAAAGGCCAACTGTGAGTTTATGTTGTTTTATTTCTACATCTTGTGGCGAAGTATCTTGAGTTTTAATTGTTTTTTCACTTCTCTTGAGGATTACATTTTTTGTGGAAATATGTATGCTCTTGTGTATGCCTAGTTAACTTGCTGCAGTCAGGAAGTTATCCACCGCCCTCTTTGTGTGTGTAGAAATCTACCACATACTTTGATGAATGCTCAGTTATCTTCTCGTTACAGACTTGACATCAAATCATTTTCAACTTGGTAGGTTTCTTAGAATCCTGTTATGTCTCCTTAATTTTATAGGACAATACTATTGGATACTGGAGGAAATTTGTTGCAGAGTATTATTCTCCTCGTGCAAAGAAAAGATGGTGTTTGTCACTGTATGATAATGTTGGGAGTCATGCCCTTGGTGTTTTCCCTCAAGCAGCTATGGTTAGTCTTTATGCTTTTTCCTCAAGTTTGTAACATATGAAAACTATCGTTTTCTACCATGAAGTGTAGGCTTTTAATTGAATTGTTTGCACTGATTTGGCATCCTGCATGCATTCTTCTGCATGATTAATATTATCCATCACTTGGGCTCTTGATTTTTTGCTCAAGTTATATCAGTAGAATTCTAATTTTCTTTATGTAATTTTAGGGTGCCTGGCATTGTGATATTTGTGGGTCCAAATCTGGAAGGGGGTTTGGTAAGAGATTTCTGAGCTTTTGCTTTGTTTTAGAGAATATTCTTTTTAGTTGATTTTGGTAGGAATTACGTTTTAGAACTATGGTATGAAAAAAAGTTGGCCCTTATTTTATGTTTGTTATATGATGCTATATGCAGTAAATTCATTGTTTTATTTTCATTGCTTTTCGTTTTTATCTTAGCCACACATCCGTGATTATAGAATATTCTTTTTCTTTCCTTATATTTGACATATTGGATGGAAGAGAGAAATGGACTTTCTTGAATATTTCCTCAAATATGTCTATTTAATTTCTTGTTTTCTCAATTAGACAATATATTATATACCAGTGGTTTGAAATTAATATTTATCAACTCATTATATCTCTGGATTTATAGACTCCATTGTTTATTCTTATTTTTTCTAACTAGTTAGAGGACATAGGCCCCATGCTGGTGGCTTCAATCTAAGTCGTGCACTTCAGAAGTCAATTATAATCACTTTTGCTACTTTGCATCTGACGACTTGATTTTTCTTAAGTAAATTCTCTCATGTTTACAGAAGCAACTTTTGAAGTACTCCCCAGACTTAATGAAATCAAATTTGGTAGTGGAGTGGTTGATGAGCTTCTGTTTTTGGACTTGCCTCGTGAATGTAGATCCTCTTCTGGAATGATGATGTTGGAGTATGGAAAAGCAGTCCAGGAGAGTGTATATGAGCAGCTTCGTGTTGTTCGTGAGGGGCAGCTTCGCATCATATTCACTCAGGACTTAAAGGTTAATGAAAGATTATTTAAATTTTGCAGTTTTTATTTCTGCTATTTAGGGAATAACCTATTGCCACTTCCTTTTTGCAGATATTATCTTGGGAATTTTGTGCACGTAGACACGAAGAACTTTTTCCTCGTCGTTTATTTGCGCCTCAGGTACTAACATTTGCACCTCATTAGCTGTTACTTCCTGTTGACGATTCTTCTGCAAACTCCTATTTCTCTTTCATTTTGTAAGAAATATAATGTTATTTCTATAATTATAGCTGTATTATGTATCATAGTACATACAACTGTAGTTAGGTTTTTAATGAAAGAAGAGAAATCGTGTGAGTAGGACAACCGAAAGTCTCTCACAATGGCTCACATATTTACTCAAATAATCTGCAAGTGATGTTATATTATTCCTCCTTGTTTTCTATGTTTCTTTATTTAGATTTGCATATCACTGATACCAAACTGAATAGATACCAACTTGAGTAGAACATCAGGTAAGGGAAACGGAGTTTTGAAGTTTTCTTTCAACATGCTTGGGATATGAAGGTAAAACTTGAGGTGAAGATGAGATGAGTACGTTAGAGAAAACTTGAGTGTTTATATGCTATTACATTGTATATAAACCATTTCTAAAATAAGTTTTTGAGTTGGGACTGGATTACCTGTACTCTAATACAAAGCCTTTCAATTGAGGTAACTTCCAAAACGAGTATTTTGACCATACATTGAATGTTAGGGATAAAGGAATTCAAACAAGGTAGGTTAAACCCTTTACTCCTTTCTGCTCTATTCTATTTAAACCCCTTTATACCCCAAGAGGGTGTAAATTTTGCTCTGAATGTGTTGCGATAGTATTAGGGATCATAACAAGAAAGTCCAAAATAATGTTATTCACTTCATGTTAACCATTAAAAGGAGTGGGGTAAAAAAAATGGCTTTTGCTGCTTTCATTTTATTCTTTTTTTTATAAGGGGGAGGGGTTGCCACGGATCGAATCTGAAATCAAATGTCACCACAGGCTCTGTCGACCCTGCTTTCATTTTATTGTAATCTTTAAGTTTGCTTTCCTCTGGCATGTGTATTAGGCTTAATGATTCCATCTTTAAAAGAAAAAAAAATGAACTTCCTAAACCATATATGGTTTTAACATATTTGATCATATGCTGTTTGTTTTAAGTTCTTTAAGGATACCTGATATAGCTTGACTTTTGTATTTCATGTAGGTAAACCAGTTACTCCAGGTAGCACAGAAATGCCAGAGCACACTTTCTGAAGGTGGATCTGAGGGGATTTCTCAGCAGGACTTGCAAACAAACAGCAATATGTAAGTTAATTGAATTAATTTGAAAATTCTTTCTTTGCAATAAATTAATGGCACTTACCAGATTCTTTTTGTTAGAGCCCTTAAGATTTCAAGAGAATGTTTCCTTCACAAACCTTGTAAATATGAATTTTCTGTTTGTTACACTCCTTCGAGTAAGCGAGAGAGGCACCGAAAAAGTGATTTTGCAGGGTCTTGAAACATTAGTATTTGTTTTAATTGAGCTTTTGGTTGTAGGACCTTAGACTTTTTGTATATTTATTTCTAAGTAAGGATTAAGTGAGTAATTATTTACCAAAACAAAATGTGAGTAGTTTAGCTATTGCCTAGTTATTACTCGTTAGAACTTTACTGATTAAACATGATTACATTGCTGCTTTCTCTTAGGGTCCTGACAGCTGGACGACAGCTTGTGAAGAGTTTGGAGTTACCATCACTGAATGACTTGGGTTTTTCGAAAAGATATGTTCGATGTTTGCAAGTACAGTTTTAGCTTTTTGCATTTAAATTTCAGTAAATAGATATTCGATTTTGAGTTTCCTTACAATTTTTGCACAATTTGTATAGATTGCTGAGGTTGTATGTAGCATGAAAGATCTAATAGATTTTTGTCGAGAACACAAGGTTGGGCCAATTGGTAAGTAATGCATTTGCCTTACTGACCTCTGACATTTTTTTTAGTTCTAGTTTATTCATCAATTCAACTGGTCACAAACATGGAATTTTATTGAATAGGTATCTTCTTCTAATTCTAACTGTTCTTCATGTAGCATGAGATGATCTTCAGCTACCTCATGCTAGTGTTTGATTTTTATTTTGGGTTAATAGGCAAATTTGGCTCCTTAATTATACCAGTTTTATGGTTTGGTACCTGTTGAATTTTTTTAATGATTTGATTTTCAACTTTGCTCCCATCAATCATTTTAGCATTTACTATTAGTGCTGGTCAAATTAATAACATGCAGATATTGACAAATGTACAGGAATCATGTCATTATTTATTATAAAAATTACCATTGGTGTTGGTCAAAATGATTCATTTGCATCATCTACCTATTGGTTAGGGACTAATGTTCATTCAGATAAGAGAAAAACTTTATTGCTTTGATCCTAACCATCGGTTTGCTTAAAAACCATATTTTCAGATGGCTTGAAAAACTATCCGCGACATGCCAGTGCATCCAAGCTCCAAATGCAAAAATTGGAGCAGTTAGCAAACGCTCAGGGCCTTCCAACTGACAGGAATACCCTCAATAAGCTAATGGCACTTCATCCTGGGATAAACAACCCAATGGGTAGCAGCCAGCAGATGGTTGGTCGAGGACCTTTAAGCAGTTCAGCACAAGCTGCTTCGGCACTTTCTAACTACCAGAATATGCTCAGTAGGCAGAACTCGATGAATTCAAACCCTAACGCACTCAATGAAGTCTCTTCTTCCTTCAATAATTCTAACCAGAGTCCATCTTCAAATTTCCAAGGACCTACTTCCGTGTTACCAAGATCCATGCAGATCCTTCCTGTTGGTGGCTTATCAAGTTCCCACTTACCAACTCAACAACAGCAGCAACTTACAGTAAGCAGTAATAACTTAATCCAAAAGAACTATCCGCCCTCTCTGGGTAATCAGGTTTTACAACAACAAATGATGCAACAGCTGTACCGTGATATGTCTAATAACAATACCGGAGTTCAACAACAGCAACAGCAGTCCTTGAGTGGGCAGAATGGGCATGCCAGTGTGGGAAGAAACAGGATGGGCTTTGCTAGCAGCTCCACTGCTCCACCGGCAGGAGCCACTTCTAATGTATCGGGAAGTGCAGCTGGGCCTGCCCCGAATCGCAGCAACAGTTTTAAAGGTGAATCAACAAGTGACTCCTCAGCAGCTGGTGGCAACTCTGGATTCACCCAGAGAGCACCTGATTTGCCTCAGAGTCTCCATTTGCAGGATGATATAATTTCGGATATAGCTCAAGAGTTCTTGGATAACAGTTTTTTTAACAGCGAACTTGATGATTATGGCTGGAAGGCATGACTAACATTATTTGGCCCTGTTAAGGCCTCTCCCATTTGGTGAGTATTGGGGCAAATCGCTGTACAGAGCATTTGAAATAGCCGCCCTTTCTACCGATTGTTTTATCTTTCCCGGCCTCTTCAATATGGCATTGTTGTGACATCACTTTGTGTTTTCGCTAGGGATTTAGCTAGCTATCGTTTTTTTCTTCCCCTACTTTTGTTGTTTCCCTTTTTAAGGATTTCCAGTTTTACAAGTCTTGCAAGTGTAATCTATTGAACAAACTTGGGAACGTGTTCTGTTTTTTATAATATGATGTTTACATGCTTCATTGCCCAGAATTCATCGCAGTTTACATTTCAGGCTGTTTGTTGAACACAATGGCACATCATCTGCAATATCAGCATCGGCTGCCCAGGAGTGAAGTAGTGTATTAATCTTGCGGTGAAAGTACGAAAACAAGATGAAGATCCACCGGTTTCCCCTACCGGTGCCGCCAAGGAAAGCATACATATTTCTAAAATGTTAAGAGGGGGTGGGGGCATGTATAACATGAACCGGGGAAAGAATACATTTCTCTGTTCCAAAGTAAGTACTTCAAAGCACACCATTCTGTGGAATCGAGCATTTCCATGTCAATTTCATTTCTTGTCTTTGGACTCTTACCAGTAACTCAACTTGCTTGATTCCCCCAATGCAGTTTTCCTGACAATACATTATTCAAGCTATTAAATGAAGCATACAGTTACGCAATTTAGAAATATGATTCGTAGCAACGGAAGGCCTTCCATGCCATGTAAGCCTACTGAACATAGAAAAAGAAGCTTACTGCAGCAAGCTGACACAAAGCTCACCTGAGTCATTGGGAAATTCCTCTATGGCATTCCAACTTGTTGTCGTCATGAGCTTTATGTTCTACAAGATATATCAACTCGATGGTGCTGGAAATTTCAGGAAACAATATCAAGCAAAGCAGCTCAAAAAGACAATTTTCGATCGCTGCAAGATAAATAAAAGTATGAGAACCAATAAAGTTGCAGACGGAAACTATTGTGAACAATGCAAAAAGTTAGCAGCAGTGATGAGTATAATTACAGCACGATTGATTTGCCAAATTGAAGCCAAGAACTCGAAAGCAAGCAAACCCTGGTGAGGTCACAAGGGTTCACCAGATTCATGGGGATCTTCATAGAAACATCATGTCCAAGGTATTGTATAAAATCACCACAATCATCCATTTGGGATCGTAGCTTCAACAATATTTCATAACATTAGAAAACCCAAAACTAGAAAAAGCCTAAAATCAGAGTCTTAAATCTTTAGTGGCTATTAGAATAATTTACCCTTTAAAGCATACAAAATAATTAGTTAAAGTCCATTAGAAAACCTTATATTATATTTAAAAATCTATTTTAGTATAAAAATAACCTCTTAATCCTTGTAGGTTTAAAATTTTAATATTTTAGTTCAAAATTTAATAAAACATGATAAACATCTTTCCGTAAATTAATATAAAATTAATTTATAATTTTACAAGATTAATTTTAAATAGAATTAAAAATTAAAATATATATTTTTATTTTTATTGACGATGAAAAAATTTAATATATACACGGTGGTAGAGATACAATCTCAATTTCAAAAACACCTACCCAATAATATAATATTACGTAACTTTTTCGCATTAAACAAAATCCTTATTTTAAGTCGAAAACATGTATATAAGATTAATATTGTCTCTTTTCAGGCATATCATTTTTCTTCATCCAATTTAATATTGTCCTCGTTATGAGTTTTTGCTCTCATAATCGGTCTCTTGTTACAGTTTTTTATTTTTCTTATTCTTCTCATGAACGCTTAGTGAAAAATCAGATAATCAAATGATCGTTTTAATATCATTTTTTTTTAGGTTTAGAAACGCTTTAAAAAAACCATACTAACATAGGTTTTAACTCACTTAAATCAACCTCTAAATTAAATCTTCAAAACTTTATATCAGACGAAAACGAAATGAGAATAATGATAGAACAAAAAAACTTTTGAATAAAATATTTTTTTATTAAAAGTAAATTTTAAAAAAGGGTAAATCTCTATTTATAGTTGACTTCAATTAATCTAATGACTAAGATCAACTTACATCCAATAACTCAAATGGACATCACCGACGGGACGGAGTCAGAATTTTTTTTAAAGGATATCATTTTCTTAGATATTATTTAAAAAAATTATTTATAAAGGAATGTTAAATTATTTATAAAGAGTATCAATTATATATATTTTTAATTTTTTACATATAAATTATATAAAAAAATATAATTTTTTAAAAAATTTTGGTATGAACAGACACCAGTTGGCTCCGCCCATGACCACTGAAATCTAACCTCAATTTCGTCGGATAATAGCTGACACGTGTCTTGCAACTCTAGCAACGAAGGGTGAAGTTACCGGCGCTGCCGGTAATTCCCTCGCGGCCATTTCCGTTAGGTATAAGAACAATTTCCTTGAAATCTCTCTCTTTATCTAACATTTTTTTCAGTTTTATAAACGAAGTGCAAAAAAAAAATTAAAAGAAGGAAATAAAAGTAAGTTTCGCTTTTGTATTTTTCTTTTTTCGATTCCGGCTCGCGATTTCAGGTTAATTGGCTTCCCTTCTTCTTCTTTCTTTCATTTGTTTAATCTTTTTTTGATTATGCTTCGATCTCTAAAACTAGTGAAGTTTACTGTTTTTTTCTTGTTCGTTTTTTTTTCTAAAGCGATTCTTCCTTGCTTTTCTCTGATCTTCTTGTTTATCTTGCTTTTAAGTCTTTAATTAATGTCAGTTGGATTAAATTATTGGGTATGCTTTTGCGTGTGATCAATTTAGGGCAAACTTTGATAGTCGTTTGTTTTGCGTGTAGTGATTTGATAACTTACATATGCTCTTAAAGTGTAAAGATTTTAGGTCTTGATTACATTATTGGTTTAGTGAGTTGGTTTCGAAATTAGTTTTTTTTTTCTCTTTTTTTTCTTCTGTTGATTAATCTTTCGAAAATTTGGGACCTTGTTCTCTTCAAGCAGTGCAATTCAAATTCTAATTTTTGGTATCTGATTTTCCTATAATATATTGTTTTTAGATATCTGCATCTAATTGTTGGGGGCGTATTTATTATTATAAAGGTCTGGCTTTTGATAGCTATTTAGACACCAGCCACCAGGGGGCAGTGCCTCCAATGGCACCTTCTCGGGTGGCTGGGAGGTTAACCCAATCTTCCTCGAGTTCTGGAATTTTCTTCCAAGGAGATGGGCAGTCCCAGGATGTAGTTAACTCTCGTTTGAGCTCACCTTATGAGAACACATCTAATTCAATTCCTGGAACTGGACATCCTAATCTGGGTCCGGTTTCGGGCGATATGAACAGTGTGGCGAACTCAGTACCTAGTGTTGGGGCAAGTTCTTTAGTCACAGATGCAAATTCAGCGTTGTCAGGAGGGCCCCACTTGCAGAGAAGTGCTAGCTTTAATACCCAGTCATATATGCGCTTACCAGCATCACCCATGTCGTTTTCCTCCAACAATATAAGCATGTCTGGTTCTTCGGTAATTGATGGATCTTCTGTAGGCCAGCATGGCTCTCATCAAGACCCAAGTGTCCAACAAATGCAGCAAAGTCAGCTGATGCAGCAAGGGGCCTCAACTGCTACATCTTTGCCTGCATCACAAACCGGGCAAGTTTCACTTCCCATGGGTCCACGAGTTCCAGGATCCTTTATGCAAGATCCTAATAATCTATCTCAGGTGCAGAAGAAACCTCGATTAGACATCAAGCAAGAAGACATTCTG
Organism: Abelmoschus esculentus; assembly: GCA_035048815.1. NCBI lineage: Eukaryota > Viridiplantae > Streptophyta > Magnoliopsida > Malvales > Malvaceae > Abelmoschus > Abelmoschus esculentus. The sequence goes on from JAUCBN010000004.1 coordinate 695,644, forward strand.
CAGCAGCAGGTGTTGCAACAATTGCTGCAAAGACAGGATTCCATGCAGTTGCAAGCTCGAAACCCCCAATTACAAACTCTGATCCATCAGCAGAGACTTAGGCAACAGCACCAAATTTTGCAGTCAATGCCACCATTGCAGAGAGCACAGTTGCAGCAGCAGCAACAACAGCAAATGCAGTTGAGGCAGCAATTGCAACAACAGGGAATGCAGCAAGTAGCTGGAATGAAGCGTCCCTTTGATGGTGGGGTATGTGCTCGCCGGCTAATGCAATACCTATATCACCAACGGCAAAGGCCACCTGTGAGTTTATCTTCTTTCATTTTCTACATCTTATGACAAAGTATCTTGACTTTTAATTGGCTTTTCACTGCTCTTGAAGATTGCATTTTTTGTGGAAATATGTATGCTTAGTTAACTTGCAGCAGTCATGAAGTTATGCTCCCCCCCTATGTAGAAATCTACTATATGCTCTGATGAATGCTCAATCATCTACTTGTTACCGACTTGAAATCCACTCAATTTCAACTTGTTAAATGCTGAGATCCTGTTATGTCTCTTTCATTTTGTAGGATAATACTTTTGCATACTGGAGGAAATTTGTTGCAGAGTATTATTCTCCTCGTGCAAAGAAAAGATGGTGTTTGTCACTGTATGATAATGTTGGGAGTCATGCACTTGGTGTTTTCCCTCAAGCAGCTATGGTTAGTCTTTATGCTTTTTCCTCAAGTTTGTAACATATGAAAACTATCGTTTTCTACCATGAAGTGTAGGCTTTTAATTGAATTGTTTGCACTGATTTGGTATCCTGCATACATTTTTCTGCTTGAATAATACTATCCATTGCTTGGGTTCAATATTTTCTGCTTGCCTTATCAGTAGAATTCTGATCTTCTTTATGTACATTTCAGGATGCCTGGCATTGTGATATTTGTGGGTCTAAATCTGGAAGGGGATTTGGTAAGAGGTTTCTGAGTGTTTCTTTTTTTGTTGAGAATATTCTTTTAGTTGATTTTGGTAGGAATTACATTTTAGAAGTATGGTATGAGAAAAAAAATGGTCCTTATTTATGTTTGTTATTGGATTCTATCTGCAGTAAATTCATTGATTTCTTTCATGGATTTTCATTTTTATCTCGGTCACGCTTCTGTGATTATAGAATATCCTTTTTTCTCGCTCCATATAATGACAATACATATTGGATTGGAAAGAGAAATGGATTCTTAAATTTTTATGGTTATGGGTTTACTGTTATTCTTTTGCCAGCTTAAAACTTTCCTCCGATAAGATCTATCATTTTTTCTTTATTCGGCAACATAATATATACTGATGGCTTGAAATTAATATGTATCAACTCATAATATCTAGGAATTTATGGGCTTTATCGTTTATTCTTATTTTGTCTCACTAGTTAGAGGACATAGGCCCCATGCTTGCTACTTCAATCTATGTTTTGCACTTCAGAAGTCACTTGTAATAACTCTTGCTACTTGGCATCTGACCACTTGATTTTAGCCTAAGTAAATGTTCTCATGTTTACAGAGGCAACTTTTGAAGTACTCCCCAGACTTAATGAAATCAAATTTGGCAGTGGAGTGGTTGATGAGCTTCTGTTTTTAGACTCTCCTCGTGAGTCTAGATCTCCTTCTGGAATAATGATGTTGGAGTATGGAAAAGCAGTCCAGGAGAGTGTATATGAGCAGCTTCGTGTTGTTCGTGAGGGGCAGCTTCGCATCATATTCACTCAGGACTTGAAGGTTAACAAAAGCTTATTCACATTTTGCAATTTTTATTTCTTCTATTTAGGGAATAACCTATTGGGATATACCTTTTGCAGATATTATCTTGGGAATTTTGTGCACGTAGACATGAAGAATTTTTTCCACGTCGTTTTGTTGCACCTCAGGTACTAAACTTTGCACCTTATTAGCTGGAACTTCCTGTTGATGATTCTTCTGTTGAATGTATTATGTGTAATAGCACATTCAATTGTCATTAAGTTTTTAATGAAAGAAGAGAAATCGTCTGAGCAGGACGACTGAAACCTTTAGAGATGAACAAAGGAAATTGAGAGAGGAAGCCCTAGGGGACGAAACCCAAAGGATTCAATTGTTACTAAGTCCTCTGTAATGGAAAAGAATTAGTTTTGAAGTTCTCTTGCAACGTATTTGAGATCTGATGGTAAAAGTTTTTGGAGTAAATGAGTTGAAAGATGAGAAGAGTACAGTAGAGAAAACTTGAGTGTTTATATGCTATTACATTGCACATAAACCATTAATAAAATAAGATTGAGTTGGGAAAGGATTATCGGTACTCAAATATAAAGCCTTTCAATTGTGGTAATTTCCAAAATTAGTATTTCGACCATACATTGCATGTTAGGGATAAAGGAATTCAAACAAGGTAGGTTAAACCCTTTACTCCATTCTGCTCTATTCTATTTTAATCTCTTTATACCCCAAGAGGGTGTAAATTTTGCTCTGAATGTGTTGTGATTGTATTAGGGGTCATAACAAGAAAGTCCAACATAATGTTATTCACTTGGTGTTAACCATTAAAAGGAGCGGGGTAAAAATAAAAATGGCTTTTGCTGCTTTATTTTATTCTTTTTTTTATAAGGGGGAAAGGTTGCCACGGATCGAATCTGAAACCAAACGTCACCACAGGCTTGGTCGACACTACTTCCATTTTATTGTAATCTTGAAGTTTGCATTCATCTGGCATGTGTATGAGGCTTAATGATTCCATCTTTAAAAGAAAAAAAATGAACTTCCTAAACCGTATATGGTTTTAACATATTTGATCATATGCTGTTTGTTTTAAGTTCTTCAAGGATACCTGATATAGCTTGACTTTTGTACTTCATGTAGGTAAACCAGTTACTCCAGGTAGCACAGAAATGCCAGAGCATAATTTCTGAAGGTGGATCTGAGGGGATTTCTCAGCAGGACTTACAAACAAACAGCAATATGTAAGTTAATTGAATCAATTTGAAAATTCTTTCTTTGCAATAAATTAATGGCACTTATCAGATTCTTTTTGTTAGGGCCCTTAAGATTTCAAGAGATTTCTTGCTTCACAACCTGTTAAGCCTGAGAGGCAATGAAAAGGGTCTTGAAATATTAGTGTTTGTTAATTGAGCTTTTTGGTTGTAGGACCATAGACTTTTTTATTTATTTAACCAAGGATTTGAGTAGTTATTTACCAAAGAGTAGTTTAGCTATTGACTGTTTATTACTCATTAGAACTTTGCTGATTCAACATGATTAATTGGCTCCTTTCTCTTAGGGTCCTAACAGCTGGAAGGCAGCTTGTGAAGAGTTTGGAGTTACAATCGCTGAATGACTTGGGTTTTTCGAAAAGATATGTCCGATGTTTGCAGGTACTGTTTTTAGATTTTTGCATTTATATTTCAGTCAATAGATATTCAATTGAGTTTTCTTACAATTTGGCATAATTTTTTATAGATTGCTGAGGTTGTAAGTAGCATGAAAGATCTAATAGATTTTTGTCGAGAACACAAGGTTGGGCCAATTGGTAAGTTGTGCATTTCCCTTACTGAGCTCGAGATTTTGTTCATTGCACGAAGCGGTCACAATCATGGAATTGTATTGAATAGGCAATCTTTTAGTTCTAACTATAACGCGTCATGCTTTCTTCTTTTATTAATGTCTAGAAAATATTAATTTCAAGCATTTACTATAGATGTACTATTTCTGTCTCTATTTATTTATTTTAAAAATTACAATTGGTGTTGGTCAAAATGATTCATTTGCGTCATCTACCTATTGGTTGGGAGTACAGTTTATTTTATATGAAATTACAGAAAAAACTTTATAGCTTTGATCCTTACCATCTGTTTGCTTAAAACCCATATTTGCAGATGGCTTGAAAAACTATCCTCGGCAGGCCAGTGCATCCAATCTCCAAATGCAAAAAATGCAGGAAATGGAGCAGTTAGCGAATGCTCAGGGTCTGCCAACTGACAGGAATACCCTCAATAAGTTAATGGCACTTCATCCTGGAATAAACAACCCAATGGGTAGTGACCAGCAGATGGTTGGTCGAGGAAGTTTAAGCGGTTCAGCACAAGCTGCTTTATCACTTTCTAACTACCAGAATATTCTCAGTAGGCAGAACTCGATGAATTCAAATCCTAACTCACTCAACCAGGAAGCATCTTCTTCCTTTAATAATTCTAACCAGAGTCCATCTACAAATTTCCAAGGACCTGCTGCCGTGTTATCAGGATCCATGCAGATCCGTCCTGTTGGTGGCTTATCAAGTCCCTGTTTACCAACTCAGCAACAACAGCAGCAGCAGCAGCAGCAGCAGCTTACAGTAAGCGGTATTAACTTAATCCAAAAGAACCATCCGCAGCCCTCTCAGGGTAACCAGGTTTTACAACAACAAATGATGCAACAGCTGTACCATGAGATGTCTAATAACAATACCGGAGTTAAGCAACAGCAACAGCAGTCCATGAGTGGGCAGAATGGGAATGCTAGTGTGGGAAGAAATGGAATGGGCTTTGGTAGCACCACCACTGCTCCACCCGCTGCAGCCACCTCTAATGTATCGGGAAGTGTAGCTGGGCCTGCCCCAAGTCGAAGCAACAGTTTTAAAGGTGCTTCAAACAGTGACTCCACAGCAGCCGGTGGCAACTCTGGAGTCAACCAGAGAGCACCTGATTTGCCTCAGAGTCTCCATTTACAGGATGATATAGTTTCCGATATAGCTCGAGAGTTCTTGGATAACGAGTTTTTTAACAGTGAACTTGACGATTATGACTGGAAGGCTTGACTAACATTATGTTGCCCAGTTAAGGGCTCTCTCGTTTGGTGAATATCGGGGCAAATTGTTGTACAGAGCATTTGAAATAGCTGCCCTTTCTTCCCACTGTTTTATCTTTCTCAGCCTCCTTAACATGGCATTGTTGTGACATCACTTTCTACTCTCAGTAGGGATTCAGCTCTCGCTTTCCTTTCCCCTCTTTACTTTTTTGTTTTATTTTCCAAGGATTTCCAGTTTTCAAGTCTTGCAAGTGTAATCTATTGAACAAACTTAGCAACAAATTCTCTTTCTTATAATATAATGTTTACATGTTTCACTGTCATTAACTAAACCCTCCTTTCATTAAAGTGTTTCACTGTAATTATCTTCGTTTTTAAAAATAAACATAATTATTAGTGTTTCATGAATAATAAAATTCAGTCGGACAAACTCGATGGCACAACGGAATAAAATCCAGTCCAACAAGAACTGTGCCCTGTCTCTGTTAAATCGAACACAATGATGTAGGTGGTCCATAGTCGTGTAGATAAGAATGCCAACCAATGATTCAGACCGATATTGGACAATCACAGGGGTCCATTTCAAAACATAAAATCTCCTAAGCTTTGTTTCTTACCCAAAATCTCAGTAATTGGTCATATTTAATATTTATATATTTATCGAACTAAACAATGATTTTAATAAAAATAAATAAATGATATTTAATTTAAAATTTTTATATTTTATTATTTTATCTATAAAACATGTATATTATAAAAAATAAAAATATATAGAAAGATATTAATTATTTAAAAAATATTTATCAATATTCTAATTTGTTAATGATTTTTTATAAAAAATGGATTGTATTTTCAACGAATAGAAAGATGAGACCTAGAACCCAATTATTCTCTATTTTACTGTACAAATAGAAGTGCATCAAACAAAAGATAAAGTGATATTTTTATGTAATCCGTATATCTGCCTTAGTTACTTAAAACTCATCCTAAATTCGCTAGGGTATATCAACACAGAATCTATACAAAGGCCTCCTTTTATATGTGTACAATCAATTTGCATCATCTAGAATTTGATTTTTGACGGAGAATTTGAATTATCCACGATAACAAAATCACCCACGTAAAAATGAACCCAGTTCCCAGGTTCATACAAGCAACACTCCGACGAGACTTGTTGTCCTGTCGATGTTGAAAGTTGGAATCGAACAGGCTTCATGTTCCACCCATGAACTTGATCAATGTTACACACCCGTCGACCGAATCTTCTGAAAGGTTTACCTAAGTGCAGTCTGAAGAATACACTATATGATCCTGGTGGAAACTCAAACTCTAATTCTCCGACCACTTCGAGCCACCAAATTTGTTTAAGGTAAGCCACCATTTTGAATCTATAAATATATTAAAAAAATTAGTATTTAAAGGACCATTAATTTTTGCTTTTAAGACTATACAATGTTAGTTATACAAGTTATAGGGATTAATAAAATGTATCCAATATTTTCATTAGGTAAGGCGTCTACTCTGCACAAAGAAACAAATATCAAATACTTGAAAGACAAGGCAAGTAATCAGAGCATATAATTAGTAGAATAAGCAAAAACCAGCCAACTTGGTTTTGGTCTATTTCAGGTAATATGATTAAAGGTGAAGTGAAAGAATTTTAATATCAAATTTTCACTGATTTATGTATTTGATCGCGTCTTACGACTCGAATGGCCTCAAACATCAAACCAGACATCAACAATGTCATTTTTCTATGACAATTTAGCATAAGAGAACAATAAAGGAAATAACAATATTGGATTACCTGGATTCTTCTATTGGAATGTGATTCCAATATCTCCGATCATCGATCCCGGTTATTTTCAGTGCCTTAGCCGATACCGACAAGCAAAGCTTACCGCTGTTCTTATCCAACCATGCCTCCTGCAGGAAACAAAAAGATCCGATTTACTAACAAAAGTGGTCTGATAAAGGTTGTGGTCGATCACCAAGAAAAGAAGAAAAGACAAATTAAGGTACCTTGGTGCCACCATCAAAACGATTAGGCCTGCACAGTCTAGCGAAAATCTCTTTCTTGCACAGTGACTCTGGACTTTTGCCAATAACTTTCTCCATCAGGTACCTGTAATTTGATGGCAGCTTCGTTTCCCACACGAAATCCGCCGATGAAGCTCCACGGAAAGCCCTGTTAAGCCCCGCTAATCTGCAAATATCTGGCGGATCCAAGTACATGTATATAGACGATATACAACCCTCAGGCACATCATTGAGACCGGTTTTCAATTGAGAATCTGCTGATGCCAGATCAGAAACACCAGCCCCCATAAAAAGAAAACACTCGTACAGTACAGTCGAAGAAGATTACCGAAAGCAAGCTAAGGATTGTCTCAAGAAAGGGTTTGAAGGTAGAGGAGGAGATGGTAAATGAAGCAGGAAACAAGGGGAGAAATCAAAGGAGAGAGCACCAGTTTCTTCATGTTCAATGGGAGAGAGAAGAGGATTTCTTTAGCAAAGAAAAGAAGAGGGTAAAAGCTGGAATTTCCAACATTAATATTCTCCACTTGACAAAAGGGTACGTTTATACGAGTGTGCATGGAATCTTGCCAGTACTAATCTCCTCAAACCACAAATACTGCTGTATGGATAACGTCCATATATATACACACATTATTTCGAATATAATTAACAAGATTTAGGCCAATTATGTTATTATTAATCTCTGTATTATGTATAAGTAGTGAACAATAGATTAAGAGAGATTCTGTAGCATGGCCGGTGGCCATATTTGAGCAGGTAGGCAACCTTTCGGCACGTCTTCCCAATTATTAAATGAACAAAGAAATGGCCATTTAATAGGCATTAGACATTAGTATTGTATTATTGTAAGGAATTATGTGGTAAAACGACATAACGTACAAATGACACCAGCAGAGTGATTGCGCGATCAATGTCTGAAGACTATATTTTAGAACAGATAGTCAGATACTACTTGATCACTATTAACTAATTCAAAAAAAATATATCATACATATTTCTAGATCCCACGTTCCCCCTGCCAAATACCATGTGCTCATTTTAGTCAGCAAATAAAGAGAAGCAGAATGTGTTTTCTGACCCATCTCTTTCTATTATTGATGACCAATGTTGAATCAAATTAATTTTCATAATCCAATCCAGAAGGATCCTCTCACATGACCTTAATATGATTTGTCATTTTAGGTGAGATTCAAACTTGAAATATAACACAGATATTTGCAATCTCTGAAGATGTAATTGGAAGCTGTTTGGAGAACAAAATCTGACCCCTCCTAACTAAAACTCGGATTTTTTTTTATATGTTAAGATTCGAACTCATAATAGCAAATTTTTTTGCTCATGAAAGAAGAGACATGGGGCTGGTCCCAGACCTTGGGCCTAGGGGGTCATTCTAGTCCTTACAAATTGAACAAAAATATGTCCGCCACAAAAACCAGGTTCAGCAACAGTAGATATACAGCCCTTGACCTGGCACTGACTCGGCAATGCAAAATATAAATAATGCCCTGAACTTGTGCTGTTCATATGAATTGACATTATAAAAAAGAAGACATTCCTCCTACTGAGTGAGAATTAACAAACATGCATGCATTTCGTCTGAAACGACAACCTACATATGTATATTTGATTAGATTTTACGCAAGGAATGGAACTTTATTTTTCCCCCCATTGATTCCATCTTCACCTACAAGCATGTTAGTAACAATACCAAATAATTTAACTGAAAAATATTTGTTATATCTTGAATATTTTAAAGGCCATTCAAGCCTAATATATTCCCTAACCATACAACTCCATTGAAGGGAATGGCATCAAGACATCATAAGCATGCAACCCCTTACCACAGGAAAGCATAAAATAAGAACAGATTTGCATATGGACTTCAAAATACAATTAAACCAGGTTCGTTTTGTTTCCAGTCAAAGGCAGAACAGTCAGTTCAACCAGTCAGACATATATATAGTTATAACCCCTTTCTACATCAAGGACCAAATCTAGAAGATGCAACACCATGGCACACCAAACCTGAAAGTGAAAACACATTCATAAATCAACCACCTCCAACTTGTCTCTTCCATGAGTCTTCCACAATCAACTCGTCAACTCCCCAATCTTCATAACTGAAATAATATTAAAACCAAGGTCAATTCATCATAAATGCGTTAAAACAAGGCGAGTAAATGAATACACTATCACAACACAACCCCAATATCCCAGACATTGAACTAAAAAGTAACAGTATCAGCTAAAGCCTGATGATCAATTATATACAAAGACCAAAGTAAATACTAACTCTCACCTTCCATCAGGCAAGTAGCGCCTAATGGTGAAGGGTATTTTCCGCTCTCGCAGTTCCTTCATGGCAATCTATTATAAAAGCAAAAAAAAAAAGAGTTATAGTGAAGTAAAAGCAATATATAATATCAGTTTGTAGGATAAATGATAGAGAGCATTGTCACCAATCATGCAGCTCTTATGTGTTACAGGAATGTCAAAATAAAAAATAAAAATTTGCTTATGACTTAAATTGTAGAGGAGATGCAAGAACTGCTAACATTAAACATGACAGGGCATGATTATATAATACACAACACAAACCAATAACTAAAACACGACAAAAGAAGGGGGGAAAGAAAAGAACAAGACAGAATATACAAATGTCTAAAAACTCATACAACACCGAATTAATATATTAAGATTTATATATGAACATAAAAAATCTTAAATGCAATTATAATACCACAATACACAAATACAACATGAAATATGAATACACAAATTGTCAAGTCTACGTGAAACAGGGGAAATTGGAAAGAAAAGTGTCGAATGAAGTAAAAGAGAGAAATAAAAACTTATGATAATCAAGGAACTGCCAAACACAGAATACCTAGGGAAAACATCTGAATGAAACTAAAGTAAAAAAAGTTTCCACCATGACGAGATGCAAAAATGAGAATGATAAAACCATGGCCAAGCCATTACTGCTTACCTGGCCTAGGGAATAAAATATTTTCTGACTTCTTATCACATTCAGTATGCAAAGAGTTAAATGAAACAAGCTTCAAATCAATATATATTATAGGTCAAACATGCATCTACGAATCATACTCCTTATATACAGTATAAAAACATCTTTAGACAATATGAAAAGAATAAAAAGAGAACTATGCCCAGTTAACACATTGTTACACATAACATCTATTTTCAAATAGTTAAGAGTGTGGCAATCTCATACAAGTATTCGAACTGCTAGTGTTTTAGTATCAAGCTCACACACAATTTTATCAATCTTTTATATGGCAGAATATACCAAAGAGAGCATTACATGTGACAAAATATTCATTAGAACAATTTTACCTCAAGTGGATCAGTCTCACCCTCCAATTCAACCATAACTGGAGCATTCATACTGTTCAGAGAAAAAAACATTTTATAGCATATAAGACAATTGAAACCATAAACTCCATCCCCTTAAAAATACGAAGAATCTAAAGTTTATCAAATTAACCTGATTTGCAGGGCGCGGGTACCCAAGATTCTAGCACGCTCATATTTGGTCATGTACTTTGATGTTTTGCGAGTGGCTTTGTCTTTTGCAACCTGATCTTCTTTTTCCTCCGTTTCAATAGTATCCAAAGGAACATCATCATTGTTATTGTTTTCCAGATCCTCCTCGGCTCCTTCCTGTACACAATAAATACAACCCATTACACAAAAAACAACTTTGATCACACTTACACATGATTTTTTCACACAGAGACGTACTTCAATCTCAGGCTCTGGTGGCTCATCCTCGTAACTGTAGCAACAATTTCAACAACCCACGGTCAATTTTTTGAGCAAAAAAAAAACAAATTGCTTCAACATTAAGATTAAATACGAAAGAAGTTGAAAAAAGAAAACCCAATAGTAAAATCGAAGAACAAATCCTAAAAACCCACTTTTCAAATTTCATTTGTTTATCAGAACTTCAACATGCACTGAAAACATAATCTAATTTTCGTGCCAGATGCATTAAAAAGAAACAAAATACAGATAATATATATAAAGAGAGGGGGAGAGAGAGATAGAAAGAGGGAAAACCCCATATCCATGTCGTTATAATCATCGTCCGCCATTGCCGATTTTGTCCAAAGGAACTTTGCTGGGAGTAGATTCTCGCAGGCTCTTGCTCAAAGCTTTACTTCCCTGCTCTGTTTCCAACTCTCAAAAACCCTAACCAAATAAAAATAGGTTTTTTAAGCTGTATAAATACTCTTCAAGTATACTTGCGTTTAATTAGTCAAATACCCCTCAGGTTTATCCAATTATAACTTATTACCCTCGGCTTCTACAAAACATCCTTTTATGACCCCTGTTTAATTTTTCTTTTCTCGAAAAAATGCAACTTTTAGATTTATTTTATATAATTAACATAATAAGAATTAGATTTATTTTACACACTTCTGATAAAAAAAATATTCGATATTATACAACTTTTAGTTTTATTTTATTATTTATTTGGTATATCACAAAAAATATAAAATAAAAATATTAAACGTTTAAGGTAAGTAAATATAAAATATTTTTTAATTTAGAATAAATATTATTTATTTTTTACTGAGATCATTTGTTGGATTGTTTTCAATAATAGTTGTTATTTTATAATAATAATAGTAATAAATATATAATTATATAAATTTAAGATAGTGTAACGAAAGTAGTTCTATTAATTTTTGTACAAATATTTTTAATTTAATATTAAAAATTTAACTTGTTAAAAAATATATACAATTTAATAAATTTAACTGTTAATGCATCAAATATTAATTCATATTTTAAATAAATTGCAAGCGAAAGGTAGTAAAGCAGCATATTGCTATTCTTCTTCACCATTTTGCCACCAATTACAGGTAAAACGAAGCTTAAGAGACATTATTCCGTATTTAATCGTTCGACACGAAATAATCGTACAAAATACAACTGTGTCTAGGACTAGGAGGACAGTGATGAAGAAGGGAAAGGCGGTTAGACGGCCGGCACACGGTTGTTTCCGGAGGGTTTCTGCATTCGAATCATGAACAAAAATTCCTATGAAGCATACCTGAAAAGAAAGACCTTGAGCAAGAGCAATACTACTAATAAAGATCCTATATGTCTAGCCTTAAGCCTTGTAACTGATGCATGGAATACTTGAATAATAGTATAATACCTTTTCCTGGCATGACCAGATTGCCAACACTAGTGTACTTGTCATCATGGAACTCTGCATATATATCAACTGGTAATTATCAAATAGTGGACTCGAGACATAAAAAACACCATTTATCATTAGAGATTAAAAGATATATGAGTCGCAATCGGTATCAGGTTTGATGATGAAGCCGAGCGGAACGCCACAAAATCCCGGTAAAGCAGCGATTGCGGTGGAATTGGGGTTGTTAGTGGTGATGAACCCCATGAAGCACCCACAAAGCGATCTCCGGTTATCGGTGGAAAGAGTCATCAAGTTGAGGTTCGTGACAGCCTCACAACACGGTGAACCTGGGTAAGGGTTGGGTGAACCGTAGCTGATGAAGGAAGTGCAGACAGAGAGTAGGTCTGTCACGGTGCTGCAGTCCACTGCAGCACCTATTGAGGATCGTATCATAATTGACAAATCCCCATTTATATCGGTTTTTCGGACCTTATCCCTGGCTAGTCTTGCAGGTGAGTATATATCCAGGAGTTGAAGAATGGTCGTTGTGCAATGCAGAACGTGTGGCTCATGGAGATTGAATGAGTATCTGGTTTGGAATTTTGAGTTGAACTTTGGGAGCAAAAATATCACATGAACGTAACTACATAACCAACTCCAACCAATATGTAGTTCGATCTTCTTTGTTTATAATAAATGTTCCATGATCATATACAGACAACACAAATCCAGTGTTTTGGTAAAACATAGCACACTAAGCTCTAACAATGGAATGCAAATTTCATGTAAAAGGAAGATTGATGAAGCGTTTAATTAGTGTTATCCGTCGGGCCGGTGTTAGTCGCTTCGATCACATTCCCATCTAGAGGTAGGGACACAGCTGAGGTAGTGACACCAACTGCAATGTTGGTTTCCATCTTCTCCCCGGAAGAGCAGCACCAGTGCTACTCCGAGTCTGCGTAATTAAAGGACAAGCGACAATGTTATAACACGAATGGAAAGCATGTTTAATCTTAAAACCACATGATCGTGAATGGTCGGTTGATTACTTAGTACTTACCCTGCAACCAACAGCACCATGGAAGCCACCCACATTACATATTGGTAACTCTTGTACTTCAATTTCGAATCAGTCCCGACCGGAACATTCCCACACTCCAACCATCCTAACCGAGGCCGAGGTAGTAGGATGAATCCTAGAAGAAAGCCGGTTAAAAATCCGCCAATATGTGCGAAATTATCAACGGGTGGCAGAATCCCGATCGCAAAGTTAATCGCAATGATGACCAGAAGGGTTAGCAAAACTGAAGCCTGCGGAAAACATCAACAATGGAAGTAAGCAAGAGAAAGGGTCTGGAGCCGGAGGGTTCAGCATTGTATATTTTTATATGTAATGAAACAGAACAATTTATAATGTTCCACCTTGTTTGTGTACATGGTCCAGTTTGTGATAAGCTCGGAAAGCATCGCACCAAGAAGTCCGAAAAGAGCACCGGAGGCGCCGACGGAGATGCTGTTTTGGATAAATAGAGATGATAACACGCTTCCACCGAATCCAGACAAGAGGTAAAGGATTCCAATCCGAACTGCCAAATTGTGAAGTAGTAACAATTAACAAATGTCAGATATCTACAACTATGAACTAGCCTTGAATAAGCTTGAAACAAAGATGGAACATACCGAACCCGAACTGTTGTTCGAGGCTAATACCGATGAAGACGAGGCTCAGCATGTTTGCTAGAAGATGAATGACACCAGCATGCAGCCAGATGCATGTTATAAGCCTCCATCCTTGATGGTTTACCACAACCTTGCTCCACTCAAGAGCTCCCAGTTTCTGCAATCTGTAGGAAAGTGGAAACGGGTCTTCATTTTAGAGACATAAAACCAATAAGAAAATCCAAGAAACATTGCAGGGTGACCAGAAAATGTACGTAGAAGAAGAGGGACCGAACAGAGGGTTCTCTCTCAAAGGCTGGAAAGAAAAACGACCGAGAAACCTCACCCGGCACTCCCCGACGACAGGCCTTGATTGTCTGTGCTTCGGACAATCATTGAAATACATAACGATTATAAAAACAACAACATTAGCCACCACGAACAGAGGCACCAACCACGATGTCCATTGACTCTCTGTACCTTCTATGTAGGCACCGCCGGTGCCATTATTAATGCTGTTGCTGTTTCTCTTCGCCCTTCCTCCCCAGTTCTCTACATCATCCCCTTCCATTTCACCCCAAACCAATACAATAAACAACAAAATAATAAAAAAAAACTTCTTTTGGATTTGGGGTTCTTCTGTATATCCAGAAACTTTGGCTAGATTATTTGCTTTCTTTTATGGAGTTGGTGAAGTCTATTTGGGACACTGTTTTAGTTCTGTTCCATTCTGGTGTCGTGTTGTTTTTTAGTTTTTTTTTAAACTGTCACGGTTTGCAAGGAAATCGGTTGTCTTAGAAGAGTCTTGGTCATGATTGATTGTCACGTAAGCAACGTAAAGTTGGGTCATTTACGAGAAGATAGGTTGTTGGTTCTTGTGGGTGTGGGAGCCTGTGATTCTAGTTGTGCACGCTAGCTTTTGCCAGTTGCCTGATCTTTCGGCTCGTGTTTGGGACTCGGTAGGCCCGTCAAAGCGTAATGTAAAATTATAATTAAATTTAGGCCATAGTAAAATTTATTGTTAAAATTAACCAGTACGAAATAAAATATTTGTTGCTATTTTAATCTCGTTTCCACCATCAATATACTTAATTATAATTAGTAAATTTTATATTAAAAATATAATTTATTTCGATTTTTTAATTTTTACGTTATCATATAAGTTATTTACGAGATTTATTAAATTCATGTTTTATATTATTTTTAATCTCATTGTATGTTATAGGTATTTTTTTTGTTATGCTTGTTTTTTTTTTCTTAAATATATTTGAAATATTATAAATCTATATAAAGTGTCCTAGTTTTTATATAGATATTATATTTTATATTTTAATTAACATTAAATCCTTTTGTGAAGTGTTTTGGGTTAACCAATACTATTTTTTTAATAAATCAACTATTTTTTCATATATATATAGCTTTGATTAAAATAAATGTTAAGGTTAACCATACACCATCTTAATTGAAAATATATATATACGCACATGATTACAAATGTAATTTCTATCTTTAAAGTTTTTTTATTTTTATTTTATATTTATTTTATGTTACATGGTAGGGAGTAAGGACTCATAACTCTTTCTTTTAATTGTCCAAATAACTAAAAATATATGTATTATCTCGTTTTATATGAATTTAAATTTTGACATATTATTTTAAAAATAAAAATATTTTTATACTTTATTAAATCATATATTATGGTGTTGAAAATAAATAATTTGTGTTAAATTCACATTACAGTCAATTATTTTTTGTTACTCTTTCGTTTTTCAGGGTTTTGCTCTAACTAATCTGGGCCGATTCGTGTCACACATTTATTTTTAATGGGTAAATTTCTTAATAAAAATTTTTATGTACACAATATCTTAAACTCAAGACATGTTTAAATAAAACCAAACTATTTACCACTTAAACCAACCCCTATCAGTACAAACTAATTGCATTTGTTTCATAAAAATGACCACTCACATTAATCAGTGTTGTAGTAATTAACCTTACAAACAATTATCATAAGTTATATTAACTAATGTTATACTTTATGTTATAATTAACATATTAATTTTTTTTTTTTCGCTTAGTAAATGAGAGAACTTCCTCATATGCATAATACTAAATTTCTTCAACAGATCAATTCGTATTCTCAAAATTTATCTTAACGGGTAAAATCATATCATTACTATTATGACAAATAACACATGTACATAATTTATTATAAGTAATGTTCATTTTAAAAACAAAATAAATTAGTTTACTTATTAATTATATATATTATCATTTTTTTTTAAATTCATATGATTGAATAATATATTATAGTAAAAATTTTGAGTCGACTTTTACCCATCTATGCATTAGGTATGGGTGACTATTTGATCGAGTTGAGTTGAGTCAAATAAAAAAATTAAGTTATTCGAGTTGATAAATCATATTTTATAATCTAAATTTATTTGAATTTTTTATTCCATTTGAGTATAAGAAATTCGAGTCAAATTTTCGAATTCTTATAAAAATTTATTTTTAATTATTTATCATATTATGGTACGATTTAATTAAAATTTAAACAATTTTCTCAAATCATATAAGATATGTTTATATATATTTCTTCATATTTTTTATATGTGATAATATTTTTTAATATTTTTATATATCAATATATATTATAAAAAATTGAGAGATTCGTTTTAAATTTAAAATAAATCTTTTGTTTACTAAAAAGTTTAAGTTATTCAATTTTTTATTTTATATTTAAAACTTTTTTATGTCTAATCAAATTTATAAAATTTTAAATTAAATTAAAACAAATAAAATATTTTCATTTTAAATCAAATCAAATTATTTTATTTTTTCAGATCGAGACTAATTTTGCTCACCAGTTCAGAACATAGACCTACCGTTACGGATAGCCTAATTAAGGAATCTTCACCATACCACACGATCCACGCGTACGTGCGCCACAATTGATCCGAAATGACTGTTTAATCCCCATAAGTTTTGACGCTATGAGGAATTTCCCATACGAAAGTAGTAAAATCACCGACTTAAGGAACCCCAAAAGTCCCGCCAATACACACGAGCGAAACTTTAGCGCGTGGAAGTAGAGTGGGGAGGACATCCTGAACGCCGATTTTTTGGGGTAATAGGGCCCACATAACAGTAACACCTGTACTAATTCTGAAGCTCTCGATTTTCTCTCTCTCCAGTTCTTTTTTTTTTGAATCATCTCTCTCCTGTTCTTTCTTCCCCTTATGGTTTATTTTATTATTTTTATCAAAGTTCAATACTTAAAAAGTTACTCATACAGTTTCTTCTGTCCTTCGACTCTGCAACAGATCCCAAAAATTTTAAGGTAAAGAGAGAGAAATTTCGAAAGGATCTGAATAACATGCAAACTTTTATTATTCCTTCTACTCTCTGTTGAAAACACACACTCACTGACCTTTGCTTACTGTCAATTATATTCATTTAAAAGGGTAAAGCTAACATTTTTAATCTGTACTGGGTTTGGGTTTTTGTTTATGTGCATTTATTTCTTACAACCTGTTTTTTTTAATTGCATTGCAAAAGGGAGAGAAAGAGGTCAACTGGGTATTTTTTCTGGTTCAGTTAGTATCAAGTTACTAAGTATTGTACAGTATTTGATTAATGTGAACGAGAAAGTTATAAGCTTTGCCTTATTGTGTTCTTTGTTCTCTCTCTCTCTCTCTCTCTCTCTCTCTCTTTTTCTGGGATCTTTTTCATTTTTCTGTCAAACATATTGACAAACAGTTGGTCAAACATGTTGCTGGGAAATTTTAGGGGGTTTTCATGTTAGTCACAGTCTTTCGGCGTTTTCAGTGATTTTCTCAAGTGGGGCTTTAGCTAGAAAAGGATCAAAAGACGGTGTAAACTGTGAACTGTTTGATTACATAATAAGATAAAAAGAGTGGACCTTCTTTTGTCCTGTTCCACCGCTGTTTTTTTCTCTTTCTTACTTTCTCTAGAGGAGATGCATTGCTGCAGTCACGCATGAGCGTTAACGAGGAGAGACGTTTCTTTTCCTTTTTCTTTTCATTCACCATTTGAGGAAGATGAAATTGTTCAAAAAGGTTTAGACTTTGTAGAGAAAGAGAAACGAAACTGAAGATTCCCCCTCCCCCTAATTTAATGAGTTTGGGGGGATTGATCAAGTGTAGTACTACCAGCAGCGACGGTGTTGATATTGGTGGAAGGATACTTGTGGCTGATATTTTTCCGTACACCAACATGCTAAGTGGTGGTGATGATGCCATTGTTGAGCCACCACCACCTCTTCTCACCAAACATATTCCCATACCTATGCAATGCTCCCCTTCTCTATCTCTCCCCTATGTACTCTCTCTTTCTCTCTCCATGCATTGTTCTGTCATTTAATTTATTACCTACTTTATTATTGTTTTTGTTGATCGTTTGCATTGTATTTTCTTGTTTCCTCTTATTCTTATTATTTTTATTTAAAGTTGGGTCATTTGATTTGGGGAGAGGGACTTGGTTTTGGTGCAGAGAGCAATGGATCAGTTTGGGGAAAATTTTGATCCTGGTTTAGTTGGGAGGATGGGAGAAGACGAAAATGAGAGTAGGTCCGGAAGTGACAACATTGAAGGTGCTTCCGGTGATGATCAGGATGCTGCTGCTGCCGATGGGCGGCGGCCGAAAAAGTATCATAGGCACACTCCACATCAAATTCAAGAGCTTGAATCGTATGGTTTGCGTATCTTTCATTTGTTTGACTGAATGTTTTATTTGCTATCGAACTGTAAATCTTTGTGTTTATGGTGTTTGTTGTCTAGTTTCTTCAAGGAGTGTCCTCACCCTGATGAAAAACAAAGAACGGAACTTAGCAGGAGGCTTGGCTTAGAGATCAAGCAAATCAAATTTTGGTTTCAGAACAGGAGAACCCAAATGAAGGTAAGTTTATGAAATTTGTTTTGGTTTTGTTAGTCTTGATGTGGTTGAGTTCTAATCTTATGTTTGAGATTGGTAATGATGAAGGTTTATTGTTTAAATTAGACCCAATTGGAGCGTCATGAGAATGTGATTCTTAGGCAAGAGAATGATAAACTCCGAGCCGATAATGATTTCTTGAAGCAGGCCATGATTAGCCCGGTATGCAACAGTTGTGGTGGTCCAGCGGTTCCTGGTGAAATATCTTATGAGCAGCACCGGCTTAAGATTGAGAATGCTCGATTGAAAGAGGAACTAAGCCGAGTTTGTTCTTTAACAAACAAGTTCTTGGGCTGGCCTCCCTCTTTCTCGGCTGGTCCTATTGCTTCCCAAGGTTTAAACTCCAATCTGGAGCTTGCAGTGGGGATAAATGGTTTTGGTGGATTGAACAATGCAGACACTTCATTGCCAATGGAATTCAACTTCTGTGATGGGGCCATGTTCCCGTTATCGAAACCTAGGTCCAATGAGATGTCATACGACCGGTCGGCCATTGTTGATGTTGCTTTGGTGGCTTTGGATGAATTAATTAAGCTGGCACAGTTGGATAATCCTCTTTGGATCAAAGGCCTGGATGGTGGGATCGAAACATTGAATCTCGAGGAGTATAGTAGAACTTTCTCCTCTTGCATCGGTATGAAACCAAGTGGCTACACAACTGAGGCTACAAGGGCAACTGGCCTGGTTTCCTTGGATGGCTTGGCTCTTGTTGAGGCATTAATCGATGTGGTATGCCAATATGCCATCCATTTACGACTTTCAATGCTTTTGTAGCTTTGTTGTTAATCATTTCTGCCATTACGATTGATCAAATCTAAGTAAAGTAATATTGTTTGACAAGGTCTTTTTCTACTACTTTATGAATAGAATCGTTGGGCAGAAATGTTTCCCTGCTTGATTTCTAGTGCAGCAACCATCGATGTGCTTTCTGCCGGTACAGGTGTATCCAGAGACAACACATTGCAAGTGGTAATTTTATTCTACCATCTCTCTTTATTTCTTTTGCTGCTTAGCTTGGCCTTATGAAAATCATACTTGGCAGGTAGATGCTGAATTTCAAGTACTTTCTCCGTTGGTTCCTGCCCGTCGAATGAGATTCATCCGGTTCTGCAAACAACATTCAGAGGGTGTGTGGGTTGTGGTTGATGTTTCAATCAATACTACCCAAGATGCCACAAATACGCATATGTTTCCCAACTGCAGGAGGCTTCCTTCTGGCTGTGTCATCCAGGATCTGGACAACAAGTACTCCAAAGTAATTGCTAATCTAAATTTTATTATGTTATCTACTTATTTTATTTTTTAAATAAAAAATAGTGTACTTAATATGTTGATGCTCATTGAGCTTGCATCGTACTCGTTTTTTCTCCTAATAGTCATTTAATAAGGTAGTTGTTATAATTACAATTCTGAGTTTGGTTGAGACCATATAGAGGTGAAGTCATGTGCACTGACTTGGGTCTTCATTCCCCTCGACTTATGCTTTGCCGAATTTAATGCTCGTTTTATAGCTCACCAGATTTCCTTTCTCTTTGATGGGGTAGCCGGGTAGCTAATAAGAGATACAACAACTTCACCTAAGAATACAAAGCCTCAATTAATTATTTGTCTACTCAAGAAGATGCTTACTTGTTTTAAATCATTTAAAAAAGGTTTTCTGTTTCAAAACTAATTTTTTATGTGTATACTTAATTAGTCCACTGATACTTGCAGAGTTGAGCAAAACAAGGTTACAGTCAACAGTTTGATATTAGTATAATCTTTTGAGCATACCTTAGTTGTAATCTATTATTTATGCAGGCGAATCCTTGGAATTGTCTAATAGTGTTCCATAAATTATATTATGATGTTTCTATTCCTCTCTCTCCTGGTCTGATACCGTACTTTTATTTGTCAACAAGGTGATATGACTGATTTTTTAATCTAAATGAAGTCTTTAATCTTTAGAACTACGCGGTATGTGTTTCTTGGTTTGTTTTATTTTATTAAGGTCATGATGCATATATGTAGATATAATACACCTTTATATATGTCTAACCAGTGTTTTCCTGAAATCAATTTTTCACTCAATAAAGAAAGCCATCTTATTTCATTTAATTTGTGGTATGTTTTTATATGTTACTAGCATTACATTTCTAAAATTTTCTAAATGAAAAGATCACGTACTTCTAAAACAGATTTTCCGAAAAACTTAACTAGAAAAAGTTTTTTAGAAATTTAGGTTCATATGATGATCTTTCTAAGTTGTTTTGTGGTTTATGTGTTTTTATGGTCTTTTAAGAAGTGACTTTGGATCAATATGATGATCTTTCTAAGTTGTAACGCTCATGTGCTTTTATAATCTTATAAGAATTGAATTAGGATTATATGATGATCTTCTAAAGTTTGTCGTAACACTCGTGTGTTTTTTATGATCTTTTAAGAAGTGAATTAGGATCATATGATGATCTTTCCATGTTGTAAAGCTCATTTGTTATTAGGATCATATGGTGATCTTTCTATGTTGTTGTAATGCTCATGCGCTTTTATGATCTTTTAAGAAGTGAATTAGGATCATGGTGATCTTTCTATGTTGTCGTAATGCTCATGTGATTTTATGATCTTTTAAGAAGTGAATTTAGCACTCTCCTTTTTAATTACTTTAAATTTCTGTCCCATTAATTGGTTTGATATTTATTGCAAGCGAGCATGCTTACAAATAGTTAAATGCAGGTTATTTGGATCGAACACTCGGAATATGATGACAGCGCAGTTCACCATCTCTTGAGGCCATTACTCAGTTCTGGTTTAGGCTTTGGTGCACACAGGTGGATTGCCACTCTCCAAAGGCAATGCGACTGTTTGGCACTCCTGATGTCCCCTGACATCCCTGGTGAAGATAATATAGGTATTTTTTATCAATTGCCACATTATTCTTTCATCTTCGACAATTATAGGTGGAATCATCCTCGTCTACTACATGACATTGTGCTATAGGAATAACTCCAGCCGGGAGGAAAAGCATGTTAAAGCTTGCACAGCGCATGACAAATAACTTCTGTGCCGGTGTTTGTGCTTCAAGCGTGCAGAAATGGGAGAAGCTTAATTTTGGTAATGTGGGTGAAGATATGAGTGTAATGACCCGGAAGAATGTAAATGATCCCGGTGAGCCTCTCGGGGTTCTATTGAGTGCTGCTACTTCTGTTTGGATGCCGACAACACAGAAAAGGTTGTTCGATTTCTTGAGGGACGAACAGACGCGGATTCAGTGGGACATTCTGTCCAACGGTGGGCCAATGCAGGAGATGGTCAATGTTGCCAAGGGTCCAGGTCACAGCAACTCGGTCTCTCTCCTTCGTGGCAGTGTAAGTATTCACCCCTAGATACATTAGACCTTAAACCGTATATTCTTCGATTTTCTCATCCATTTTTTTCTATTTTATTTCATGCTATGTCTAGTCCATTAACGCAAATGAGAACACGATGCTAATTTTACAAGAGACATGGTCTGATGCCTCTGGTGCAATGGTAATTTATGCACCCATTGATATATCATCAATGAGTATAGTGGTGAATGGTGGTGATTCAGCATATGTGGCACTCTTACCATCTGGATTTGCTATACTTCCCAATACTTCACCTAGTTATCACGGTGGGCAAAGTAACTCCGATCGACAAATGGCGAATCCGGATAACAATGGGACTATAAACAGTGATGGATGCATACTTACTGTTGGATTTCAGATTTTGGTGAATAGCGTTCCTACTGCTAAGCTAACATTGGAGTCGGTTGAAACTGTTAACCATCTCATCTCCTGCACAATTCAGAAAATCAAAGATGCGCTTATGGTAACATAGCCGAGCCAAGTCGGTAAGGTACCCTCGTAATCAATTTACATAATATATGCTTCTGTGAAAAATAAAGAAGATAAATATGTGGAAAGTATAGGAGATAATGATAGAATGAGAATGAAACGGAGCTCAGGAAGAAGGGTTTCGAGTCAAGAACGAACCAATCTCGTGTGGAGTTTTGGTTCGGGCATTGACTTGGTCGACCTCTAAGATGCTAAGCTCTTTATTCTCACAGTTGGTAAGCTTATTTTCTGTTCTTTTCCCTGTCAAGTCAGTGAAACTTATAGAGAAACATAGGACAAGACATTGCAAGACTGGTCTTAATTCTCATGTTCTGAATTCAATCAAAATTGTGGATTATCTTCTGTATTTTCGATGTTGTATGTGGTGTTCAATCTTGATCATTTCATGTGCTTTGTTTAATTTAGAATTATTTGTAGCCTGGTTTATGCAGGCCACCAGTCCTTACCAAACATGTCTTTATACGCATTTAACACTCTAAACAATGCAGTCTAACTAAATAAAACACTGATATATTTAGTATTTCGAGTTTGTTTTTATCGGTTCATATAATCCAAGACGATACTGAAGGTGTATATACACTTCAGCCGCACTTGGTTTGATAAAATTATTCTTATGATATATAAAATATCGATAAAATATTATATTTTGATCTTTAAAGTTGTATTCGATTTAACTTCTGAAATAGTTTGAATGCTTCTTAGTTGGATCAATGATCATTAATGTAGACCAAATTTAATAATTCCCACTAGGGGTTGGATTTTAATAATACACATGGTGATGGTAGGGACATTGCTTGATTAAATAACTGTGTGATCCATCTTACAATTTAAATTTTCTTAGTAAAAAAATAACATTATAACACTGTTAATTTAGATCAGAATTTGCATAGATTTATCAATGGATAATTTGTTTTTTATTTATAATATTTTATTTAAATTTTTAATTTTATTTAATAGAACTTAACATCTTATCACGCTATATTAATTATTTATTGGTTTTTATCTGATTGAAATTAATTTTTTTAATTAAAAATAATCCACTTATTTATTTATAAAAATACTGTATATGAAGGTCCCAAATTCCCCACCAAACTTTACCTAACCCATAGATGAATTTGATGAGGCTAATCTCCTCTTCCTGGTTTGCTCACCCGTTTCCACGTGAAACCATTCATCCATCTATCATCACCAGCCGTTTGATCATAAACTATCGTGTAGCTGTGCGTGTCCCACGTGTACAGCCTCGGCTGGTTTTGGATTTGACAAACGATATCTGCACTCCTGGTTATCGTGATCAGTGAAGTAGGAGAATTATTTTTCCTATTTCGGCCGGTTCGAGAAAGACAGGGCTTGTCGATCTTTCAACATCGTCCGGCCTTAGCTTTGTCTCAGGGGCCGGGACCAGTTGCCCCACATTTGAAAACGAGTTATCCAATATTGCCAATGCCAATAATAATAATTTAATTTAGTCAAAGTAGTTGGTTTTAGATTTAATATTTAAAAAATCATATAATATTTTTTATACGATTTATATATTAAAATATAATACATAATTAAATTAAATTTTAAGCAATTGACAATTAAAATTTAAAAAATTGGAAATATTCTAGTGTTGATTTGTACTTATGACTTATGATATCACTTCAATCACACACTTAATATATAAAATGATTAAAACCAACAAATTGTCTCATTTAAAAGTTTTTAAATATTTAATAAAATTAAGTTTAATTTTATTTTATATATCCAAAATATAGAGTCTAAATTTAAAATTAGGTTTAATTTAATTTGTTAAACAACATTAAAGATTTAAATTCTGAATTTATTAAAAATATAAATCGAGTGAATTTTGGAATGTTAGATTTGTTAAAAGTTTTAAGGCGGAGTCAAAATGAGACGGAACTAAAATTATTAAAAAATTATAAATATTTTATATCGATTTTTTATAAAAAAATATAAAAATTTTAGTATATATTAAAAAATTAATATTAATTTTTTTTATAATTTTTATAATAATTTTAATTTTACCTTATTTTAGCTTTATGTTAACCCAACTCATGTTAAAAAAAATAACAGTGAAGTGTGAAACTGCCATCTGTCACCCAATTCTATTTTTTTTAAAATTGCAAAGAATTGATAAAAAAAAAGTTATGAACCGATTAATCAAACTAAACCGTTGGTTAGACCGAACAAGAAAAAGAAAGAAACCGGCAAAATACTGAGCCAAGCCGCACACTACACGAGATGAACCCTTAGAAAAGTACCAAACAAAACAAATTGAGAAGGAAAGAACAAAAGAAAATCCCTTCTGCAACCATTTTATTATTTAATTAGTTTCTAAATAAAATTTGAATTTTTGTTCTACGACAGTTGACCTAATTTCAATTCCCATTCAGAAGGAGAAGAAGAATCGAAGAAAGAATCCAGAAACAAGGACAAAAAATCTTTGGGAATCCCAGAAACAGAGACATCGGAGAGAAATCAGGGGAGAAAATCAATTCATCAAAATGGGAAATTCGTTTGGGTGCTCAGCTTCTGGTGAGAGATTGGTGTCGGCGGCGAGAGATGGGGATTTGGAGGAAGCTAAGATGCTTCTGACTTGCAACCCTTGTCTTGCTAAATATTCGACTTTTGGTGGCCTTAATTCTCCTCTTCATTTCGCTGCTGCCAAAGGCCACAATGAGGTTTCTTTCTTTCTTTCTTTAAAACTTGTCACCTTTGTTTTACCCTCTGGCTTGTAAAACGTTTAGTGTTTGCCTTTCGAATTATATTTTGATTTCTTGTTTTGTTTATTTTCTGGGATCTCCTTAGATTGTTGCATTATTGCTTGAGAATGGAGCTGATGTTAATTCCAGGAATTACTGTGGTCAGGTAACTTATTTTTCATTTCTCTTATCTGGGGTTTCTCTGTTTTTAAATAAAAGTATGTTGCTGTTTGTTTTTTGTTTCTAAGTTTCCCAATCTGTGTGGTATGATTCTTTTTCTTGTTCTGTAGTTTTTTTGGGATTACTCCTGTTTATAGGGTTTCCTTGAAGATTCGGAATTTTCGATTTTTGTTTTGTTTTTGATTATATGAATTTGGGATTTGGAGATAAGATTTGGGGCTATTAATTATTTTTCATATTTTGAAAGGATTCTTCTTGTTGGCTACCTCTCTAAAGAATAGAGTATATTGGATTTGAGAATTTACCCAATATGATTTTAGATTCCAAATCTGATTATGTGGAAACCCAAACCCAAGCTTAAAGAATGTACCACTTGAAATTCTGCTCTCCTCTAAGCAACAAATAGAACCTATTTGCATTATAACTGACTTTTATGTCTTTCCTTATGTTTGAAATGAAAGACTGCATTGATGCAAGCGTGTAGATATGGGCGCTGGGAAGTTGTACAAACCCTTCTTCTTTTCAGATGCAATGTAAGTTCCATTTCCCTTAAATTTATGATTACACAAAATATGACTATGAAATGAATTCTAGGTTGTAACGAGGTTGGATGGTACATGCTCTTGGGATCATCATTTTGTTTTTAATGAATTTCTCATAATTTTTTTATGAACTTAAAAAAAATAAAATGTATGTCAATTAATTGATGTCTATTGTTATTTCACTTCATTTTTAGGTCACGAGGGCAGATTATCTAAGCGGGAGAACAGCTCTACATTTTGCTATCGTAAATGGACATGTGAGATGCATAAGACTAGTTGTTGCTGATTTTGTTCCTAGTGCTCCTTTTGAAGCTATAAACAACCATATAGAAGGTGAAAGAGGAGACAGTTCTGGTGTGAGGAGCAAAAATGATCAAAGGTGTGTATTCGGTTACTTCACTCAATCAGCATGTTGCTCTGCTGGCTCTGAATTCAATTTAAACGAGATTTAGGTCCAGGATTCATTGCATGTAATATTGTGAAAAGGGTTAATCACAGAGGATCCTCCATGGCATAAACTCAGTTTTGGCATGTACAACTTAATGATGCTCATCACAGGCATATTTTTCCCCGTGATCTCAATTGCTATGGAATTACTCAGCCCTTATATGTGAAAAGTGATAATTGATGTTTTTGTGTTAATCATGTAACTTTTTACTATGCAGCGCACTGTCAAAGTTCGTAGATAAGGCAGCTGATGGTGGGATTACTGCTCTTCATATGGCTGCATTAAATGGGTATTTTGATTGCGTACAACTTTTATTAGACCTTCAAGCCAATGTCTTTGCAGTCACATTTCACTTTGGAACATCAGTGGATCTGATAGGTTTGATTTTCTTTCTTATTATTTCATGGACAATTGCCTTCTGATTTAAACTTCTGGGTGATGTGGTTATTGTTTTTATGGGCAGGAGCTGGAAGCACTCCTTTGCATTACGCTGCTTGTGGGGGAAACTTGAAGTGTTGCCAGGCAAGACTTGTAAACAATGGTTTTTGAACCATCTGTTGTGTATGTATTGAATAGGACATAATGTTATTCTTTTGTCTGTAGATCCTTCTAGCACGAGGAGCCAGTAGAATGACTTTGAATTGCAACGGGTAAACTTCCTTTTTGGTCTTGTTTTGCTCGTTTGTTTGGTCTTCTAGTATGGTTGTTATTTCTGTTCTGAATTTATCATGACTAACAAACTGCATTATATGCATTTTCTCAGGTGGTTGCCGCTTGATGTTGCCAGGATGTGGGGTCGTCATTGGCTTGAGCCCTTGTTGGCTCCTAATTCGGACTCACCCATACCTAGATTTCCTTCTTCCAACTACTTGTCCTTGCCCCTTTTGAGTGTACTTAACATAGCAAGGTAATCATATGATGCATGGTCACAATTGAGATAGGCTCAGATTGTTAATTTCCCATCACTACAGAACTTTTGGTTCATAATGTTGCTTTGAAAATAAAAAACAAAAAACTAATTTGATGATACGAAGTTGGTCAAACTTGAATGGAGGCTTCATTGGTGGTAGATAAAACTGTGATTCAATATCCTTTTAATCTTTTATTTTGTTGCATCCTTGTAAATGATTCAACTATTTCTGTTGGCTTTCAGTTCAGTACATAGAATAGTTGGATGCTTTAGGTTTATCAGTTGCAGCGCACAACCTTCATTTTGATTGTTGTTTGCAGAGAATGTGGGTTGCAATCCATGACAACCTCTGCAGATGATGCCGACACTTGTGCCGTCTGCCTTGAGAGAGCGTGTAGTGTTGCTGCTGAAGGTATGTCATCAACCAGCCATTTTCGTATTTTGGGTTTTGTTTTCCGATTAGCAAGTGTAAGGCTACCCTTTGTGACCAGAAGGTTACATGTTTGAGTCATATGAATAAATTGCTGTATTTATCTATGTTGTAAACATCACTGATCAATTCATTTATCACGTCAGGATGCGGGCATGAGCTATGCGTAAGGTGTGCCCTTTATCTATGCTCAACAAGCCAAATTCCTTCCAATATGGTTGTCCCAACTGGATCTATTCCATGCCCTCTCTGTAGACATGCCATTCTCTCCTTTGTGAAGTTGCCCAGTTCATCAGTAAAACAAATTAAGTTACAGCTCCCATTTGGCCTCTGTACGGCATGTGTGCTTCATCCCCGCGATGCAGATTGCCCATCACCGACTTCAGAGATCAGGAAGAATCGTGTTTCACCCATTTCTTCAGATATTTTCTGTCCAGTTACTTGTAGTCCATTTCCTTCTGTTGCCATTCCTTTATGTACCTGCAATGACAGTCCTTGCCCCTCCTTCGAACATCGAGAGAGAACAGAAACACAAGAATCTCCAAGGCGTTCACAAGCTGCGTCAGCTGAGCAGGATAAAATCGAAGGACCGAGACTGGAGAGAACAACATGCTCAAGCATGTTTTGGGGCAGAAGGAGCTGCAGTAGAGAGCATCAATGCAATTCAGAGATAAATGCTTGATTTTGGTTTGATCTTGTATGTGTCCTCAATCAGAGATGGATTTACAATGTTTTTTTTTGTATCATGTAATTATTACAAGTTGAAAATTTTATTCTTTGTTCATCTATTCAGTATTTATCATATAAAACCAGTACCATGGAATCACATATATATACAATAATCTATCAAACATCCTGTATGTGTCATGACTCGATCTAGCCTCCGGTTATGCCGTGCCATGAATACATAATCTGCTTTGTTACCTTCAGGTACGAATCCGAATCATATACGTAAAACAGTTACTGATCGATCTTTCGAAAATCTCTAACTACATCTTTAGAAAGGCATGACTATAGAACCTATAAGTGAGCTAAACTAAACTAAAACAAAACAACATTTGAGTTTTCCTGACTGCATGTATGTTCCATTACAGCATATCAGCAAACATATGTAATCATCTGTTACAAGCAAAACAATCTGTATCCAAAATTAGGCAAAATGTCAAAGCCAAAAAGGCCAACAACAAAAGGCAAGCACAAAAGATGGAGTTCATCAGAAAACATACAAAACACCGCGACGGTAGAATACCAGACTCGCTGAAGTGATAACTGACCAGACGAATACGATCCACCAGGCCATAAACAAGGCTGCTTCTTTAACAAAAGCAGAGCAAGGCAGTAAACCACAAACAAGGTTGTATTTATCAAATGAATTAGTGTCAATTTGAGATAAGCCAAGAAAGAGCAGCACCAACACTGCTGGTGCAAAGAATTGCACAACTGCAAGGCATAAGTAGTGATTGTGCAAGAAAACCTTAGCTCGGCTGAAATCTAAATCCGGGACCTTGCTAGCATGCAATCTTTGATACCAAGACAAAACCGCTTCATTCAAAAACATCTGCAGGTTCGAACGTACAGCGGCGATCTGCGCAATTCCGGAAAGCAATAAGCAGAGAAGCCTAAACCTGGCGAATTCTGATTTCGAAAACCCCACATTTCCAACAAGTTTCTCTGCAGCTGATCCACCATGGAAACTATTCTTGTTAACAAGGATTTCAGCAAATGGATTGATCCAAAGTAAAGCAGTGAACACAGTTAACATGTAATTGGCATATAGAATCATTCGAGCGAACCATCCACAAGAAATTATGGATAAATTACATCTAAGCTGATCAGTTCCAAGCCAAAAGGACCTTGCATTTTTCCCAGCAGGCATATACAAAAACCCAGCAATCAGCCCCATCAAGATAGCAAGAAAAACCCTCCAAGACCCTTCGACTGAATCGAAATGGAAATCAAAAACCGAGGGTCCGATTCCAGAACAAATTATAATCCCTATAACAAACCCTATAACACCAAAAATGGCACTAAATTGCTTCTCCGACCTCTTGGAAGCAGATTTCTCAAACGAAATCTTGGCAAGAGCTAAAAAGGCTTTGGTTAAACCAATGAATCCAAAAACAACTGGAATCAAATTCCCATTCCCAGAACCCTCAGAGCTACCTAAATACTTGTAAAGCAACAAACAAGAAACACCCACAAAGGAGAAAAGGAAGGAATTGTGGTAATCATTGAAGAAAAGCCTCGTTTGAAGATGACCCTCGTCGAGTTTCAGCCTGAAGATTTGGGCATTGTTTTCATCAAACTCGAACTTGTTGTCCTTAGATTTGTTCCTCTTTTTGAGCTCCGCATTGGTCCTGGATGACAGAGATTGGTAACCATCGAGTCCGGGGCCAGAATCCGATCCGGAAGGTCTACGAATGGCGGCTCTAACGCCGGAAGAGGAAGCGTTGTTGCCTTGGGCGACGTTTTCTGGGTGAATATAAGTGTAGAGACCGTGGAGAAACAAGACAGGGATTTTGAGGAAAGTGAGTATTAAGGTGAGGAAAACAGAGAGTAATGTTTGGAGTATGAGATTCTTGTAATCTTCAAAGAAGTGTAACATCGTTGTTCGATTGAGATCGAGGAGATGGGTGGAGATAGATCGTCAAGGCTCAGGCTTTGGAGATTTCAGATGTGTTTTATGTTCGGTAAAGTTGAGTACTTTAACCAAGTTTGGTGTTTGGTTTGTTTATTTTTCTTGTGTTTTGTCGGACCTTGACTTCAATGGAGGCTTTGGAGTAACACCATGTAAGTCAATGTTGATACTAAAATCAAATGTAATATAAAAATTAAGCAAATTTGAATAATTTTGTTTATGAGATATAATGAGTATTATTAAGTGTGAAAAATTAATCAAATAAAATATCTATTCTCACTCAGTTGATGGTTGTTTGTCGATAAAGTAGTCTTAGGCAACTGTATTTTTTGTACGACAATTTAGATCACAACTCTTTCTTTCGTTATGCGTTTTGTTTGAACAAAGATAAGAAGATTGAGAAAGTTTCTTAATTTGTATGTTTATCTCTATAAAAAATTTTATTTTTGGATTTATTATCCAATTATTTTACTTATTGATTACGGTGTAATTATAATTTTTCTATAAATTTAATAAAAATTCAGTAGTATTTGTCAAAAAAAAATAACCAAATACTAACATAAAATTTATTAAATTACATAAAAATAGCTCTCCAATACAATAATTTTCAAATTTAAAATTGGTCGAGAAATATTAAGGGGACAACCGTACTTACTAAATTTTTTTAACTCTAATATATTTTATAATAACAATATTATTTTATTTTTTAAAATTTTAAATTTTTATATAATTTTATCTAATACTATAAAAATTCATACCCTAACATAAAATCATATCAAATTTGCATCCATCATAAAATTCATTTCCTTCTTCCTTTCAAAAGTGGGGTAATTGATACCCCGCTACCTTTTCATCATCAATCCAACACACTTACTTGCCTAAAACTTCAAGACTCATGCCAAGAAAAACCCATATAGGCTCCAAAACTTTGGCCCAACAGTCAAACTCACAAGCTCTGGTGAAATAACTCGCGAATTTTAAAATCCGAATCGTTATAATATTTATCGATATTATAGTGGCAAGAAACTCAACATGCGACCAAGTAAAAACATAAACCAAGCAACATTTTCTAAAGCTCTGTCCAGCTAAATAATCTCTACTCGATCTATCCATAAATACAAAATTATCTATGATTTTTGTTTTCATCGATCGGCTAGTTCTTGAAATCCTCATTAAAGGTCAAAAGATAAAATATTTTTAAAATTAAAATAATATTAAATTTTTTAAACTTTTTTCGATCGTTAGATATTTTAATCTATGCTTCGCAAGTATTATAGATTATTAAGTATGGTCTTGTATAGTTCGAGTCAGAAAAAGGCTATCTCCAAGCTGTTCCCATGTGCTTTGTTGTGTGTTACATTGTCTGATCAGTCTCTATATTTCCAATCCAACTACATTGCAATAATAGAAAATATGTCACTTTAAATTGTTTTCCATCAAGTCATTTGGACTTAATTTATACACCGTAATTAGATTTTTACTATGTCATGTTTAAGATATTATATTCAAACTTTTTATTACGTAAATTTTCATTCTTGATTGATCGACGATGATATCAATTTTAATATCAGTCATCACAGTCATTTTTTATACGTAATTATTTTTTTGTTTTAATTTTTATCTACTTTTAAGGTATGTTTTTATTCTTTCTTGTGATATATTTTTGTTTATTTTTATAATTTATAGATACTTATTTTACGATATTCAAATCTGATCTTTGTATTTCTGCATTTGATAACATGTCAAACTATAACGAGGGTTGTCGATTGAAGTCTGCGTGATGTTTACAGTTTCCTGTTATAATAGTTTGTTAGGTTGGGTTGGTCTTTTATCTTTTATTATCTGTGTCGTGTACTAGGAAATGTATTATTTATGACAAGATTAAGTAACACACTCTTAACTAGTGCAGCAGGATTTGGCCTGCCGGACTCAGATCAACACTCAAATCTACCTTTTCTTTGTCCAGGAAGATTTTTATATAGATTATTTAAACTACTTTTAAAAAAATAAAATATTTAGAATTCTTATATATATTTTTAAAGGTGATAATAACATTTTTTATTTTATAATTTCAAAAATAATTAATGATATATTATGGTGCACATGATTAATGATATATAGTAATATATAATATTTATTGTACAATAATTTTATCAACAATTAATTATCAATGAGATAAAATATTAAATCTTTTAAATAAGACCATAAATCTAAATTATGATAATGAATAATGCATTTGAATTAGAATAATATAAAATATTTTATAATATTTAATATAAATTATTTATTTAATAAATTAAATATCAATAATCATAAAAAAATATTTTTCAAAGACAAAATATCAAGTTATCGTGAAAATATCTTACACCAATCAGTTAGATATATAGCCGTAATGCACGACTAAAATAGTAATAATTTATATTAAAATTACATCATCAACCCTTTATGCTTACAAAAGAAACTAAACTAGTACTAATTAAAGTTCGAAGGATACAGTACATACACACACATTAATCTCTTCTGATAGCAAAGAAAGAGGATAATGACATTTTAACCCCTAAACTTTGTAAAATTTTCAGTTTAGCCCCTAAATTTATTTTTATACGCAACTCCATACCTTCCAAAATCCAATGCACTTAGATATTATGTCTTGTGCCACACTCTGAATGTACTGCATCATTAAAAGAACTAAAAGTGAAAAATATATCAAATTCAGGGACCTAACGAAAAAGAATTACAAGCTGAGGGCAGAAATTTATATTGTCCCATCTTTCTTATTAGTTCGTAGTTGAAAGATCTTTTTCTACTCTTGATCCTGTCCTGTTTTCGACCTGAGGGACCACCTGCGAACAAAGCACAAGTAAAACAGATAAGAAAGAGAAGAAAACAACAACAAAAAGAAGTTCATTTGTTAAACACTTCAGACACATCAATGTTTCAGAAACACAATGTCTGCTGGAAAAGATAAGTTGCCAACTCACATGAGGATCGGGATGGACCGATGGATGTCGGAAAATAAAAATATATTGGATTCAAAACTTTAGAATCTACAAATTAATAATTCATATCTGATTTGAATGACCCATATTTTAGATTAGATATTTAAATACTTTTAGAATTTGATGATCTTATCCATGAAATTTTAATATAACTTCTACCGTTTGTAGATAATGATATGTAGTTATGTGTTCGTTTTCTATGGATCCATATATATATCACCAACCTGATCTTGTGCTGAATCCGGCGGCTGAGATCGTGACGGTGGTGGTGGTGTTCGCTTTGATCTTTTATGAGCCTTGACCTTCATTCTGCTTCTTGTTGTGCCCATAGAATCTTCTGCAAAAATGGGCCGAGACAAAGAATGATTAAAAATCATTGAAACTGAGTTCAAAAAGAACCATAACTGGTAAAAGTGACCCACCGGCTACAAATATCTCCACCCATATTCAACATCTTATATTCTCTTTATCGACAGTGCTTGCAGACAAAAAAAAAACAGTTTAAAAATATTTTTTAAGTTTATAAATGTTTATTTCTAACTTTCGAACATGATTTTTTCAACTAAAATATAATGTATTTTATTACAGTTTTTTTCCGGGTAAAGATTAGGGAATCATGGTGGTGAAGATTAAAGGGAAGAGTTTGGTGATGCTAAAATGCACCATTTTGCACCAAGGAAGAGAGATTAAAAAGTTTGAAAAGTGTTTAAATAACATTACCTGAATTGGCATGCTTTTTGCTTGTCGGAACATTGTGATGTTTGCAATCGAGGGTCGAATCGGAGCTATCCGGAAGTTGACGGTCGAGACGGAGGTTATACCAACCGTCGTTCTCCAACATCGTATGGACGAACCATGCCTCCATGGAGTTCAAGAAATGCACGTGCTTCTCCTCCGTCCATGACTCGTTTCGATTGCTGGGAGCGTGCGAGTTCATGGCTCCAAATCAAAGCCAGATTAAGACGATGAAAATCCTCTTGGATTCCCGAGAAACAAACAGTCGGTTCCACGGTGGTGGTGGTGGTGGTATATTTATATGTTTATTTCTTTCTTTAGTTCCATTCTTCTTCTAAGTTTTCTTAGGCAATTTTCCAGAGGGTAGAGATGGGGGTGGGGGACGAGTTTCAGGGTTTTATATACAGAATTCGGACAAAGGATTAGGTTATCTTTTTGCCGGGAAGTAACATAAAACAGGAAATAGACCCGATGAGAGTACAGAAATCATATACTCGCTGCTTTTTCGTTAATCTTTGAATAAATAGAACGATGGTAGTGTACTTGACATTAACGTAATAACAAAATTAAATATTTTAAAAAATAGATATTAAGGGACTCAAATAATACAAAATTATATTATTAATTAATTAATTTTTAAATTTTAATTAAATCATTAAATTCTATCTGATTTATATGTATTATAAGATAAATATGAAAATATATATTATATAATTGTAAAAAAATTGAAATTGAAATAAATTAATATTTAATAAATATTTATAATAAAATCAAATAAAAACACAATCAGTTTAATAAAACAACTAAATTATATAATAAAACTAATTAATTTAATTTCATCGAAAGTTGGTACCTTTATGCGAGTAGTAAAGTTACTGAGTCGGCGAGCGAGTCTATTTGGTGAGTGGGTGGGTGAAAGCAAAGGAAAATATCTTTGGGGCTAAAATGAGATATTTTGGTGATAAACAAAGAATCAAGGGGCGGAGTTCCATGGGATGCTGATCGACTGGCTGTCATTCTTTTCGTAGGTTTTGATTTTTCGTGGTCTGTTTTTAATTTATTTATTTGGACAGTTGGATTATGAAAATTTTCAAATGTATACATTGAAAGCCCATATAATCGACATAAATGTCGCGATATATCTAACAAGGATAATAATAAATTAGTAATGTAGAAATGAGTGGTTAATAACCGAAATTAAATACTAATTTATATAATAACATAAAATCAAAATTTAATTTAATTTATCATAAAAAATAAGATTTGATTTAATAATTATTATGTAGATTAATAAGATACATTATATTCTAAGTAGAGGACACATATTTAACATTTAAAAATTATATTATTAAAAGAATGATTTTACACTTTAAATATGAATCAAAAAATAAATATATATCATTAAAAAATAATTTAACATCATCGTGTGTCGTATGTTAAGTTATATATAATTAATTATATGATTATCTCGAATTGAACGACACTTGCTCTTTAAAACTAAACTAAATCAATTTTGTGACAAAATCAAATTTAAAAAGTGATATTCGTTGACGATAAATGTTAGATTTGATCAATCCTTCGTCATAATTATAAATTATGTTTTTCAAGTGATTTTAAACATATATAAAAATAAAATTTAAATTATCCCATACTAAATTACATATTTAAAATAATAAACTTAAATGATCGATTGATATAATCAAAAAATTAAAACACAAACAATATCTAATAAAAATTTATGATAAGAATAAACCCCAATAAGTTAAAAAAAAAGCTTAAAACACACTACTTTATAACAATTAAGATAACCTTCACCGAAACTCTGATATCAATTATTGGTGAAGTCATATTATTTTCATACGAATATAATTAAATAAATTAAATAAATAACGAAGAGAATACATAAAATTTATGAGAGATGATTGGGATATTGATATGAATTAATAATGAAATAGTTAAGCAAATCTATAGTTGAGTTTCAAAACTTAACATATAATACCTAACAATTTGGTGACCAAACAACCATTGTACCTAAAAATTTTCTCCGTTCTAAGTAATTCATTTAATTCCAAAATTAAATGGCATTCAAGCAGTATACCAGATCACATGGGGCTGAGACTCGGAGTACTTGAACCGCACTGCTCTAAGCAAACGCAGTGCTATATAAATGAATTCTCTGTCGGCAATTTGTATGCTCCAAATCTGCTTAGGCAATGGAGTCTCAGTGCATTTCGTCGATGTTGGCGCTGCTTGTTGCAGCTTTCCTCTCATTGTCGACGGCAACTTCGACGCATAAAAACTTTCTTCGTTGTCTTTCTTTTAGTTCGAATCTCTCTTCTCCGATTGCTAGAGTTGTCTACACGCCTAATAATGCTTCTTATTCGTCTATCTTAAAGTCTCGAATTCGAAACCTACGGTTCTGGACCATGGATACCCCGAAACCTTTGGTTGTTGTCACACCATTACTTACTTCTCATATTCAAGCAACGATTCATTGCTCGAAAAATCATGGCCTCCAACTTAGAATTCGAAGTGGTGGCCATGATTACGAAGGTCTTTCGTATGTTTCTCAAGTTCCATTTGTCTTTGTCGATTTGATTAATTTTCGATCGGTCGATGTCGATGCGGAAAACAGGATTGCATGGGTTCAATCCGGTGCAATCCTCGGAGAACTTTATTACAAGATTGCCGAGAAAAGTAAAACTCTTGCCTTTCCAGGGGGCATTTGCCACACTGTGGGAATAGGTGGATTCTTAACGGGAGGTGGTTATGGCTTGTTGTTTCGAAAATATGGCCTTGGTGCTGATAACGTAATCGATGCTCAACTTATCGATGTAAACGGAAGGATTCTCAATAGACAATCCATGGGGGAAGATGTGTTTTGGGCGATACGAGGCGGCGGAGGTGGTAGTTTCGGAATCGTACTCTCGTGGAAACTAAAATTGGTTCCGATTCCGCCAAGGGTGACCATTTTGGCCGTTGAGAGGACCTTTGAACAAAATGCAATCAAACTCGTACATAAATGGCAATACATTGCACCTAGGATGCCTCGCGAAATGTACTTTGATGTTTCTCTAAGTCAAGTTAACTCCACTCGAGATGGGAAGAAAACAGTTGTATCATCCTTCATCACATTCTTTCTCGGCCGCATCGACGAGCTTGTTCCGCTAATGCACGAGAGGTTTCCCGAGCTCGGAATAACGAAGAAAGACTGTATCGAGACGAGTTGGATTGAATCTATCATTTACCTAGGCAGAATCCGAAACCAACCCTTGGAGATTTTGCTTGAAAGGGATTTCCAAACGCCTCTTACTCCCCCGTCCTTCAAATCGAAATCCGACTACGTGAAGGAACCGAT
The DNA here is from genome assembly GCA_035048815.1 of Abelmoschus esculentus. NCBI lineage: Eukaryota > Viridiplantae > Streptophyta > Magnoliopsida > Malvales > Malvaceae > Abelmoschus > Abelmoschus esculentus. The sequence goes on from JAUCBN010000004.1 coordinate 733,067, forward strand.
CCCCGAGACCGGATTGGAGGGTTTATGGACAAGATTTTCGGAGAAAGAAGCCGAATCCGGTGTCATTTATTTCTTTTCATATGGTGGAAGAATGGATGAGATACCAGAGTCTTCAACTCCCTTCCCACATAGAGCTGGAAATCTATACAAAATCATATATAATGTGGGTTGGCAACCAGAAGACAACATAAACAGCGACAAGTACATAAGTTGGATCCGAAGACTGTATAGTTACATGACCCCTTATGTCTCGAAATCCCCGAGAGAAGCGTACATCAATTACAGAGATCTCGACATCGGAACCAACGACGAAGTTAACACTACAAGTTATGCAAGAGCAAAGGTTTGGGGTCGGAAATATTTCATAAACAACTTTGATAGACTGGTTCTTGCGAAGACGATGATCGATCCCGAGAATTTCTTCCACCATGAGCAGAGCATCCCTCCTCTTGGGAAGAAACAAGGTCACTAGCAGAATCTGGGAACATCATAGTTGAGTGTATAAACCTAAATATTTATTAAGAATTGTGGAGTATTCTTATTGATAAATGATGATATAATTTATTAAGATGATACAGATTTAAATATTATAAGATTAAAAAAATAAACAAATACTAACTTATAACTACACTAATATATTCAAAAAATTTACGATAACTATAATAATTTATTATAAAATTTGTATTTGGTACGTATAAAAATTTATCATGTATATATATGATCTTAAACTATACTAATTTATTACTCCATTTGCTTTTGTTTCCATAATCATGGAAGAGGAGGGATGCTTTGTTCATGTCTGAAGAAGTTTCCGGGATCAACTTTCGTTTTCACCTGCACCAACCTGTCGAAGTTGTTTTTGAAATATTTCCGACCCCAGATCTCGGCCTGTGCGTAGCTTCCTTTCCCGGCATTCAGATCGTTAGCCCCGATGTCCAGATCTCTGTAATTAACATACGCTTCACGTGGAGATTTTGATACGTATGGCGACATGTAATCGTATACTTCCCTCATCCAACTAATGTATTTTTCAGAGTTTACATTTTCGTCCTCTCCCCAGTTCACTACGTATAGTACGGTGTAGAGGTTGCCTGCTCTGTGAGGAGATGGAGATTCAGTCTCGGGAATCTCATCCATTATCCCACCGTAAGCTACGAATACGATAGTTGCCGATTTCGCCTCTTCTTCGTACAACTTCAGCCACAATCCTTCTAATGCTGATTCCGAAATAGGCTGTTGTACGAAGTCGGATTTCGCCTTGAAGAATGATTTCGAAAGAGCTGACACTTGAGTCCTGTTGAGTAGAGTTTCCAATGATAATCCGGTTCTGAATTGGGTCGCTAAAATAACAGTTTCAGCCCAACTCATTTCCATGCAATGTTCTTTGGTTAGTCCGAGGTCGGGGAAGTACTCTACCATCAATGGGAGAAGCTCGTTTGTGCTGCCGAGAAATACGGAGCCGAAACTTGCTTGGACCGTCATCGTCTTCCCGGCTTCGCTGGAATTCACCCTCGATATGGCGAAGCTTGTGTGCACTTCTTTCGGGAGCTTGTGCCCGATCGACTGCCATCGATGAACAAGTACGGTTGCGTTTTGCTCTAACGTTTTGGTGACCGAACAAGAAGTGAGATTAGTAGGAACATGGACTAATTTCAATTTCCAAGCAAGGACTATACCGAAGCTACCACCACCTCCGCCTCGAATGGCCCAAAACAAATCTTCTCCCATTGATTTTCGATCGAGAATTCTCCCTCGAACATCTATTAAACGAGCATCGATTACGTTATCAGCGGCAAGACCATATTTTCGAAATATCGAGCCATATCCTCCTCCACTCAAATGTCCACCAATACCTATAGTGTGGCCAATCCCAGCAGGAAAGGCCAGAGTTCTACTTCTCCGAGCAATTTCATAATACAATTCACCAATTGTCGCACCGGATTCAACCCATGCCGTACCTTCTTCTACGCTAACCGCAACCGATCGAAGATTCACCAAATCGATCACCACAAATGGAACTGCATAACTCGTCGAAGCATAAGAAAGACCCTCGAAGTCATGACCACCACTTCGAGTCCTGAGTTGCAGTCCAAGTTTTTTGCAACAATAGACAGTTGCCTGGACGTGGGACGGGTGCAGAGGCGTCACAATGGCCAATGGTGTCGGATTCGACGGCGTCGTGAACCGGAAATTCTGAGCAGATGAATTCAAAACAGAGGAGTATGAGAAACTACGCTGCAAGTAAACAAGCTTTGCAACAGAAGAGTTCTGAGAACGAAGGGAAAGGCATTGAAGAAATTCCTGATCCGGCTGAGTTGAAGCACCGAGTTTCCATGAACAGAAGAGGAGAAGAACAATCAGAAATGTAGACATGGTACTGGTTCTGAAGTGAGAAAACTGATTTGGTTTCTGGGCGTATATTGAAATGTGTTGCGATTACATTCTTTATAAAGCTCAGATATGAAAGCAAAGTGGAACGAAAGTCAAAACTCAAGCATGCTTGTCTGTTCTCATCATTTTCACACACACAAAGTCTTTCTTTATTCAAAGCACGTGGAATAGTAATTTTTTTAATAAATCAAAACATAATATAGAAAAAAAACATCTTTAATATATTATTCTATTAAATCATATTTTGATCTTTATTTTTATTTTTAAAAATATTTAAATTTTAATATTTTATTTTAAAATAAAATAATCTACAAATAAAAAATATTAATCAACCGATAATAAATTGTTTGAAATTATATGACAAACACGTATGATAGTACACATCGGCAATAATCAGAAACAGAATCATGCATAAGATGAGAGGGGCCCAATTTTTTATATAATTGTAATTTTAGTTTCTTTTAATTTAAATATTAATTAAATAAAAAAAATTTCCCTCTTAATTTTTAAAATTTATTTTAGACTCTTGTCCCTTATAATATTAAACCCTAATTTCGTCTCTGATGAAAGCAGTATATCAATATTCTATAGATAAATATACTTATTTTATAAAATGATATATCAATAAAAAAATAATTATATAAAATATAAAATACTTTTTAATCTTTTAAATATTTCAAATTATTTATCAACAGTTAATTAATAATTTTATTCATAAAAATATTAAAAAATAATATACTAGAATACTTTAAAAAAAACGAAAATAACCATTAATCAAATGTCAATATTTTCTGGTATTATACCATTAATCAAAGGTCAAACTCGTAGCCGCCTATTTTAACTTGTCGTCAAACCTGACCGCAATACATGAAATTCCAACTTTAAAGAGATTCGCTAAGAAATCGTGTCTCTTTGAAAAAAAAATTAACTTTCTTAAAATTAAATATTTTAGATTACAATTTTATTTCATAATTTTTTTTATGAAGACTCTTTTATTTAAGAAAAAAAATCGTGTCTGTATTGCGGATTTATATGTAAAGTAAATATTGATGACAATTAATTATAGGGATAATTTCGTAAATAACACAACTTTTATGTTTAAATGAATAATTCATTTGTTTAAAAAAACAGTGTTCATTTTTTATTAATCTCTAATTGTAACACTTAAAAAAAAATAAAAGATGGGATTTGAGGTTGTGGGGTGTCGAACCCACAACCATCAGGATGTTTGACTGGAAACCAGCCACTGAGCTAAGTAGCTCTTGTGAATTAAATCCCCTCCCCTGGTATTTATAATATACCCATTCGAATATTATAATAATAATATTCGAATATAAATAAGATATCTGATCGATTACCATAGGATACCTTTCAGATCTGATATTTTTCATATTCGAACCAACTTTTTTTTTTTTCCCTCACCTACTCCACCGTTGACCTTCATCTCTTTTGTTCGATCCATTGTTGGTTGTGTTCGGTAAGGTTTCGATCATCCTCTCTATTTAATGTGTTTCGGTTTATTGTTTAAGCTTTGTTTCGGTTCCATTCGAATCAGATTGTTTTGTTATTGGGAGGTTTTGAATCGAATCTAGAAAGGGGGAGTGTTTAGAAGTGTTTTAGAAACGAATCGGATCGAAAGGGGGATTAGATCGAATCGTTTAAGGGGGTTTTTGTTCGAAAATGCCTTGTTTGGCTGGGGGGAAAATCTGGAATTTTTCCAGAATTTTCCCGGAAAATCTGGAAAACCCAGATTTTCTCGGGAAAATCTGGAAAATTCCCAGATTTTCCTGGGAACCAAACAGACCGGTCCGGCCCAGCCCAGACCCGAAACCCGACCCATTGACCGATCCGACCCGTTGACCGACCCGACCCGTTGACCGACCCGTTGACCCGTTGACCGACCCGATCTGTGACGTCAGCGTTGACTCTGATGACGTCAGCGTTGACTCTGATGACGTCAGCGTTGACTTTGACCAAAAAGTCAAAAATTTTAAAAACTCATATTTTATGTTTTTCGACGTCCTGAGTCCATCCGTGAAGTCCGTTTTTCGAAATTCAATCCCGAAAGCCTCCAAATTGGACTTTATATTCCCGAGTTAACTTTTCTTATAAGTTAAGTTAAGTTCAGAGTTGTTATTTTGGGTCTAATATCGATACCTGATTAATTGTAGGATCTCATAATCCTCCCGATCGAGTACCGACCCAACCTGGCCCCTCCCGTTTTGACCAGTCTCGAGATCCGATCGTGACCCGTATGTATTTTAAACCCTAGTGAATAAATTCAGTATCCAGATTCCCGTATTGATATAATTCTATCTGGTATCCTTAGGGTCCAGTACTGCTACGGAGCGTGGCCGAACGCCCAGTAGACCACCTGTCTGATTCTGCCCATTTCGAGGTGTGTTTCCTTATGTGCTACATAATTGTATACTACTGTTTTCCTGTTTTTAAACGAACTGATCGGGTACACATGACTATTTTCCAGATTTTACCTAGATTTATGCTTTGAAATTTAAGCATGATCGTACTCTGTTTTACTGTATACCTGATATACTCTGTATAATATTATATTTCCTGATTTGGTATTACCTGATATCGGATTATTTTCTGACATTATTGTATACTACTGTTTTCCTGTTTTTAAACGAACTGATCGGGTACACATGACTATTTTCCAGATTTTACCTAGATTTATGCTTTGAAATTTAAGCATGATCGTACTCTGTTTTACTGTATACCTGATATACTCTGTATAATATTTTCTGATTTGGTATTACCTGATATCGGATTATTTTCTGACACTACCATAATTATTTCTGTTATTATTGCATGCCTGTCATATTAAGATTGAGATGATGTGGAGTGTGAGATTCGGTTCAGCCTTGATACAGCTGGTAATTCTGTTCTGTTTACGGTTTCTAGCGACGGCTAGGGTAATTCCGTCCTGTTTACGGTTTCTAGCGACGGCTAGGGTAATTCCGTCCTGTTTACGGTATCTAGCTACGGCTAGGGTAATTCCGTCCTGTTTACGGTACCCGTGCCATAGCCGGGGTAATTCCGTCCTGTTACCTAAGGTAATACCTTAGGCCGGTACCTTCGCCTTATTAGGCTTAGGTTAATGCCTGTATCTGATATTGTTCTGGGGAACTGTATCCAGGAGTTCGGATGGAGGGTAGCACATTCTGCATATATATATACATATATATATATATATATGACCTGATTTTCTGTTATTACTGTATATCTGATTTTACCTGTGATTTTTATGCACCGTTGGAACACACTGAGCTTTTTAGCTCATACCCGTTTTCCTCCCATTTTCAGATAATCGTAGATAGGCATCCCGGATTTGGCACTCGGAGGATCTACACTATCCTGATTATATTCTGATGTAATGTATAAATTTCCCGGATTTCAGTTAGGGTGACATGTGCCTCTATTTTGATACTGATATGCCTATATTTTGTTACCGAACGGTTTTATTATATTTTGTCAACAGTAATATGGATTGTTTTATAAACAATGTTTTAAATGTGATCTATTTCGGGGATCAACGGTTTAATATTGTTATTCTGATTTTCGGTTGAAAATATGATGATGGTAAAATTATCATCTTTACAGGTTATCTGAAATTATATTTGAACCAGTACTCGTTTATATTAAAAAAAAAAATGTGTGACCATCCTAGATTGGGCTTTCCGCATAGGCCGGTCTAGGGGGTTACATTTGGTTGGTATCAGAGCTTTTGGTTTTAAGATTTTCGGACTGTGATGGGTCCTAAATAAAACGTTTTCTGTTAAGACTGTTTTGAATTAATATCTGTAAGGCCATGTCACCTATACCTTTTTATATTGTGTACGATTCTTCAGTGCCAATTCTAATATCAGAAACTTGACCCTTGTAGATTATCTGAGACTCATGAGTATCCGTAAAGCTCGTCGAACCACCCGAGGGCGTGGTCGAGCGACCAGTTTCGCTGATCCTGTAGAGGAGATCATCAGTCATCCTCCTCCCATCACTCCTACGGACCCTCCTACCCCTGCCAGTACCCCCGTACCTCCTGGCCCACATTCTCCTGCGGGTATTGATATGTCTACCCCAGTTAGAGGGGCATCTGTACCGAGTACCGAGCCTGCTACTACCGTGACTGATGAGACCCTTAGTAGACAGTTCCTTCAGTTGATACAGGGAGCTGTCAGAGCTTCGGGTGTTATGCCAGATATTCCTATCTCCCAGATCCTAATCGCTAATGGAGCGAGGACCTTTTCTGGATCCCTGACTGGTGCGCCTTCTGATGCTGAGACATGGTTGTATGATACTGAGAGGCGTATGGATCAGCTGGGTTTAGAGCCAGCTAAAAGATATTTAGGAGCAGTATCTATGCTTGATGGCGGTGCCCACATCTGGTGGGAGTCTGTGGTTAGTAGTGTATCTCCTGACAGACTGACTTGGGACTTTTTCAAGGAACGGTTCAAGAACCGTTATCTGGGTGAGCGATACCTGAGAGAGAGACGTCAAGCCTTTAAGGACTTGGTTCAGGGTACCATGACTGTTGCCGAGTATGAGCTACAGTTTCTGGATTTGATGAGGTATGGTACTGGATTAGTGGCTACTGAAAAAGATAAATGCGATAAGTTTCTAGAGGGTCTCCGTATTGGTATCCGAGACCGAATAGCTACACACCATGATGTGGTATTTGAGGATCTTGTGAACCGTGCCAAGACTGCTGAGGATTTGGAAAAGTTTTCTGATAGCCAGACCACCAGAGATTATGACCGAGATAGGGGCAGAGATAGAGATCGCAGGAATAACCGTAATCGATCTAGGGGACACAGTAACTATAGTGAGTCCTATAGTTATCCTGATAAGAGGGCTCGATCTGCACCGAGCCAGAGAGGTGGATCCTATCATCGCCCTGTGGCACCTCAGAACTCTGCTGTTAGCCGAGGTGGTTCTTCTGGGTTCCCATCTGTATCAGTATGTGACTTTTGTGGCAACTTGCATGGGGGCGAGTGTAGGAAGAAGATGGGAACATGTTTTAGATGTGGATCTTCTGAGCATTTTCTGAGAGACTGCCCCCATCCACCTTCTGTCAGTCGACCTTTAACCCAGACCCCTGTACATGCTCAGACTCCTTCCCGAACTCAGCCATCTGTTCAGACACCCGCTTCGGGACGTTTTCAGGGTAGAACTTCTGGGTCTGCTACTAGATCTGATACCCGGGGTCGAGGCCACCAGAGTGGTAGACCATCTGTTTCTGAGGCTCGTCAGCCGCCACTTGTATATGCTACCAGACGTAGAGATGACCGAGATGAGCCTGATGTTATCGCAGGTACTTTTACTATCTTATCTGTTCCGTACTTTGCTTTGCTTGATAATGGCTCTACCCACTCTTATGTATCCAAGTCTGTATCTGGTAACCTTTCGGTCTCTGTTGAAGACACCGAGAGTGTTGTTACCGTTATGAGCCCTGTGGGGCAATCCTTACCTGTAAATAAGGTGTTCAGGAGATGTCCCCTTGTTGTGGAAGGGGAAGTGTTTCTGGCGGATCTTATGGAACTTCCTTTTGAGGAGTTCGATTTAATTCTGGGAATGGACTGGTTATCCGAACACCGTGTTAATTTGGACTGTGAGGCCAAAAGGGCCACTTTAAAGACTCCTGATGGAAGATCCGTAGTTTTGGTTGGTGAGCGACGAGGCTATCTGTCTAATGTGATATCAGTTTTGTCTGCTGATAAGATGATCCGTAAAGGATATGAGACCTTTATTGCCTGTTTCCTTAACACAAAGGGGTCCTTATCCACGATAGAAGAAATTCGCATTGTTAGCGAGTTTCCTGACGTTTTTCCTGAGGAGTTGCCTGGTCTCCCTCCTGTTAGAGAGGTTGAGTTTGAGATTGAGACTTATCCTGGATCGGCACCAGTCTCTATGGCCCCATACCGTATGGCTCCGAAAGAGCTTAAGGAGTTAAAGGTTCAGTTACAGGAACTGCTTGATCGAGGATTCATCCGACCTAGCTCTTCACCATGGGGAGCTCCAGTTCTCTTTGTCAAAAAGAAAGATGGTTCCCTTCGGTTGTGCATCGACTACCGAAAGCTGAATAAGCTAACGGTGAAAAACAAGTATCCCTTACCCAGGATTGATGACTTGTTTGACCAATTTCGGGGAGCCACAGTTTTCTCGAAGATTGATCTTCGATCTGGGTATTATCAGTTAAAGATTAAGGGCTCGGATGTTGCTAAGACTGCTATCCGCACCAGATATGGCCACTATGAGTTTCTAGTGATGCCTTTCGGGTTGACTAATGCCCCTGCAGCTTTTATGGACCTGATGAATCGTATCTTCCGCCCCTACCTGGACCAGTTTGTTGTGGTGTTTATTGATGATATCCTGATATACTCTCGCTCTGAGGACGAGCATGTAGGGCATTTGAGAGTTGTGTTGCAAACTCTCAGGGAGCATCGGTTGTATGCTAAGCTAAGTAAATGTGAGTTTTGGCTTAGTGAGGTGACTTTTCTGGGGCATGTTGTTTCCGCTAAAGGTATTCATGTTGATCAGAGTAAAATTGATGCAATCACCAGTTGGAAGCCTCCTAGAAACGTGTCTGAGATCCGCAGTTTTCTGGGCTTAGCTGGGTACTACCGACGCTTTGTCAAGGGTTTTTCCATAATTGCCACCCCTTTGACGAAGCTTTTGAGGAAAGATGTTCCGTTTGTATGGTCTGAGGCCCAACAGTCTAGCTTTGACCAGTTGAAAACAGCTTTGACTCAAGCTCCAGTTTTGACACAACCTGAGTCAGGAAAGGACTTTACAGTTTACAGTGATGCATCACATTCAGGGCTTGGTTGTGTTCTGATGCAGGATGGTAAGGTGATCGCGTATGCGTCACGACAGTTGAGACCACACGAGTGTAACTATCCCACTCATGATCTTGAGCTTGCTGCAGTGGTTTTTGCTCTGAAAATCTGGAGACACTATCTCTACGGGGAGAAGTGTATTATCTTTACTGATCATAAGAGCCTGAAGTACCTCCTTACTCAGAAGGAGCTTAATTTGAGACAGCGTCGTTGGTTGGAGCTTCTCAAAGATTATGACTGTGTAATTGAGTATCATCCGGGAAAAGCCAATGTTGTGGCAGATGCTTTGAGTCGTAAGACCATATCAGACCTGAGGTCTCTGTTTGCCAGGATGAGTGTTTATGATGATGGTAGCTTACTGGCTGAGTTGCAAGTTAAACCGACCTTGGCCGAGCAGATTAAGGCCAAGCAACGGTTAGATGACTCACTGATTCCTGTTATGCGACAAGTGGAGCAAGGATCCACTTCTGTTTATTCTTTTGATCAGGATGGAGTTCTTTGTTTTAACGATCGATACTGTGTACCCAACGATCCTGAGATGAGACAGACCATTCTCAGAGAGGCTCATAGTAGTCCTTATGCCATGCATCCTGGAGGAGATAAAATGTATCAGAATCTGAAACAGAGATATCGTTGGATAGGTATGAAAAAGGACATCTCAGATTATGTATCTAGATGTCTGACATGTCAGCAGGTGAAAGCAGAACATCAGCATCCTTCTGGTCTCTTACAACCTATTAAGATTCCTGAATGGAAATGGGAACGAATCACGATGGATTTTGTTACTGGATTGCCTCTGACCCCGTCTAAGAAAGATTCTGTCTGGGTTGTTGTTGATAGACTCACAAAGTCAGCTCACTTTATTCCTGTTCGGGTCACTTATTCTCTGGAAAAGCTAGCTAAACTGTATATTTCTGAGATTGTCAGATTACATGGAGTACCTTTGTCTATCATTTCTGATCGAGATCCGAGGTTTACTTCCCGATTCTGGACAGCTTTACAGTCTGCTTTGGGTACCCGTCTGAATTTCAGTACATCTTTTCATCCCCAGACAGATGGTCAATCTGAGAGAGTGATACAGATCTTGGAGGATATGTTACGGGGTTGTGTGCTAGACTTCCGAGGCAGTTGGGAAGATTTCTTACCTTTGGCAGAGTTTGCATATAATAACAGTTATCAGGCTAGCATTCGTATGGCACCTTACGAGGCCTTGTATGGTCGTAAGTGTCGAACACCTATCTGTTGGACTGAGTTGTATGATCGGAAAAGTTTGGGTCCCGAATTAATTCAGGAAACTGAGGAAACTGTCAGATTGATCCGAGATCGTTTGAAGGAAGCTTTTGATAGACAGAAATCATATGCTGATCGGAGGAGAAAGGATATTGAGTTTGAGGTTGGTGATAAAGTTTTCTTGAAAGTCTCTCCATGGAAGAAAGTTCTGAGATTTGGGCGTAAAGGAAAGTTAAGCCCGAGATATATTGGACCATACCGTATTCTGAAAAGAATCGGACCTGTTGCATACCAGCTTGAGTTACCTCCTCAGCTTAGCCGTATTCATGATGTTTTTCATGTGTCTATGTTGAGACAGTATCATCCAGACCCGAGTCATATTATTCAGGTTCATGATGTTGAGTTACGACCAGATTTATCTTATGAGGAGGAACCTGTTCAGATTTTAGACTTTAATGAGAGAGTTCTGAGAAGAAGACGTATCCCTATGGTTAAAGTTCAGTGGAGAAACCGTAGCCCTTCTGAGGCCACTTGGGAGATCGAGGAATCTCTGAGGGAGAAGTTCCCATATCTGTTCAGTTCAGGTAAATTTCGAGGACGAAATTTCTTTTTAGAGGGGGAGAATTGTAACACTTAAAAAAAAATAAAAGATGGGATTTGAGGTTGTGGGGTGTCGAACCCACAACCATCAGGATGTTTGACTGGAAACCAGCCACTGAGCTAAGTAGCTCTTGTGAATTAAATCCCCTCCCCTGGTATTTATAATATACCCATTCGAATATTATAATAATAATATTCGAATATAAATAAGATATCTGATCGATTACCATAGGATACCTTTCAGATCTGATATTTTTCATATTCGAACCAACTTTTTTTTTTTTCCCTCACCTACTCCACCGTTGACCTTCATCTCTTTTGTTCGATCCATTGTTGGTTGTGTTCGGTAAGGTTTCGATCATCCTCTCTATTTAATGTGTTTCGGTTTATTGTTTAAGCTTTGTTTCGGTTCCATTCGAATCAGATTGTTTTGTTATTGGGAGGTTTTGAATCGAATCTAGAAAGGGGGAGTGTTTAGAAGTGTTTTAGAAACGAATCGGATCGAAAGGGGGATTAGATCGAATCGTTTAAGGGGGTTTTTGTTCGAAAATGCCTTGTTTGGCTGGGGGGAAAATCTGGAATTTTTCCAGAATTTTCCCGGAAAATCTGGAAAACCCAGATTTTCTCGGGAAAATCTGGAAAATTCCCAGATTTTCCTGGGAACCAAACAGACCGGTCCGGCCCAGCCCAGACCCGAAACCCGACCCATTGACCGATCCGACCCGTTGACCGACCCGACCCGTTGACCGACCCGTTGACCCGTTGACCGACCCGATCTGTGACGTCAGCGTTGACTCTGATGACGTCAGCGTTGACTCTGATGACGTCAGCGTTGACTTTGACCAAAAAGTCAAAAATTTTAAAAACTCATATTTTATGTTTTTCGACGTCCTGAGTCCATCCGTGAAGTCCGTTTTTCGAAATTCAATCCCGAAAGCCTCCAAATTGGACTTTATATTCCCGAGTTAACTTTTCTTATAAGTTAAGTTAAGTTCAGAGTTGTTATTTTGGGTCTAATATCGATACCTGATTAATTGTAGGATCTCATAATCCTCCCGATCGAGTACCGACCCAACCTGGCCCCTCCCGTTTTGACCAGTCTCGAGATCCGATCGTGACCCGTATGTATTTTAAACCCTAGTGAATAAATTCAGTATCCAGATTCCCGTATTGATATAATTCTATCTGGTATCCTTAGGGTCCAGTACTGCTACGGAGCGTGGCCGAACGCCCAGTAGACCACCTGTCTGATTCTGCCCATTTCGAGGTGTGTTTCCTTATGTGCTACATAATTGTATACTACTGTTTTCCTGTTTTTAAACGAACTGATCGGGTACACATGACTATTTTCCAGATTTTACCTAGATTTATGCTTTGAAATTTAAGCATGATCGTACTCTGTTTTACTGTATACCTGATATACTCTGTATAATATTATATTTCCTGATTTGGTATTACCTGATATCGGATTATTTTCTGACATTATTGTATACTACTGTTTTCCTGTTTTTAAACGAACTGATCGGGTACACATGACTATTTTCCAGATTTTACCTAGATTTATGCTTTGAAATTTAAGCATGATCGTACTCTGTTTTACTGTATACCTGATATACTCTGTATAATATTTTCTGATTTGGTATTACCTGATATCGGATTATTTTCTGACACTACCATAATTATTTCTGTTATTATTGCATGCCTGTCATATTAAGATTGAGATGATGTGGAGTGTGAGATTCGGTTCAGCCTTGATACAGCTGGTAATTCTGTTCTGTTTACGGTTTCTAGCGACGGCTAGGGTAATTCCGTCCTGTTTACGGTTTCTAGCGACGGCTAGGGTAATTCCGTCCTGTTTACGGTATCTAGCTACGGCTAGGGTAATTCCGTCCTGTTTACGGTACCCGTGCCATAGCCGGGGTAATTCCGTCCTGTTACCTAAGGTAATACCTTAGGCCGGTACCTTCGCCTTATTAGGCTTAGGTTAATGCCTGTATCTGATATTGTTCTGGGGAACTGTATCCAGGAGTTCGGATGGAGGGTAGCACATTCTGCATATATATATACATATATATATATATATATGACCTGATTTTCTGTTATTACTGTATATCTGATTTTACCTGTGATTTTTATGCACCGTTGGAACACACTGAGCTTTTTAGCTCATACCCGTTTTCCTCCCATTTTCAGATAATCGTAGATAGGCATCCCGGATTTGGCACTCGGAGGATCTACACTATCCTGATTATATTCTGATGTAATGTATAAATTTCCCGGATTTCAGTTAGGGTGACATGTGCCTCTATTTTGATACTGATATGCCTATATTTTGTTACCGAACGGTTTTATTATATTTTGTCAACAGTAATATGGATTGTTTTATAAACAATGTTTTAAATGTGATCTATTTCGGGGATCAACGGTTTAATATTGTTATTCTGATTTTCGGTTGAAAATATGATGATGGTAAAATTATCATCTTTACAGGTTATCTGAAATTATATTTGAACCAGTACTCGTTTATATTAAAAAAAAAAATGTGTGACCATCCTAGATTGGGCTTTCCGCATAGGCCGGTCTAGGGGGTTACACTAATAATTAATTTATTAATAAATTAATTTAAATCGAATATTATAAAAATTTATTATAAAGATTATATCAATATATGTGACACCCTCGTCCCGGGTTAGGAGACGGGGGCGTCGACCAAACAATCAATTTACAATCTAAACCGATTTTGTAACCATTTCCAGATCAATTCAATTATTCGTATGACAATTCAGGACAACTACATGTAAGGCTATCAATTTTGTGGCCAATTTAAAACTTTTCCATACTTATACAATTAACCAATTCGATTCTCAACTTTCGTTTATTTATCAATTATAATCTCAGTTGAATTTGGTAAATACCTTTAACCAAATTCTATTCATTTAATCGCTATTAGCATTATCTTATTGACCAAGCAAATTTCCATTCTTCAAGTTGAACCAAAATAGCCAGGGGTATCGATACCCCTATAGCATGGTACCGAAACAGGGGCATCGAACCAGGGTCCGATGCCGGTCAGCGGAGTTGACCCATTGACCAAATGTGAGAGTAGCTTCCTTCGAAGCAGGTATCGAAGCATTTTGTTACTGGAAGCCCCAGTATCGAACCAGGTATCAATACTGGCCTTCCACGTTGACTCGTTGACTGAGGTTAGGTAGCCTGGTTCGATACTGGAATCGAACCAGAGAGTGCACAAGGAGGCCTGGCATCGAACCAGGCATCGATGCAATTTCTTTATTGTCAAGTGTGGTATCGATACCCATGTAAGTGGTATCGATACCCCTACTCGAAATTGGTAGATTTCAAGCTTTTAAACACTTAAACACAATTCAAAAGACTCAAATCTAATCTCATTTCATCTTAAACCTTAAGAGACATTTCTAGCATATTAGACAACATGTATTAATTTATTTAACCTATCCACTTAGCCAATTCATTACTCAAGCCATTAACCTTATACAATGACATCCAAGATACAATTATGTCATACCCTTCTACCATGGCAACTATCATAAGCAAGGCATGGCTCTAATGGGCTCATACCAACCTATTTTGTTCCGTATCTTTACATGCTAACATGATTAAACTCCATACTAAAATATGTGACCAAAACCAATATACGAACCATAGTCGCGACCCAAAGCATGCAAGGTTAATCTATTCATGACTTTGCCTTATGGCTTACATACCCAAAAGCTTAAATATTAATCATTACAAGCCATGTAAATATCAAACCTCAAGATGCATAACTAGACAAACAAGCTCACTATGCCACCATAAACTAGGAGTTAATCAAAATCACAAAATACCATACTTTAGCTTGCTTGATGTCCGTGCTTACAATCAATCCCGATTTAGCTCCTTGGCTCGTAATCCTGTTGTTTTGGGAAGGAGGAAACGAGTGATAAGTACTACGAAGTACTTAGTGAGGCAGCCCTAGTCTAACCATATTAGACATAATAGCATAACAAGCATATCATGATTCAAGTAAGCAATAAGTCTAAATCATAGCAATGATCCAATCAATAAGCAAGTTCATCATTAACCAAATGTAATAATCAACATGCTTCTCATGTATATCATTTCTATCCTACACATCAATGTCATGATCTATATGCTCAAGCTAACATCAAGTCAATACATATAACTCTTTAGTCATTTTTCATTTCTCATGCTTTCGTTAAACAATTCATTTCAAGTGCTACTTATAGCCATTTGATCATTTCTAATATCAATTGCCATTTCAATTCAAGTGCTACAATTAGCAACAATTCCATTTCAATAATCAATAACAATCGTAACAATTACCAATGCTTCATAAGCCAATGTATATGCACACATATAGTTTCACATTTAAATTTCAATCTTTTCATTTTACTTCGTGTGATGCCTTGGTATAGTAGGACAAGGTAAGCGAGTCACAAGAGTGTCACTAAGACACTAACAAGAGTACCACAAAGGTACTAACAAGAGATACCCATGGTATCTAACAATTGGTGACTAACCACCAAATTACGGTACCCGTAGTACCAAACAAGAGTACCGAAGTACTAGACAAGAGTGCTGAAGCACTAAACAATGAGCTCAAGACCCTAGGCATGCCGTACTACCTATGACCAACTACCGACCAAGGCTCAATAACATTTCATATCCATTTAATCATTATTCAATCCATGTAATCAAGTTCATATTACCAAAAGCAAGTATTTAATACATGCTAATACAAGGGCAATTATCATGATTCTATCATTTCATTCACATCATGTGTACATATAAACATGCATATCATGTTATCAATTCAAAGCTCATATCATCATTTACATGCCTCATGCATGATTCACGTACCTGACATCCGTAGCCGCGTGCCGTTACTTACCTCGGCATTTCCAAGCAATGCATATGTACTAAGCTAGCATTATAATCTAGCAATCAATCAAAATATCAAACAAGTTATTGACATTTAATCCTCCTTCCCTTATTACCGGATATATAATTAGTCCATTTACATGACATACTAATTCAAATAAACAATAGATGGTTAGGACCCTAGGTCCTAACCCCAAGGTTTGCCACACTCACAATGTTTCCAAGCTATTAAGGGTTGTAGATCGCAACCCCTTTGCCTCGCTTCCTCGATACTTCGATCATCTCTTGATCTTCAATAGTTTCTTCCCTCGGGTTATCTAACAATCCATATACAATAGCCATGCATCAAGACATTTTCAATCATTTATTTTAAGTGTTCTTAAGCTTAACAAATGTAAACATGTGCATTTGTACATTACGGACGGTTTTGCTACCCTTTAGCGAATCGATCGTATCTCCTAGCTCCCATGTCCGATTTTAGTCCATTTTACCTCGTTGGAAAGCTAGAAGAATCCTCTACAAGGTACAATTAACCTTACATTTTAGTTCTTAATCGATGAGCTCCGGATTTCATCCAAAACAGACCCGGCCGGATTTCCGGGACTGCTCGGATAGCCCTACGGAAACGCTAATATCTTTCTCTACCTGACTCGGATTGAAGTTTCGTAAATTTTCAATTAAACTAGGTATACATGAGTATCATGGTTTAAAATATCAGCTCCTAATTCTTTAAATCCCGACCTAGGGAATTTTTCAAAAATAGCTACTTGGAATAGCATTTCTAGACATTTCGGCTAACTTCTCATTTCATACATTTAATTTCAAAACCCCGAGTCACTTCCATGAATTTCCAGCAACTCCCATATAAAATTAGCATCATCTAAATCACATTTTCATCATCTTACCAAATCAATTTACTTTCTCATAGCATTTACAAAATCTTAACTTCAAGTTTCTTAACTTGATTTGTTCATAATTCAAACTCATAACTAAACAAATTTTATCTTTAGAATAGGCACTCCAATAACCTAATCTATCACAAAAGCATCATATAACATTCCAAAAATCCAAATGTTTAGCCCTAAATTTTCGGTTGTAAAAGGAGAGACTTACCAAGCTATTCAATTTGATTTCCTAGCTAGAATCACCTCCCATGCAAGCTTTAAACTCCCTCTTCCATGGCTTCTCTCAAAATTTCCTCTCTCTTTTCTTTGTTGCCGTGAAAATGAGGACGAAGGGGGCAAATTTTAGCTTTTTTGTTTGTTTAATAATAATGGTGAAAGGACCATATTACCCTTAATGAGTTGCCTAAACTTGTTTTATTACTAAGGGTAGTTCATGGAATCCAAGTTTTATCATGCAATCATCATATTTTCCATTTAATTCAATTATGTCCATTGATCCTCATATTTTTAACACATGATTCGATTTTAATTTACATTATTCGAATCGTTTTTACTAACCCAGTTTTAGGGTGTTACAATATAATTGCTAAATTCATTCACAAATAATACAATTATTAACTTAATTAAATTTATACATTGAAAAAAACTAAAAAAAATCAATTTAATTTACATAATTTATTCTCGAATTAAATTATTTGCCTTTCAAAAGGTTTTAAATGAGTAACTCATACTTTGTAATTTTTAATCAAAGAACTTAAAAACTTTAATCAACTAAAAGTTGCGTCCAAAAAGAAAAAGTTAAACGAAGGTTGTCATGGCACATAATTGGTTCGTCGGAAATTTTTCACTACTAGTAAAAAAATTCTGCTTCACGTTAAATTTGAAGTTGATATTTAATTTAAAATTTAAGATTTATAAGTTTAAAATCGATTAAATTTAATTCGACTAAAATATTAAATATAATATACAAAATATAATAAAAAATATGTATTAATATATCAGTTTGGGTCAAGTATTTTCACTCTTAAAATTGATTTTACTCTAATTTTGATTATTTTTATTTCATCCGACCCAAACTTAAACTATATAAAAAAATTAATTCTATTAAACGAATCTAATCAAAACTTGTCGTATTCGTGTTTTTTTCATTCTGATATTATAGTATAAATACTATATTCACATAAATAATTGTAAATATCAGATCAACTACCATTCTTACAAATAAATGACTGGATTTTGTCTCCTAATACATTATAATAAGACTCCCACATCTTAATAAGTCATCGTTCCATACAACTACCTTTATTTTACTAGGAACAAGAAGCTGAAGCACCAGCTTACCATTATATTAACAACAAAAATGAGAGCTATTAAAAAAAACAATGGATCAAAACGGGTTGGTGTTTCCATTTCTTCTTGTTGTTCTAATATCTTTTCCATGGAAAATTACTACTTCAGTTCTGCCTTCTGTTGAATTCCTTCACTGCCTTTCCCTTCGTTCTGGGAATTCTTCCATTGCAAAAGCTGTTTACACACACCACAATTCTTCATACTTCTCGGTTTTGAATTCATCTGCTCAGAATTTCAGGTTCATAACACCGTCTACTCCTACACCTCTGGCCATCATAACACCAGAACATGGTTCCCAAATCCAGGCAACAGTTTACTGTTCCAAGAAACATGGGTTTCAGGTCAGAATCCGAAGTGGGGGTCATGATTTCGAGGGTCTTTCTTACACTACAGCTTATGCAGTTCTTTTTGTCGTGATCGATTTGGTGAACCTTCGGTCGGTTCGTGCTGACGTTGATAAAGCCACTGCGTGGGTTGAATCCGGTGCGACGATTGGTGAGTTGTACTATGAAATTGCTCGGAGAAGTAGAACTCTTGCCTTCCCGGCTGGCACCGGCAACACCGTTGGCGTTGGTGGACAATTCAGCGGAGGCGGCTTGGGCGTATTGTTCCGGAAATATGGTCTTGCTTCAGATAATGTAATCGACGCTCGTTTAATCGACGTTAAAGGGAGAATTCTTGATAGAAAATCGATGGGGGAAGATCTGTTTTGGGCAATCCGAGGCGGCGGTGGCGGTAGCTTCGGGATAGTCCTTGCTTGGAATCTGAAACTAGTCCATGTTCCGGCTAACGTTACTGTTTTTACAGTCACGAAAACTTTAGACCACAACGCGACCAAACTCGTTCACCACTGGCAACATATCGCGCACAGATTCCCTAAAGAAATACACTTGAGCATCGGCGTATCTCGGGCGGGAGTCAGTTTCAGAGCCGTATTTCTCGGCAGCACAAACGAGCTTCTTCCCTTGATGGAAAAGAAATTCCCAGAACTCGGAATCGTAAAACAAGATTGCTTCGAGATGAGTTGGGCTGAATCCAACCTCTACTCTACCCAGTTTCCGATCGGTTCACCATTAGAAACCTTACTCAACAGGGACCGGAAATCAATTCTCTCGAAACTGTTCTTCAAATCGAAATCCGACTACGTTAAACAACCGATTCCTGAGGCAGCGTTGGAAGGATTGTGGAGTAAGCTTTCCGAGGAAGAAGCGAAATCTGCAATTATGGTTCTCGTGGCTTATGGAGGGAGAATGGATGAGATTTCTGAGACTGAAACTCCATTTCCTCACAGAGCTGGCAACCTCTACAGCATCATGTACGTGGTGGATTGGGAAGAGAATGAAAATGTGGATTCTGAAAAGTTCATAAACTGGATGAGGAGAGTTTACGATTACATGACTCCGTATGTCTCGAAATCTCCCCGAGAAGTGTATGTTAATTTCAAAGATCTTGATATCGGAGCTAGCAAATTAGGAAGCTGTGCAGAAGCCAGGATCTGGGGTGTTAAGTATTTCAAGAACAATTTTGACAGATTGGTGCATGTAAAGACGAGCGTTGATCCTGGGAATTTCTTCAGCCATGAACAAAGCATCCCTCCTCTTCCATGTTTGCTGAAGAAGGGAGATGGACGGAGCAGCCTTAATATCCATGGAAGCTTATAAGATTAAATATAGTTTTTTAGCGTCCTACTCGGTTTTACTCATTTCTCAGAATAATAATAATTAATAATTGCTTTTTATATGTTTTGCCTTCCTTGCATTTACAATGACTGCTTGTGTTGGGTCAGGGTGCAAATGGAGTTATTGTTAGGGTATTTTACATTAGAAAAATATAATTTTTGGATTTGATTCATTCAAATCGTAATTTTATAAAATCGATACGATGAGTTATAAAATAAAGTTTTAATAATTAATGATTTAATTTTTAAATTTAATTTATATCTTTTAATTTTATTTGATATATATACTATATATTAAAAATATAAAAAAATTATATATCATATATGATTATAAAAATTATTTAAATTTAAATTAATTAATTTTATAATATTATAAATATTTATAATAAAATTTAAATAAAAACTCAAATAAATCAAATTAACTCAACTTGATTAAATATTTATCCTAATTATCATCCCCTCCAATTTGTTTGACTTTTTAAGTTGACGGAGAATCTTAAGTTTTAACAAAACCTTTCGATCTTGCCACGTAAGCGACTTGGTGTCCACCGACGTGGCCCAACGGCCCAAGTGCAACACTGAAATATAAAAAGGTAAGTCACCGAGGGGACCCAAAAGAAAAGAAAATAGCGAAAGAATACAGAACAGAGGATTTCGTTGGAAATTAAAATCAGCAGTTCTTAATTCATTTATTCAATTCCTTTACAGGCTCAACGGCAGGAATAAGCAGAATCCTGCAATTAAATTCCATCGGAAGTAAGGATTTCTTCTCATATTTCTTTCCAAATTCAATTTGTTTCTTTTGATTGGATCTAAGTTTTCCGAGTTTTCTTTTTCACTCTCGATCTAGCAGTTTTTGTCGTGGATTTTTATTATTTATTTACTTGTCAGCTTGCGAAGCTGTTACGCTGGATCCATTTCCCCCTTTTTGTTTGTTGTGATGAGATCTCAGCCTTATCGTTCCACTGGTCGATTGGATCTAGTAATTTCATCGTTGTTTTCAATTTCGATTTTAATTCCCTTAAAAGATTGAAATCCAAGTTTTGAAGCGATCGATTTGTGGTTTGGCGAATTTCATTTGTTAATTTGAGGAGATTTGGCTCGTTAGTTTTTTTGGTAGGAAGCACAGACTGTTGAATGTATGCATCTTGAGATTTTCGATTGAATAGTAGGAAAAGCCGAAAAGGAAGCGATTTTTGTTTTGTTAAAGATAATTTGTGGAATAACACGCTTCTGAAATGATACTTCTGTCCGATTCTAACTTGTATAGATTAGAAGAGTGGTTGCTGAAGTAACTTAACCAATGTAAACTATAACTTGAAACAATGTTTAGAGGACTTGACTATGCTGAGTATTTTGTATTCGACTCACTGGCTTCGATCTTCCTTTTTAATTACCTTTTAATGCTGAGTTGCTCCTATTTTCAGGAATCGGGAGTTGGGATTGTAAATTATTTAGTGGTGAAGACAGGAAGGAACAAGTGATATATTAGATCAAACGAGACAGAGATGTTCTCACTCTTTTATGGACTTTGGAAGTACCTATTTAGTAAGACCGAGTTTCATGTTTTAATTCTTGGAATCGACAAGGCCGGGAAAACGGTGATTACTCTAAACTCATTTCTTCAGTTTTTATAACAGTCATAAGTATCATTTATATTGAAAGTTCTGCAAAATGTTTCTGTGCTGATCCTTGTTATTTCTGGATTAGACTTTGTTGGAGAAATTGAAATCCTTATACTCAAACTTGGAAGGTCTTCCACCTGATCGAATTGTTCCAACTGTGGGGCTTAATATTGGTCGCGGTGAAGTTTTAAGCACAAAACTTGTGTTCTGGGACCTGGGAGGCCAGGTAAGTGGAATGCATATATAATAACACAAGCACGTTGCTTGACTTTTGTTGAAATGTATGCAAGGGATATAGACTGGGAATACGGTTACAGTGTAAAGCCAAAGCTTGGCATTTCCCCCGTATATTTTATGTCATGCATGATTCAATGTCCAAAGCAAGCTCAATATGTGACACAAATTTATCCTCTTTCCTATCCTTTTCAGCCTGGCCTTCGCTCAATTTGGGAGAAATACTATGAAGAGGCACATGCTGTGGTATTCGTAATTGATGCTGCTTGCCCTTCACGTTTTGAAGATTCAAAATCTGCACTTGGTAAGTAATATTTAATTGTTTAATGATATGGGTTTTATGCTGGTATAGGGTATCGCCTAAAGCTTTATAACTTGTGAAGTTTCATGATTTTGTATATGATACTTTACTCATATCTTTTGATTTTTTCCAGAGAAAGTTCTTAGACATGAGGATCTACAGGGAGCCCCTCTCTTGATATTAGCAAACAAGCAGGTATCCTTGGTTCTGTCCAAAATCATCAAAAGTGTAGCTATTTGTATCGAAAGTTGGCAATGAAAAGATCATATAGAAATTCTTCTCCTATATCATATCTCTCTCTTTACAGTATTCTAACTGTGTCTGCATTTAATTACGTATCTGTGGCATTTTGAACTCGGAAACATTTGATTTCATGTCAACCACAGGATGTGCATGGTTGAGTGGAAAAATGGATGGATGGATGGATGAGGTTGGACAAGTGAAGAGATATTTAATTGAGTTTTCTTTAACTCTATTAATGTACCAAGTAATGGATGAAAAATTAATTTTTCTTGCATTTTTCTGTCTTTCCTACCAAGTATACTAATGGAAGGAACAAAGGTTTTCCTATCTATTCGTATTTCTCCTCTCCAAGTAAAGCCTTGATCCTTTATTTGGCATTTAAAGAGGGTGTGTTAAAGGAAGAATTGTGGACAATTCTTGAGCTTAGTAACTATTATATGTTTCCCTTCCCTTTATTCTTTTATGAGCAATATGTGGTTAAGATTTTCTTCTACTGACTCATTTGAATTCTTTCAACATTTGTGCTTGATGCAGGATCTGTCTGAAGCTGTAACGGCTGAAGAACTCGCACGATATCTAGATCTTAAAAAATTGGATGAAAGGGTTTACATGTTTGAGGCTGTTTCTGCTTTTGATGGGTAAGTTTGTGTATTCATAAAACTGTCTCATCTCCAAGTTTGATCTCCATTTGCCTGCCTGGACTGGATGCAGCAGTAAATCTTTCACTTCACTTAAATGTTTCTTTTTACAACCGCAGGACGGGAATTAAAGAAGGTGCGGAGTGGTTAGTGGAGGTAATGGAGAGAAGCAAGAGAACTGAAATGTTGAGAAATCGTGCAGGTGAGACTGGTCCTTAGAGCTTTACAGGGGTGAAAAGATACCACCAGGTTAAACTTGGTTTTACCCTGCTTCTGTAAAATAAATTCTGGGTTCATGTTAGATTTCATCGTTATTAAAAGTCGATCAATTTTTCTCTCTCGAAATAGCATTTTTTTTTCTTGCTTGGTCCCTGTGAAAATTCGAATGATACGCTTATCGATTCTTATTCAAATCAACATTGTTCAAAGTGGCAAAGTAAAACCCACAGCATTTGGGAGCATAGAAACACCAAGGGAATAGTTTAAACGACTTGAATACCATTCCAACTTGAATATATAAATTTTTTTATTAATTCCCAACTGAGAAACAATAGGGGGTTACAAGAAGGTTACTTATCTTTTCTAAATTCCGGCTAGTTTCCTAAACAATAGGGGGTTATAGAAGTTGATAGCCTCCGGCGTTCATGTCCTCTCTCCACTGCGACGATGACTGTAATTATATATAGGATTTCTATTTTCTAATACCATGAAGAGTAAAAATTACGAGGCATGTGCTTGCTGCTTGGCTTGACACTGGTTTCGGTAGGTTTGTAATCTTTGGACCGAACAGTGTCTTATGTAGTCGTTTAGCACTTTCGTTTTATCTACAGACCCTGGTCTGTCTCCACACGCAGATTTGATGATTTAAAAAAATTATATTACTCATCTAGACCAGAAGGCCTTTCTGGTATTTTTGCAAGATTTAGTCTCAAATATGAGAATTTTAGATAAAGCTTGGGGTTTATTCAGGAATCTTGTTATAAATTGACGCCTCTGAAATTTTGCAGAATTTCAGGGGTGAAAAAGAATCTGGAGAATGATGCAGCTATGTTTTCACATTTTAAGAGAAAAGAACTCGCAGTATATCTTTTAATAGCTCATAATGCAACAACAGCAACTTTTAACAGAATTCTCAAAGTTCTAACATCCCAATTTATTTTTGATGGAACTGGATATTTAGGCAAGTTTACTACTGGAGTATCTGCACCAACGTAAGTTTTTATATCTATATGGAATTCAGTTCACATAATGCATTCATTCGACAACATAACGCCGTCTCTTCTGTCATGTCATCACCTGTTCGAAATAGACAAAGCTAAGTCTGAACATGTTACTCGTCCTTAGTATCTGCAGGAGAAGATTTTTCCTCCGTTTCCTTTTCGCCAACCGGACTTTGTGATGCACCATCTTCAGCTGGTTTGGCATCACTTTCTGCAGCTCCTGAGGCTTCACCGTTGGCATCCCCTTCGGTTACTGGAACTGTCGTCTTGATAGTTCCAACCTTGACATACTTGCTCATGAACTTGTACTCCCAATCCTGCAATGCATCCAATTCGAATGGACCAAGACCCGAAATGTCCCCTGTTAGATCTTTCTCTTCGAAAGACATCTTTGCAAGAGCTCTGCTCGCATCTTTTCCAGCAAACAATGCGTAAGGTCCACCAGGTCCATAGAACATTCTGCAAGAAAGATTACATTTCAGGTAACAGCCAAGAACTTTCTGATACATAAATTCACAATTCTTGCATATACATCACTCCCAACACATAACATATCATCAAACCAGTACGGAATCACAACAAAAGTCTCAAACCTCGAAATAAACTACTACAGTTGTACGGAATGCACGGTACTCTAAAAGTATGCCGGTGGTTTACCTCTTTCAACATTATTGATTAAAGTTACATAATCCATCCGACCAAATAGGAGAAAACAGGTCATAACTATTTTAGCCCTGGAAATAAACCAAAACACACCGGTTAGGAATAAAATCGGAAAAAATAAGAACAACAAATTAAGCTCAACCAAATTCAAGGTTACCGTATTAGAGAACAGGAAGACAAGTGAAACATAAGACAGAGGTGTAATCCTATATAACTACTGAGAAATAGTTCTCCAACTATTAGTTTGAGAAAAACAAATTTCACAAAGAAGACAATGCAGTCTCATCATTTCGCTTAATTCAACCGATTACATACTAGCAATCGAGAACCGAACCAACTTGTATCAACCAAGACACAAAAGCATGCTAACAACTGTGATCATGGGATCAGGTTAAATATCCATATGGAAGGAAACGACACCATATTGTGCAATTTTCATTTTTTTTTCAGGATCAAAGTCTATGACTTTTAATTAGGCAAGCAAAATCAAGAAACAGGAAATTACTTACAATGAACTACCTTGATTAAATCTCATATTCATCTCACAATTAAGAAATCAAATGCAAACTTTCACGGTAATTACATGGAGCAACTCATATGTTAGCAAAATCATATGCTATTTGATTAACAAAAAAAGACAAATCTAAAAGCAATAATCTAAAAAGAAACCAGCAGAATAGAAAAAAGCTGAAATGAATAAACCTTTTCAGTTCAACCATGATCTAAAAGCAAGTGAAAAGTAGTGACAGAAACATAAAATTAAAGTAAATTCTAGAAGAAAAAACCCAGCAAAATATTGCAAATGAAAAACCCAAAATTTCAGCTTTAAACCTGCTTTGGGAAACATCATAGATCTGGCCCTTGATGGCCATGAGGAGTGGTTTCTTAGGATCCGACCCATCATACTGCTTAAGTTCCTCCTCGGTAATCTCGCCGAGCTGAACCGGTGGTGGCAGTGGCTCCATCTGCTCCTCCTCGAAAGCCCTGGACCGTTGATGGTGGTTATCATCGGATGACCCGAATAGACCGGTTGCTACATAGTAAACAGCCCACAAGAGAGCAAGAGCCGTGAAGAAAGTGGCCGGAGATAGACCCGTATACTCAGTTATCGCCTCCTTCAAAGTCTCCCATACCTGCAAAGCCATCGCTTTAAGATCTCAACTCAATGAGTCTAGCCTTGAAATTGCTGACTAGAGATAGCTTTGACTCTTAGCCATCGGTGTTTTCTGTCTGTACATATTTATAATCCCCCCAAAATACGATAATGTAACCGGTAAAATAAAGGTTTGATGTAAAAATAAAATATTAAATATATAATTATCCCTAATAATTATAGACATATACTTTCTGGTCTGGTTGTTGGGTTGTAGACCATTCATCTGTCTACTGAAGGTTAACATTCGGGCTTTACGTCTCAACATGGGAACCTACCATAAAATTATAGGCCCAATTTTTCCGAGACAGACACGGTTAGACTTAAATTAAAAAGTTGAATTTTTTGAGGTAATTCAATTCGATCAAATAAATTTATTAATTTAAATTTTTAATGTGATTCAATAAAAAATTTAACCTAATCCCAATAACCCGACAATTGAACCACTGCTCTTGATTATAAATTCGAATTTGAAACTTGGATTCTAAGCAAGAAATAATTTCTTTTTTTGTGTTTTTGCCTTTATTTAATATTTATGGAATTTTTTAAAGCGTATCCGTGAAATAATTATAGACAAAAAATAGTGTGATAGTCTACTTTACACTAATAGTCTTATTTGTTTGTTTATGGACATAATAAAAGTGGTTAAATAACATTTAATTCAATTCATTAATATTATTTTTTTAATATTAAAGTTGAGATTCTAACTTTAATGCGTATAATTTACTTTTTTATTATGGAACTTTTTACCTAAAATAAACTAATCATGTCACCCTTTCCCTCTATAAAGGTCCTCCTCCTCTTCCCTTCTTAGGACACTTTTACACCAATCTCTTTCTTTCTTCTTTTCTTTCATCTATTCTAACAAAAGCAATTAGAAAAAGTTGAATCTTAATAGATATTGATGATGCATGAGATATAAGTTTTGTTCTTGATTTAGGATCTTCATCGTCCTTGTAAACTCCATCCATGAACAATAGTCAAATTCTTAAGAAATTTTGGTATCTCAAGTTCGGACAATCGTCTATGATAGATATATTTTAAAATTACCATGGTTACTGTTAGAGATTTTTGATGAAAGATACCAAGTTAATGAAAGAAAAAGATTGATGTGAACAGAGGTGTTGGTTAAGGTCATTATCTTCAACAATTGGAGGAGTCTCTCGTCGAAGAAAATAACCACCTCCGCTAATAGGGTCCTCCTACTGACGAAGATGATGGCCATAACCACTAATTCTGTTCAGATCAATCTCTTTTCTTTCATTAACTTGATATCTCTCACCAGAAAGCTCTAATTTTAATTTTAGTAATTCTAAATACATATCCGCCATGGATGATTGTTTAAACTCGAGATATAAAGATTTCTTGGGAGTTTGACGGTTGTTGTAGTTTTCAAAGACGATTAAAAGCCTAACCCAAGAACAAGGCTTGTATCACCTGCATCATCAATATCCATTAAGATTCAGACTTTTTTTAGTTGTTTTTGTTATAATAGATTTAAACAAAGAACCAGAGAGTCGGAGACAAGGTTCGAAGAACTTGATGCCATATACATGCCAAAACCGAACAGATAAACCTCAAGGAAGCTGCATCAAGAACATCAGCTAATTCAGCTCCAGAGAAGGAAAATAATCTCAGCAACATGATTGAAGAGATGGAAAACATCATGGAACAACTCAAAACTTGTCATTGTTCTCCTACAGATCAGTGCCAAAAGGTTTGTGGATTACGATTATAAAAATGATTCGAATAACATGGTTTCGTGCTTTGTCATGCGCCTATACAGCAATGTTTTAGTTTCATGAAACAGTATTTCAGAGATTAGTTCTAGACTGTTACACCACTCTCAAGTTTAACAATGTTAAAAAATACAGGAACTAGGACGAAAGTCAGGGGACAAGCTCCTTTCAAAGATGACTGCTGCAGTACCAGTTGAAACCAGCAATGAAATTGCTAATCTCGCCGAATTGCTAAGTGAAGTGGAAGGTCTTAAGGAAAGGAATCAAACCATGGAGCATGAGCTTAAAGACATGGAAGAAAGATATTCAGAAATAAGTCTCAAACTTGCAGAGGTGGAAGGTGAAAGACAGCAGCTTGTAATAACAGTGAGAAACCTTAAGAATGGGAAAAGGGACTATCATGTTCAATGGCGCAGCATGTTGGAGAAAGAACATTAAGCAGTATGAAGCAGCTGATCCTCTAAAGTGAAATACGTGTGATAGTTACATCAAAATCCAATTAAGAAATCCTTATCATCTGAACTTCTGAAATTGAATTCTTTCATTATTTGTTGCTCATCTTTCCTGCTGAAAAATTAGATCCAATTAAAAACTAGATTTAATCTTGTGGGGACAACACTAACAAGTACAATTTTAGAATATTTAAAGGAAAAAAAATTATACTAGGCATGTAAACTAAAGTTAAATTGTATGTTTTAATTTTATGATTTAAGGTTTTAATTTACTTAAGGGTTTAGGTTGTATAATTTAGATTTTAAGGTTAATATTTAAAATTCAAGGGTATGATACATAAAAATTAAATACATTAGAATACAGAAACTAATCTATAATAATAAGATGTTCATTATAAGATGATGTTTGGGTACCTCCTTTATTGGTTATGTCTTAATCCTTTTAAATTGAGTATTTGTTATTTAAATACCTGTAAAATTTAAGCACCCGATCAAATGATAGTAAGTATTCGATTTATATTTTTTTAAATATGAATCTTTGGAGGGGTGTTAGCTTCGTTTGTTGTTTTGTACGTGATAGTCTTGTTTGGACTGTTGGAGATAGAAATTATGTGGATTTTTGGCGAGATGCTTGGTTAGGTGATGTCGGTCCTTTGATACATCATGTTATAAATCAGAGAATTATTGCAACATTGTCTTTGGTTACGGTGAAAAATATGGTTGATCATTTGGGGTGTTGGAAATGGAAAGAATGTGCCACATACCTCCCTGATTCAATACTCCATTGGTTAGCTGCATGTATGACACCTCGTCAATTTTCTTTCTCCGATTATGTTGGTTGAAGATGGAATGCGTCACGGGTTTTCACGGTGAAATCTGCGTATGAGTTCCGAACTGGTCCTAATGTTTACAATGAAGATAATTTATGGAAGATTATTGCGCAATTTAAAGGTATTCCGAAGATACGTTCTTTTCTTTGGCTTGTTGCTAGCGGACGTGTTCTCACTAACCTAAAACGTGTTCGACGACATATGACGGATAGTACGACATGTGGGATTTGTGAAAATACAGTGGAATCTATTAATCACATTGTGCGTCATTGTTCTCCGGCTACTACTACGTGGTTTGCTACGGTTAATGCAGACAAACTTCCTGAATTTCTTTCTATGGAGTTCCATGACTGGATTACAATGAATTTGGTGCATCCAACTTATTTTGGTTCGACTATGCCTCATTGGGACTTATTTTTTGGCTCAGTATTATGGATCCTATAGAAATTTCGAAACTTGTGTGTTTTTTATCCAAGTAAACGTGATGCTTTGTGTGTGAATGAATGTCATCGAGCTTATGAGCTATGCATTTTGGAAAAATCGTCCACGAGACATTAGGGGGAGATTGCACGTTCAGGTGTAGGTTTTAATGAGCATTGACAACCTCCTTTAGCTGAGTGGTTTAAGGTCAATACAGATGATTCTCGAAACGCTTCTACGGATTTTGCTACTTGTGGTGGAGTGATAAGAAATAGTGTCGGGGAATGGTTATCTGGGTTCACGAAGTGTGTGGGTATTTACTCAATAATTGAAGCTGAACTTTGGGGGTTATTGAAGGTCTTCGTCTGGCTTGGACGAAAGGTTATTCTTGGAGTGGACAGTCTGGATGTGGTTCGTATTTTGCTTAAACGGACTGCAGGAGGTGGTTTGGTATCGTTGGTTAGAGAGGTTTGTTCATTCTTGATAAATCTTGGGAGATCAAAATTTGCCATATTTGTCGGACAACGAATAAGGTTGCTGATGGATTAGCCAAAATGGCTCAATCTGGTGATTTTCCTTTATTTGGAGAACTGGACCTCTCATCTTGTATTTACATGTTTTCAACGGATGCAATTTTGGCTTTGGTTCATGATGACTTGTAATTTTTGTGGTGTGGGTCTCTAATGTTTACTTAGGTGTTTCTGTAACCCCTAAAATTTAACCTAATTACTTAGATTACAAGTTAGGGTTTAAGGCTTGAAAACTTGCTTCACAACCTAGGGTTTTTACAAAATTAAATATTTTATTCGGATAAATTATTATTTAATTAATAATTTAAAATACTGGAAAATTTATCGTTTAAAATATACAGAGTTCAACCCGAAATAATAACATAAATAGTTCATAAATATCCGAATAGAAATCCAAAGTTCTTAATACATTAAATATTGTCCAAATAAAAATTATAATCTGAAAATAAATCTGTAATTACATACTATAGCAATAAACTGAATCAGGATCCTCCAAGTACCGTACCGAGCCTAGGACAGAGATCTGTAACAAGAAGCTGAGGGGGTATAAGCTTGGAAGCCTAGTGTGTCTCTAGAACAGATAACGGAATTACAGAACAAAATATGCAGAAGATGCAGAGTATGCATGATATGCACCCATCTCCGAACACCACAGAAGAGTAGGTCCCCAGACCACTCTAACACCAACACACCAACAGAAGTGGTATCTCGACCCGTAGGTGGAGCCACTGAACAGAAGTGATAAATCACTAACTTCCCCGTACACATATAGTCTACCAGACATCATGTTATATGCATATACAGAATCAGAATGCATGCCTTATAGTCTAACAGAAGGCAAACATGACAGATATCAGAATCAGAAATGATATGTCAGAATGATGCACGAACATACGGGTTTAACAGGAGTCGAGTATACAAGATCACATAATTTAACAGGATTGACGGGAGAGAACACACCTGTAACAGAAGACTCAACGTCGACTCTGACGTCTACTGGACTCGGCTCTACCACCAGACTGAGCAGGAGTAGAGTCTACAATAAACGAAATACATTAGACATCCTACTATGCCACTATACCGAAAAGTATACTAAACAGAAATTAGTCGCTACTCACGTGAAGGTCCCGAATGCGGATGAATGAGACCACGTACAGGAGGAGGAGGAGGCAACTGCTCGGGGTCGGAATCCACGTCACCTGAAGCAAACAGAAACTGATTCAGAAACCTTTACAGATAACTTCCAGATAACTGATCGAACTTAAAAGCCTCAAAAACGACACTTCGGGTTCGAATTTCGAAAAACGGACAACGCCATTGGACTCAGGACGTCGAAAAAATAAAATAGGACCGGGTTGAAAAAGTCAACTGCTGAAGTCAGCATGGTCAACGCTAACGTCAGCAGTGACGTCATCAAGTCAACGCTGACGTCAGCACAGATGACATCAGCAGGGATGACGTCATCAGTGACGTCACCCAGGTCGGAGATCGGGTCAGGTTCGGGTCAACCGAGTCGGGTTTCGGGTTTCTCAGGATTTTCTCGGGAAAATCCAGAAAACCTAGAAAATCCCAGATTCGATTAAAGGCTCTGATTCGATTCTTCTCCCCTGTTCGATTCGATTCTTGATCCTTTCTAACTCAAATCCAAAACCGATTCAACACACCCCTAAACCCAGATTCGATTTAACACTAAAACCATCTAAAATCCTTTCAGAATCGATTCAAACTCACTAAACTTATTTGGATTCAAACTTAAACGAAACCAAAATAAAAACACACTCTTAACGAACAGCAACAACAGATCGAAACATAGTCTAAACAAAACAAAACCCGAAACAACTTACCTCTCTACAAAACCGGATCGAACGAGGATGAGAAAGCAGGAGGAAACAGAATGAGGTGATCGGTTGATATGATTCAGAGCGTTTAAGGAGTGATTAAAATTCAGAATCAAAACGGGAATTAAAGAGAAATTAATTCTCCCCACAACAAGTCTGAAACGGAAGGGAAAAGAAGAAGGTTACCATTTTGAAAAATGGTAAAATTCGCTTTCAAGGGTCTAACTTTCCAGAATTTAACAATTTGGTCCCTGAAGAGTCCCCAAATCCTAGGGTTTAGATTAGGGATTTTGATTCTAATTAGAGTTTAAAATTGGGGAAGATTTTGGGGTATTACAACTCTCCCCCCTACAGAAATTTCGTCCTCGAAATTTACCTGGATCAAAGAGATGCGGATATTGGGCTTTGATAACAGATTTGGGCTCCCACGTAGCCTCATCAAGACCTCTATTACGCCAGAGAACCTTAACCATCTTAATGGTTTTTCTCCAAAGAACTCTCTGGTCCTGATCAATAATCTCAACGGGCTCCTCCTCATAACACAGATCTGGCCGAATCTCAAAATCCTCGACTGACAGAACATGAGACGGATCAGCTTGATAGCGTCTCAGTACAGAAACGTGGAACACGTCATGGATACGCTTGAGCTCTGGTGGTAACTCAAGCTGATAAGCTACAGGTCCAACACGTCTGAGAATACGATAAGGTCCGATATAACGAGGACTGAGTTTACCCTTACGGCCAAAACGGAGTACCTTCCTCCAAGGAGATACTTTCAGGAAAACCTCGTCACCAACCTCAAACTCTAGATCCTTACGCCTCAAATCCGCGTAAGATTTATGTCTGTCAAATACGGCTTTAAGCCGATCCCGAATCAATCTAACAGTCTCCTCAGCCTCATGTACAAGATCTGGACCCAATAAACGGTGCTCAGTGAGCTCAGTCCATCCAATCGGAGTGCGACACTTACGCCCATACAGAGCCTCATAAGGTGCCATCTTAATGCTGGCCTAATAACTGTTATTGTATGCAAACTCGGCCAACGGTAAGAAATCCTCCCAACTGCCTTTGAAATCCAGAATACATCCTCTCAACATATCCTCGAGGATCTAAATCACACGCTCAGACTGACCATCGGTCTGTGGGTGATAAGCAGTACTGAAGTTCAATCTAGTGCCTAGAGCAGAATGCAAAGATCCCCAGAACTTTGACGTAAACCGCGGATCCCGATCAGAAATAATAGACAGAGGCACACCATGCAGTCGGACGATTTCAGAGATGTATAACCGGGCCAACTTACTCAGAGGGTAAGTGGTCTTGACATGAATGAAGTGTGCAGACTTGGTCAATCGATCCACGATGACCCAAACAGAATCCTTCTTTGACGGAGTCAAAGGCAAACCACTGACAAAATCCATGGTCACACGCTCCCATTTCCACTGAGGAATCTCAATATGCTGAAGCAGCCCAGATGGACGCTGATGCTCTACTTTAACTTTCTGGCAAGTTAAGCACTTAGACACAAAACTGACTACATCTCGCTTGAGACCCTTCCACCAATACTTCTCTCAGAGATTCTTGTACATTTTATCACCACCAGGATGCAAAGAATACGGACTATCAGCTCAGAGTTTCTCGGAACACAGAGTCGACCCCAAAAACACAAAACACCATCATGATTCAGAGAAAAGTCCTGAGAAATTCCCTCTTGAACTTCCGCAATACGGTGAGCCAAGTAAGGATCATTAGGCTGCTCAGCCTGAATATCAGTTATCAGAGTAGGAATCACACGAAGCTCTGCTAATAGACTACCATCCTCAAACAGACTCATCCGAGCAAACAGAGCTCTCAGATCAGAAATGGCGTTGCGACTCAAAGCATCCGCAACGACATTAGCTTTACTTGGATGATAATCAATCTCACAATCATAATCTTTCAGAAGCTCTAACCAGCGACGCTGTCTCAGATTAAGTTCCTTCTGGGTGAGAAGGTACTTAAGACTCTTATGATCAGTGAAGATGTAACACTTCTCTCCATAGAGATAGTGTCTCCAGATTTTCAGAGCAAAGATCACTGCTGCCAACTCCAGATCGTGGGTAGGGTAATTACACTCATGCGATTTCAACTGTCGAGACGCATAAGCCACTACCTTCCCATCCTGTATCAGAACACACCCCAAACCGGTGTATGAGGCATCACTGTAAACGGTATAGGGTTTCCCCGACTCTGGCTGTATCAGAACCGGTGCTTGTGTCAGAACGGACTTGAGTTTCTCAAAACTCACCTTCTGAGCTTCAGACCAAGAAAAAGGAACATCCTTCCTCAGAAGCTTAGTTAACGGAGCAGCAATAGACGAGAAACCCTCTACAAATCTCCGATAGTAACCAGCCAATCCCAGAAAACTACGAACCTCTGCCACATTCTTCGGTTGCTGCCAACACATAATGGCCTCAATTTTCGTCGGGTCAACCTGAATACCCTTAGCTGATACTACGTGTCCCAGAAAAACAACCTCAGAAAGCCAGAACTCACATTTGCTGAACTTGGCATATAGTTGTTTCTCCCTCAGGGTCTGCAAAACAATACGAAGATGCCGCTCATGCTCATCCTCAGACTTGGAGTAAACCAGAATGTCATCAATGAAAACCACTACAAACTGATCCAGATAGGGTCGAAACACCCTATTCATCATGTCCATGAATGCTGCAGGGGAATTCGTAAGACCGAAGGGCATTACCAAAAACTCGTTGTGCCCATAACGAGTTCGGAAAGCTGTCTTGAACACATCAGAATCCTTAACCTTGAGTTGGTAATAACCAGATCTCAGGTCTATCTTAGAGAAAACCGAAGCTCCTCGGAACTGATCAAACAGATCGTCGATGCGGGGAAGGGGGTACTTGTTTTTGACGGTCAACTTGTTCAACTTCCGGTAGTCAATACACAAGCGTAGAGAACCATCTTTCTTCTTAACAAATAGAACAGGGGCTCCCCACGGAGAAACACTGTGTCGTATGAAACCTCTATACAGAAGTTCCTGTAGCTGAACCTTAAGTTCCTTAAGCTCCTTCGGAGCCATCCGATATGGTGCCATAGACACTGGAGTAGTCCCCGGGTGCAACTCAATACCGAACTCCACCTCCTCACGCTTAGGGGGTACACCCGGTAGCTCTTCTGGAAAAACATCTGGAAATTCACACACCACTCGGATCTTATCCATTCCAGAATCAGATTGCCTCGGGTCAAGAATATAGGCAAGATAGGCTATAGACCCCTTCCTGATCATCTTTTCGGCTTTCAGGGCAGATATCAGATTGGACAGATAACCTCTACGCTCACCAATGAGAGTTACCTCTCGTCCATCAAAAGTCCTTAGAGTTGCCCTCTTACGCTCACAGTCTAGAGTAACTCGGTGAGCAGATAACCAGTCCATCCCCAAAATCAAGTCAAAGTCCACAAATGGTAACTGCATCAGATCAGCAGGAAAGATTTCTCTGTGGACCTCAAGGGGACAATTTCTGTAAACTTTGGTAACCCCCACAGGGTGACCTACAGGACTAAAAACCGAGACGGAACTGCGAGTATCTTCTACTGGAACTTTCAGATACCCCGCTACAGAACTAGAGACATACGAATGCGTAGACCCATTATCTAACAATGCGAAGAAAGGAACAGTATGTACAGAAAAAGTACCAGCAATGACGTCTGGCTCATCCCGGTCCTCCTGTCTCCTCGTAGCATATACTAAGCCGGGCTGAGATCCCCCTGAACGAGCAGATCCCCTGAATTGACTGGGTATGCCTCTACTACCAGTACCAGATGCTGCCGGTCTACTCTGCCCTCTTCCCCCTACTGGGGTCTGAACTGATGCCTGTGATTGCCCCGGAGCATAACTAGACTGTGGTGCCACAGGACAATCCCTAAGACGGTGATCAAGAGAACCACATCGGAAGCAAGCTCCACTCCGCATGCGACACTCTCCGGGGTGCCATTTCTTACAGAAAGTACACTGAGGTACTGCTCGGGTACTAGTGGATCCAGCTCCACTAGCAGCAGAGACAACTGATACTACAAGTCTAGACCGAGTCGAACTCTGAGGCTCATACTCATCGCGGCCTCTCTTCCGGGACTGAAAACCCTGACTGTACTGAGCAGGTGCGGCAGACTGTCGTCCACCTCTATCCTGACCTTGGGATTCCATCTGAACCCTCAAAACCTCATTACGCTCGGCTGTCCTAGCACGCCGAGTGATCATCTTGTACTCCGTATCATGATGTGTGGCAACTGCAATCTTCAGTGGTACCCGGAGTCCTTTCAGAAAGTGATCACACTTTTGCTTCTCCGTCGTCACAATGCCAGGAGCATACTGTAGTAGTCTCAGGAACTCAACCTCATAGTCCTTAACAGACATGTCATTCTGCTGCAGGTTCAGAAAATCCTCTCGGCATTTAGCCAAGTACTCAGGGCCCACATACCGATCCTCAAAACTCTGTTTGAAGAATTCCCAGTTGATCTTCTCTGGAGCAGTAACCTTTTCTTCTGCCTCCCACCAGTTCAAGGCCTCTCCCTGAAGCAATGATACAGCTGCCCTAAACTTCTTGTCAGAGGGGTATTCCATCTCAAAGAACAGACGCTGAAGTTTCTTCAGCCAGTACTCCGCATCGGCTGGGTCAGTACCGGTCTTGCCATCAAACATGGTCATCCCAGCAGCTAGGAACTCAGTAGATATGGGTTTCCTGGAACCCTCATTCTGTCGCAGATATCTGAGTAACTCCCTCTGAACAGTCACGGAATCTAAACCGACAGTCTCACTGTCATCAGGCATATAAGGTCCTTCACTCTGGACCGGCTGATCAACCTCGGCTTGCTGTGCCTCGGTCTGAATCTCAGGCTGAACCTCTCCTCCTAAATCCTGGGCCAGACTCTGATCCTGTGGCGGATCCACAGGAGGCGGAACACCACTAGAAGATGCAACAGATCGACCTCGGCCACGACCTCTGCCACGACCTCTACCGGTCGCTAAACGGGTACTTCGACGCGGTGGCATAATAGAATATCTACAGAAAGACAGACAGAATCCTACATTAGAATCGGTACTTGGAGTAATATTTAAAATGTCACAGAATTTTTTTTAAAATACGAGTCAAAACAGGAATCCGGATTTTTAAATAATTTTGACAAAACATTTTTAGAACAAAAATCATTTCGGACTTCACAGTCCGTGGGTTGAACCGGGCTCTGATACCACTAAATGTAACCCCTAAAATTTAACCTAATTACTTAGATTACAAGTTAGGGTTTACGGCTTGAAAACTTGCTTCACAACCTAGGGTTTTTACAAAATTAAATATTTTATTCGGATAAATTATTATTTAATTAATAATTTAAAATACTGGAAAATTTATCGTTTAAAATATACAGAGTTCAACCCGAAATAATAACATAAATAGTTCATAAAAATCCGAATAGAAATCCAAAGTTCTTAATACATTAAATATTGTCCAAATAAAAATTATAATCTGAAAATAAATCTGTAATTACATACTATAGCAATAAACTGAATCAGGATCCTCCAAGTACCGTACCGAGCCTAGGACAGAGATCTGTAACAAGAAGCTGAAGGGGTATAAGCTTGGAAGCCTAGTGTGTCTCTAGAACAGATAACGGAATTACAGAACAGAAGATGCAGAAGATGCAGAGTATGCATGATATGCACCCATCTCCGAACACCACAGAAGAGTAGGTCCCCAGACCACTCTAACACCAACACACCAACAGAAGTGGTATCTCGACCCGTAGGTGGAGCCACTGAACAGAAGTGATAAATCACTAACTTCCCCGTACACATATAGTCTACCAGACATCATGTTATATGCATATACAAAATCAGAATGCATGCCTTATAGTCTAACAGAAGGCAAATATGACAGATATCAGAATCAGAAATGATATGTCAGAATGATGCATGAACATACGGGTTTAACAGGAGTCGAGTATACAAGATCACAGAATTTAACAGGATTGACGGGAGAGAACACACCTGTAACAGAAGACTCAACGTCGACTCTGACGTCTACTGGACTCGGCTCTACCACCAGACTGAGCAGGAGTAGAGTCTACAATAAACGAAATACATTAGACATCCTACTATGCCACTATACCAAAAAGTATACTAAACAGAAATTAGTCGCTACTCACGTAATGGTCCCGAATGCGGATGAATGAGACCACGTACAGGAGGAGGAGGAGGCAACTGCTCGGGGTCGGAATCCACGTCACCTGAAGCAAACAGAAACTGATTCAGAAACCTTTACAGATAACTTCCAGATAACTGATCGAACTTAAAAGCCCCAAAAACGACACTTCGGGTTTGAATTTCGAAAAACGGACAACACCATTGGACTCAGGACGTCGAAAAAATAAAATAGGACCGGGTTGAAAAAGTCAACTGCTGAAGTCAACATGGTCAACGCTGACGTCAGCAGTGACGTCATCAAGTCAACGCTGACGTCAGCGGATGACGTCAGCACAGATGACATCAGCAGGGATGACGTCATCAGTGACGTCACCCGGGTCGGAGATCGAGTCGGGTTCGGGTCAACCGGGTCGGGTTCGGGTCAACCGAGTCGGGTTTCGGGTTTCCCAGGATTTTCTCGGGAAAATCCAGAAAACCCAGAAAATCCCAGGTTCGATTAAAGGCTCCGATTCGATTCTTCTCCCCTGTTCGATTTGATTCTTGATCCTTTCTAACTCAAATCCAAAACCGATTCAACACACCCCTAAACCCAGATTCGATTTAACACTAAAACCATCTAAAATCCTTTCAGAATCGATTCAAACACACTAAACTTATTTGGATTCAAACTTAAACGAAACCAAAATAAAAACACACTCTTAACGAACAGCAACAACAGATCGAAACATAGTCTAAACAAAACAAAACCCGAAACAACTTACCTCTCTACAAAACCGGATCGAACGAGTATGAGAAAGCAGGAGGAAACGAAATGAGGTGATCGGTTGATATGATTCAGAGCGTTTAAGGAGTGATTAAAATTCAGAATCAAAACGGGAATTAAAGAGAAATTAATTCTCCCCACAACAAGTCTGAAACGGAAGGGAAAAGAAGAAGGTTACCATTTTGAAAAATGGTAAAATTCGCTTTCAAGGGTCTAACTTTCCAGAATTTAACAATTTGGTCCCTGAAGAGTCCCCAAATCCTAGGGTTTAGATTAGAGATTTTGATTCTAATTAGAGTTTAAAATTGGGGAAGATTTTGGGGTATTACAGTTTTTTTTATCATTTTATAAATACTAAGTGTGCTCTTTTTTCCCTCATTTAGGTTTATGAGAGTTTTTTAATGAGACACTTAATAGCATGTTTCTCTTTCAATTTTATCAAAAAAAAAATTATAATACATAATAAAAGATAAGGGGAAATATTTAATATAATAAATAGTTTATTATATTTAATATAAACAATTTAGAAAATATTTAGTATAATAAAAGAGAAGGGGGAAATATTTTAGGAACCGAGCCAAACGCAAATTCAAACCCCAAATCGGACCAGGTCACTCGGCCCATGAAAGTGTTTGTCTCCGTCACGAAAACGGCAGCCGCAAAGAGGCGCCGTTTCTTAGAAAACCCTGGTCGAGATTGCACTCCTTGATTACTCCCCCGCACATCAGAATCTTCTTCTTGTTTCTCACTTCGCCTCTACTCTTTCTCGCAGCAGCAAAACCTCTAACCTCCTCCAAAGCTTATATTAATCCCTTCATCAACCTCTTTAATCCCAGGTAAGTCCACATTCCAAGTTTCTAACTTTCAATAAGAAACTGTACCAATTCAATGAATTTGTCCCATCCAACCAAACCGATATCGTGCAATTAGGTATTTTCAGCTTAATGGATATTTATCAACTCGAGATCACAACGTTTCTCGAGCTTTCTGTGTCTGTGTATCCCAATCTGCTTGTATGTTTCTTGGATTCGTTTAGTTTTGTGAAGATTCAAAGATAATGGAAGTGATCCAATGCTTAATCGGTTCTCAAAATGAAATCTTTAGCTCTATTCGTTGCAAGGAGTGTTTATAAATCATGTTATGCCCTCATTTTATCCAGAAAATTATGTAGCGGTAGTAGTTTTGATAGTGATTTTTATTGCTCGGATGAACCCTTGAAGAGAATGTGGAATGGTCCCAGTTTTGATTCTGTTTTTGATGAAAATCATGATAATTCTGGGGGTTACGGAAACAGCTCCGAGGCTCGTTTTAATGCTAGAGAAGGATTTTTCGAGAGTGGAAGGGAGGATGCTAGGAGAATTCTTAAGGTTTTAGAACAAGATGGACCGGGATTTGATGCAAAAGCTACCATTAGTGAAATGCGGGTGAAGGTCTCGGGATTTCTTGTGAGAGAAGTTCTTAAGGGAATTTTGAAGAACATAAATTATGCGAATAAGACCAGGTGTGCGAAACTTGGATACAAGTTTTTTGTGTGGTCTGGTCAGCAAGAATCTTATAAGCACACTACAAATGCATATCATTTGATGATGAAGATATGTGCAGAGTGTGAGGAATACAAGGCAATGTGGAGACTAGTGGATGAGATGACGGAGAAGGGCTACCCTACAACAGCGAGGACATTTAATATTTTGATATGTACATGCGGAGAGACGGGCTTAGCTAGTAAAATTGTAGAGAGATTCATCAAGTCAAAAACATTCAATTATAGGCCATTTAAGCATTCTTACAATGCCATTCTGCATACACTTTTTTCTTTGAACCAATACAAGCTAATTGAGTGGGTTTACCAGCAGATGTTAGCTGATAGTTTTTCCCCAGATATCCTTACTTACAATATTCTTATGTATGCAAAGTTCAAATTGGGGAAGCTAGATCAATTCCACAGATTACTTGATGAAATGGGTAGATGTGGATTTTCCCCTGATCTTCATACATATAACATCCTTCTGCATGTTCTTGGTAAAGGGGATAAACCGCTTGCAGCACTTAATCTATTGAATCACATGAAAGAGGTGGGATTAAACCCGGGTGTTCTTCATTTCACAACATTGATTGATGGCTTGAGTCGTGCCGGAAACTTGGATGCTTGCAAATACTTTTTCGATGAAATGATCAAGAATGGATGTGTACCTGATGTTGTCTGCTACACTGTAATCATTAAAGGATACTTTGTGGCTGGGGAGCTGGAGAAAGCTCAAGAAATGTTTGATGAGATGATTGCCAAGGGACATCTTCCGAATGTATTTACATACAATTCGATGATTCGTGGTTATTGTATGGCTGGAAAGTTTGAGAAGGCATGTGCCATACTTAAGGAAATGGAGGCGAGAGGATGTAACCCAAATTTTGTTGTGTACAGTACCCTAGTGAGTCATTTGCGGAGGGCTGGAAGGCTTTCTGAAGCACGTGAGGTAATAAGCAGCATGTTGGAGAAGGGGCAATATGTTCATCTAGTCTCAAAGATCAAGAAATATAGAAGATGCTAAGCAGTAGATTGTACAATATAAAGATTGTTTATTGTAACTTGATTGCCAGTATACTCATTGGTTCAGCTATGTCAACACTCGGCACCACATACTTGCTGCCTGTAATCGATGTCAAGGGACTAGAAAGGATAAAGCATGGACAATCTTCTTTCCCTTTTCATCTCTTGGTGTTCAATTTGGTTGAAGCAATGGAAGTATGGAACTCAATAGAAAGCCAAATTATTTGACCTCCCTTCTTAATCAACTTTCCCATTCTGCTCAGTTATCCTCAGGGTGTAAGTTAACAATGTTTTTCTCCCTCCTTTATCTCCTTGTTCTTTAGTTTTATTTTTCTAAGTTGTAACTAATAACCTAACCCAGGGATTAGGAAAATTTAAAGATAATGATAAACATAGTCTTTTTCCTTTAAGGATCATGCACATGTGGTAGCTTAGATATGATACAGTGCTTGTTAGTTCTGCTAAGCATGAACAGGATAATAGAGTTGAAGTTCATTTATCTATTTTTCCTAACTGGATAACATTATGATAGTAAAGTTTGATTGTGGCCAATGAACACAAATGCAGTAAAGCTGTATATAGT
Source organism: Abelmoschus esculentus (assembly GCA_035048815.1). Taxonomy (NCBI): domain Eukaryota; kingdom Viridiplantae; phylum Streptophyta; class Magnoliopsida; order Malvales; family Malvaceae; genus Abelmoschus; species Abelmoschus esculentus. Next base: position 774,968 of record JAUCBN010000004.1, read on the forward strand.
TTCAGTCCCTTTTAAAATATGGCTTCCTCTTCTCTAGGTTGGCATTTTCAGATGTACCTAGATGTTTCTATTTTGCTTATATTTTCCACTCCCTTTAGACACCTACAGACTACAGTTGTTTTAATGTTAATGTTCATAGTCAAGCATCTTAGTCTCTTAATTTCCCCTGAAATTATGTTTGATTAAAAAGAATCTTTTCCTTAGAGAAAGAGGGTGATAAACTGATAATTTTTCTCTTCTATTTCCTTGTCCTACAGGGGTATCATATCATATATTCCATGCACAGCTGAAAGGTAGCCTGGTTGGTGTTCCATTCCATTTGTAACCTTCTTGGCCTCTCCACGGTTACAAAGCTGCTCACCTCGGCGACTTTTGTTGCTTAACCGTATTGCTCATCGGATTTAAACCAACCTACAAAGGTGCACATCTTAAATGATCTGACAGGAGAAGGAATGATGTTTCATTACCATCCTTCATTAGAGGTGTAGAACAAGTCATCTGAACAAGGTTTCATTCTTTTAAACTTTAGGTATTTTAACAAGGAGAAACATGTAGCTAGGTTTCAAGAACTGGGGACCTTCAGGCTTCCTCTATAGTAATGTTTTTTTAAACAGTTATTTTAATTTTAATAAATTCCAACTTCATACACGTGCATGATCCTGGACAGCTGCTGTGGAGATATAATTAATGAAAAGAAAGCTTTGTGTAGCTTGTAATGAAAATTTATGCCATTAAATCTTGTCGCCGGCTAATGCCATTAAAAAGGATGAAACTTTTGAATCATAGGGCATACCTTATGTTAGCCGTATATTTTTCCCTTTTAATAATAATAATAATAATAGAAGAGTAAACATATTTGGTAGATTAGTCAAATTGATTATCTTTTTTTCTCATATTTTTTTATATTAGAATTATAAATGAGATAGATATATCACGAATTATTTGAATTTGATACAATCAAAAATCAATTAAAACTCAACTCGATTGAATTTGATTTATTATATTTACTATCTATTGAAATTTTACTTAAAACGATATTATGATTATATCAAGAATTTCAATAATTAATTTCTAAAATATTAGATTGATGTTTAAATATATATATAATTAAATAAATTTAAAATAGTATAAATTGGTTACTCTCTGTTGTATAAAGAAGCCCCGACATTGGCAAAGACGAGGTGAATGCATTGGATTACCGTTATAGAAAACGTCTTAAAAGCGAGGCCGTGGGCGGTGCTCTGCTGCCATCGCCAATTGCCAAGCCCCTTCCATTCTTTTGGGTCTTGGCATTCCCGACACTTTCCTTTCCCCCAATCAAACTCTTCTCCTTCGAATCCCTTCCCTTTATTTCTTTTTATTCAATTAAACTTCTCAAAATTTCAATCACATCTTTGCCATTAAACTAAATTAACCTTTGGTTGTTTCAGTACAGAACAGTGTTGAATTTGCTTCCCAAGTTTCACGGGAATTTCTCCATTTTTTGCAGCAGAAAAAAAAAACTCGAAGCTCTCCGTTACTCAAGTGTACGTATATCTCTTTGCAGCGGAGCGAGGGAGATAGAGAGTTGATTAACCGGAGATGAAAATCGACGGTGCGCCGGAAAACGGGCAACACGGTAAAATCACGGACACGATCTGGCGACCTTTAGTGAAATCAACGGGTAGATCTATATGCGTTGTCTCCATCCTCTTACTCCTCGGCGTGTTGATCTCCACGCACTTGCTCGACACCACTGTAAGTAACGAATAATTCTATATATTTTCCGACTTTCACTTCATTGTTTGGCACGAAATTGATTTCATATCGATTTTCTTGTTTCAATCGAGCCAAACAAACTTGGTCAAAAACGTGATTCGAAAAAGCGTTGCAAATGCCGTGATTAAAGCAGAAAAAACAAACAATTAAATTCCATAAGGGATAGGTGTCGATCCAAATTAAATCCTCCCGTACGCGTTTCATGGCTTTCATGTGGCCTGACATACATTAATGGAGCCGTTTGTTTGTTTTCTTGGTGTCCTACTTTCTTCGACTCTGCTTACCATCCCATACCTAATCTTTCGAACTTGTTTTCTGGGGATTGGCCATTTGCATGTTGACAAATCTGGATTTTCCCTCAGCTCTTGGGTTTATTTAAATGTTTTCTTCCCTCAAAGATGGATTGAGTGATGTGAAGGGCAGTTACATGTCTAATTTTTTTATTTTTTTTATTTTTATTATTTCATTTACCACAATTATAGAGGAAAGATTATAATAATTGTTTCTTATTAAAAATATTTATTACTGTTCTTTAACTGATAAAATCATTTGTTTTCCTTTCTAAAATAGATTCTACAAATGTATAAATAAATAAAAAATACACATAAAATTCAATATAGAAATGATATATTTATTAATAATAAAAATATGGAAAATTCTAGCGTCAAACATCCTGAACACCGTTAATGATGAACACCGCTGAACATTATTAAATTGATTAATAAAGATTAAAAAATTTAAGGACTCAACATGTAATTATAAATTATTTAAAATATTTTTTTATTAAATTACTTTTTATATATATTATTTTAAATAATTAAAAAATACTAATTTAAATTAATTTTAAAAAATAAAAAATCTTAAATTCTAAACCTTAAAACCAAAATTCAAAACCTACATCACTAAACATTAAACTCTAAACCCTAAAATATAAAATCTCAAAATCCTAAATCAAAAACTTAAAATCAAAAACCCTAAAAATACTAAATCATAAACACTAAATCTAAACCATAAAAGAACCAAAACCTTTATATCTAAATCTTAAACTAATTCTGGATTTTAAGTTCAGGGTTTATGCTTTTTATACTTTCAATTTTTTATTTTAGGGTTTAGGTTATGGTTATATTTTTAAATTTTATGGTTTATGATTTTATTGTTTAAAGTTTATGATTTAGTGTTTTGAATTTTAGAATTTAATGTTTAGTATTTTTATCTTGACTTTAGGTTTTTAGGTTTTGAATTTAATATTTTTTATTTTTAAAATAAAAATAATTTATTTTTAAAAAATTAAAATATAATATATATAATTAGTTTAAAATTTTATTTTAAATAATTTAAAATTATATATTTAGTCCTTGAAATTTTTATTTTTTATTAATTAATTTAATAGTGTTCAGCAGTATTCATCGTTAGTGGTGTTCAACAATGTTCGACGCACGTGATAGACTCATCCTAAAAATATACATTAAGTAGTTGAGTTTTTTTTTTTATTAAAATTATATAAAATAAAATTGAACTCGTAAAGTAGTTCCATTAATAAAAAATAATATATTTTATTTAAATAATTTAAATTCGAATATTTTATGTACATTTTATAAAAATATTAAAAATATAAATATCTATTTTAGTTGAACTAAAAATTTTGAGTAATTTGGTAGAATTATTGAATAGTAATTCAGTGATCATTGCTTGTTGTGACCACTCCCTACTAACTCTCTTTATTTCTCCTTTCTTTCGTTTTTAATTTTATAAAACCGGCCGCCGTCGGCTTTAGACTCTTGTCGGCGGTTTAGCTCAGATATCTGCGCTAAATTCAAAAACAAGAGCTTCAAGACAGCAAATCGAAATCCCACTCAACTGCAGTGAATACGAGCTCATACGGTCCTGCCCAAAACACTACCCGACAACCGCAGAATACGAAGGTCCCGGCGGCGATGTAAACGCCGCGTGTCCGGAGTACTTCCGGTGGATCCATGAAGATCTCAGGCCGTGGGCCTACACGGGGATCACACTGGACATGGTGGAGAGAGCTAGACCGACGGCTAATTTCAGATTAGTTATAGTAAACGGGACGGCTTACATTGAGAAATACCAGGACGCGTTTCAGACGAGGGATGTTTTTACTCTGTGGGGGATCCTACAGTTGTTAAGGAAGTACCCCGGAAAAATTCCCGATCTGGACCTCATGTTTGACTGTGTTGACTGGCCAGTCATCAGATCCGTCGACTACGGTGGTCCCAATGCCACTACACCACCTCCTTTGTTTCGTTACTGCAAGGATACTGAAACCCTCGATATCGTTTTTCCGGACTGGTCCTTCTGGGGATGGTTAGAACAACTAGACCCTTTCCTTTTTCTTTTCCTCGTAGTAATTTTTAATGGTCAAATTGCATATAAGCTCCATAATTATGCTTTTTATTGGATTTAGTCCCTCTATTATAGTTTGAGTTTTTTTAGTCCTATAGAAATGACAGCATTTTCAATCCTAGGACTGAAAACAAATATTTCAAAAAATCGAGGACTACAAATAATCAAATTTTTTATGGCTAAATTTCTCAAAAACACATAGTACAAGAACCCTTTTATAGAATATGTATATAGATGATCACACATACTAAACCAAATTTCAAAACTAAACTCTAGGATGAGTATTCGGTCGAATCTAGTAAGATACTTTTACTTAGTTAAGTTAACGAGTCTTATGTTACAAAATTTACATTTTATTTTGAGACTGAGTTGAAATTTACTCGCCCTTACTAAATGTTATTCAATTATTTCATTCATGCTGCATGACACTAGACTTTATTTTGTTTTTTTTGTGCTTGAATCAGGCCTGAGATTAGCGTAAAGCCATGGGTGCCATTGTTAAATGACCTAATGGAAGGCAACAAAAGAATCAAATGGGATGAAAGGGAACCATACGCTTACTGGAAAGGGAATCCCGAGGTTGCCGAAACCAGGCAAGACCTCCTCAAATGCAACGTTTCCGACGCACACGACTGGGGTGCCCGTGTCTATGCCCAGGTACCAACCACTTTCATCATATTTTCTCTCCTAGAATCAAGCTAACAAAGCATTTGCAGAACTGGACACAAGAAAGAACACAAGGTTACAAGGAATCAAACTTGGCAAGCCAATGTACACACAGGTTAAATTATATATCAAGTCCTTCAACTTCTTTTTTTATGAATTTGTTTGTTCTGAATGCACAAATGCTGTAGGTTTAAGATATACGTTGAAGGGTCTGCATGGTCCGTGAGTGAAAAGTACATCTTGGCTTGTGATTCTGTTACCCTACTCGTAACTCCCCGATACTTTGATTTCTTCACCCGAGGTTTGAGGCCATTGCATCATTATTGGCCCATTAAGCCTGATGATAAGTGCAGATCTATTAAGTATGCTGTTGACTGGGGCAACACCCATCAGGAAGAGGTAAGAATCTTCTTTGTATCAGGTTAATTTTATCAGACATCTTCGAACTATAATGCGGAAATTTAAATATTCTCAACAGTGTCGGTATTATATCAATAAGGTCATTGTATCATTCTAACGATCATCTTAAATATGATGTGTTTGTACTTGTGGCATGTATAACTTAAATATGTACTTACGACAAGCAAACGTTAGGTATACACGTATTTGAAATTTAATTGACATGATTTAAATATACTCCATGTTCGAATCAAAGCTGATATTAATGCTCCACTCGATGTTAGATTGACGAAAAAATTGATCGAAATGATATTTTGATATCTTGAGGGTTCGATTAGAATATTTTGAAGTTTAAAGGCCAATTTAGGATCTATGCTTGGTTTAGGGATGTTTTGAAGTTTGATATACTGTTTTGTTTGCTCAGGCAAAGGCAATGGGGAAGGCAGCAAGTGAGTTTATAAAAGACGATTTAAAGGCAGACTACGTGTATGATTACATGTTTCATCTCTTAAACGAGTATGGTAAACTGATGAGATACAAGCCCGCCGTGCCCAAAAAAGCCGTCGAATTATGTTCAGAATCAATGGCTTGTCCGGCCGATGGCAGAAAGAAGGATTACATGATGGAATCATTGGTGAAGGGTCCCTCGGTTACGAGCCCGTGCGCCATGCCTCCGCCATACGATCCGGCATCGCTACAGTCTTTGCTTAGTGAGAAGGAGAATTCAATGAAGCAAGTAGATGAATGGGAGAAGAAATTTTATGAAAATCAAAGGTAAGACAAACGTTGTAATAAGATTTCTGGTTGTAATTATATAACCAAGAAAATCTAAGGATCCCATACTTCATGTGTAGCATGTTCTGCACTAAACTAAGTCACCAATCGATTTTTTTGTACCATGAATTGATTCAAGTAATTATTGATATTCCAAACAATTCAAATCCCGAACGATATTTAACTGTAATAATTCGATCTGAAAAATCTAATTAATTTAATTTCAAAGTGTGGAGCAATTAGCTCATCAAATTCACTAGATTATTAATGTTATACCTAAGAACTTAAAAATATTGAGATTTTTTCGGATTATATTAGAGAATTTATTAGATTAATTACGATTTAAAGAAATTTTAAATCAAACCCGTGATTTTATTTATCGTACTTGTTACATCATCCTGCTAGAAAAATCAATTATCTTTGTCATATATCTAATATGGAATAGAAATCAATTTTTTGAAAATATATTTATCATAAATTAAAGCATAGAGAATTTAGGTGTTACATTAAAGCTACAGAATGAATGGATGGTAAAACAGAACACAAAACTACAGAGCAGAAAGTGAATTCCTTCAGGCAAGAAAATATTGTAAAACAAACACACACAAAAACGATACTCAGAAATGGTGATGCTTAAGACCTGGTGGATCGATCCATGTTTCGAGAGAAGAAGAATAGGCAAAGCAACAGCGTTTAAATTGCTCGGCTTTTTATAATGTCGAAGCTCATTTCACTTGGATCTGTTGCCTGCAACTCTACTTGAATGCCATCCAATTCCCTCTTGAATCTGTCCTTTGAACTAGCATACACCATCTTACTTCTCACCCTCGATGTATCCGGTGCCCTGAAAAACACTTGAACAATAATGAGACGCAAAGATTATACAACCCCATTTCACATCAGGTTTCGCAGCTTGTATTCGATTCATAACCGAAATTTCTAATTTTGAAAAGTACAGGGACTAAAACTGATCAAATTAGAGTACATGGATCAAATTTATAACGTGTACATAGTACAAGGACTAATAGAGTAATTTAACCTAGTCAATATGCATGATCATCTTATAGTTCATGTCTGGTTAAATACTAAAAATCTCAAGAACTATAGAGTTTGATGCTATGGTGCAAAGGGTCTGAAGCTTTTTGGTTGTTGTTGTTCATAGTGCCAAGACAACATTATTGGTCATAACTTATGTTTGTTTTATGAGAAAATTGAAGCAAGATAATGTACCAAAACTTGGGAGTGTTTCCAAGTTGCAACCATTGTTGAATGAATGACCTAGAGGTGTATAGATTGGAGGGGTGGGGGGAAAAGGGTTACCATGCAATGAAGAAGATTTTGCTTTTCTGGCAGTTCTCATCAGTGGTGAAATCGAAATCAAAAACAGCATATCGGCACTCGTTGGCAGGCAGAGATGCAGTGAATTCCTCGTAGGTCGATGTCGGGCTCCCGACTTTCTCCACCACTACTTGTTGCTCATGAATCTTGAATATAATGTAGCGGTGGTTCCTCCTCGCCTTTAGCTCCAAGAATGTTAGCTTACATTCATCATCAACAGCCATCCCGGATGCCGCATTCGCCTATTCCAATGTTTTAGTTCCCACACACACATATGAAACAAAACAACAACAAAATACATATTAATCAACCGGAATATCTACTCCGATACGTATTCGAAAGACGGGAAACATTGGAGAAGAGACCTCACCATTTTGTTGTCTAAAGATAAAGAAAACCCTTGTGAGAAATGTAGCAGAAAAATGAAGAGGAAGAAGAATGAAAGAGAGAAATGTAGTATTGTGCAGGATATTAGTAAGAGGTCCTTAATTCAGGGGATCCATTTGTGGCAGGCGAGACAAATGTGATGGTGCAGAGAGATTTGAGGGCAAAAATTAAGGCTTCAATGGCCCTGCTTGCATGCCTATTTTTATCAGCTACCAGTTTTAGCATGAGCTTATAATACTTCATTTTAAAAAATTAAGATTCGAGTTTCATCGTATTCTCGATCCCAGTTTTATTTTTATTTAAGTCTTCTTTATATAAACTCTGTACAGATTTCAGATATATTCTGATTATCAGAAGTTTACTAACAAAATAATGACATTGTGAACCAAAGTGAAATGACTTGTAATGGCTTGGAAGGCCAGATATGAACAATCTGTCAATTGAAAGAATTCATTCAACTTCATATTAAGCTGTAAATAGAGGGAAAATGAAAAATTACCAATGTTATTTCAAGCAGGACAAAACATAAAATACAAGAACTACTGTTGGTGTAAGAAAAATGAGCTATATGCACCAAAAATAGCCAAAAGTATAGTTTGTGATATATGAAAGCATCTACCGGCCTAGATAACAAATACGGGTCATAAATTTCAAGGGGTAAGAATTTTCATCCTACAAAATTTATTACTTTAGTCCCTTTTTGCTTTTTAGAATTTATCTTGGCATCAGTGGCATGGTGTGTTGATTCTTGTGTTATGAAGTCATCCTCGAGATCGTCTCCGCTGATGAATTTCGTCACTTGCCCTCTAGGGCTTTCAAAGCTTTGGATCGCTGAAATCAGGAAATGATACAAAGGATAAGGTTAATTTTCCACATGAATAACCCTACCCAATGTGAATGCACATTCAGAAAGAGCAAAAATATGATTCCATCAGATGAAGAGTTTTTAGCAGGTCAACTAGATTGCTAGCATGGGATTTCATTTCATCATCAAATAAGTTGACAGATTATAACAGGAAAGTGGTGATAACTCTACAATTATTGCCACCTTAAAATTCGAAACAATAATGGTCACCACTCACCATTTAATCCGGTCGATTAACCTACATACACTGAAGCTGTCATGCTACACTCAAGGTCGTCAAGGTTTTTCTCCGAAAGGAGTCGAGGTCAATATAAGCAGAGATTTACAACATAGAAGATTTATCACTAGTCACAACTGCTCCAGTCCCATGTTTAAACATCTATCTTAGCTTATAATTGGGAAATATAAAATTCAAGCTAAAGAGCATTACAGGCTCAAAGAACCAAAATTCTTCTCCTAACAAGATCGTTTCTTTATTAGTCATTTTAATTTCTTATCATTACTTAACCATAATAATATGAGTACATGACCAACAACCCCAGTTGAGAAACTTTTGAAAGATGTTTGTTTCGTCTTCCCTTTTCAACCTAAAATAACTAGAGCAAAAATATTAATGATCCTTATTAAAACCAGATACGACACATATATCTTGTCCTCAAAACAGCAACGACTTATCTTGGGGTACTGAGTAATTAGAGAAGTTCAGGAAATGATACAACACTTGTAAAAGAATAGCAAGTTTCATTTGGGTAAACTTAGGTATTCAGTTGTATGAATTAAGGAAAACAAACAGCAGAACAATTGGGATAAATCCCCAAGTTTGGTAAGTGAAAAATCTTACATGTTCCGCCTTCTCCATTAGCTGCAGCAGATGCTCTTTTGCCTTTATCGGGACAATCTTTGGCCAAATGGTTTACACCGCCACATATTTTGCAACAACCACCCTATATGAGACCAAAAAAACATAGATTCAAGTGTCAAATTAGTAGAGAAAAAGAATGCTGAAATAAATTGAGACATTTATTCAAACGAACCTTCGGGTAGATTCCATGGGTATTTTTTGGGCAGTTTTTGCTCAAATGTCCAACTTCCTTACAGACAAAACATTGGGCAAACTTAGTCCCCCCTGAAACAAAAAAATAATAATAATAAATTAAAAATCATCATCCATAGCAATAAATGACGAACAGCTCAAACACAAACAAACCATAACTGTGAACGAGAAAAAAGTAAGTTAATGTAGAAAACATATTTATAGATGATAAACATACTAGAGCTTCTCCTTGACGAAATCCTCACAAACAAGCCTATTCGAGAACAGAAATTCCATAGGTCTAAATCATATCTTATGCTAAAAAAGTAAAAGCTATTACAACAAAGTTAGAACCAAATTCAGTTGGCAGATAAGCATATGCATATATTTAGAAACAATGAATCATATAACACTTAATATCACACGAGAGACCACATGATTTACACCGTGATTTTAAGAAGGTAATCGAAATCACAATGGTAAACTAACACACTCCAGATTTTGCACAACATTTCATTGAATCATTAAGATAAAAGAAATCAATGTAAAGCATGCAAACATATAGCATATATATGAGCAAATTACCATCTTGAAGAGGTTGAGGACATTTAGAAAGTGAATGTCCAGTTTCTCCACAGTTGTAACACGTCTTCTTATCCATTACATCAGGGCAGTTCTTCAGACTATGTCCACGTTGACGACAATGCAAACATATCTTTAAACACCAAAAGTAAAAGAAAAGCTCAGGAAAATTCACAATTAAATCAGGAAAAAAGGGGGCTGAAATCAAAAGGAAATCTAACCATATGTTTCTCCCATTGAGCTTTTTGAGGGCAAAGCTTGGCAATATGATCTTTAGCTTTACATATATAGCAGCTTTCACCAGGCCTCATGCCAGGAACTCTAAGTGGGTGTTTTCTAATTCCCCTTTTGTAGCTGTTATTGGGGTCTTTGGATCCTTCTTTTTTGCGCTTGAACTTGCTGCTTTGTTTCTTCTTCTTGTCAGGGTCTTTCGCAGGGGTTGGCTCTGGGGTCGGAAACTGCTCGGGGTGCGCTTCTTTGAACTTCTTGCGAGCTAATTTCTGTCTTTTGCTCGCCATGTTCGATCAGAACTGCAGATAGGGTTTAGGGTTCCAAACTTTACCCTATTTTATTTTCCTGCCAGGGACACAGTGGTGAGGAAGCGGCGGGGATGTTAAAAGGAAATTTCAGGGGGAAAAAAACATTTGATATATACTATAATTTTTTAGTTAACTATAATAAATATTTAAAGTATATTTTTATTTTAATATTTTTTAAAAATAAATATAATTTTAATTAAAATAGATATTTAAAATATTTTGTATTAAAATAAATATTTAAATTATATATTTTTATCTAAATTTTTAAAAATTGACATGATATTTATTAAAAATATATTAGCATATTTTTTGACAAAAAAAAATACTTATTTTAATAAAAATATATTAAATATTTATTTTGATAAAAAATAATTTTAAGTACTTGTTATGATTTATTTCTTATGTGATCGAGTTATGGGTAATTTATATAGAATTTGTAGTTGTTTGAAACAATAATTTTAAATATATTATAATTTAATTTGATTGTTATAAAATAATTATTATAATCTTAGATCATAGTATATGTCTGAATTTTAACTCGTTTGTTTGAGCTATTAATAAATTATATATTATAAAATTTCAATGGATTCTTTAAAGAACAAGCTAACTCGCAGAGTAAAAAGACTGAATCAAATTATAGTTTGACTATTATTGATGAGTCTTCTCATCACCTGTAGTTTTACTTTTGTTTTTTCTATTTTTCCTATACACATTATCTTCGATTTCAAAAAAATCCAAAACAATGAGTCATCTATGGTTCTCTTCAGCCCAACTTTGTTTGGACTTGTGGGCTTTAGATCCGAATTTCAAGTTACTTTGTTTTCTGTTAAACAGAAGTTGAAAAGTTATTTTGGGTGAAGGCACCAATCCAGATCCTTGATCAAGAGTTCAATAAATGGATCCCTCCTTCACATGGGATCGTGAAATTTAATGTGGACGAGGAAGCGGAATCAGACTCGGCAATTGACATGACTCTTGAGCTTCTTCATTGGACTGGGAAGACAGACTTGAAAGTGGCGTTGAACTCGCAGCAGCGTCCGTGATGGTGGACGAATTTCTTGGAGACCGATAGCAAGGCTGCCCATAGTTCAAATGTCTATGGAATGGCAGATTTCTGGGTTAAATCTGGTATGCAAAGAAATGAAATATTCAAAGCATGGTGGTAATCATGGCGCATCTAGACAAGAGGACTTGCTTGTCTGTTGGTTTTAGAGTGTCATAGTTGCATGGAAACTAGAATTACAGACATATACGTTTACAAGCACATGGAACTAAAATTACAGGGAAAAAACTATCTTAATCATAAAAAAGGGGAATGATGAGCTTACCGGGAGCCGGAGTCTTGATACAAAATTAGAGCTACAGATGGAGAATTCCGAAGGGATTGCATGATCCAATGACGAATCTAAACCGAATCACTAAAAAGCTTGTCGTCGTAACAATAATTGATCGATATTCGATTCATCTCTTGGGGGTTTCAGAGAAAGGCAATTCAGCATTAGATCAATGCGATCCCTTTGGAGCTCTCCACCTGCACTAAGGATACAACACACACCATTGTTTTACTTCTTTACCTTTTGTTTTATGCAAAGCTTAGGGTGAAAAGGCGCCGAAAGTGAGTTGTCATTTGTTTCTTTGAGTTCTTTTTATAGAGGAAAAGATATGGACTCTCGGTTTTTCTTTATCGTACCCAGGGGAGAATACAAAATTTAGAATCGATGATAAAATATAAATATTAGATTAACTTTGATGCACTTTATTTATTTTACGATTCAAACCTATACTTAAAATGAGAGATAAATTAATAGACAACAAGTTTGAGAGGATAAAAATCGATTTGTCTTGTTATATTGATAGTACGGATAGAGTCAAAATTTGAGGATGAGGCAAAACATAAATATTTGAAGGAGGTAAATTCATAAACAAATAACTTTTTAAAAAGCTTCAAATATATGACAAAAAAAAAACTTCAAAAGTAGGAAACGATTGTCCCTCCTCATCTCATATAATTTCGTCACTGATTAATTATAGGGATGAAACCAAAATTAAAGGTTGAAAACTAAAATATAAATATTTATAGGCGAAGAACAAATTTATAAATAAATTAAATTTAAAAAATAAAAAAAAAGTAGAGACGATTTTCTCTCCCTGCACCCTATAATTCTCCCACATATCGATTGAAAAATTAAATTATTCTACTTCTAGGTATACAAATAAGTCTATGACAAGTAACCCTGCATTGGCTAAATTATTCTAAAATTAAGCAGATCACATAGGTCATTAAATCATGACAGACCAAGGGACGTGGCAGAAAATATTTCTTGGACAGACAAGATAAAGAGATTGAATAATGTTTTGTCACAACTAAGGCTGGTTGGAAGAAACAGACCACCATCTCCACTTGCAGAAAAATGACTTTTGTCCCAGTTGGCCAAATTTGGAGTCCATAGGCCATAAGGATGTTGTCCATTAAGGCCCATAATTAAACGCTGCCGTAACAGAAAAAAGTTTAGGGCCCTACCGGGTTCGAACCGGTGACCTCTTGATCTGCAGTCAAATGCTCTACCACTGAGCTAAGGACCCAAGTTGCTGTTCCTCTTAAAGAATATCTTTGCTATAGAATTTCAATCTGAAATGCCAAATCAAACATCAAAATTATTTGCCTTTTTTATTCAAATAAAATTCTTTTTATTAACTGTTTAACGAAATGATGCTCAAAATAATTATCTATGGAAATAATACCATTTAACTGAAATAAAAAAAGTATTTGATTGGACAAGCTTTTTATCTACATGGCATGATTGTAATAGTTGGAGGAAAGAAACAACGGACTAAGCATGCCTCCTTAGTTTTAAAGTCAACTCCACGACAACAAGGACTGATAATGGTTAATAGAAAATTATACGAATAATCTGACATATTAAAATTTTGTTCATGAGTTTTATGTGTTTATCTAGAAACTCCATCTAGTTTCTTCGTTGATTATTGAGTTTTAATGATAGTTAATTCAGAAAATTAGCAGATCTTTGTAAAGGTTCAACACGAAGATTTAAAGACTTTGAAAATGGTTCAAATCTGACATTCTTGGATTCCCCATTACTTCGATTATCTCTCCTTTAAATCCCCAAAACAACATCAGTTCATCATCCTTGTATACAAAGAACAACCTTAACAATGGTGTTTCTCATGTTGTCCTTGGTTTTCTTCAGCTTGTCAATACTGGGTTTTTCGTTTTATTTGTTCTTGACATTGTTGTTCTCCTGCTGGATTCTGCCCGGTCGAGCTTACCGAAAGATAAAGAAGAATGGGTTTGTGGGTCCAAACCCTAGCTTTCCCATGGGAAATATCAGAGACATGAAAAATAATACTCGTATGGATCATGTTGATGGTTCTTCAGCTGGCATTTCCCATGATATACACTCCGCTGTGTTTCCTTACTTTGCTCGTTGGCAGAAATCCTATGGTAATTACTCTTTCCTTCTAATTATTATCACCTCTGAAAAAGAATGAAATCGAACCCTTAAAGCTAAGGCTTGTGATTGTGTGTTTGGAGTGCAGGAAAATTGTTTATATATTGGCTGGGGACGGAGCCATTTCTGTATGTTGCGGATCCGGAGTTCTTGAGGAAAATGTCATCGGGAGTGTTGGGAAAGGGCTGGGGGAAACCAAAAGTGTTTAAAAACGACAGAGAGCCCATGTTCGGTCGTGGTTTGGTGATGGTTGAAGGAGATGATTGGGTTCGTCATCGCCGTGTTATTACTCCTGCATTTTCTCCATCTAACTTGAAGGTCTCTATCCTGTTCTTACATCACTCATCAAAGTAAAGTAATAACTAATTATATTTAATTCTGGGTCCATCCCTAATGGACGTTTATGAAATAGACTGTTTTGATACTGTAGGCTATGGCTAGCTTAATGGTGGAACCGGCAACAAAGATGCTAGACATATGGGCAACCCTAATAAACTCCGGTAAACCTGAAATCGACGTCGAACGAGAGATCAAGGTGACGGCGGGGGAGATCATTGCAAGAACTAGCTTCGGGTTAAGCTACCAAAACGGGAGCAAAGTGTTCGAAAAATTAAGAGCCATGCAGATCACACTTTTCAACTCCAACCGGTACGTGGGTGTGCCATTTAGCAAATGGATGTGTCCTAAGAAAAACCTAGAAGCCAAGAGACTCGGCAAAGAGATCGACCGACTGCTTTTATCCATCATCGACGCTCGGAAGCGTTGTTGGGATGGATCGTCTCCTCAGAAGGACTTTCTCGGTTTGTTGATGGACGGCAGCCATGTCGACGGCCGTTCCGGGAAGTGCTTGACGGCGAGGGAGCTTGTCGATGAATGCAAGACTTTCTTCTTCGGTGGACATGAAACGACGGCGTTGGCACTCACTTGGACGTTGCTGCTTTTGGCCATGTATCCGGATTGGCAAAACCAATTGAGAAACGAAATAAGACGAGTGATTGGAGATGACGAGATCGATTTCACCAAACTTGCCGACTTAAAGAAGGTAAATTATGTTTTTGGTCACTCTACTATACTCAACTTTAGAATTTAATCCATATACATTTAAATAAAAAAAAATCCATATACATTAATTTGGCATAATTTTGTTCTAAACCCTGAATATTTCAATTAATGTGATGACACTCATTTTAAGTTTTTCACTCATCATACCTATAAGATAACATCTAATGTTTTCTTATGTTGGAAAGAGTATTTCTAAGAAAATTTCATGTTGATACCTTAAACAATAATAAATAATGAAGTGTAATTATTTGAACTAAATAACACTCTAAAAGATATATCAAATTAAAGTATAAAAACTAAATCTTAATTTGAGCACGATAGAGGGACTAAAACCATAATTTGACCTAAACATATTGACTTATACTAGTGTTCTCTTTTCCTTTACCTTCATTTCCAACCAATTTCTTGATTAATATTCAAGTACACATGTTTCACAAGTCGTGGTATGAGAATTTTCATGGTGGGAAAATTCAGAAACATAAGTCAGTTGTCAAAGTAGAACCATATTGAAGGCGTGCCATCTCACATGTGGAAACAAACCAAGTTCTTTTGGTTTCTTCGGCTGTGGGAAGTGGGCAACTCCCAATTACTCTGACTTTGTCGTTCAATGCTAAACTTGAAAAACCCTAAAACCCCTAAAAAATTACACATGAACTATTAATATTTGGGTAATTTAAGGATTGGTTAGACAAAAGAGTATTTATTGGGTTTCCATGGCTTGCAGATGGAATGGGTGATGAATGAAGTGCTAAGACTCTACTCACCGGCACCAAATGCACAAAGGCAAGCAAGAGAAGACATTAAAGTGGATCATCTGGTTATTCCTAATGGAACCAACATTTGGATCGACATTGTGGCCATGCACCATGATCCGGCGATATGGGGCGATGACGTTAACAAGTTTTGGCCAGATAGGTTCAAAGACGATCATCTATACGGAGGGTGCAAGCACAAGATGGGATTCTTGCCGTTCGGGTTTGGAGGGAGGATGTGCGTAGGGAGGAATTTGACAATGATGGAATACAAAGTGGTATTAACCCTTATGCTCACTAGGTTTTCTTTAGCACTTTCACCAAATTATCGCCATTCACCTTCTATTTTGCTTTCCCTAAGGCCTAGATATGGACTGCCCCTCCTTGTTGAACCTCTTTAGGCCTTTTTCGTAAATTCAAACCTTAAACCTCGGTTAATAGCTTTTAAGAAAACGACATCAAACACATTATATTAATTCTTTCTTTTTTTTCTTCATATTTGTAGGTGTGTATTACCTCAAATTGGAATTAATAAAATCTTGCATGAACAATTAAAAATCAAGGTCAAACAACCGGTGATTCAACCCTTTAAACAGTTTTTTTTGAGAAATTTTTGAATTGTGTAATTAATAAATTTTGTTCAATTATTGTTAAACCGAACAATATAATTGAATCAAGAGTCGATGATATGACTGGTTCGACCACCGGTCCGGTTTTTACATCTGTATATATGAGGTACTATACTGAATAATTTCCCGCTAATAAAGAAAGAACCAGCTATCTCAGTGAAACCTGCAAATGCATTTCAATGGCGATAACTGTTTTGTTTTTACCAAATAGTAGCGCTGTTAACAAGATTGTAGGTGTGCGGAAACATTACCTGTGGTGACGGTATAAGGTTGTGGCAAGTTTTATCGCATGGATAGGGGCAATCAATCTCTTTGGTTATTTTTCTGCCAAAATACCAATCTCCAACTGCTTCTGCAATGGTCTGTAATGACACTTTCAAGTATCAAACACCATGTCTAATCAAGTTTACTCGTGTAAGAAACTATGAAAAAACTAGGACAACTGCTTTGGAATACTGTAGTTTAGGTTCCCGAATGAGTGACGGATATGAGTATATGTATATATGTTTTTGTATACTTTATGTCTATTATATGATCCATGTTCGAGATTCGCGGTTTTTAAAGTTGACGAGATAATTGACTTAGTGACTTACCTTATCGTGTATTCTCGGAGAATCAACAGCAAACCATGTGTCCTGTGACTCACTCTGACAATGAGCGAAACATGAATTTATAAACATTCCCCCTTCACCTGATTTTTTGTGGAATGAGTCAAGAGCCGAAAGCATATCACGCCTCAAACCTGGTGAAAGATTTAGATTTTAATATCAGTTGATATCATCTTAGAATAATTAGAATAATAAAAATCTGTGCATGCACCGAAGGCCAACCTTGCAATACTTCGATCTGGTTAGCATTGCATGCTGCTGGATTAAGCTTGCAATGATACCAGCGTCCGCGCAAATCGGCAGAAGGTGGTACCAAACCATGACGAAACTATTGGGGAAGGAACACAGTGATTAACACTATGATCATATCAGCCATGGAAGAATATTGACTCGACAGTGAATAGTATTGGGTTTTTAAACGATTAGAGAAGGAAATTCACCTGGTATACATCATAAGCTGAGTTCAAGATAAAATAGGGCGTTGTGATATAATTCAAAGCATACTGGGGAAAGAAACACTGCAGGTAAAGAAGTTAAATGCCTTGCGCTGCAAGCAAGAAGTAAGACATTGTTTTATGGATAAGAGCATCACATAGATCATACCAGCTTTGGATCTTGGATCGATTTCTTGCAATTTGGATTTAGATTTTTCTCTACCCCCTGTCATGTACAGTTGTTAGTTCCACCAATATACCTGTGCTTTATACAAATCACTAGAGATTTAAAACATTTTTGGACAATCACAATTTAAGACGTGATAAAAATAAGTACCTGTAAAGTAATTAGATCATTATATATGGACCTCATAGTATAATTCAAACTTATATCTCGTCTGCAAAATGAAAACCAAAGGATATAACATCCGGAAATGGAAGATTGTCTGATGTAGAGAATTATATAATGAAACTTACTCATCCAGAAAAAATCCAGCATCACTTAAACATTTCACATTGGCATCGCTCGGTAACATCTTTGCCAAGTTGTCACAGTGCAGAAAGGTTGCTAGACCCCCAGCAGAGCAACCTGATAGCAAGGCCTACAGCAGACAATAAAACAAATGAAGTATTGCTGAAGTCCACTTAAAATTTTACCACTGAAGCACATAAATTTGAATAAGAAAATCTGTACCAATGTGAACTTACGTTGCGTGCATTTGACAACCCTTTGGGAAGAAGATCACCGATAATTGCTTCCCAAATTTTCTGCCCTCTGAAATAAAGAACTGACGCCTGTTCATTTCAGAAGCATATGTAAGGAAATGAATTAGTAAAGAGCCAATTCAAAGGTCTTTCCCAGTATAAATCTCATAAGTTAACAAAACCATGGCTTCACGGTTCTGCATTTAAGTTTCAGAGCATACAGTGATGTAAAGATATCAAAAAGTAAAAGGCACATTTCAAGGAACGGGGATAATATGAGAAATTACCCCGTTGTCAAACTTCCCATCTCCTGAAAATGAGGCTCCATCGCAGTATCTCAGCTTCACACGGTTCCAGTTGTAAAAATCTGGTCGTAACGAGAATTTCATGATTAGTCAAAACCATTTCTAAACAAAGAACTGACGCTATGATCTCTAGATTTGGGGTTCTTAATACATTTTTTCTTCAATATGGTGACATGAAAAAAGGTTCTTTCTTCAACGGTTCACTAAAAGATGTTTGATTGATTAAAAACTCTATGCATACCAATATAAAAATGCATGTTTTGTAAATAAACTAAACCACTCATCAAATTTAATTATGCATATTGAGCTTATTATATATACACATATTGCCGTTTATTTCACCTGAGTGAATACTTTTACACACCTTGCACCTAAAGCAATATAAGCTTTCTAGAGCTTAGAGTGCAACTTTCACCCGTGATGACACTAGCTTGTCAACCCAAATTGGTCAAAAAGGAAGTGGGTGAAGTACTGCAGTTTTATTCTTTTCTTTACGGCACTTGGCATTCAGACACAAGCTAAAGACATACCTAGTTTAGGCAAGGAACAACAGCTGCTCCTTCCCATTTCCACCACAATCTTGTAGTTTCCAGTTGGAGCAATATTATATAAAAACATGATGCGTATGCGGTATGTCAAAATGAAGAGAAACAAAAAAAATTCCAAAACCTAACCACCTTCTTTCCACCGCCGATTTGTTGGGTGATCAAATTTTAGCAATTAGGACGTTGAAAAACAGTCCTCCAAAGGGAACCAGTTTACCTCTTCCACGTGCCTCCATTCGTATCCCGCTTTAAATTAGAGTTTATGGTTTAAGGTTTAAGGTTGCAACGAATTTAGATAATTAAGGTTATAGTATACTTTTTAGGGTATAAGGTTTATAGTTTAAGGTTTAAACCAAAATTTTCTACCACAATTAAAAACGAACGAATAAACTTATACAATTATATAATATTTTAAATTATATATAAATTTAAGTTTTTAGTTGAGGCGACCGTTCTCCAATCCCTACTGTCCATACTTGCCACCTGGGATTGAGTACTTTAAAATTAAAATATACACCGGAAGAGGCCGAGTGCTACTTAGTAGCAACCTACAAATTAATCTAAACAATAACATGGACAATGGATATGTCTGCATGGTTACCGGGAAATTGATTACCCTTTCTCAAACCAGTGTCTGTACTAGATTTCAGGTTCAAGACAGTACCGTAATGATTGGTCAAGGAAGTCTGACTACTTTCATTATGTTTATGTTAAAATCTTTAATATATTTTTGAGTTCATTTTCTGTAATATATGAATAAAGGCTTTTAACAAAAGTAATGGATAATATCAAAATGAAGTCAAAAGAATTATGCAAAGAATATTGATGCGTTGATACCAATTGAACCAATAAACTATGTATAAAATAAATAGAATCAACAAACTTGCATCTTCCTTTTTGTCAGTTTTTAGGATACATCTGTACATGAGTATGACAGAACACCAAGATCACATGAAGCTAAAACATCCCCATTAATCAATCATAAGTCCCACAGGAATAAATGTGGGGATAATTAACGAACCCATATATATTTTGAAGTAGGATGGATCTCTATAATATTATAGCATTAACAATAAAAGAAATTATAGAAGTGCTATAGAAGAAAGAGATAAGGACTCAATCATAAAAGCACTGAAAACAAGAACAGCAACGGATAGAAACAAAGTCCAAAATAAAACACAAGCCCTACACGCAACAAAGACAACAACAAACCAATCACGTAATAAGGATAAGTTACAAAACTATATACTCTGTATCATTAAAAAATACGTATCATTAAGGACAGAGCTAAGATTTAAGATTGAGTGGGTAAAACATAAATATTTAAAAGTATAGTCAAATTCATAAATTTATGAATAATTTTTAAAAGAATTTAAATTGGGGGACAAAAGTAAAAAAAAAAATCGTGGGGAGGGACACCCACCCATGTAATTTCTTTCATATGTATCACAATTCACAATCGCATCAAGTAGTAAATAAACCCAGAGTTAACTAACTAATATGGGAATTGAGAAATAAGAGGTGAAGCTTTTTACCTGGATTGAGAGAGGCATTATTGCTCAAGATGCCAGAGAAGACTTTAAACTTTTCCATGTAACGACTTGATCCACGGCGGGTTTTGGATCTCTCCAGGCATGATGGTATGTCATTACACCAGCCACCACCCTGATCAACAGATTATAGTATAAATGGAATAGTATTTAGCTTATGATTTATTGATGTAATTAGAATAATGTAAAATTTATTAAAAGTATACCATTACCATATATATTAGTTATTAAACTAAACATTTTTATTAGAAATATACATTAATCACGACTCATATCCTAAATTTATTCACTCAGAATAGTCGCTGTTCATAAATCATAATGATAGTTAAATTTTAATTAATGGAAGCAAATGAGCCAAATACTTTTTTCTTAATTAATTACAATTGCATGCAATTCATACACTTTCTTAAACGGGGACTAAACCATTTTTTGGACGAACATAGTACTCAATTTTTTCTGATATATTATATATGAAAATATAAAATATATATTATATAGATATAGAAAGTCGTTTAAATTAAACTCAATATATATTATAATATTATAAATAATTATAATTAAATATATATAAAAACTAAAAAACTTAAATCGAATTTTATAAACTAGACTTGAATAAAAAAATTCAAATAAATTTTGAATTGTAAAATAAAATTTAAATAAAATTTGAATCGTAAAATAAAATTTAAATAATTATAATTTTTATCATCTTATTTCAACAAAACAAGTTAATTATACCAGTAAGGATGAACTCAGTGATTACCTCAAACTGTAGGATCCAGTTGTTCGATCCAGCGCCGAATCCTCTATGCAGATGATACGCCGGCAAACTTCCATCCAAACAAACTGCCACAATTCACAAATCAAACAGTTTACCGCCAAACAAAATATAAAGAACCTTCATTCAAATCGTTAAAAGCTTATAATCAGAAGTGAAACTCTAATTACCGGCGCCACGAGCGGCGGCGTTTTGAACGATAGTCATGCCAACAAGGAGTCGTTCGTCGGAGTAAATGCTCCATGGCGCGAACGCGAAGAGTAAGAGTAAACACAGTGCAATCTCTATATCCATCTTCATCTTCATCTTCAGGTAGATTTTGAAATACCTGTGATTCTCGTTGAACTAATGAAGAAAATATAATGGCTGAAATATCTGGTTCTTGCAGTTTTCTACTAATAACAGACTTACGAATAAAACAGATCTGTAGACTGTTACTATAAAGCTGCGGGTATTGACAGGTGATGGATTTAAGTAACGTGTATATGGGAATTTTGGAAAATCGGCATTGAAGGATAAAAAAATATCCCGGGAGTTATTTGGGTCAAAATCAGAAGAAGAAAGATTGAGTTTTAGTAAAAAAATAAATAATATTTGTTTTGAAAGATATGTATTTAAATTGTTTTTTATATGATATATATTCTTAAAAATTAATAATACTTATAAAAATTATTAAAAAATACTAATAATCATAATATTCCAAGAATTTTAATTGAATTTGAGGAATTTAGTAGATGTAAAAACACTTATTCGGATTGGTTTCAAGTCAGGTAAAATCGAATATAGGTCATTTTATGTTGATTTGATGTTTTGATTCATTCAGGTCGGGGTCGGGTCCATTTCAGGTCGGGTTCAAACGGTTCAGGTCTAAATCACAGGTTCATTTCAGGTCGAATTAATTCGTGTTTTAAATTCATATTAATTAAAATTATTAAGTTTGAGTTTGGTACAAATAAGTAATTAATTAAATAACAGATAGACTTTGGGTTGAATGGTTGATCATTCATTTCGAATTAATTATTTAATATATAATATCTTTAACTAACAAGAATCTCATTAAAAATAAATATTACGCACTAGACTAAATAAAAATATAATCAAATGATTCATATCTTAAAAACTGAGATAAATTACAAAAAATAAAAATTAATAAGGAATAAACATTGGACTAAAAAGAATAAAGTTTTAAATTAAAAAAGATAAACATTAATAAAATAAAATATCATCTTATTAATAACACTAAAATAAATTAGAAATTAAAATAAATACTAATCAATTTAAAATAAAAATAAAGTTGTAAGGACTAAATTACAAAAATTATAAATTAATAATAATTAAATTTAGTGAAAAAAATAATTTTAATGTACTTTAATACATTATAATTTATATATATACAATATAGTTTAATACATTTCAAAAATGAAAATATAAATTTATATTATATATGAAATATATTCTATATATATAATTTATACTATATATGGAATTTATATTATATTGGAATGATGCTATAGATGGAGATATAAAATGTATACTATATATGAAAATATGGAATGTATAATATCATATATATAAAAAAATATAATAGGTATGTATGTTAGAAAAATATTGATTAATCCAAGAATAAATAAATAATAATAATATCAAACAAAAATTATTATTTAACGAACAGAATAAAAAAAAATATGAAATAAAATAAATAAAATATTTTAGATCAAACCCATTTTGAAAACAATAAATTAGAATCGAGTTGAGGCCTGCACGATCGCAGTTTTCTTAAGAAAGATTTTCTGCCACTCTTGAGGTGCTTGAGTTTTGATGGTAGTCTGTCTCCCAAGATACAACAACTAGAGGTCCTCCAACAATAGCACGATTGTTGAGTTTCCGAGCTATCTTTGCCTTTGCCAATCACCAAAAGAAAACAAGAGAGAAAACGTTTTGAATGTTGAGTGTGTTTTGAAACTGAAGGTTTTATTCTTATTTATAGGGAAAAATTAGGTCAAAACCAGTGAGAGTTCTAATCCAAATTAAATTTGAATTTACTAAGAATAGTCAATTTTATCTTATCTAATATTCTTAAGTTGTATTTAAGTAAAATACAAACTCTTCTCGAATATTAAAATAAAGATAAATAATTTAAGGAAAATATATTCACAACGGGTAAAATATCCACAAGCCCACAAAGGGCTCGACCAGTCCGAACATTTGCGTCGCCTACGTCGTGCACCCCAACACAAGAGTTAAGTCATTCAATGACAACTATGTGGGCAAGTATATATAAACACTTCTCACTTCATTTATCCCATCAATATGGGATAATGGGGTTTCATTCCTTACTCTATTCACGACCTTCTTACTTTTAGTATCAATTTCTCATTCATAACTCAACCATTTTGAGCATATGAGATATCTTTGTAAAGATCTCATGGAGTTGAATACGAATCAATAAATTCCTTATTCAAATCTTCGTCTTTACAATTCTAAAATATACCTCAAAGTTGGTCATTTCTCACTATTTTTCCAACAATCCCCCACATGAATGAAATTGATGATTTTATCAAAACATTTTGGCACAATGTGGTGATAAGCTCTACGATTGATAGATGCATAGGATAGGTAGGTGTCCACCTTTGAACCTTCTTTTGTGAAAGTATATTTACTTTACTAGCTAATCAGTAAATGTGTTGTCCTTGAACTGTCAGCCGTTGGTGTAAATGATGACATACTTCACACACCTATCTCTCTAACAAGAGATACAACTCTCATGGTTATACCCTTATGGTCGTGGACATCTCTTGGTTCTGCGAGAGTTTAGAAGAACTATACCTAATAGTCTTCTTAAAGCGACCCCACTTTACTCTAACATAGGTGACTTATGTTGCTCGGCTCACCGAAGCACACAATGGTCATTAAAAGCTTTTGCTTAACCTTTACCAAATTCTTGTCACTGTTCACATCATAGGAATAGACTTGGGGAAGGAACCCCCACAGTGACCGCACAGGTCTATGTAATTAGGTTGTCCCTTTGAACCTAGATCTTGGGATCTCCAGTCAACTAGGTAGGGTTTTTCCTTCATATAGCGCCTTTATTTTTCATGGGCTTAGTCACATTCCTTTAGATGTTTTCTCAACTTAATCTCAATTTTAACCCTTAGGTTAGTGGATCCATAATATTATCCTTTGATTTTATCAAATCAATAGCTATAACTCTATTTGAGATCAGTTGTCTAACGGTATTATATTGATGACCCATATGTCTCAAATTATCGTTTCCCATATAACTATGTGCTCTACCAATACATATTGTTGGCACATGCTCAGGCCATTCATGAGTATCCTTCAAGACATTTTAAAAGTCATTTGACTTTTTCCAGAATTGTTTGGATCTCAAACTCAGATTCTATTTTGAATCTGGTTGTAAACGTTTGTCTTGAGAAAAACACATAACATAGTTTATTCATTCGATGTGAAAATATTCACTTATATCGAAGAATCTTTATGGAATAATGTTTTACAATCTTGAGTATCTCTGAGATATCTCAAAATTCTTACAATTATTATCCAGTGTTTGACCTTGGATTGTTTTGTGAATCTGCTTAAACTGCTCACATTGAAAGCACTACTTTGTCTAATACAATTCACTTAGATTGTATATGACATTTGCATATTCCATTTCAACAAGTATTGGCTTGTATTTGGAGTTCTGGCTATGCCGATAACATCCTAGCCAAACTTTTTTTTCATGTAGTGTGACTTTGTCAATATGAGACATTCAAGTGATTGTTTGATTTGGATATCTAGAATCAAATCTATCTATCTCATATTTTTCATATCAATCTTGAATTGACACGTTTTTGGTATATTTACCATTTCATTGTACGTCATCAACATAGGACCATATATCCTAGTCTGTTTGACAAATCATCCTTTGTCACACTTACTTGTCATCATGACAATATCTTTGTTTCAACCGTTTGTTGAACATGTGGACTCTTTCCCATATCCATAGTTCGTTTTACGAAACTTGGATCAACTTCTCTAGGAAGTGCAAAAGAATGAGTCATTCTTTTTCATTATCATATTTTTCTGCAAAAATTGATATTCGTTGCTATGTCACATAGCCAATGAAAATACAGTCCACTTGGTAATGGAATATTACCTTGGCGTGACACCCCCACATTTTTATGTAGTTGTAGGAAGGTTTCATTTCCTTCCATAACTCATATGGTGTCTCACAGTTAGTTGATAGAACAACTCTCCCATATGTTAGGTACATTCTGAAGATTTAATTATTTTAGAAGTTATCTTCAAAATCATTGTACCTTTGGATGTTGCAATATTACTCACATAGAGTTTCTCCTCAAATTAATCAATTTGGGTTTCAACATCCTTCTTATAAGGAATAATTTTCCTATATCAATTTTGCTTTTAAGCAAAACTAAATTGTTTTATCATGAAGGTAATAAATTTTCTTCAAATAATTGTTCGTCATACCAATTATTATGACAAAAATTTATCATAATATTGATCTCATTTGGAAGTATAGTCCAAAGACATATTCCATATCTCATAATAATTGAAGCATTTCCTCATGAAATTTAGCTTCTTGAGATATATCGCCTAATTTGCGGTTTGAAGTCGTTTTTTACTTTCAATATATTTGCTCTAGCAATATTTTCATAGTAATATTTGCTTAGCAAAAGATGGTAACCATATTTATCTCATCCTCTCTAGCACTAGGAGGATTTTCTTTTGATCAAGTTCATCATGATCAGATATACAACATCTTTGTTGTCACATTTTGAAATTCTTCCTCATGAATTTCATTGATTGTGTCACATAGTCACAATCAAAATATTATAAATTTGTTAAACATCAGAAATTTAGTCAAAGACTAAATATCAGAAACAAAATTATAATTTTTAACTTTTGTTAAATGATAGAGTTTTAGTAAACTAGAACCCTAAAACAAAAGTTCACAAGGTTTTAATTGAAAGAAAATAATAAACAGTGCACCAATAGTTAACTTATGATAAGAGAGGTGGTGCACTAAGCACACTTAAGAACCAAGTCTTTTCAAAGACCAATCCTAGACATACACTTTTAATATTTCTTTCAATCACCCGTTTATGGAAGTTCTTGAAATCATTCAAGTATGAGTGATCAATTAAGTCACTGCCTTTGATTCTCTATAATTTGGAATCAATCACTAAGAATTTCTTAGCACCAACATCTTCCATTTACGATCCAATGACCCTCATAATTCTTAAGCCAATTTTCAACACTGTGTATTTCATAACATACATCAGAATAGGCCTTAAGAAATTTGACATAGAGAACAACTTTCTTCTATGCTTTGATTCAAGACCTTGGTCGAATTAAACGTTGTAGAATTAGTAACCAATGTTACTTCTACTAACAAATTCTGTTAAACAGATTTGTTCACTTTGTTTGAAAAAGAGATTAAGTAAATCCGTTATAACTATAGGAATTAAATTCCTGAAAACAAATTTATTTATTGTATCTCAATTTTCAAACTTCACAAGAAATAAATTCACTGATTTATTTCTAAGTTGGAATCATGAAAGATTCTCAAATAAATCTAATAATAAGATTCTCCGAAAATAAATTTGTGATTTATTTTCCTTTCAAAAATAGAATCAACACAAGATTCTATCAAAGAAATAAATTCATTGATTTATATTTCTTATATCTTCATTTAAAACATTGAGATTAGTGAAACTAAAACTCAAACGAAGATATCAAATCAACTTAATTCTTCAAAAATAATTAGTCCTTTGTTTTAAATTTCTTTGATTGTTGTTTGGAAGATCAAGTAAATCCGTTAAAACGGTAGGAAATAATTCCCAAAACAAATTGTTTACGAGATCTTTATTTCCAAAATAATCAAGAAATTTTGTGTTTACACTTTCTCGAGAAAAATTATTAATTAAAAAAATAGTCCCAAGTGTTTCCAAACACAAATAATTATTATCCACATTAAAGGATATTAATTTTCATGCTATATTCAACATTAAGGTCAATATTATTTTTTAAAATAAATAAATTACCTTAAACATAATAATATCAAAATATTATTATCAAATTAATATCATAATTTATGATATTAAAATTACCATAATACATGCACACATGTATTTATTAGATCATTAAAGAATATAACCTTAATGAAATATTCATATATATGGTATTATTACAAAGATATCATAGCTTATTTAAGGAATTCATGATTACCTTAAATTTAAATATATGGTTTTAATATTATCATATATTATATCAAATAAACAATTTAATCATGTATTAAATAAATGCTTTATTTGATCAATAGACAATAATGTCTAAAGTCAAACCCTTATTTTCATAAATAAGGTTTTATCAACACATGCAATTATGTATTCATATAAGGCAAAAAATTAAATTTTCCATATCCACTGTTTCTCTTTTAATAAAGGAAACAAACCTGGAATTAATTATAATTCCAATAAATCGAAAATTAAATTTCCGTTTATTTGATTATGGTATTTCACAAAATACGTAACCTCGGTTACTTTTCATGATAATTTATGTAAAACAGATTTGTCCCAATTTGAGATCTTTAGCAAACCCATTTAAAAATGGCAGGATAATTCCTGAAACAAATTGTTTGCTTTCTCATTTTATTCTTTTATTCCGAAGAATAAATTTATCAATCTCAATTCAGTCGTCCGAATATATTATTCGTCACTTATCGCCCCGCATTGAGGAATTTAAATATTCCAAAATAAAATTGGAAGCCTGGAAATTTGCAAAGGCTTCGGCCAACCATTGCTAATCTTTGTGTAAAAGATTTTACAAATCATCCAACATCAATTCCATTTAAATTGGAAAAGCGGGGTTGGATTTGAAGTCGAACAACCTTGCACCAATGATCTGTTCGAACAACCTTGCACCAATGACATGTTCGTCTCAGATTTAATCAATTAGATTTGTCTTAAGATTGTTAGAAAAATATTGGTTAATCCAAGAATAAATAAATAATAATAATATCAAACAAAAATTATTATTTATCGAACAAAATAAAAACCCAAAAAATATGAAATAAAATAAATAAAATATTTTAGATCAAACCCATTTTGAAAACGATAAGTTGGAATCGAGTTGAGGTCTGCACGATCGCAGTTTCCTTAAGACAAATTTTCTGTCACTCTTGAGGTGCTTGAGTTTTGATGGTAGTCTGTCTCCCAAGATACAACAACTAGAGGTCCTCCAACAATAACACGATTGCTGAGTTCCCGAGCTATCTTTGCCTTTTTCAATCACCAGAAGAAAACGAGAGAGAAAACGTTTTGAATGTTGAGTGTGTTTTAAAACTGAAGGTTTCATTCTTATTTATAAGGGAAAATTAGGGCAAAACCAGTGAGAGTTCTAATCCAAATTAAATTTAAATTTATTAAGAATAGTCAATTTTATCTTATCTAATATTCTTAAGTTGTATTTAAGTAAAATACAAACTCTTCTCGAATATTAAAATAAAGATAAATAATTTAAGAAAAATATATTCACAACGGGTAAAATATCCACAAGCCCACAAAGGGTCAATCGGTCCAAACATTTGTGTCGCCCATGTCGTGCACCCCAACACAAGAGTTAAGTCATTCAATAATAATTATGTGGGCAAGTTTATATAAACACTTTCCACTTCATTTATCCCATCAATATGGGATAATGAGGTTTCATTCCTTACTCTATTCACGACCTTCTTACTTTTAGTATCAATTTCTCATTCATAACTCAACCATTTTGAGCATATGAGATATCTTTGTAAAGATCTCACGGAGTTGAATAAGAATCAATAAATTCCTTATTCAAATCTTCGTCTTTACAATTCCAAAACATGCCTCAAAGTTGGTCATTTCTCACTATTTTTTCAACAATGTATATATATGTATATAATATATAAGTATGTATATAATATATATTGTATGTATGCTTATATATAAGTATATATGTATGTATATATATACGTTAATATATGTATATTTATTACTTATATATATATTTGCATACATACTAGATGTATATATACATCTGATATATAATATACTTATATATATTATTTTATGTATTAATATATTATATGTAATATAATATATACTTATAATATATATAATATACTTTAATATAATATATATTTAAATGTATACTAATATATGTATTTAATTAATGTATGTATATTATTAATTCTTTAAGCCCAACACTAATTCTCTAAGCACAAATCACTAAATTAGTTCTCTAAAACCAATTCTTTAACCACTAAACTAATTCCCTATGATCAAATTGAAATAATTTTAAAATATATAATCTGATTTTAATTAATTGAGGATCAAATCGAATAAAAAATAAAATTTAAAACTTAATTTTTGAGTGATCGTAACCAAATTAAAATAATTATAAAATAAGATGTAGAGCGACGCGAGATTCAATTTTTAGGTGCAACCTATATAAAAATATGCGGAATTTTTTACCCGACCTAGAGTAGTGTCAAATGAATATCTAAATCTAATTTCCATTTTTATTTTTTTACTTGATTATATTTAATCAAAGTTTATTATTTGATTATATGTTGTAATAATAATAATCCTCCAAAATTATATATATTAAGTCCCTCCAAAATATTGTTTTTTCCCTTTTATATATAATAATCAAAACTTATTTATAATTCCCTCCAAAATTTTGGGTAACTTATAACCCTCCAAAATTTTTACACCAAAAATAGATTAATCTCAAACTTAGAAAATAAGTGGTTTATTTTCCTCCAAAATTTTGTCTTTTCACTCTTTTTTTATCAATTATCTTTTTTTTATCAATTGTTTTGATTTAATTTAATTAAAGCATAATTTAGATTAATTTAATAAAAATCTACATTTTATTTTCGAATTCTTTTAACTATGTTTGTAATTTATGTTTTTATATTTTAATTTAACTTAATTAATCGTAAGTTCAATAAGTTAATTTAACTTAATTAAATATTAATTTAAAATTATAATTTTTAATGAAATATTAACTTAAAATATATAATTAAAATTAAATACATTAAAACTAAATAAAATAATAAATAAATAAATAAATTTAATTAAATATATAATACTAAATTTAAATATTAATCCCTAAATTAATTCTCATGTCTAATTCTATTTTTTAAGTCTAATTATATTTATCAATATTTTAAATTCATCAAATTACAGATATACTTAATTATATTTCATGTAAATATTAAGTCTTGTTAATATTAGTTTAGATCAATAACAGGTCGGGTTCAAAACAAGTCGGGTCATTTATCAGGTCAGGTTCAAAATAGGTCGGATAAAATCAGGTCTCGAGTCGATTCAGTCGTATAATATCAGTTATTTGCCGGGTCAGAATCGGATTCGAACTCGTTTCAGTCGGATACATGTCAGGTTTCGGGTCCACAGTAATAAGTTGAAATCGGGTTCAAGTCACTCTCGATCGGATACAATTCGATATCGGTTACTACAGTAACAAATCTAACTTAAGTTTGAATCAATAACAACCGGATACAGATTAGGTTCGGATCATTATATCCCTGAATCAAACCAGATTCTGATTCGAATAAATTTTAATTGGGTTCTCAAGTCAGGTTGACTTTTTACATCCCGAATTTAGTGACCAGATACACATACCAATCAGGCTTCGTTGGAAGGGCATTCTAAAACATAAACGAAGTCGCTAATTGAAGAAATTTATATAATATGCGTAGGAGAGAGAAAAGGGAAATTTATTCTTTTATTAAGTTTAAAATACGAGAAATTATATCATGGGTAAGTCTCACCACGTCATTTATGGGATCAACCACTAAAAATCATATATTTTATTATTTTTTTCTATGTTATATTTTTTAAGTGAATCTTTACTCATATTTATTGTTAATTTATTTTAAAAATAATTTTTCAAGTGAAGATTTACTTGAGAAAAAAATATGACATAGAAAATTGATGAGATGGGTAAACTTTAATGGTTGATTCCATGATCACGTAGTGGTACTGACCCATAATATAATTTCTCTTGAGACCCATAATTTAAGGGGGAGTTTTTAACTACTTTGTTTTAAAGGTTTATTGATATTAATTAAAAAAAATTAAATGAGCATCTCAATTTTAATAAAAAAATTAAATTTATATAAAATAAGACAAAATAAATATCATTAAACGTTTAACCAATTAATGAATCTCATGTATATTTAAATTATAAAGAAAAAAATCAATTGATTTGACTAATGGGTGGATTTGCTTAATAATTAATATTCAGTAAGTGGAGTAAATATCATCCGATTTTAGTTGAAATTTTTCTTGACCACAAATGTTGAATATAATTTTATAATTATTGACATATATTTATTTATTGATTAATTTAAATTAAATATTATAAAAATCATCATTCTAATTTATTTTGGTTTATTCATAAAATTTTTATTATTCATTCTTATTTTAATACGGTTTTGTATGAGTACAAATCATTTATTCTCTAATTATGTTCTATTAGTTCTTGTGATGATCATTTATAATAAAAGTCATCATTATCTTTTTTTAAAAAAATCTTTACTTCATTTATGATCTTAGAATTCAATTTACATTTTACTAAAGGAATTTAATATTTTATCTTACTGGATTAACTGATTATTAGTTTTCATGTTTTATTTTGAAGCGAAATTAAGAAAATTGAAAATAATGGGGGGCTTTCTGTAAATTAATTCAAAATCTTGTTTCCTTCGCCTCGCACTAGGAGAAAAAAAAGAGATCTAATTGATCAACACAGAGCGGCCGAAACCAAAAAGCCTCTCAGACCGTACAAAGTCCAAGGTTAGTCCTCTCCATGATATCTCTTTCTTTAATTTATATTTCTTTAATCTTATTCTATTACGTTTCCTTTGCTCAGATCTGAACTCATCGCTTGTATGTAGATCAAATCCTATCTCTACCTTTTTTAGAATATTGTTTATGAATTTATTTTATAGCCTTTTTTAGTATATTTTTTACGCTCTAGATTGTTAGCCATTTTATGGAGTTCTTCTTGTTTGATAAATTGATATGAGCTGTGAACGTAATGAAGAATTTGCATTTCATTTCTGATTATTTTGCTGTGATTTTTTATTTATTTATATGAAAATTGAATTTTTGAGGTAATTGTATATAAATTGGCGGAAAATAGACATGAAATGTATGTTCGATTGGTTTCTCTACATGGGAATGCAATTATTTGTTGAATGCGTCTGGATTAAGCAGTTGGGTTAGTTTAATTAGAAAATTGTTGGAATTGTAATCAACCTGTTTTAGCTTTACATCTTTAAGAAAGTCATTTAGTTAAATATTTGTTTTGGGTTTAAGTTATTTTGGAAGAATAATTCCCTTTGTTGTTTCTGTTTGTATTTTGAGATTTTCCGTGAAAACCAGAGGAATGAATGTTATAAAAAAAGGATTAAAAGGAAGATGGGATACTAGGGTTATGCGGACTCAAGAAATGGATTGCTAATCTTTTTTTTTATTTTCGATTTTCTAGTCTACATTTGTTCAATCTAAAGCTCCTCTTAGAGATTGTGATTTAGAAAGTATAAGTTATAACACTGCAATGAAGTTGGAATTTTTTCTATTTTATACAGTGTATTCGTTTAACTTTTTAGGAAAACATGATATATAATACTAGGGGTAGAATTGCTTCACTTTCCTTGATCTACCTACTGATGTTTCTCCTATTTTGGCATGTATTTTAATAGATCTTGTTTGGTGTAACTGTTTTGTAGGTTGCATGGATTTCTCTGCTAATAGTGTTCGTTAGAGAAATAGTGCAACTTTGTTCGCGAGATTCATCTTGTGTTGTATTTGATTTAGGTGCTTAAAAGACGTACTTCAGATAATTGATCAAAAAGAGTTGTGTGCTTAGCCATGGATTCTTTGTGGAAACTCTTATATTTACTTGAGCCTGCCCCACTTACTCTCATATTTACAGCAGTGGCTGTGACATTTGGATCTGCATTTCGTGCTTTGAATTATGGGAAAGAAATGGAGCGGAACCGTGACTTGTTAGAAGCATCAATTACTCTGGATAGGTCCCAAGCACTAATGATCCCAATAATGAGCTCCTGTAGCTTGCTTCTGATGTTTTACCTTTTTTCTTCTGTCTCACAACTCCTGACCGCATTCACAGCAATTGCGTCTGTTTCATCCTTATTCTTCTGTCTATCCCCTCACGTTGCCTATTTGAAGTCGCAAATTGGTTTGGCTGACCCATTTGTGTCTCGGTGCTGTTCAAAGTCATTTACCAGAATACAAGGCTTATTGTTATTGGCATGCATCATCACGGTTGCATCTTGGCTTGTTTCAGGTCATTGGATTTTGAACAATTTGTTAGGTATCTCCATCTGTATTGCATTTGTCAGTCATGTGCGCCTTCCAAACATCAAAATATGTGCAATGCTTCTAGTATGTTTATTTGTGTATGACATATTCTGGGTTTTCTTCTCTGAAAGATTTTTTGGGGCTAATGTCATGGTGTCTGTAGCAACACAACAAGCGTCAAACCCTGTTCACACAGTTGCTAATAGTTTGAGTCTTCCTGGCTTACAATTGATCACGAAAAAACTAGAATTACCTGTAAAGATTGTTTTTCCAAGGAATTTGTGGGGTGGTGCATCCCCTGGTGGGAGTTCAGCTGACTTCATGATGCTTGGTCTTGGTGATATGGTATGAAAGCCTTTCTCTTCAGTATATGAAAGAGTAGTTTTTGTCAACTTTTGAAGGTGTCTTATTTTATAAAGTCAGTAGTCATCATTGCATTGCATTTGATTTTGATCTGAGTTATTTTATGAGTGAACATGGAGAATATTCAGATCTATGCCTCCTATGTTGAATTTGTTTAGAGTTATTTTGTCTCCTATTTTTTCTGCATTGAGATTTTCTGTTTAGAGTTGAATTTGTTGAATTCATTCTTCTCTTTTTATATGCACATGTTATGTATCATGCAATGCTCTTGAATATTTGCATGATTGTCATTGAAGAACTAGCAAACATGTCCTCTCAAATTGTTCTGGTTTGCAGATGACACTCGCAGATTTGCAGTCTTGCACAAGGGAGATCAATGTTTTCTGTACTCGTCTACCAACCACATGTTATTTGCATTCCATGCATTTATAGAGACAAACACTCTCAACATGTGCATGTGACATCTTGAGAATAACATTATAGCATTGTTTATGCTTTTCCAGTTCCACTTTACTTTGCTGGTTAATGTCATCTTTGTTTTTGTAATCATTAGATTTCCCGATTATTTTGTTTACGTCATGTAGGCCATTCCTGCCATGCTGCTAGCATTAGTCCTCTGTTTTGATCATCGAAAGAGTAGGGAAACAGTAAATCTTCTAGATTTACATTCCTCAAAGGGGCACAAATACATATGGTATGCCCTTCCTGGGTATGCTGTTGGACTAGTAACTGCACTTGCAGCCGGCATTTTGACTCACTCACCTCAACCTGCTCTCCTTTATCTGGTAATTTGTACATTGTAATTACAGCTTATTGAAACTTGTTGACCTTCTATATTTAATATGAGCTCTTGCAAATATGATGGTCGTACTAATCGGTTCTATTCTCCCTGTTCATTCTAGCAAAATTCGACTAGGTTTTATTTATTAAACGTGTTAATGGATGTTTTAGTTTTTTGAGTTCATGGTTGCATGTTGCACCTCCACATCGTTTCTGACTTACATCCTCGGATCTTTTACACGTAGGTACCTTCAACGCTTGGACCTGTCATTTTCATCTCGTGGTTAAGGAAGGACCTACTTGAATTATGGGAAGGAACCATGTCAAATCTCAATGACAAGGCTAGGCAAATAGAAGCCTGAGTCGTTTCTCCGAGCGGCACAATGCCTGGTTAGGTCGGGGTAACCGAAACCTTTTGGTTGTATATCCCTTTGATGCTCTGTCATCGAGAAGTAGAGTAATACATCAACAATTCAATGTTTTTCTTTATGAAATCCAACTTTGTCAATGATATATTTCCCTAATGAAAGCCAGAAAACAAACTTGGTGAGCCTAGTGTTTGAACAAGAAGCAAATTACATGATTAACGATTTGCTAAAATGCTTTCTGGCCTTCCATATATTCCCTTCCAATTCAATTGGAAGAATTAAAAAGGAATATTAGAGAGTTTTTCACCTTTTTCTTTGCTATACATGGAAGAGACGCAGGTTATATCAATTCAATTGAAAGAATTAGTCGATTTAGTGAGACGAGACATTATTTTTTTTAAGTTAAGTTTTAAATTGAGTTTTTGGATTGTTTTTGTAATAAATTTTTATAATATTTGATCTAAATTTAGGGATGGCAACGGATCGGATTGGGTTTTTGGACGCCTTGATACCGCCCCAAAACTTAAGTCTTTTCAACCCGACTTGACCTCAATATTTTTTTATCTCTGACCCGACATTATAAAAATCATAACCCAACTCTGACCTGGTTTTAATATTTTAATAAAAAAACCGAGAAAAATTGAATTAATAAAAATATTAAATATATATATATATATCGAGTCGAATCGAACCGGATAATTTTCACTCTAAACTCGATCCTAACCCAACCTAATTTTATTTTTTTAATCATTGATTCGATTTAAACTTGATTTTTTAAATAAAAAACTCGATCCGATCAGGTCGAGACCCAAGAAACAGATCAAATTACCATCCCTATCTGAATTAGATATAAGAATCATAAAAAATAGTGAAAACAAAATTGTGATTTAATAATATCATAATTTATCACACACCAAGTGTGACCTATCCACTCTTCCTTCTAATTTAATTTTGGATTAATTCAAAGGTAAAATATTGATAATAATTTATATAAATAGATTTTACATAAACTTACGAATTATAAAACTTAAATATTAAATCTTTTAACTTTAATTTTAAAAAATAAAAGCTAAATTTTAAATTTTAAACTCTAAAATTTAAATCTTTAAAATCAAAAATTAAAGTTTTATGTATCATGTATATTATTTTTTTCTTAATTTAAGAAAATATATTTTTATGACATTTTAATCATAAAATATTAATATTAAAAATTATATTTTGATACACAAGTTGTATAAAATAAATTTGTATAATCCTTTTATAAAATTTTAAATATAAATTCCAAACTTTAATACCATAAACTCTAAACTCTAAATTCTAACCATAAACCTTAAATCTTATACCATACACACTAAATCCCTAAATACTAAAATTAAAAGATATTTATATAAATTTGTGTATCAAAAATATTTTTTAAAATAAATTTTAATAATTTAAAATAGTAAAAAATCCATTGGCTTCTCCCTTAACATTATTTTCTTTGAGGTAACGACGCCGTTGCCCTCTCGCTCTCTGAATATCATTAGAAATTCGTCATAAAAGAAAAAAAACATTTAAACGGCGCCGTTCCACTGACTTTTCAGACTTCTGCCCTTCGCTAAAACGCCCACCCCCGTCTGAAACATTTTTTTCAAGCTTTGCCCTGAATCCTCTTTTCTCCTCTAGAACCCAGTTAGAAAATGGGAACGTCGGTTCAGGTAACCCCACTCTGTGGAGTATACAACGAAAACCCTCTCTCCTACTTAGTCTCAATCGACGGCTTCAACTTCTTAATCGACTGTGGCTGGAATGACGTCTTTGACACCTCCCTTCTTCAACCCCTCTCCAGGTTCTTCTTCTTCTTCAACTTTCGAAATGCCATTTGATTAACGGTTTTATCTTACTTTTTCTGGTTCTTTTTGTAGAGTTGCTTCGACTATTGACGCCGTGTTGCTCTCGCATCCCGACACGCTTCACCTTGGCGCTCTCCCGTATGCTATGAAACATTTTGGACTCTCGGCTCCGGTTTATTCCACTGAACCGGTTTTCCGATTAGGTCTTCTCACTATGTACGACCAGTATCTCTCTCGTAAGGTGAGCTTTATTTATTTATTTCCAGAGCTTATTCAGTTGGAATTGCATTTTGAATCTTCACTGTCTGTAGTATAATTGTCGAGTGCTATGTTATCTTTTAATTGCAGCAAGTATCGGAGTTCGATTTGTTCACCTTGGATGACATTGATTCCGCTTTCCAGAGTGTAACTCGGCTAACCTATTCGCAGAATTATCATTTATCTGGTAACGTTTTTTGAGTAGTTAGTTCATCTTAGGTCAATGTTAGTTCATCGGTAAATGCTCAAGAGAATTGAAGGTCACAAGACTTGGTAGTTGGTAGTTAGTTAAATATGTAGGTGGTAGCTTATGTTTGGATGAATGTCATTGTCTGATCACTTAGTTCCATCGTTTAAGATGTTGCTTTCTCATTATATTGTCTTTGGTTCTGTTACAATCTTCTAGGAAAAGGTGAAGGTATTGTGATTGCTCCTCATGTTGCTGGCCATTTATTGGGTGGTACTGTTTGGAAGATAACGAAGGATGGAGAAGATGTCATATACGCTGTAGACTTTAACCGACGCAAAGAGAAGTATATATGCTATCTTTTATCTGATACTAGATTGCAGTTTTGTTTTGAATATTAACTTTATATACTCAAATGAATTGGTTTTATCAGGCATTTAAATGGAACTGTTCTGGAGTCGTTTGTTCGACCTGCTGTTCTTATAACTGATGCCTACAATGCTTTGAACAACCAACCTCCTAAACCGCAAAGGGAGAGGGACAGAGGTTTTGTTGGTAAATTAAGATTTGATGTTGAATTTATTGGGTCGTAGTATAATTCAAATTTTCCCATCATATAATCCTTTGTGCTATAATGCACTCGAATGCTTGCACTTCTGGACTGTGGTCACACTACACACATCATACTTCTTTTTATCGTTTTCACATGTCATACTTAATTGTGAAATTTCTGCAGATATCATCTCAAAGACTCTAGAAGGTGGTGGAAATGTTTTATTACCTGTTGACACTTCTGGTCGTGTCTTGGAACTTCTCTTGGTTTTAGAAGAGGTCAGTAAGGATAGTTGAGTAATAAAGTGGTGGATTTTTTTGTCTTTTGGTTAGCTATTTTATTGATTGCAAAGTCTGAATCATGATATAAACAGCACTGGTCATTGAAGTTTTTGAACTTCCCCATCTACTTTCTGACATATGTTTCATCAAGCACGATTGATTATGTCAAGAGTTTTCTTGAGTGGATGAGTGATGCTATAGCTAAATCCTTTGAAACTTCACGTGACAATGCCTTTCTTCTGAAGTAAGCACTCTCTTTCTTATTGATGCTATTGATAGATGTTAGTATCCTCTTCTTTTATTTTACTTTGCTTTTATATTTATTCCTGAGTTTATATCATTTGTATGTGATTGAAAAATATAACTGATATGATCTGTAAATTATGTATATCTATATTCATATGGTGAAGAATTAAGTACAAAGTGTTTATGCCAACATTGCAGGCATGTCACACTTTTAGTCAGTAAGAGTGAACTTGATAAAGTGCCAGATGGTCCTAAGGTTAGTTGATTGCACCACTCTTAAACTGAAAATCTCAATGCTCCTTCTCAGCGTAATATATTTGACTGTTAGCTTTTATTTATTTTTAGGTTGTACTAGCATCCATGGCCAGCTTGGAAGCGGGTTTTTCTCATGATATTTTTGTTGAATGGGCAGCAGATGTTAAAAATCTTATTCTATTTACTGAAAGGGGGCAGGTGAGTTCCTTACTATGTAGGAATTTCAATTTAATTGAATTCATGCAGATTTTAAATGTTGATAAGCATCTACTCTGTGGCCAATAGAGGTTTATTTACTCAATGACCAAAGGTTTTAAGCTCCTTGTCATTTAACTTGAATTATTTTGTGCTTCATGGTTATCTTATTTCTTCTGCCTCATAATATATAGTTAGTGATACCTTGACATGTATATGTAGTTTGGCACATTAGCTCGTATGCTTCAGGCAGATCCCCCTCCAAAAGCTGTTAAGGTTACAATGTCTAAGCGGGTTCCTTTGACTGGGGAGGAGTTGATTGCTTATGAAGAAGAGCAAAACCGGTTGAAAAAGGAAGAAGCTTTGAAAGCCAGTCTCATCAAAGAAGAAGAATCTAAAACTTCTCTTGTGCCTGATAATTCAAGTGATCCAATGGTTATCGACACTCATAATAAGCATTCTTCATTAGATGGTATACTTATTTCATTTCCCAAAGCTACTCAGTCTAATTGTCTTTTCAGAACTGATATACATGTTGAGATTTGAGCATTCAATAAACTCTTATTGTTGTGCATTACTTGTTTCCTTTTGTATTTGAATGGTTAATGCTTCTTCAAATTAGGAGGGAGTGGGGTGGTTTGCTGTTTCACAATAAAGGGATATTCTGACATATTAATTGATTCTAAAAGGTCAGAAGGTCTCCTAAATTGCTAAAATGCATTTAGATAAATCTTACCTTTGTGTTTCTGTTGTCTGTGTACATTCTTGCTGTAGAGCAACAAATAACTTCACATGTTTGAATGGTTATTAACTATAACTCCCTTGTCATTTGACATAGAAGTTCCCTCCGTTATGTTTGTGGTAAAACTAGTGAGGTTTTGTTTATTTCCATTTGTTCTTAATGATTTGCATTTATTTTAGAAGGAAAATAGATTCCAATACTCTTCCAGATTGTGATAATTATAATTTCTTGTTATCAATTTGTCTATTTGAGGAGTTTCTTGCCAACCTAATGAGGTATCCTTGTGTGAGATATCCATGATGCATACTGACAGTTTGATGTATCTTTTATGCTCCCTTTTGTATCCTTATCTGTTTTATTGTCTGCTTATACTCTGCTGGGTTAGGTCAACATGGGAGCAGATTCCGTGATGTTCTGATTGATGGATTCGTACCCCCATCCTCTAGTGTTTCCCCAATGTTTCCCTTCTATGACAATACTTCTGACTGGGATGATTTTGGTGAGGTCATAAATCCTGATGATTATGTAATAAAGGATGAAGATATGGACCAAGCAGCTATGCGTGTAAGTTCCTGCTTCTTCGTGCCATCTTCTTGATTACTTTAGAATGTTATATCATCTGTAATCTACTTATATTTGGGTTTATTGAAACTGTTGTCAATTAATGAAATTGTTTTATATATTCATCTCAGATTGGTGGGGATATGGATGGAAAACTTGATGAAGCCTCTGCTAGTTTGATACTTGACACAACACCTTCAAAAGTCATATCTAACGAGTTAACTGTAAGCTGAATTCTTGCTCAGGTTTATTGTTAAGTAATTTTAGTCTTGGTTTATATGTTGTACTTGCATTTTCGTAATATTTCTTTTTCTTTTTTTGTTTCTGGATTGAGATTTGGTTGAGTTTGCCCTTTAACATTTCAACAATTATTAGTGTTCTATTAGTAGTCTTACTGTTTCATCACTTTTAGACTAGTCAACTGCAATATTCTGAATTTTGCTGTTTATTAACAATGTTCTGTAATGATGGTTTAGGTCCAAGTAAAATCCTCACTTGTTTACATGGACTATGAGGGGCGTTCGGATGGTCGGTCTGTCAAATCAATACTTGCTCATGTGGCTCCATTAAAGCTTGTAAGTATATTTATTTAGGCAACTTTTCAGAATTCCTGGTTGTATATCTGCCTTATGCTCTTTATGGGCCTTCATATAAGTGTTTCATTGCACAACATGCTATTATTTACCATGCACTTGTGAGTTGTGACATCACCATGCTATCATATGTGGATCTGCCCATCTATTCCCTGGATGTGAGATTTTAATCCTGCTAGGTGGAACATGCATGAAATGCATTAATAGTTGTTGAACAGTAGCAGACAGCATTTCCCTCTAGGTCTCTATTTAAATGTCTATTATGCTATCTCATTCTTCCGTATCGTTTATTTTTTTCACTCGCAGGTCTTGGTGCATGGATCAGCAGAGGCAACAGAGCATTTGAAGCAACACTGCTTGAAACACGTTTGTCCTCATGTTTATGCTCCCCAAAGTGAAGAAACAATCGATGTCACATCTGATTTATGTGCTTATAAGGTATAACTCAAGAACATGTTTTCGTTTAAGGTGAGGCGATCATTTCAGAAGAAATCAACATTCATTTTCTGACCTTGTGTGTGACATAGGTACAATTATCTGAGCAGCTGATGAGCAATGTGCTCTTTAAAAAGGTGACTGAGAATTTATCTTGTGATGTTGATGACCATCTTTGATTTATGTTCAATCTTGTCACTTTGTCTAACATAATTGCAATATCAGTTAGGAGATTACGAAATAGCTTGGGTGGATGCTGAAGTAGGGAAGACAGAAAATGACATGCTCTCTTTACTACCCCTATCGACGCCAGCTCCGCCACATAAATCTGTCGTCGTAGGTGATCTAAAAATGGCAGATTTCAAGCAGTTTCTTTCCAGTAAGGGTGTCAAGGTACCGCTTTTCATATTTGTTTAAACAAGTTACAGAAAAGAAATGGAAACAGGTCTCAAACTTTCCTATTTAGAGTCCAAAACCTCGACAACAGTATAATCCTCTTCTGATATCCGAAGGTGTTTCTTTACAGGTAGAATTTGCAGGAGGAGCATTACGATGCGGTGAATACGTGACGTTACGCAAGGTTGGGGTTGCAAACCAGAAGGTAAGTAATTTGGCATCTCGACTTGCTGTCTGCATGACTAGCATCCTTTGCATCTTTTACGGGACATGATATGTTTTCTCATTTTTTTCGTTTACTTTCGTTGTTTGTTTGTCTTAGGGTGGTGGTTCTGGTACACAGCAAATTATCATAGAAGGCCCCTTGTGTGAGGATTACTACAAGATACGGGAATATCTATATTCCCAGTTTTATTTACTTTAGGTTGTGGAATGAAATATACAACGCAATGGTGGACGGGCTTCGCTCGTTCTCTCTCTCTCTCTGCCCCACCCCCCTCCTATTGAGCGAGCTCCGATATCTAATAACCACTCCTTATCTGGGGTGTTTATGGAGGGTGGAGAGCATGGCGTTGCACAGAAATTAGTTAGTTTTTAGTTTATTTGATTTTGGTTGAATGTTTACCCAAGTAAATTGCATGGTTTTAGGTTATTATTTGTTTTCCCCTTCGCCTCTTCCTTTCGCACTCCTTAGACGGTAGAGGATGTGTATTTTCGGATATTTCTTTTGTTGACAGAATTACCAGCAACTTAATTGAAGAACTATATGAATTGAGCCGAATATTATTTATTCAATAGTAAAATAATAAAATATCAATTATTAAATATTCAAACTTCTTGAGAAATATTAAGTCAAACATATTTTTTTCATTTTTATTAAAGTTATATTCTTATATTGAAAATTGTACACTACACATGGTTTAGTCATGTTTTTGTATATTAAGTAAATATGTACACAAATATAATTTTATTTGCACGAAATATCTATAAAAAAACTCTTGTTATATTTTCAAGTAAAGTTGAGTTTGTAATGAATCCGATAGACGTATTGATGGGCCGATCAAATTGGAATTATAATCATTGATGATATTAATAAATTTTACGAGATTGAAAAATATTCATCTGTATGTATTTATGTCCAGTATTGTTTAGACTTGTAAGAACACGAAGATAAAACATAGGAAATTAAACTTTATGCGAACAAAAATAGAATCAAAGTTTCACTACAAAACTAATCTCTCTCGTGGGGAAATTCAGTTGGCAAGTTTGCTTATTGCCTCGTGTAGGAGAGATTAAGTTCGGCACACCACATCAGCCGTGTCCCTAACCAATAAAAATCACCTATTCTATCACTAATTAGTCATATAATTAATATAAATTTTAAAAATTATGTTTTTAAAATAACATGAAAAATTGAGTAAAGATTCATTGGTTAGAATAAGTTGGAAATTAATGAAGTGGTTATCATTGGATGGATCATGACTGACGTAATGAACCGTACTCATGACTGACATGATGAACCGGGTCCATGATATAATTTCTCCTCGTGTAGGGTTTTATCATGGTTGTTTGTTGGGATGATCCATAACACTCATAAATTGACTTCACGCTTTGGTCATTCATGTTGCATATGTGTGGGCATAAGCATCATACAAGTAATCTTCTTCCATATGACCCCAGTTATCATCAGTAGAGTAAGTAAAAAGTCTTTTCACAATTGAAAAGTATCAAATGAATATATATACCAACAGCTTGCTTTGCCAGTAGAACAATAATGGCGATAAGTATAAATTCATAGAAAAATAAATTTGAAGTTAATACTTCTTCCAATCTTTCATTAACTAATTAGAATAAACATGTTCTCAAAACACAATTTAAATCTCAAACAACAAAAAACAAACCTCTCTAGCTGCTCATAAACGAGAACAGATAGACAAGAGAAAATAAAGGTTTATTTCTTCTTTTCTGCACCTCCACCATGGGCCCTGCAAGGAACATTTAGTACCATTTTCAGATGGCAAAGCCTCACTTAAAACACAAGGAAATATATACTGAGATATAAAACATTATTACCTCATCTTGCGGAGAACACTGGACATCTCTTCACGCTTCTTCTTTGCCCTTTTGTGAGTTCCCAACTTTCTTTTAGCTACCTTGAGAGCTCGCTTGTCCTTACCAACTTTCAGAAGCTCAGTGATCCTCTTCTCGTATGGTGCAAAGCCAGCAACTTCCCTGATCAAGCTCCTCACGAAATGGACTCTCTTGCTTGTTTTCTGAATAAAATAATCAGGGTTGTGACTTATAGGCCAAAACAAGCATTTTGAAAAATGGATACAAAGAATAACAGTCTAACATGGCAGTTCACTGACATCACCATTTTCCTATGTTGCTCTGACCATTTCATTGTACTGTGTGCAATGCATATTCGAACAATAAAATAGATAAAACCCCACCAAAGATACTTAAACAGAGTTGAAAAAAGTTGAAATTAGAACATACACATGTCAAACACATTCTCATAACTGAAACTCAACTACTAGTACACAAATACAAGAGGCTATTATTTGAGTTATACCCAATTACAAATAATCTACATATATGAGAACAAATGTACTTACTCCTTTTCGAATAGAGGGGCGAGGAGCCAACTCCTTCTTCGTCACAACATGACCCTTGTTCAACCCTACAAAGAGGCCAGTGTTTGACTGCTTGGTGGCCATGCCTGCTTTGGAAACAGAAATTCAAACACACAAGAGAATGAAAAAAAAACAATTATTTCAATAATCTTTCATAGTCAAATTAAAGATCACTCCGATTATCAACTCCTTTAAACAGGAATCAAACCCTTAATTTATTTTAATCTCCTCCATAAACA
Organism: Abelmoschus esculentus; assembly: GCA_035048815.1. NCBI lineage: Eukaryota > Viridiplantae > Streptophyta > Magnoliopsida > Malvales > Malvaceae > Abelmoschus > Abelmoschus esculentus. The sequence continues at coordinate 819,841 of JAUCBN010000004.1, forward strand.
CCTCAAATTTAACAAAATAAATTCGCATCAAAAATCGATCAAGACAAAATGTAGGTACATACAAATTACTCTCCGAATATATCAAAACCAAAATCTACAGTTATATAAAATGTCATGGAAATGGGATTCAAAGCTAACTATAGCACATAAAACCATCACGAAAAACAAAACTTGTAAGACAATATCATAACTGCTATTACCATTTCAGCTAAAACAAAACCCAAAAATAACAACGCACAACAGGTTACGAACACAAAACAAGAAATTTCTTGGTTTTCATCTTACATTTTCGCTTCGCAGGCAATCAAATAGGGCAAAATACTAAGGGGGGAAATATACTAAAGAAGGGAGGGAATGACAGAGACCATGAAGATGTACCTGTAGGACGAAATATGAGGCGGATCTAAAAGAAAATAGGGTTTTGGATTCGTGATATAACAAATATATTGACTGCAGCTAACCCTAGATTTCTAGGGTTCGTAATATAGGTTCTGGGCTGAAAAAAAATAAATTACTTTAGAAACCATAAAATCAATAACATGAAGTGAAAAACACTAGCCCGAGTAATTGACCCGACCCAAAATCTATTAAAGCCCAATTACTTTTAGAAAAGCTAGCTTTTTTACTTATTTTCTATTTATTTATAGTTTCAAAAGGAAAATAAGTTTTCTATTCATTCGTTATTATATAAGTTTATATTTTGATACACAAGCTATATAAAAAAATTATACAACCCTTTCATAAAATTTAAAAAATAAATCTCAAACTCTAATACCTTAAACCCTAAACCTTAAACTTTAAACACTAAATTCTAACTATAAATCTTAAATTCAACACCTTACATACTAAACCCCTAAAACCTAACTCTAAACCCTAAAATTGAAAGGCTTATATAAACTTTAATTTATCCAAAATTGTTTCATAAAATTAAACTACATTTAACTAATTGTTTTTGTAATTCCGATTTCAGTGAAAAATGATAATATTTATCATATAATTTAAGTTTAAGCATATGCGTAAAAGGTATGCATTATCAAAAATTATAAAATATATAAATAAATGTTATTGTATAATCATATTAACGTATTTGAAAAATATGTTATAAAATAATTGAATGGTAAAGCACATCATTTATTCATCGTTGTAAATGTTATAAAATGATAAGTATTTAATTATTACAAAATGATTTAACTATTATTACATGCAATTTTTATAGTTAATTCTAAGATAATTCATTTCTACAAATATTTCAAATGAAGAAATAAAAGAATTTTTTTATAACAGTTCAATATTCATCTCGTAATAAAATTTAAAATTTATTTTATAATAAAATTTAAAGTTTCATACTTATTTTATAATTTATGAAAATTCTAGTTTCTATAAAGACCATTTTTAAAAAACCTTAAGTAACCATATGTAAATTTTATTGTGACCGAAGAAAATAGTCAACGCTTTAAAAGGTAAAGTCAAAGAAGAGACCCGACATTAAAACAACTAAATTTAAAATTCAACCTAACGGCTATTCCCTAAATCAAGCTCTCCAATTCTAAAATATTATCTAGTTTATTGAAAACAACCCGTCAAGCGGACACTGGCGAAAGAATACGGGAGACCGAATTTTGGCAAAAATTAGTTAAATGTCACTATGTAATAAATTCGGGTTAAATCCGTATTTACCCCTCCCCCAAGTTTAATTTTTGATCCTTGAAAAATAATGATATTTGTTATATAAAATTTCATCATAGGGGGCGAAGAAGAGCAATTATATTCTCCAAAATTTTTAAACTTTATTTTTATATATAATTTTTAAATTATTTAAAATTTTTCTTTTCTTTTAAATATTTATTTACCCTCCGACCTCAAATACGAATTTTATATCTAACCATAGTATTTTAAAAAACACAACACTATCAATCTTGTGTGAAATAAATATCATGGTTCAAACTTTTACAATAATCATTACATAATAAATGAACGAAACTTAATCTATTACGTTAAAACCTTCATAATTCTTTCGTATTTTTATCTCAACTCGACAAATACAAAGTTTGTTGAGAAATCAAGCAAAGACATTAAAAAGATTACTATGTTAAAAATCTCGACAGTATATAACATTACTCCTATGCTAAAATATCTGCAGTGGGAACAGAAGCAAGAAAACAAAGGATGGAAACTCCGCTTTTGACCCAACAAAAGGAGGATCTTTGTAATAGCAATAACCCCAATTTATTACACCAAAAATTATGCAATTAACAGAACCAGAAAAGACTAGTCAAATTGCTATACCACCTGAAGGAGGGAAAAAAAACATTTTCCAAGAAACAAAAGTTTTCCGACAGACGACCACTTGTAAAACGGGAACCTCTGAGAAGAATATAACTGCGATTCGCTAAACTGTGCATACCTAAAAAAAGAACAATAAAAATTTCCAATCTCACCTCTTAGGTGGCAGATCTTTGTTTCGGAATGTACTTTATCTTCGCACCCTTTTCAGGCTTCGTTCTGAACTTGCCTTGGGCAGGTCCGGTAGTTGAAGCCTCGGAAGCCCTTGTCATAACGATCAAATTTTCTAATGAATCATTTTCAATCTCGGAGCATCCTGGGGGATCAAGGTTTGGGGAGAGAACCAATGTCACATGTTCGCCTGCAATAGCTTCCTTCCACCCTGAAAAGCCAGTCGGATTGTTTATGAGAGACGAGTTAATTAAGTGACACAGAGGCGTAGGGATAGAGTTTAATGGATAAAATGATCAAACATCCCAACTTACTCTGAGCAAGAATGGCCTTGGCAGTATCGCTGCTGAACTGCAAGCTCCCAGGTTGAACAATCGGTGAAGCGAGATTCATGCTTCCAACACCATCACCACCATCTGTCGAAGAGGACCTTGAACAGTTATCATTGGAAGTGGTATGCGCTTCATCCTTTTCGGCAATCACTTCCACTTCAAATTCACTAACACCATTTTGAACTGGTTGTGAACTTCTGCTTTCATGTCGGCTCACTGGCCTCCAAAACTTAATGTTTGATCGGTTTGTAACACACTGAACAGGATCAAGTTTGCCAGACCTCTCCTGAACATTGTTCTTTGGTATTTTACACTCATCCAGGGCCCCGTCACAGGCTTCAGCTGGATTTTGTCCATCGTAATGACAATAATTCTCAATCGTGACAGATATAGAGCCAATCAAAAGCTCATGGTTCTTGTTTTGATTCACTTGATTTGCTGCTTGTTTCTCTTCTCTAACTTTCAAACTCTCCCCTTTGTTTATTGCTTTAGTTTTTTGGCTCCAAATTTTAATACCGTTACCCATTGCACCAAACCTTTCCCTGTTTGTTCCATGCTTATTAATGCCTCCATACTTGAATCCATGAGAATTCTGACTGGCATGGAAACCATTAAGCACCCCTCGTGAATTATGTGGATTCTGCCATCGAGCAACCACTATACGGCGACGCTCACCGACTTGCTCCAGTCGTCTATTAACATTCTGACCAGTTCCTGGATCTCTATAACCATTGCTAAACCCTGTCTGAATTTCATAATCTACATCCTCTTCCAGCTTGGAAAAATTAATGGGTTCTACAGGTGGGAGAATTTGATCATCGGATATGGCAGGATTTTGTCCATCAGAATCAACAGCTGAAGGGCTAGCGGGAGTGTTATCCTCCAACAAGTCTTCCATGTTTTGCTTACTTTTTTCCAAATCCAAGTGTCTTTGTTCCTTTGCTTTCTGCTCCTTCTGCCTAAGCTTCTTCTGTCTCTTTCTCTCAAGAAGCTCAACTTGCCTACAGCGGAGGATCAGGAAATAAATCAACTACTAGAAGTTTCTTAAGCTTCACCATCTATAAGAATGTTCAAGAACTGTATCCGAAAGAAAACACATTCAAGTCAATAAGCCTATCCTTAGGAGTTAGGACCCCTACCTGTTACCACTGCCAAACTGTATCACATGAATATGATGAGGTTTGTATCTACTATCTAGGAACTAAAAGGTACAGGGTAAGACAGAACTTTAGAAGACTAGAACTGGCAGGACAAATGCCAACATTTTTCCTTCTCCGGTGAATGTTTCATTAAAGATATTGATTGTTGAAATGGAAAAATGATTTCTGCAATTTTAATTTTTTACCAGCTGTGCACTTTTCTTCCTACAAATTATGACATTTCATTTAAAGAAATACAAAAACATTTCTTATCAACACCTTCACTTTTCCCCCTTTTGTGTTACATCTTTTGGAAACAAATTGTTAACTATACCACACGTGGGGTTTACTAACACTCGAGGAAAAGAAGAAATTACTCATGCTTTTCTGATCTTTTTCCATCTAGACATAAATACTCAAAGACGTTCATAGGAAAATACAGGAAATATAGGAATTCAAATTCTAACCTTTTTGCACAAGTCAAATATCACAATTAAAAGAAAACTGTTAAGGCATGGAAAATTAGTGGTATGCACCTCTTTTGGGCAGCTTCTTCCTCTTCGACCAGCAACTTCTGGCACCTCAAAGCTTCAGCATCTTTATCTGCAAGCCAAGCTTTCACCTGAAAATAAAAGCAAAATTTGTTTTAATAATAAAATAATAAATGATAGAATATAAAAATGTTCCGTTCATATGCTTATCCAACAGTCCTGCTACTTCCACCATCGAATTATACATGTGTATGCATGAAAACTTTGAAGTAAAGCAACCTAGAAATAACAGAGCTAAAAAAGGTACCAGTTTCTGTTCCACCAAGAAGCTGGTAAAAGCAACTGAGTTTTTGGTTTCAAGACCAATCTTTCTTGCTTCCCCATCAAAAATGTATTTTTGCATTGACATGGCAGCACCACAAAGGAAAGTCCTTTCACTTGCATCATCAAGGATACTAAATAACTCCTGTGAAGATATTGGAAATATTGAAGGTCTAGCTTGCACGAGGTCCTGAAAAGAATTAGGAGATGTGAAATCCACAGGATAAGAAAGTAATAGCATCTTGCAAATGTAAACAGAACATTTAATGAACAAGAAAATGCATCACTTACCAGAAGAGCAGAACCTGCTCTCAAACAAACTTGTGGTAAAGCAGAAAGGGGATTTTTTACATGTGTAGTCAATGATTTTATGACTGAAGATCCTGGAACTCCCTGGAAAGTATAGTTAGCAAGGAAGCAATTGTTTAGGAGGCAGAGACGAACAAATGAAAACAATAATCCATGCAACATGTGAATGCTTATAACAGTGAGAAATAACCATTTGGACACGAGGTAATTAGCAAGTTATATATCAACGGTGTGTAAACCATATCCAGATGTCATTTCAATATTGCTAAATGATGGATTAAGATTAAACAGGCAAGAAATTACAAACAATTATTACTAAATGATAGAACAAGAATTGAACATGAGAAAAAATAAACAATTACCTCCAGTAACACATCCTTGAATAATAAGATTTCTTTCGCCTCATCCTCTGAAAGCTGGAAAGAAATATAAATGAGAAATGGTAGAAAAGAAAAAAGAGATGAAAACCTAAAATGCACAAGAAAAAGAGGAAAGGGGACAGAGGGATATACTTTGTCCCAAAATGCTGCTAATAGATCCCTATTTTTAGCAGAATCCTACAATATGCAAAACAACATCTTTTAGAGGAGCCCTAGGAGATGAAAAAACAATTAAAATATCCAAGGAAAGACAAATCTCAATTTTCGAAGAGGCAAGGATCATGGATCAAAGGAATTGAAAACCTTATCAAGTTTCTTCAGCCTATGTTGCACACGTATATGCCTTCTATAGTTAATGGGAGAACAAAATTCTCGCGAACACTTATCACACTTTTGTGTCTGCACCTTCAGAGGAGTGAGTAACGGCCAGCCAGGTATATCTGAAAGGCAAGAAAATCAAGAAATGATGTAGCATTATAAAGTATTTTCCAGGACAATGATTTAATTCACCAAATAATTTAGAAGTACCTTGTTGATCTAAGGCATGGAGCAATTGAATCCATTGAACTGGGCTGTCCCCAGACCTTGAGAAGGGAAGGGAAGGTTCTTTTCCAATGGCTTGTCTAATGAAGGTGTCCAAAGAATCATTTGGATCCTCTGATTTCATTATATTTAAAGAATTGGCTGCCTTGAGTTTTGCAACTGGCATTTTATGCATGCAAATAGAGCACAACCACTACTTATTCAGAGATGCCACTGCAAATAAAAGGGCAGAAAGAAAATTAAGATCCTGAAAACAGCTTAAAGTGCATGACTTGTCCATTGGTGAATCACAGTACTTCGACAATGATTCAGGAAAGAATGCTACTCCAATCAATCTATTTAATTAATGTAGATTCCATTCTGCATCTAGGTCACTTAATTTGGAACACTGGACAATGTTTAAAATAGATACTACCCTTCCACCCCACGTCCCACCTATATAATATCATCATACAATAATGTGCCTCCACTGGAATCAAAGTTGTTCACATGTTAGTTGCAACCAAACATCCTGAGGTATGAACAGAATAGCGAAGCCATCTGTCTGCTTCAACAATTATCAAATAGTAACTCAAGAGGTGTCACCTACAACCATCATCCCATCTAAAATATATGCTTGCTTGCCACTGGGTGAAGCTAGACAAAAATGCAATAGCATTCTGATTGGCTTACTATTTCTGAAATGACAACCAAATGCAAAGATCAAATACATAAATAGCGTAAGCAATAAATTCATATAGAGTGCACCAATTCTTGATAACAACGAAGTCTGAGGATTATCAGATTGTGCGAACTAAGCACCATAGCCACCATAAAATTGCAGACAACTTATGCCAACAAGGTCAACAATGAAACTGAATACTCATCCTAGAACAATTTTTCGCAGTAAAACTACTTAGTTAACCTAGAAATTAACGCCCAACTCCATTTGCAGGTAGCATATGCATCTATTTTAATTACAAGAAAATATTGACCAAATCATAACTCAATAACAATGAGAACCAAAGATCGCAGAAGAACAAAATCCTATCACCGCTATCCACATGCATAACAAAATAAATAAAAAACTTCCCGAACCTTGAGTCCTCCAAAAACAATACACGAATTTCTAGAACCTTCTTCTACTGAGTCACAATATAACCATTGAACTTAGTTTTTCCCATTTTCCATTCTTCATCCAACGTAAAATTCAAAATCCAACATTCAAGTTCAATTTTACAACAGATTCCACGAATTAACAATTAAATTCCACATAAAACTAATACACAACTAAAACGAATTAATCGAAAAGAAACATTTAGGGCTTCGATATATGCGATCTGTGATAAATGCACGTTATTGAATGTAAAAAACAAAAATAACATGTACGAAGTGGTGAAGTAATCGATTAACGTACCAGTTAACGAGTGAGAGGGAGAGAGATCGGTTATAGGAGAGACAGAATCTTAAGCGATCGCAAGGATTTAGAGTCGAGGAGCAGGAGATTGGCTAATGTTTGGCGGGAGGGAAAATCACCGAGAAAAAACAAGGAAGAGACCGACCGAGAAAATTGTTGCCGAAGAAAAGGAGTTTTCTAGGCAGCAAAATTGTAAGAGAAAAACATATAAAGGTGGAAACCGGAACCCTTTTCAACAGTAAATTTATGGGAAAAGGGTTAAATGTAGAGAGGAATTTTAGTTATAGAAAAGTAAAAATGAAGAGGTGACGTGGAACAGTTTTGGTGGCAAAGCGATGGTTGAGGGACGTGAGAACTTGAGAAACAAGGCCCGAAACCAAATCCACTCTGAAAAGTAATTATTTTCAAATTTATGAGACTAAATTTTAATAATTAAAGTATAATTATTTTTTTAATTAAAAACTACCGTACAATAAAAAGTAGAATAATAATTTAATAAATTTTAATAATTATTAAAAACTAATTATGTAATTTACTTTCTATAATTTAATGATTATTTATGTACTTTGAATCTCATGTATTAATAAACAATTGAACTAATGATCCAAAGATAGTTTCAATACAAATGAGGATAATATTTATTTTATAATATTTAAGTTTAAACAATTTTATCTATAATATATATATTATTAAGAATGTTATATAAAAATATACTACCAAAATAATTAGAATAATTTCTCCATTTTGTCAGGAAAAAGAAATCAAAAATGTTCTTACCCTGAATTTGTCTACCATCTTCACTTCTATATCTCACTATTTTCTCTTCAAAGGTACACTTTTCCATCTTGTATTACTTCATTGATTCTTTATCTTAAAATTATCTAATTTTATCAAAGGTATCTAATTTTGATTTAAAATGTTTCTGAAGCTTAACAATTCCATCTTTTTGTCCAATTTCATGTACCATTGTAAAATAATAGTGTTCGATACCAAAACGGTTTTCATCTGATACGGTCGTTTATACCGTTGGCAATGTTTCGGAAGATTGTTAGCACTGTCGAGAGTGACGAGAAAAACTTGTTATCAAGTCTTCGGTTGACATTAGTCCGAGTTCTATCGGTAGATAACCTTTACCTCCAGCTTGAATGTTTTGGGTGGATTACCAGAGAACAAGAAGCCAAACAGATTGAAGCACCAAAGGAACACAATACACAGCAGGACTGTTACAATGTAGGCTCCTAATGGGTCCTGCATACTCGAATATAAACACGAAGTGGAACTGAACAAACATGTTCGAGAAGGCAACTCCATCCATGAAAAACTCAACTAGCCAAATGAAGAACATGCGGCACCACTGCCTTTATGCATAGTCTATCACCCTCGGGAATCCCTTCAAAGATGTAAGCCGCAGTGAGCTAGAGCTCGATGATAGCGCCCCATGTAATGCATCCTGTTTCTTGGATCAGAAAGCAAATAACCTTTCCAGGGAATGCAACTTTGAAAAGCATGTACATGTAGATGACAGAAAAAGGTGCAACACCGACCGATACCGTGACTGCTTCAGAACAAAACTTGGAACCCCCCTTCAGTTCCTTTAGCATGTGTACAGCTGTATTGGAACCTAATCAAACAATCGTTCAAGGCTAATAGTAAGTCAACTTGTTCCCTTTGTATGATGATGTTAAAGAATATCAGATTCTTGCAACTAAGACCTTTGCCTATACTCATGAAGATACATCAGCTCGCCGGAAGCTTGGAAACGAACTTTTGATGAACACAGTTCAACCAACTAATTACAACATAAAGATACTAATTTCCCAGGAAGAGGTTCGACAAACGGTCTATCAAACGTATTACGGAATCAATTTGTTGATGGCTTTATCGTTCACAAAGCATTGAGCCTGAAATCCAATCCAAGGCAAATTACTTATCAGTCACCTCTCACCAGCCACCTCTTCAACCGTATTCCTAAAAGACCCAAAGGACATTAAAGATCAGTAAGCCTGCAGAAATTAGATAATAACACTGGTTTGGTTGGGTGAAGGGGAGCTGGGACTAAGATTTAGTGATGGGCTCATCATAGCATGATCCTTTAGAAGCTGTCGAGAAACACGACCAGCCAATACAGACTGTCCATCATAAGGTTCCTTAGAAGCATCATTTTCTGATGGCACTAGTTCAGAAAATATATTAGAACCTGGTTGCAGTCCACGAAAAATGTCAGGATTGGTGTCGTAAGAGGAGCCAGTGACATAAAGACCATTTGGGGGCTTTGGCATGCTTCCAAGAACCTCTTGCAAGTTAGCTGATTGTTTCAGATAACCGAAAGGAATAGCACCAGTCCCACCTGTCAAAGGTGTAGATGAGCCAGAAGTGATCCGTGGGCTAGATATGGGAGAAGGAGACATTCTTACATTTGGGGGCTTAGGCATGCTTCCAAGACCCTCTAGCAAGTCAGCTGAATGTTTCAGATAACCGAAAGGAATAGCACCACTGCCACCTGTCAAAGGTGTAGATGAGCCCGAAGTGATCCGTGGGCTAGATATGGGAGAAGGAGACATTCTTCCATTTGGGGGCTTCGGCATGCTTACAAGACCCTCTTGCAAGTCAGCTGATTGTCTCAGATAACCGAAAGGAATAGCACCACTGCCACCTGTTAAAGGTGTAGATGAGCCCGAAGTGATCCGTGGGCTAGATATGGGAGAAGGAGACATTCTTCCATTCAGATGTTGTGGTGATCTTGAATGCAAAAGTGGGCTTCCTATGGGTGAAACTCTAGACGAATGAACAGCAAGTTGCTCCGAGTCCAAGGGGGTATAATTCCTTGCTTGGCCAATGCCCTGGGAATCAATGAGCCACAAAAAAACAATAAAGATTAGCAATACGTGAATGTTCACAAATTAAACATGCATAACAAAGTCTGGCCATAAACACAAACAGGCATAACATAAAAGTCTGCATCTCTAGACAAAGATGAAATGTAAATTCGAATGGGAAGGTAAGCAGGAATCTGCCAAATGCCAATGATCAAGCATTAAGTTACAACTTACAACACGACTAAGACACGCGTAGAGGATACTGGGGAACCAAAATTGGGCATATCTACAGGCAAGACGATGTTTGTGCAGCTCATATGACAATTTTCAGCATGTTCCACCCCACACATGGTTCATGCTAAAGGTCCATAGTACAACCCGGCAACTTATTGCATGACAAGGAATTCAAAAAAAAAACAAAAAACTCAAGTTAAATAATGAGACCACCACAGTCCACAGCAGCAGCATCTAAGTATAGACAAGGGGATGATTGACCCAGCTAATATTTATACAGAAACTGATTCATTGGTTGTTGCCAAAATGAACCTTTCTAAGGTAATAATGAAATGATATACAGCATAGTTGCAACCTAATTACAAATTAGGTAAAGCAACATGAGAAAATTACCATAGCTTTCACCGCATTTGTAACACCGGAGACAGGATCTGAAGGCTCAGGATCTGGAATAGACCTTTCCAAAGGAGCAGCATATTTTACAAATGGGTGATCTAAAAGCTGAGCAGCTGTAGGACGATGTATAGGGTTTCGTTGCAAACACTGGCGCACAAAATCTTTTCCTTCATCTGAGAGGTAATCTGGAATTGTTGGAAGTTCCTTACTATTTCCAATCTTGAACATAGCAGCAACCTGATATGCAATATCAGACAAATAGAAATAAAAACTTTAATTAGATTATATGCTTGAAATTCTATCCTTAAAGAAGGAGAAATATTATCAAAGACAACTAAACAGCTCTAAAATTTAAAGTATCATGTCCTTGCTATTTTTATAACTGACCCCTTCATATTGACTCCAAGGAGGTTTTGTCGTAGCCATTTCCAAAACAGTGCATCCAAGACTCCATATATCCACAGCAAGGTTGCAACCACTTGAGTTCCTTATGACCTGGGGAAATGATAGAGCAGAAAATTGAGAAACAGTAGAAAGAATATTTCACAGTTGAAGAAAGCTAAAACCAGATAAACTATAGTTTTCCCCTCTAGGCCCTAAGTGATGGATTAGAACTTTAAGTAATCCTTAAAACCAAAGAGAAAAAATAAGTCGACCTCAGGTGCCATCCAGTATGGGCTTCCTTTGAACGATAGTGGACATGACTGCCCTGCAATCTGCAAAGCATGAGTTTTATAAGTAGGAAATCACCTTGAAGAAGAAAGCCTAATCATTGAATAATAACGAAGCATAAATGAGTCAATATAATCTCCACAACCTTGGACTAGCTCAAGTTTAATCTGATAGGTTCATTTAAAACAAAAAAGGATTAAACCTGCACTTACATGCTTTGCCATCCCAAAATCTGCCACCTTAATGCCACGACCATTAGGATCTACCAGTATGTTTGCTCCTTTAATATCTCTGCACAAGAAATAAAGGACAGGGTGGTGAACGGTATTTTCCTTTGCCAGTGAAACTATATTTCAAAAATATTATATAAACTAACTGACTCACCTATGGACAGTAGACTTCGAATGTAGGTAGGCAAGGCCAGACAAGATCTGTTGAGTGTAACTTCGAATAGCTGGCTCACCAAGTTGCCCATACTCCTGGAGAAGTTTATAAATTGACCCACCGGATACATACTCAAGGTATATGTAAAGTCTGTCCTCTACCTGTAAAAATTTATCCCGAAGTTCTGTAAGTGAAGCATATAATAATCCTTGCATGGGACTTTTTTTCCCGAGGAATTGCTTACCATGTTATAGTAAACTTTAGTTAGGTAAGTTTAAGTGACCAAAAATATAGTTCCCAAAAGTTTCTTAGCATTATATGATTCACCATCTCTCTTATTAAAGTGCAATGCTTCCGGATAGAATCCTGTCTTCAATGGAACTTTTAAATATCTTAAATGACAATTTTAAAATAACAATAGGTCCATAATAGAAAAGATACGATTCACCGTTTCTCAATATAAAAAGAACAACTCTTTTGGATAGAAGTCAGAACCCTTTTGATCTGTAAATATTTTAAATAACCATAAATATAATAGACAAGATATCAAGACCAATGAACAAACAAGGACATACCTTTTCAGACCCATAGTATTGCACAATGTTCGGATGCCGTAAACAGCTCAATAAAGCAATTTCCTGTAAGAGCAATGAGAATATGAATTTCTACCCTACCTATAACCAAATTAAAGCATAATGAGGATTCAAGAAGATTTTTTTTCAGCATCAACTGAACAACCAAAAATTTATATAGAAGGAAAAACAGCTTACCTGCATTAACTGCTTAGTGCTTTCTTTTGACTTGGCATCATCTGAAAATAATATAACCTCCTTCATTGCGCACATCTCACCACTTTCACTGAAAAAAGATGGAAAACAAATAGTAAATAAACAAACCGAATTACTGTGTAATATTTCAGAAGGGAACAAAAGAAGAAATCCTTGGATGCAAACTTGTTTAAAATCAAGTATGCAAAAGACACTTGTAATTGATAAAGTTTAAGGAAAAACCATGAATACATGTTAATTTCTTAGTATAAGAGATGTAAGAATATTTCTTTGGAATATCACACCTGTTAAAACCAACATAAACATGCCCAAATGTGCCTCTACCCAGAAGCTTTCCTTTTTTCCAACGTGACCCGGGTTTTACAGGATTCTCCACCCTTGATGGACTCCGTGGCATGGAGGGAGACGTTGCTGCTGAATTTGAATGAGAGAAAGGAGAAGAGTTAGATATTGTTATGGGAGGAAGGGGCAATCTATGGCTTTGTTGTTTCCCCTCATCATGCCAGCTAGTATGTGACTCAGTAGCCGTTCCTGCCGATCTAGGATGAATAGGAGTGACAGCACCACTATGTACTCTGGAACTAGGACCAGCACTGATCAACCTCGGACTTGGTATTGGAGAATACTCAGGGCTGCTCCTACTTTGTTGCCAAAATAGCTGTCCTGACAGATCTCCACCCATTGAATTATGGCCAGAATTGTGACCTGAACCAGGACTGGAGCAATGGCCAGATCCAAGTAAAGTGACATCAGTACAAGTCTTCCCTGCCCAGAAAAGAGAGTTCATGACTTGCTCTGTGCCAAAAGCTCTCATTGGGCTTCTAGAAGGACTAGACATGGAGCTGTCAGGAGCACTGCTGAAAGCACCATGATGTGGAATCTGTATATTTGGAACATGTTCTCTTAAAGGTCTACTTTTAGGTGATTTCGGGGAGGTACCATTACCAAATGATATATCCTGTGTGTTTGCTTCTCTCGAGTTACATTGGATGCCTGTAGAGGACTGGTCCTTGAGCATCAAACTTCAGGGGAAAAAATGAAAGGGATAAGTATTTAGCAAACAAATGACAGAAGATAACAAATAAAAAAATACTAAAAACAATGTTTGTACAATAAAAAATCATCAATGCAAGCACCATGGTTAATAAGAAACAAGCAGGCTCACCTAGAACGGCTGCTAGCCGCAGTTCTAGTCCCATTGTTGTAATCAGTTGCCAGGGGCATATGATGCTGCAAGTCAGTGGAATCATCACCTTCGGCAGAGCCCCCACTTGAAACTGAAACAGTAGCGTAATCTCCATCCAAGTCATTAGGATTTGGCCTACAGCGTATGCATGCAGGTCTAGGGAGGGGTAGAAATAATGACTTGGAGCCTTTTTCTGGCCTTGCTTTCGTTGAAATGCTAATTTCAGAACCTGTGCGACCCACAATTGCGGGATGCAGATCAGGAAGTGGAAGCGGTTGAGAATGAGGCCTTTCAGCCAAGCTTTGACACCTAGAAACTCGTTTAGAAGATGAAGGAGACCTTGATTCTACTCGGGGTTGAGATCCCTTTTCTGAAGTTATGTCACTGCAATTTCTTCTCAATACTGCTGATCTACTGTTTAGTTTTTCTTCAGATGGAGTCTTAATTTTGAGGTGAAAGGTATCGATGAAACTCTCTTTGCTCGTCTTCTTCTTCGATTCCCTGGATGATGACTTCCCCCACCATGAAGGCATGTTTCAAATTTCAAAGATCAACAGAACTAGTTCGCAAGGTTTTCTAAAGCAAATTCATTCCAAATATCATACTAAAACTCTAGACCAATATAAAGATTCATATATTAAATCCAGCATGGATTCGCAACAGAGAATCTTCGGTAAAGTCCGGTCTATGAGCTGGAATCCAGCAAGCTTCACAAAGAACACCAGATGCTAGAATCTGCATAAAAGAAAAAACAAGAACATATGAGGGACCACAGGCTTAGTTTATCTCAAACACATTCAAGTACTAAGCTCAACAACCGGAGGAAGTGCACTAACACTCCATACCAGAAATTAACTACTTTAATTACTTCGACAAAAAAACATAACATTTACTTTTCTAAGACAAAGATTGATTTGTTCATGTTATGGAATGTTTGTCTACCTTCTAAACCAATAAAGTTCACCTTTTCCTCGGGTTTTCCCCATTTCATTCTCTCCACTAATTAGTCCGATTCCTTGCTTGGCTTTTCGCTTACAGACCAGCTAACGGAGGAGGTCTTAATTAGTGGAATCGACTCCAAAGCAAGCATGCCACTAAAAATTCAGAGCAAGTATTATTATAGAGCTGAAAGTCTGAAACCAAACTTCTTAAACCTCGAATCTCTAGACTCTAGTGCCTTTGGCTTTAGGGTTTCTCAGATGAACCAAACTACCAATTTCTAGCTGATTCACTTATATTCGTCCAAACTTATAAACAAACTCAAATTCACATCTTTTCTATAGCCAAACAGACTCAAATTCAATCCCTTATATGCAACGAGCGTCTCTCAGTATTCACAAGACAACCAGAAAAATCCATGACTGAGTGAATCTCAAACTTTTCATAGTTTAGAGTTTAGACTGTGAATCAATACTTCAACATTTTCTTTCCCTCCCCCATTTTCCGCGAAACCAAACAAAGATACTCAATCTCAAATCTGCTCAAAAAGCGCGAGTCGCAACTCACAAACCATACAGATCTGCATTCAAACTCCAACGAACACCAAAATAACTGAAAATGAATAGCTAATAAAATTGCTCAAACATCAAAGAAAAAGAAAAAGAAAATGAAACTTACTTCACATCACAAGCTTGGAGTTGGAGCTGTGAATCTGAGCTCCAGCACAGTGATACAAATCGCCTTGCTAATTTTCTTTACAACATCCGATATACCGCCAGCTTAGAAGCAAAAATCCAAAACAATTTTAAAGTTAAAATAAAATAAAATCTAAATTGAAAACCAAATATTTCAAATATTATATAATTTTTTCAACTTTCTTTGAAATTTGTAAGTACTGTTTGCAGATCGCGAAGAGAGATAATAGTGATCGAACTGAAGAGAGAGAGAGAGAGGATGTCTGAGGCGAAACTGACGGAGTTGTCTTGTCTGAAACGTTGATTTCAGAATATTATAAATAAATATTATTAATCATGAATTGATTTTTAAAAACAAATAAAGGTAAAGTACAAATAGAGGTCATTATACTATGTTTAAATGAGTGCTTTGATCACTAAATTTTCAAAAATTATAAAACAGTCATTATATTTTTAGACAGTTACAACTTACAAATGGTCATCTCAATATTACAAAATATTCATTAAATTTTATCAAATTATTATAAAAATAATTATTAAATTTTATCAATTATTATAAAATTATCATTAAATTTATCAAAATTTATTATCATTATAATGTCATAATAATTATTTTATAATAGATCAATAAAATTAATATTTTTATAATTTTAGAAGTTTATTGACTAAACCATCATTTGCGGATAGTTTAATAACTTAGTAGACTATAAACAATGACAGAAAATTTTCACGCAATTAATTTTTAATATAATTTATCGATATTTAATTTATTAATTTATTATAAATATAATCCTTTTAATCTGCTGGCAAAAAAATTATTTTAATCTAATTTATACGTTAAATTTAAAAGCTTAAATATTATTTAAAATTTTAATATTTTATTAAACTAATTATTGTTGATTTTTTTATTAATGTTTTTTTTTTATTGTAGAGCTGGCTGGCCGCCTATATAACTTTTGACAGCAGGCTCTAAGTGATTTACTTCAAGGTAAAATATTAAAGTGATGATTGAAATATTTGAATATATTTATTAATTATTAAATTAAATAATTTATTAATCAAATTATCAAATTTTTAAAATGAATTTATTTTAATTAATATCGTTAAAAAATTAATAGAAAAGTGGCGAAACAGTTAATAAAAGTATAATTAGTAATTTTTATTATTATTTATTATTATATTAATTTGATTGTAATGTAATTAATTAAAATTAATCAACCAAATAAATGATGATTCGTGTGAATTAATTTAAATTTTTTAAAAAATATATAAATCTATTTTAATTTTAGATCTTGCTTTAAGTACTTTAAATATATTTAAAATGTTTTAACTTCTAAATAAGTATTGCATTTAATTTAGCAGTTTGTGTGATTTTAGGCATCTCATGTGATCTAGGTTTAAGGGTTTTTTTACTAACATTTATTACATTACAAGATATGCATATAAAAGTGGCAATATCTTCTTACGGATAAAACTCGATTTGAATTAATAAATTAAGCGTTTAAATATTATTTTAAAATAAAATTTAAATTATAAAATAAAATTTGAATAATCTAAATTTTTTAGTAATTTTATAGGCCAATTTTTTAATTTGAAATACCTTTCTCAACTCTATCTAATATACATATATCACTTATAAAAAATATGAAAAAAGTGTATACGGTTATAAAAATTCATTTAAGTTACAATTAATTAGTATTATAATATTATAAAACATTTATAATTAAATTTAGATAATATTTTAAACAAATCAACTCAAATTCTATAAACTCAATTTGACTCAAAAAATTAAAAATAATAAAATATATTATATCAATTTGATTTAATTTTTTTTTTTACTTGACTCGATCAAAATCACCCCTAAATATCTCTCTCAAACACTCTAAGAGCCCATTATTTTAAACCGGCAGCCCATGTCCGATTCTGAATAAAGAACCAGTAGTGATTACTTACAATAATTATAGGCCATATCAGCCCATTTGATTTTCCTCACCTGAAATTGCTACACTAATCAACTTGAAAGAGAAAAAAAAACATTGGACTCACTCCTCAAAATTCCTTTTTCTATTTGAAATATTTTACATTTAAAATCACTCAACTTCTATTAGTCAAGCTAAGCTCTTAAACATAAACTATGCTTAAATTATTTTCTTTATACAAAACCAAAACTCAATACTTAAAAACGACGTCAGATTCTTCAACTAGCAACGTAACAAATGTTGGACATTGGATTTAAGACTCATTCAACAACACAACTCTCAACCTAAAAAGCATCAGATTTGAAGCTTATGTCAGTAGAAGCAGAAGGATATGAGAAAAAGGCAACAGAGCCATAAGTGAGCCCTCAAAATCCCAACATTGATCTTTATGGTTAATGCGATGGTGAAGAAGCAACAGAGTGCATTTATGTTGGGCACAACTTGTTCCATCTTTATGTCTTTGATTGTTCTGCCTATCCTTAGCCAGCATATATATTGCTGGCATCAACCATAAATGACATCATTTTATGTTCTACTATGAACTTCATTGCCTTAATGTTCTATGCCCTACAAAAATGTCTACTAAAATAATATGGACTTATCAACTACTTCTGCACCAAACATGCTTTCTTTGGCTTCAATGCTATGCAGAGTTCTCGTGGTTAATTATCACGTTATCCGGACTCAGAAGGGATCGCCAAGCACATGTATGCTTAATGTTACTTATATGTCAAGAAAAACAGTCTAGATAACCAGGTTAACTAGATGCAAATAACCTGAACACCAACTACGAACCCCTCGGGACTTTGCTGCATGAAGGTGAGCTTGTTTTAGTTCTAACTAAGCATCTATCAGTCAAGGGAGTTCTTAGTCCTTGGTACTTTTGATGTAAGCATACGCAGAGCAACAACTAAATCGGGAGCAAGATATGAACCACTAAAATCAGTAAATGAGCTACTGATTAGTAAGCTAGCATGAAAAAAATACCCTTCTTACTATTACACATTTAAAAGAAGATAATAATTGTAATAATACAACACTGCATGTGAATACTTTGTTTTTTGGTATAACACTAGGTAAAGAAATATTAAAAGAATGCTCTATCAGTGCCCACACAGTTTATCCCTATGAACTATTCCCTGACTGGATCATCTTTTAAGTCACAAGGAATAAAGACTCTTCTGACCTCTGAAAACTAGCCCTTTTAGTTCACTTCACCATCTAATTATACCAAGACTATAGAAAAAGTACAACCTTCAGATAAAACAACTGAGAGGCTAGTGGTTTAGTGTTGATGCAAATCTATTAAACCAGTTTTATGACACTATGCATGGACGTGAAACTAAGTTGCATAGTTTACAAAATCAGCTGACCTCTGGCTGCAACATAGGGAAAAAACTCCAGTTGTTAATGGACCTAGCTTCCTTTCCCGCAACCTTTTCATTTGCCCACCACTCGGACCTGACGGTGGACTTATCAGAAGCTTCTCCTTTTCTGTTGTCAAAGTTGAACTCTTTAATTGACCCAAGAGAAACAGAGCGATGCTTTTGATAACAATGGTCCTCTCCAGCTTCTCCTGAAATCTTTTCATCTGCTACTTTGGATGTTTCTCTAATAAATAGCTCACAAGAACTTTCTAGATCCTTTGTCAGTCCATCTTTTTCTACCCCACCCTGCGCCACCAAGTCCTTCGGATACTCATACTCTGGCATGGTTCTGCTTGATACCAATGACTTGTTTTTGAGGCAGCGTGCAACGTCTTTGCCGTTCAATTCAAAAGAGACCCTGTGATCAACTATAATCTCATCATTTTTAGGTCCCTTTGTCGGTTTAGAAAGCAATGCTACCTCAAAAATCTGACTCTCCAAAAGAGGACCGTCTTTTGAGGCAGGACCCAAACCATCAGGTGTCAATGTTCCCGAACCCAATTTTGAAGCCAAACCCAGACCATCCGGAGTCACACATCCAGAAGCCAGTCGTGAACCTTGCCCCAGTCCATCTGGTGTCAATGATCCAGATCCTAGCCTAGAACCCCATTTCCGAGTAGTAAAATATTCGAATCCTAAGATTTTGGGAGCCTCCCCCATGCGGAACTCAAGTATTGGACGTCTATCAGGGAAAGGAGAGGACGTTCCAGAATTAGAGATTACTGACCCAGGTGATATGAGATTACCACCAGGGCTCCCAGGGTATATTTGATAAGACTGAAATTCATAATGGGACAATCCAAATTTCTGATTGATCCCACTGTTTCTCCGAGCACTCTCCAAGGAAGAAGTCAGCAATTGAGCAAACGGCACTTCAGGGGATGAAGGTGTAGTCAGTTGCACAGATTCTGGAGGGGGTGTAAAAGGAGCTGTGGATGGTTCAGTTGTCAGGGTAGAGAATACCGGTGGTGTGACTAATTGGGTTTCATGTGCATAAGGGCCTATGGCAAAAATGGATGCATGTCCACGGGGAGAGTAGGTGTTAACGGAAAGGGCAGTTAGGGATAGCAATCCAGCCGGTGAATGGGTGGCCGATGGAGGATCCGATTGCAGGAATGATGCAGGAGATGAGGGAGGGGCGATAAAAGGCATTACAATCCTAGTCGTATTGCTTACATTTTCAGCAGTCGAGACTGCAGCTCCAGGTGCCGCTGGTTCAGGGACAAGGACAGCATGGCCAATTCGTTTACTGTTCTTATGAGATCCAAAACACCAGTAAAAGCTCCAGCAGCTCCCCCATCTTTTCTTCTGTTATTAAATAAAAGAGTGCAAGTCAGTATCCATACAGAAAATACGTTAATTTCATCCTCAAGCACTCTCCATAAGGCAGTGAGCAATATAAGCAAATTGATTTCAACTCTTAACTGGTAGAATAAGATGCCGATGAATGATTAACGAATGGTGGACTGAACAAATAACTATCTGTCACCGCAACATGATAATGACTACATCACAGTGACTAATTCCTCATAAAAAATTGATAAAATTTTCTCCGTCTGGATCTTATCATTGCAATATGTTTATAAAACTCTGCTTTCCATATTCCTTAGTTGACTCCATATGTATGAATTATGATGTGGTATACGAGACAAATAAACTGCACAGCCTAAAATACACACACAAACAGCAGAAACAGATCTCAACGTACATGTGAGTGAATTGTGACAGAATTGACTATAAAAATCAAGCCAAAACTGTTGCCAAAAAGGCAATTTGAGCAAGCAGTTACTCTGACTTACTGTTCCAGTGTTCCAAAGAAGACAACATGTTAGACTGCAAAGAACACACTTTTTGAATATAATTTTTAGTCCGAGATTATAAGATGGGTCAGTCAACATTTTTGGCTGATCAAATTACACTCTTCCTATAATATGATTTCATAGGCAGTAACATGGCAACAAAGACTAAAAATATGTAAAACATTCATATCAAATATCAAATTAAGCTTCATTGCCTTTAAATTGTGTAAACCAAATCGACTAATTTTCTACTGTAAGCCGATATCAGAGTGTTCTTCTATAGGAGAACAGTTGAATGAATAGAGGAGCTGCCCACCACCAAAACCGTTAAGGAATTGTAGAAAACTGACCAAACAAACTTGAAACTACCAGAAAGATTACCTTGTTACTTAAAAAGAAGGGGAAAAAACTTTCTAAAACTCAAATCTGCTCCTTAAAGTATACGCGTAAAGCTATCTTTTTATTTCTTTTTCATTCTTTAATTGAATTACAAGGATAAGATTTTTCATTTTTGCTGTTTATTCTTAAGAAACATGAAAAGCAAAAAGGTATAACTAGAACCGTGAGTTGACCACCTAGCTCAGCTAATGTTTAGAATTCCAAGATCCAAATTTCAACTACTTTCAGCTTTCCCTTAGTTTCTCGGCAACCAAACAGAGAAAGGAGATAATTGAAGTTTAATACTGAAAACAGATCAAAATAAGTTTCCGACTTTTCAACATCGAGAAAAGCAAGCAGAGAACATAAACAAGAGATTTTCCTAAATCTTAACTTTCAGCACTCTTCTCCCTCCCTCCAGGTCCTCAATTCATAAGAGAGTTTAAGTGATCTGAAAATCGCGAATTTCCGGAACTTTTCTCGGCAACCAATCAGTAAAAAACAAGTACAGCTAACAAAAAAGTGGATATACCTGAACGGTGGTAGGCTGCACTCTGGACTCTGCGGAAACGATGGCGGAGGCAGCGGCGTTAACTGTTACAACGCTGTCGTTTACACTTCTCATCTTCGATTTATAAATTTAAACCGATGCGTTAATAACATCAGCTTCATGTAACTTCAAATCTATTCCAACTCTCGAGATCCAACAAATCTCAAACAACGATTTTGAAAACAACTTGAGTGAAATAAAAATATCAAAACTTTTATTTTGTTTTATTTAATTCATATAGATCAGCTGAGAGCTCTGATTTTTTTTTCTCTTCCGGTTCAGTTCCCATCCAGTCGTTTTCCTCCAGTTTTCATCCATTTTGCACCGAGTTATTGCCACGTCATCGCAAAAGAGAGTTGGGAGTTGGGACCCACTGCTTTTAGTTTTCCTTTTTCCATTTGTTGGTATCTAATCTATTGTGTTTTGCTTAATGCTTTTCTTTTTTCGGATGAAAAATTATTTTTAATTTAATAATTAATCATTAATGGACTCATTTGAAGGGATATTTTATATACGATTAAGCGTACAAACATGATTTATCGATATGATTATTAAAAATTTTAATTTAATATTTGAGTAAACTATATAAATGGTCCCTTTATTATATCTTAATTATCTTTTACATCTCTTGACTATCAAATGTTATAAATTAATCCACTGATTAGCTTTTTTGATACAAAATGATTTTATACCGTTAAAAATTTGACGAAAAATTAATGCGGACGTTAACATGCTAATTTGGATAACCATGTGGCATCCCTAATCTCTATAATCCAAACCAGAATGTTAACGTTCACATCAGTTTTCTATCAAATTTTTAACGCACAGAACCACTTTGTATCAAAAAAGTTAATCAATGGACTAATTTATAACATTTAATAGTTAGAGGATATAAAAAATAATTGAGGTATAGTTAAGGACACATCTACGTAGTTTACCCTTAATATTTTAATAAATTATTAGTATCTCGTTTAAATAATTAATCAATTTATTTGATATTGTTTGTTAATTATTATAATTTATATATATTTATTACTGCCAGAAGTATAAGTTTAAAAAATCAATCAAATAAAATCTTTAATATTTATATTTTTTTCAAAATTTAAAATAATTAAAAAATTAGAAAAAATATATTAATGATGAAAATATTAATAATAATCAATCATTTATATTAATATCACACATTTTTGTATAATCAATAATATAATATTATTATAATTCAATATTATTATATTTTAACCAATTAATCATTAAAATTTATAAAACAATAGTTTTGCTGTACATAAAGTTTTGAATAATCATTATATTTAATTATCAAATAAATATTTAAATTATGTATTCTATTCCAAATAAATACTTAAAATATTTTTCAGATTAAATAAATATTTAATATTTTTTTCTATTAACCTTTTAGGTGCCTAAAATTATAAAATATTAAAATATTGATCATGATAAACTTTTTTAAATAATAACAATTTGACGGGGTTGCCCTTTTATTTTGTTAAGAAATACTGATGATGCCACGCAGTTATGGCAAAAAATGCAGTAAGGTGCGAGAAACTCGTGACTTTATGTAATGTAATGTGCCGTTGCCTGTAGTGTTTTTCAAGCCTAAAAGTGTTAAAAAAATTAATCTTATATCAAAAAGAAAAAAAAAATCTTAAGGTATATAAATAGTGGCGTTATACATTTTATCAGACATGTCTTTTAAAAAAAAAAGTAATAACTTCGTGACATGTTGTATTTGTCATTTATTCGTTAATGCCAAAAATGAGTTCTGATGTTAAAGTATTTTGTTCATATTTTTTAAGTCTTATGTTATTTAAAATTATGTTATGAGTATTTTTTTATAAATTTATTTAATATAAAAATCATATTTTATATAAAAAAAGTTTTAAATTCGTATCTAGTAAAAAGCGCAGCTTATATTAGTAAAAAGCTAGTTCAGCTTATATGAATAATAAAATATTGTTTTTTAATAATGCCAACAAAATATTATTTTTATACATAACCATTAGAAAATATATATTTATTTTAAATAACCCAAACCCCAACCCAACCCAAAAAAAACACTTCCTGTTCCATTTAAATTACTATTATGATAGTTCTGTTCCTTTATTTGTTGTTTCCATTGTAAGTTTGAACCAGTGGATGTCTTTTGTGAAGTTTGTGCACGTGTGCTCAGCCACTTGTTGGGATTATGCGTGGGACCCCCTCGTCTCACACACTTGCTTTTGCACGGTTGCTTTGGGTACCCCGTTATCTTTTTCGCCTCTTTTTTGATAAGGATATCTCAACCGCCGTCCTATACAGACTCTTTCTACCTTGATTCTTATTTCCTCGGTATCGAATGAAATCTTTTTCGATAATCACACTCTTAATACAAGATTAAATAAGATTTTAATTCACAAACTAATATATTATTATTTTCATATTTATTATTTATTGATTGATTGATAAATTTAGATCACATATTATAGAGATCTATTATAAGAGTAATCTTTTCAAGTTTTAACCGTCTTATCTTACTTAAAAAATTTAATATTATATCTTATTATATCAACTAGTTGTTTATTATTTTGGTATTTGATTACGTAAAATTCAGTATATTTTTTATTAAAACATAATATTTTAGATTTTTTATCGTTTTAGTTTTTTATAAATTATATAATATTTATAATTTAATTAAAATATAAACGTGTTTAAAATCTGAATTATAATTTATGTTATTTATCCTTTCAATAACCTTTTATTGGTCTTTATAATTGTATTTTTTTAACTAGTCTAACTTTTTAAGCTTTTACCCAATCCTAGAAGATGACGGAGCTGTGTGACAAGTTATATTTCATAAAGCAATGATTAATATATCAACTTCTAATCTTATATTATATAATTTTATTTATTTATTTCGCAATGGGGTTATAAAGTTCCAAACCATGATGATTCACTTTCCTAGTTCCCACTCGTGTGGCATATGAAAAAGGTAAAAAGTTATGTTGTTACAATAAAAATAACAAATGATTTTACTGACCAATATGAAAAAGGTGTTACTAAAAAGTAGTCTATAAATCGAGCAAATCTACGATATAACATAGTTACAGTACGATTATATTGTAACATCAATAGAAAATATTATAATTATTAAAAATAATGTAAAAAAATATTTTTAATTGTAAATTGTAAATTTTAAAATTTAAAACTTCAAAATTTTGTCTAAAGAAGTTTTATGTTTTTAAATAGATAAAATACACATTTTAAATATGATATTTTAGAATAAAAATAAACTAACTTAATGATATATGATTTTTTTTAATATTGTAATATATAATATACATTAGTCTAGATTATAATAATAATATATTTATAATTAGGATATATCAAGTTACACAATATAAAACTCTTCAAGTTTTATACGTTTTTAGATTATTGACTAATTAAAATATATAATTCAGATTAACAGTTGATTATGTGAAGATTATCACTTAAAAAAATAAAGAGTTAATCAAAATCATCCGTTTTAATCATCTAACGATCCAAAATATATATAATTTAGATAATTTTATATTGTATAACTTAATTCTAACTTTTTATAATTTATTCATAATATAATCTTAATTTAAAATGATTTTAAGTGGTTATTATAATTTATTATGTTAAAATGAAATAATATTTGAATATCATAATTATAAAATAATCAATCAAGCAAATAAACCATTTTTAAAAGGTGGGGTCCAAGTGAGAGATTGATATTTTATAAACCGACCCGCAAATTGGGTGGATGCGTGTGGTTATGGGCCTACAAGGCTACTGCTAAACCGGCAAACCACATGGAGAAGCCATAAAAGTAGGTGAGAACCTTTCATCCATTTATTCTTATATAGAAATAAAATAATAGAATAAATTCCATTCCATTGCATATTACAAAATTACATTATCACAATTCCATTATTATTTTTATTTGAATAGATCATCTCTCCATAATAATATTCTAATAATTTTTAAATATTATCTTAGTTTTATCTAAAATACTAATTTAAAAATAAATAATTTAATCAATTAATTAAATATATTTAATAATATTTTGATAACTAGATAAATCATATAATATATAAAAATAGTTTAAAATTCACATAAAAAATGTTTGATCTTTTAGAAGTAACGTATCGAATTCAAATAATAATATATATTTATATTAAAATATAATAAATATTTAACGAAAATATAATTATTATTTTTTAACTATCGAACATGTGAGTGAATTTATCGTGTATAATTTGGCTTCCTTTTGAAGATGGAGCGGAATGTTGTGTGGGGCTTATTTCATTTTATAAATTTTATAACACTAGTAACAAAGATGATGTCATACCTCACGTCAAATGATAGTTATTCTCTACGTTATATTAAAATTATTATTTATTTAAAATCGTCTCATCTAAATTTTTTACTAAAATATCAATAATTTTTAAGATATATTTTTCTTTTTATCGTTTACTATTTTTTAACAAAAATAAAATTCAATTTTTTAAATATAAATTATTATTTTACCTCCAAACGTTACGTAAAAAATCAACGTTATTAATTATAGGCTAGAGAAAGTATGATTATTAATCATTTTAAAAGAAGTTTATTTTGATGTGAAAGTTAAAATAGTTTGAAATTCGATTAAAATAGGTCAACATAAATTCTTATAAAAAAATATTAAGAATTTATCTATGATTAGATAAGAATTTGGTAGAATCAAAATTCTTATTGACTGGATAAAAATTTATGTAATTAATTAGATAAAAAAAATTATAGATTTTGACTTATGTAAGAATTTGTGTAACTATACAAATTCTTATTTTATAACCTAAACTCTTAATAAATAGGTAAGAATTTGTGTAAAGTATTCGAATTTATATAATTACATAATTTTTTACGAACTGAATAAAAAATTTATATAAAACGACCTCGTTTTAATCGCACTAAAAGGGATAATTTTTGTTCATAATATATCAAAGAATGTGACTCAATCATGTTTAAGAGTCTGGTATATTTTAATTATGAACTCAATAAATAATTTTAATGAATAAATAATATTTATTTTAAATATTTAAATTTAATTATAATATAGATATTATTAAAGGATTAAAAACATTCGTGAACAAATATTATATATTTCGATTTATGGGAAAACTAAGAAGAGAAATCATCTTATAATGGAAAACCCCAATTTATGTCTGTCTTCCTGCGACTGCCTAACTCAAGCCCAGATTCTATGATGACTCAGCCCAAACCTGAAAACCTAGCTACAAACATCGTCCGGCAAGCCTTCCAAGCCCAGAACAAGATCACCAAAATCTCGGAGCAAAAAGCCGAAAACCACCACTTCATATGACCGGTTACGGCGGTCATGGCCTCGCCCATCTCAACTTCCCCATTTGTTCGTTCACGTCATCTTCTAGCTCAAAGTCGAATACCTGTTCAGTATCTCCTCTGGTTTCATATCCCAAAGCCTCGAGTTTTCGTTTCTACAAGTGTTTTATAATCGAGCGTTTTGCCATCTAACGGATATTCACTGGTCGTAGTTAAATGAACTTTAAGATAAAATATTAAATCTTTTAAATAAAGTTAAATTTAAATTCTAATATTATAAATTTAATAATTAAATTATAATATTATTAATTTTATAATATTTAATCTTAATTATTTAGTAGCTGTTTTTTAAATAAGTTTTTGAATTAAAAACTTAAATTAGTAAATTAATTATCAATTTTAAAAGTATTAGAGAAACTGAAATCGTGATTAGACCATCAGAAACCGACCAAACATAGTTCCTAATTTTCTTACAACACCATATTTAATCCTGTTTTGTTGTGTTCTTTTGTTTATGTTCTTTGTTTTGTTGAATGAAGTCACTGGTAGTCTGGTATCTTTGCTCAAAATAATATTCTATTAACATGGTAGAAACGTGGAGACAAACCGTCTAGAAAATCAGAAATCATCACACCCAACATCATCGTAACCAAGATCAGCTTCAACCCTCTCCGCCGCTTCGTCGGCGATGTGATCCTCTAGCGCTTCAACGCCTTCCACCAATGCGATTCCACCCAAAGCCCCCGCAACCGCACCCACCGCAATCCCCGTCCCCATCCCTCCGAAATGACTCTTCTTCTTCTCCTCCTGCCCGTAATAATATCCGCTACTGCCACTGCCACTTCCTTCGCCGTACGGAATATGTCCGTACGACTGCGTTGGAGGCGGAGCATTGTAATTGTACGCACTATAAGGGTAGCCAGTCGGCGCCGGCGGTGACGTCCCGTAGTAAGGATATGGTGGCGACGGCTGCAGAGCGTATGGATAACCGTAAGTAGGCGGAGGAGCCCCCGGTGCGACACGGTACGAAGGTGCTTGATACGGATCGAGCGCACGATGTCGAAACTCTCTGATCAAAACTTTGACGTCGATTTTTCCTTGCGGCCTTCCGGAGGGTCGTTTCAGCTGGAGTGTTCTCTTGTAGCGTTCACCAAACCCGACGTCGTCTAGGGCTTCCCTGAGCTTGAGCTTAACCGATCCAATGAGAGGCTTGGTTCCCTCCTCGGAGCCGGCGTGAACGACGTCGACAAAGAGAGTGGTATCGTCGTCGACAGGACCTGGCAGAGGGATGGTAAGAGTTTCATCCCACGTCGGATCAGTATCCCCTTCCCCGTCTTCTCTAGTGGAACACTTGTAATTCGGATCCACCCAAACGACGACGTATGGCCTGGTCGGACCGTGGCGCCAGTTCACGTTTTTTAGTCCCTTGGCCGACGAGAAGGTTACCTCTATTTCAGGGGGAGAAGCCATAATTGTGAATTTTTACTCACAGAAGGGGTAAAAAAGAGATTTTAAGAACGCAATAAACAAGTTCCGTTTTGTTTTGTAATCGGGCAAGGTGATGTCTGATCCGCTGGGGGCGTTTATATACCGGGAATTCCAATAACTGAAGAGAAGAGGTTGTACGAGTTTATGGTATAAAGGGTAATGATAGTAACGAATAATGTGGAGTTAGTTGCTATTGGAGTGGGTTGGGCCGTAATGAACATGGTATAGTAGATGCATTACACGTAGTAGTAGTATAAATGAAACGAAATTGAGTTAGTAAGGTTTTTGTTTGTATTTACTTAATTATTTTTATGATGTTCGTGTTCGTTTATTAACGTCTGAGTATATATTTATTTAACTTTCGTAAATATATTTATTTATGTATTAATCAAAATAGGGAAATTACACCATTGTTCCTTAAAGTTTTTTAGACTTTATACTTTTTGAATTTTAAAGTTCATAATGTGTTTATTTTGGTCCTTTCCTTTATCGATATTTAAAAAAATTAAATAAATAAATTAAAAATATTTGTTATTCATATTTATTTATTTATTAAATAAATAAATATTTTTAATATTATTTATTTAATTTAATAAATAAATATTTTAGGAATAATTTATAAATAATTCGTAAAATACTTTATTTATGTTCGCCCTGATCATACGTGCAATTAATCCTTTAATTTCTATTCTCGTAAAACTAGGGATGTGCATTCGGTTCGGTTAATTCGGTTAATCGACCGAACCGAAATTATTTCGGTTAATTTTTGGTAAATTCGGTTAACGGTTAATATTTTTTTTGTAATTCGGTTATCGGTTAATTCAGTTCGAAATCGGTTAATTAACCAAATTAACAAAAATTATATATATTAAATATTATATATTATATATATTTATTTTTAGTCATTTAACTTTTAAAATATTATAAAATATTCATTAAATTTTTTATATTATAAAATAGTCACTAAATTTTGTATTAAATTAGTATAAAATAAAAGTTTAGTGACTAAAAAATTGTTTTAGCTTAATTTAGTGACCTATTATGTAATTTAACTAAAAATTTTAATAAATTTTGGTTAATTCGACTAATTAACCGAAATAATTTTGGTTCGATTAATTTGATTAAAAAAAATTCAGTTCGATTAACGGTTAAAATTTTAAAATTTTTCGATTAATTCGGTTTTGGTTAATTCGGTTCGGCCACAGACCGAATTAACCGAATGCCCCTACGTAAAACTGATCAATAAAATTCGCAATGCTATCGTTTTATAAATACGATTTAACCATTTTTTGATCAACCACGGTCATTCAGCCCAGCTACAACATTGAACCAACGGCCACAAAGATCGAACGACCATAATCCTCAATGTAACGCCATCACATACAATCCCTACCCTTCAGAAATCTCATCTCTTGGACCCTGAAAGCTCTAAGACTAGTGAACGTTGCAACTTGAAACCCTCTCCCAGATATGGTGTCGTCTCTAAGACTACCGACGCTCACCTCCCTCTTTTCTCCCTCCTTCACCCGCCGCTCCACGGTTTCCCTGCAGCGGCGACTCCATCTCCGTCCGCCTCTAGCTGCTGGGTTCTCCGCCCAAAGCGCGGCGTCGAGTCCAACCGAAACTGATGACCGAGTTGAAAAAAAGAGGAGCAGCCGAGTACAAGACCGAGGAGACACGGACCGAGTCATCACGCCTCGGTCTCAGGACTTCAATGCTTGGTACCTTGATATTATTGACAACGCTGAGCTAGCTGATTATGGTCCTGTTCGTGGTACCATGGTTATTCGTCCCTACGGTTACGCTATTTGGGAGGCTATTCAGGTCACTTCGTTTTCTTCTAATTTCTATTAATAATTGCTCCTTTTTATCTTTCTAAAATTTTGGTTCATTTTGAAAATCTTGCAGGATTATTTGAATGTTAAATTCAAGGAGACTGGACACAGTAACATGTACTTTCCACAGGTGTGGTTTCTGTTCAGATTAAATCTAAGCTATCTATTGTATAATTTGCTTTGGTTTATGAAATTTACTTTGTGACTGCAGTTTATTCCATACTCATTTATAGAGAAAGAAGCTAGCCATGTTGAGGGATTTAGTCCGGAATTAGCTCTTGTAACGGTTGGAGGAGGAAAGGAACTCGAAGAGAAACTTGTGGTACGCATTTAGCATTAGTTAGCTGGTTCAAGAGTAATTATGATAGTTCTAGAATTAGCTCTTGTCACAGCTGCATACATTCTGATATACTTTTTAAAGAAAATGCTGGTTCAAGAGTAATTATGATGGCATGAACTGAGTTTTGCCTTTGATTGTTATACTTCCTGAGGTTGTGGCAGGTTCGACCTACCAGTGAAACGATAGTAAATCACATGTTTACGCAGTGGATTCACAGTTATCGCGATCTTCCTCTAATGATTAATCAGGTATTAGCTTAGTCATTTATAACCTGGTTATATAGTTATGCAAGGTTGTCACTGTTTGAGTTCCCCTTGTCTTATTCTGTTCAGTGGGCAAATGTCACTAGATGGGAGATGCGCACAAAACCATTTGTAAGGACCCTTGAATTTCTTTGGCAGGAAGGTCACACAGCTCACGCCACACCAGAAGAGGCGGAAAATGAGGTTTATGTCACTTTACTTATGGCTTAGTCATGGTGATTTTTTGATGGTATTGTTTTATTTAAAGGAGGATGCTACTGAATTGCAGGCGCTACAAATGATTGATGTCTATACAAAGTTCGCTTATGAGCAAGCTGCGATACCTGTAATTCCAGGTAGAAAATCTAAAGTGGAAACTTTTGCTGGTGCTGACAAGACCTACACAATAGAAGCTATGATGGGTGATCGCAAAGCCCTGCAAGCTGGAACCAGCCACAATCTTGGGCAAAACTTCTCCCGTGCTTTTGGGACACAGGTGATTGATACTTTGGGTGATCCTTTTTTCTCTCTCTTTTCCATCCCTGAAATGGATGTATACAGGGAGCAAATAATTTGTTTACCAATGAAGTTTAATTTTAAGGAAATTGCTGGAAAACAGTTCACTTCTATTATTTTTCTCATAGATGAAATATGAACCTGCTATATTTTTGTGGTTAACTCTTTAAAAGGTTGAGTATGGAATGTAGACACACTTGTGGAAATTTTTCACTTAAAGACCCTTTTGTTTTTGGAAAGACATTTTCGTGGATTATATAGGCATCTTTTATTGGCTGTTTGAGGTGGCTTTAGTTTTCTCCCATGTTTTCGTTGTTCTTTTGATTTAGTGTTTTATTCTCTCTGCTCTCGGTCTTGGCAATTTCAGAAAGCCAATCCATAACCCAGGAAAGGTTGGTATATATATTATTTTAAAATTACAACACTTTTTAAACATTGTAGGCAGGGTGACATTTTTGTACTGGTTCAGCTGTCCATTTTATCCAGTTTTGATTGTCCACTTGTCCTCCCACAAAGGGTTTGCAGCTTTTTTACTTGAAAAATCTTCTTTTCTTTCTGTTTCTGGTAGGTGTAGGCCTTTCAAATGCTAAAGTGAATAACCAGTTCACTTTTTCGTATATTGTGCTTGCATCTGTATTGGTAACTCAATAATAAAGGCTTTTGACTGAAACCTGTCCTTGTACAGTTCACTGATGAAAATGGCCAAAGGCAACATGTGTGGCAAACATCTTGGGCTATCAGCACAAGGTTTGTTGGTGGTATTATCATGACACATGGAGATGATACTGGTTTGATGCTTCCTCCGAGAATTGCACCAATACAGGTATACATTGTGGTACCCTTCTGGTAGTTACGGTCCAGCCTGTCAGGTGGAGCTTCTTAGTAAAACGATTTTTACAGTGATCCCTGTTTGCTGGCAATTTTGTGGATAATGGATATTAGAAGTGATTTATTGATACACTATACTGTCTTGAAGCTAAATAAATATCGAGAGAATTACTACTGTAACATGCTTTAAAGGTACCTTACGTTTACAATTTTTGTTAGTTTTATAATTGTACTTCATACGGTTATCAGGTTGTAATTGTACCAATTTGGAAGAAGGTTGATGAGAAAACAGGAGTTCTAGATGCTGCAAAATCTGTTGCAGAAGCTCTGAAAACTGCTGGACTTAAAGTTAAACTTGATGACACAGATCAGAGGACGCCAGGATGGAAGTTCAATTTCTGGGAGATGAAGGTATCTTTACATTTAAATGTGATTGCAGTTTTATTGGTTATTCGGGAGTATAAGCTTATGTCTTAACTCTAGGTTCTTCCTCAAACTAAATAAACGGGATAAGGGAATCCTTTAGGGAGTTCATAAAACCTATCTGCATCCAGAAAATGTGTATGGATGCAATCTTGATCCGTCTGTTCCTTGAGTTGTTTTGTAGGGAGTACCTCTGAGGATTGAAATTGGTCCCCGTGATGTTTCAAGTGGGAGTGTGGTCATATCTAGAAGAGATGTTCCTGGGAAGCAAGGGAAAGTTTTTGGAATATCTATGGAACCTTCAGTATTAGAAGCTTATGTCAAAGACAGGTTGGATGAGATCCAATCATCACTTCTTCAGAGGGCAATATCTTTTCGGGACAGGTGTGTTTTCTTTTCTCAAGCAATTATTAAGAGTTCCAACCCAAGGATTGCTTGACCAATATCAATATTTTTTGAGCTTTTGAATCAAGCTTTTTTGAAGCTAAAGTGCCACAATTGAATTGGCAAACCTGCTCTTTCATTTGTAAACAACAAATCTTAAACTGCATAACTAGCCTCTTGTTTTTAGAGCTTTCAAAAATAGCTGTCTTCCATTAAATGGTCACCCATGAAGGATATAGGGATAACAACTTTTATAAACAGATGTTTCTCAATATTTCACTAGACAATTATAACAATATGGATTCCTGAAGAAGTTAATTTGTAGATTTCATATTTTGATTAAAAGCATATCGTTCTATCATTTTTATATCAATTGAATTAATTAAACCAGCAAGATCTCTTTGACTGTTGTCACTCCGAATTCTTATTATTTGTACTTCCAGAAACTATCAGAGTTGGGTTCAGTTTGGGGATATTAAAATTCTGAGTTGAACAGAATGAAAGTGTTTCTCTACACTCCCTCGAGTTCATTGGTCTTCTTTCTAATGCTTCTTGGACTCTTTCTGCAGTAACATAGTGGATGTGAGCTCTTATGAAGAACTCAAAGAAGCAATATCTTTGGGCAAATGGGCTAGGGGACCTTGGTCTGCTAGGTAGACTACTTTTTTCTTAGATAATAGCCGTATCTGAATTATTTGACAGTATATTTACTGAAACATATGCATTTTCAAGTCTAACACTATGTTTCTTTTGTTGCTTCAGTGATGCAGACGAGTTAAGAGTAAAAGAAGAAACAGGGGCAACAATTCGCTGTTTCCCCTTTGAACAGCCTCAGGGGAATAAAACTTGCTTGATGACAGGCAACCCTGCAGAGGAAGTTGCTATTTTTGCAAAATCTTATTAAGACTTTGGTAAAGTTGATTTTCAAGCTCACAGACTATCTAGTTTTGCAATCACATGTCATGAATTTTGTCCAGGTTTTTATGCCCTTTACCTCACCTATTAAAACATAACTGTTTTATGCGTTTTAAAGCTGCCATTTGGTTATATTCTTGCCTCACTTCGGGGAGATCTCGGAAAACGACTTACACTTCCGGTCTGATATAGCAATATTTATGTATGAAGTCACATTGATTGATTTTCATTCTTTTCTCTGGTGTTGTCTTCCTTCTACAAACGGGGTTTCTCCGTGAAAAATATTGATATCGGCATAGCTTGTGTATTATAAGAGTCAGATAATGGAGAATTGAGATCTGTCCAATTCCGATGGAAACGCACACTTGCAGATGCTGATTCAGGCGTATGAATTTCAGCCTTTCTTACGAGAAACGCTGTCAGCCTGGTTTCGATTTGTTCTTTAACGGCACGGGAACTACGACTCATCTGATGTCCTAAGGTGATACTAGCAGTGCCACTTTTAGTTGCCTCAGCTCCTGATTTGGAAGAACCATGTACTGCTTTATCTCTCGTTGGCCAATTCCCTGTCTTCAGCCCTTTATAGTAAGTTGCCAATTTAATAATCTCCATACTAAAATTTAATAAACTTGACGACTTACTTTGTACTTTAACATACTGGTTGACTACGGTTTTGGTTAGGATCGAGATTAAAAAACTGTTTTCCTACTCGTATTGTCACTAAGATCCGATTCATTGATTGATTACGCCAGTAGTCGAATTCTAACCTTAAGGATCGATAACAGGTGAGGAATAATCATCCCCCACCCAACTCAAAAATAAAAATTTCAACAATTTCGGGCCACCCCACTATCACCCAAAAGAGTGGTGGCAGCTAACAAGCTAGATATCTATGACACGTGTACCTTACCCATTGGAAGACCGTCTGACCTAAATATATCTAGTTTATGCTTGCCAGTTGCCACGCATACGCATCGTGTCAAGAACGTGGCCGTTTTTTATCTATTATATCTTATATTTTATTTTTAAAATGGTTTTAGAGGTACACGTTTATATCCTAAGTTCGATTCTAGTATAGGATCGGTATAAGATTCGATTCTAGCCAAAAATCCAGGGAAAAAAATCAAGAAGCGGAAGATTAAGCATTGAGACTTCAATCATTTAGTGGAAAGTACCCGATGTTTGATTTTTATTTAATCACTGTTTAAGGACGGGAAATTTTCGACCGTTTTAACCGGTTAATCCTTATAGTTTATACCCATAGTATATGTTTCACAGTAACAATGTGAACATTTTGTTCCTGTTCGTATTGAGTTCCATCGAGCATGGCCCCGTTTTGGCGTGGGGCGGTGAAAAAGTAGGTGGGTGTCATCATTGGTAAGGTTAAGAGTTAGAGCAATATAAAAATATTCTTATTTTATAATTTTTTAAATATCAAATTTATAAAATTTAAGTTTGATATTTTTTAAAAATTTAATTATAATTATAATTTAATGGGAAAATAAATATAATTTAATTTTACGAGAACTTATCTTCAAAATAAATTATATAATTTAATTTGACTATGTTTATTAAAATTTTTACAATTACCGGAAAGGTTTGAAGCTTTTTTTAAAAAAAAAGTTAAGCATAAAACCTTTATATCTTCTGATATATACTCCAAACTTAAAATGCATAGAGATTATATAAATACTATGTAGATTTGTTGTCACTTGTCGTGTGTGTTTGGTGGCTTTCAGCAAGCAAAACAGGTCAATTTCATATGGGTTTCTAAATGTTTTCAGACACTGTGAATTGTCATCAATTGACAGTGATTTTAATGGTGATTTGGTCGTGCTTAACTGGATCATATTAGCAGAAAAGAGAGCCACTTTGTACTATCATGAACGGTTCGAAATATTACCAAAAAAACCCTTCAACTTCCATGGCTAAACCCAGTAATCTCTTCTAAAGTGAACCTGAACCCAGTTTCTTCAAAAGCTTTCTTTCTTATGTGAACTTCCATGGATGCTCAAAAGCTTCAGCTTTTAGCTTTAATTCTCCTTTCACTCTTGTACTTAGCTAAACCCTTCGTCCCTGCAAATAACTTTCTCCTCAACTGTGGATCAAACGCCAATGCTTCGCTTTATAATCGTGTCTTCATAGCCGATTCCGCGAAACACAGTTCGGTTTCCCTCTCCGCGGAGCGATCCGTTTCACTCACTGACAAAAACCCATCTCCGGATTCGACTATTTTGTACCGTACGGCCAGGGTTTTCACCGCCGAGTCGAGCTACGAGTTCAACATCAAGCGAAACGGGACGGGGACTCATTTGGTACGCCTCCATTTCTCTCCGTTTGGAGCTCAAAATTTCAACTTGGCTTCTGCTAGATTTAATGTTTTGGCTAATGGCTTCTTGTTGCTGCGTGGCTTTAGTGCTTACAATATGGTGCTAAAAGAGTTTTTGTTGAAAATTGATGGTGAAGTTCTTGAAATTGTGTTTAGTCCTCTGGGTGATTCTGGGTTTGCTTTTGTTAGTGCAATTGAGGTGTTTTCAGCTCCAAAAGATCTCATAATCGATGATGGAGCTAGGTTGGTTAATGGTGATG
Source organism: Abelmoschus esculentus (assembly GCA_035048815.1). Classification (NCBI taxonomy): domain Eukaryota; kingdom Viridiplantae; phylum Streptophyta; class Magnoliopsida; order Malvales; family Malvaceae; genus Abelmoschus; species Abelmoschus esculentus. The sequence continues at coordinate 856,364 of JAUCBN010000004.1, forward strand.
GAATTAAAAGTTTAAAGAACTTAACATCACAGGTTTTAGAGACTGTTCATAGGGTTAATGTTGGTGGATTGAAATTGACCCCTTTTAATGATTCATTGTGGAGAACCTGGATCCCTGATGATGGCTTCCTCGTGTTCGAATCCGCTGCGAAAAAAGCAGTCACCACTCATGTACCGAATTATCAGGATGGCGGCGCCACCCGCGAAATAGCCCCGGACAATGTTTATATGACTGCACAAGAGATGAACCGAGATAATTTGACATTGAATGGCATATTCAATGTCACTTGGGATTTTCGAGTAGGTTCAGTTGGTGCGCCACACTTGGTTAGGTTGCATTTTTGTGATATTGTTAGTCCTGCACTTAATCAGCTCTACTTTAATGTGTATATCAATGATTACTCTGCCTATAGGGATTTGGATTTGTCGATGCTTACGTTTCATGTGCTTTCGTCTCCTGTTTATTTAGATTTTGTTGTGGATTCGGATGATTCGGGTGTAATTCGTGTTAGCGTTGGGCCTTCGGATTTGAGCACTCCTTCGAGAATTAATGCAATTCTAAATGGGGCTGAGATCATGAGGCTGGTGAATCCTATAGGATTCCATTCCAATTCTAAGAAGAAAAACACTTGGATTTTGGTGAGTTTTATCGTTGGTGGCTTTGTTATCTGTTGTTTAGCTGCGGCTGGAGTGCTGCTTATGTTTAAGTGCAGGAAGAAGAGAGCAAAACCGCCTAGACGTGTAGAAAGTGCCGGTTGGACACCGCTACGTGTTTATGGGGGCAGTTCGTATAGTAGAATGTCCGAAGGGACTGCTACTACCTCTCCCGGTCCTAATGGTAGTTCGAAAATCCCATTTGTTGACATACAAGCAGCAACTAACAACTTTGACAAGAGTTTGATTATTGGAATGGGTGGATTTGGTATGGTTTACAAAGGGGTACTTAAAGACAATACTAAGGTTGCTGTGAAGCGAGGTGTCCCGGGGTCGAGGCAGGGTCTCCCAGAGTTCCAGACCGAGATAACTGTTTTCTCAAAGATTCGTCACCGGCATCTTGTTTCACTCGTCGGATATTGTGACGAACAGTCGGAAATGATACTGGTCTATGAGTACATGGAAAATGGTCCATTGAAGAATCATTTATACGGTTTAAAACATCCTCCATTGTCTTGGAAGCAAAGGCTTGAAATATGCATCGGCTCGGCTAGAGGTCTTCACTACCTTCATACTGGTTCAGCACAAGGTATCATTCACCGTGACATTAAATCTACCAATATTCTGCTTGATGAAAATTTTGTGGCCAAGGTTGCCGACTTTGGTCTCTCGAGATCCGGTCCATGTATCAATGAAACCCATGTAAGCACTGGGGTGAAAGGTAGTTTTGGGTATCTTGATCCCGAGTATTTCCGGAGACAGCAACTTACTGATAAATCAGATGTTTATTCATTTGGGGTTGTGCTTTTCGAGGTGCTTTGTGCTAGGCCCGCCGTTGATCCATTGCTTGCTAGAGAGCAAGTGAACCTAGCAGAATGGGCAATGCAGTGGCAGAAAAAAGGCATGCTCGGCAAAATTGTCGATCCCAACCTTGTGGGACAAATCAAGCCTTGTTGTTTGAAGAAATATGGAGAAACAGCCGAGAAATGCTTGGCCGACTACGGTGTCGATAGACCGACTATGGGTGATGTCTTGTGGAATTTGGAGCATGCACTTCGGCTTCAAGAGTCGGGGCCAGAAGAACCATGCGAAGACGGCAACAAGAACGAAATGGATTATCATGCAACACCTAGTATTACCACATCTGGGCCATCTGGCAATGCTGGAGCGGAGAAAGATGATCCTATTGGGAGCTCAGACATGACAACGGATCAAATATTTTCTCAATTGATGACAAATGAAGGCAGATAGTTGACTCAGTACAATAAAGGTCATTTCCCATTCCACAATTTTCTTATATGTATGCATACAAATTAGAAGTTTCACAGTCCCTTTACTTGGATATTTTCTTTTATGTTATTCAGAAGTAATTGGTTTAAAATAGTTAATTTGCTTTCCAGTTCCTTCAGATTTTGTATATAAACGATATAGATTGACTGTTGTGATCCTAACAGAACTGAAAAAAAAGGAAAAGGAAACTAACACTGCCAAGAAACAGATCATTCGACATTACGGTAAACACGAGAACATATTGAACAACATAGTGCAACGATGTTTGTTCGATACAAGTGGAATCAACGAGAACATGACTGATAGTCATGAAAACTATATATACAGATCCATTATTCAGAACTATGAGCAAAGACAGCAACCAACACGACAAGCAAAGCAGAAACATAAACAGAAAAAGGATTGCCTAGCCTCTCAACATTCTGTTGAGGACAATTGTGTCTACCTCAGTATCCTCTCTGATCTGCAGTGCTGATACAGCCTGTGCTGCGATAAGATCAGCTGAAAGTCCGTCATTTCCCCAGCTTCTATTCTCAAAACACGATGCATGTAGATCCCTTCCACAAGCTCCATACGTAAAAGACCAGTCACCGTTTCCATATGGAGCCCATTCGCATCCACCTCTGTATGCATCAGTGACTGCCCCTTCATAGTTTGTATTTCCCTGGTGGGGAAGAAAAGCTCCCCCTCCACCCATAAATAGATTGAAATTGCGGGCACAATCCCAACGGTTGAACCCCACTCCCTTGTTCAGCATAATCTCACCAGAATCACTAGAGTCTTCACCAAGGAGGACATGCAAAGCAACAGCCTCGGCAATTGCAGCACTATCTTCATCAAGCCTCTGCTGTTCTTCCTTCTTTTTCTGCTTCTTCTTCTCTAGTTCAGAGCGGATGGCAGCAGAAGTTGCAAGGGCTTTCTCCAAGCGCCTCTTTTTCTTCTCAGCCTGCTTAATACGATCCAACTCATCCTTCACCTGCTTCTTTTTTGCCTTTCTCGCTACTGGTTGCACTTTATTGCACCCCTTGTTATCCATTAAAACTTGAAGCTTTAAAACCCAGACTTCAGTTTGTTCAGATCTTTTTCACTGTAGAAAAGGTTCTTCTAAATTGTATACATTTCCCTATAAAGCTATCTTTTCCTCCACTTTTTTCCCTTTAAAAGAAAAACTTCGATGCTATGTATTCTAAATAATTCACTTATGGAGAACTAATATACTTATTATAAACTCAAGGCTACACAAACTCCGGCCTGCAAGAATACCTCATCTTGCGGACGATGCAATCCCAAACAGAAACAACAGGGGAACAAAGAAACGCAGAATGGTAAGGATTCACAGGCTCATCCCTTGGCAGCATCCTTCCTAATTTCCCACAACCCTTGCTTCTACCCATCTTGTGCACACTGATAGAAACAATAAGCTTATCCCTAGAAGGTCGATAACACTATTTCAGTTCAAACAACTCACATGGCCCTCACCACTGCAGTGAAAGAGGAACAACATAAGAGTCATCAAAACATGAAACCTAACTTCATTGCAAAATTCCAGTGACCATCATGCATGGATATAGACGCATATAATACAAACAAAATATACTAAAACCATCATAAATTGCAGTGTTTGATAATAAAAGCTCAACCAGGAAACTTCTTGGAAAGAATGAATGGATATAACTTAAATAACACGTCAATAAAACAATCCGGAATCCATAACCAAATCAGAAGAGGACATTTAGATGAACTAGTCCAAGTTTGCAATAGAGAGAATATTAATAGGGGGGAAAATTACGTTACGAAATTAATAATGGAAATTAAGATATCTTCAATATAAAAAGCAAATATATCATACACGTGAGGTGAAGAATTTGCAAACTAGCAGATCCCATAACTTTTAAATCTTTGCAAATATGTCAAATTCATAAAGATAAACAATAATCCACAGCTGCTCGTTGAAGTTTGTTGGAAGATGTTAGCCTAGTAATTATTGGTGAACTGTAAATACAGTAACTAGCTACGCTATCCACACACAGTACATTGAAGGCGTTGTATATTTTAGGTTATCTGATTCAATAAGTCAATTTTTCTCAGAGATATTATACCTGCGTTTTCCCTCTACAGTATTTCCCACTGTTTCTCGGACATTCTTGCATATTCACGAGAGTTTCTCACACTGAGGAGCATAAGAGTTTTTATAATTAGAAAAGTTTCACCTTTATCACGTTATATCCATTCTCAATTTCAACTTTCCATCCTTTTCCCCTTAATTTCTCGCAAGCCAAACAGAAGAAACAACTGGATCTATCCTATTCGTTTGTAATAAAACACTAAACTTAGATTGAATTTGCATAGTGTCGTCAAAGAAATTACGCGATCCACTTCATCAAGATGCGACAAACATACAACAATTATCCAAAACAAACCACTTTAAAACATTAATCACTATCAGATCCAAATAACTATTGCTAAGAAGCAAAGAAATTGATAATCAATTGAAGAAACTTCAGCAGTTGAAAAAAATCAAAGAGATAAGATTTATATGAAGAAACTAACCTTATCAAGAAAGATAAAAGGTAAACGGATCTCCACCGCTCCTTTAGAAATAGCCAAAACAGGGAATAATAGAGAAAAGATAAGTAAAGAAAAAAAGGGGCGTTTCATACAGAGAAAATCGGAAAGAGACTCAAAATTAGGGGAGAGGGTTAAAATAACTGGGCGGACTCGGTGAGTAGTGAGCAAAGAGAGAGGGGTTAGTTGTTATCTTTAGCCAATAGGAATAGGACACGTGGAAAATAAACATCTAGAATATCTGACTTTTTCTCTTCGGCTGTTTTTGGATTGGAAAAGTCTGTAAGTGTTACGGATAATATCACGCCACGTGGGGACTATTGCGTAATGGACCGTCCCTGAGCATTATGGGCCCAATAGGAGTAGATGATAACAATCGTCCGATTAAATGTTCTCCGAATTTCGACGGATGGGATTATAGATCTGAAAACGAGTTATGACAAGGAAACGGGTGGAGTTTCGTAATAAACTCCAAGTCTCCGAGGGTAAAACCGTAAAGACACATGGACACCGCAGGTTTAAAAAATAAAAAGGTATAAATTTCGTGTTACTCCCTATGTTGTTCTGAATTTTGAAATTTGAATTACCTATTTTAATTTCTCATAGTTTGATCCCTCTAATTTTATAAATAGTCTCGAATTTCAACTACTCTCATTCATAGTTGAAAATAATCAAATGGATTTGCACATAATCGATCGATTTTACTATTGATCATGGATTCAAAAAATATCTTTGATGGCTATAACGACCATTATTTAATAATAATATCGTGGGACAAAATTATTAATAACATAAATAACAGTGAGATTTAAAATTACATCGCTAACGAACACAAGTTAACGGTTAAGGTCAATAGCGACAATAATGATATATTATTCTATTTATTTCAAAAATTCCTTAAAAAATAAGAATCATATGTCAAATTTTATCTTCAAAATTAAAAGTTCAAAAAAATTATTAAAAAAATTATATATTTATTTATATTTATCATGATTTACTATAAGTCGTACGAGTTAAAAAAATATGATTGTGATATCCTCAGTAACTGCAATAACAATCGTTATGTCTGCAACTATAATTAATGCGACGGATTGAATTTTTTTTTAAAATCCCTACTATTGATTGAATATAACTAATTGTAATTCTATATTGACTACCTGAATGGATAATTAAAAAATATTTATCATTTATACTTTTCTCTCAAAAAATTTCTCTAGCCGCTCTTCACTTTATTTAATCCTTTTGATCGGTGGTCGACAACCAATACTATTATTGGTTGTCGACCACCGAATCTATTATGGTTTTTGTTTTTATTTTTAATCTTAATAAGAATCTCTGTTTCTATAGCACGTTTTTCTGTCCTTGTGACACGTTTTTCTTCTGTCTTTATGACATGTTTTTTATTTTGTTTTGCGTTTTGATTCATCTGTCTTTATGGCATATTTCAGCATACCCTAGCGATCGTTTGTTGTTAACACAGAGATTCAATCGAATCTAATTTCTGATTTATGTTTTTGTCGGTGGTCATTTAGAAAGATATATCCCCACTCGTTTGATGGTTTGTTTGCCGGTGAAATCAGTCCTGGGTAGCGATACTTTTTGCATGACAGTTTGAATCGCGTACAACTCCTTCTTCCTTCTTTATGCGTCTCGTTTGGACAGAGACAAGGAGATTCAGGAAGCTTCTGGATTTTGTTGGTATGCTTATCTCCATAGAATTTTTTTATTATTATTTTTGGGTTGTAAGTTTTTGGATTGTTTAATCCATTTATTTTACTACGATGTAATAATAATTCTTCTATGGTTTAATAAAAATTCGGTGCATTTATAAAAAAAAACATTTATCATTTTGATGATAATAACTAATCGTTCTATTAATTATTTTATACAAAAGAGAAAAAAAAGCATCGAGATATATAGTTATAAGACGAGATAACAAAATTTTAGTTTTGACATATTTCTAACTTCTTTGTAGCAACATCACGAGGATAGATGGACCAAAATATGTCAAATTTTTAGAACAAAGTAGGGACTAAAACCCAAATTTATACCAAGAGAAACGTAATTTCCAAATCCAAGCCCATATAAATCACATAGGGGCTTGTTGTGATCGTTGGTTAGGCTAGTCCACGGCTATGAAAGCGTGCGAGGAAGGGTCTTCGGGCTGGCCCAATAGAATGTATTTGCTGTGATCGACGAGGGCTTATGAACTCTTCTAGTTCCAAGAGTTAGGATTACATTTTTTATAAAAAAGAAACTAAGGAGTAAATGAAAAGAATATTTGACTAATTATTTATAAATTTTTTATTTATTAATAAATGAAAGAACATTAATAAAAGTATATTTGATTCATTTATGTTCACAAATAAATTTATGTATTTATTTTTATTTCTTTTTTATATTTATATATTAATGAAGATATTAACTAAATTAAACACATGAAAAATTTTAGAGTTCAGACTTATAAAGCAAATTCATTGAAGATATTTTGATTTTATTTATATAAATAATGTCTATATAGCAACCTTCGTTTTATTTTTATCAAAACAACCTCGTTTTTTTTAAAAAAATTAATTCAAATAATAAATAATTTGATATCATTTAAACAAGTTAGATCATACAAATATAAAAAACTTTTATCATAAATTTTATTTATTAAAATTAAATGTATAATGCTAATATTTTTGGAAGTTCGATTTGTTTGAATTTACTCCCTTATTTGTGGATACAAAATTTCATTGGTCAATGACTTGTTTTAAACGCAACAAAATACTTTTATAATTATAATATTTTGCAAAATTAAAATAAGGAATTCCAAAGCTTCAGGTTTTATCCAACTTTAAAAGTGATAGTTTGACTGACAATTATTTGTTGGTTCAACGAAATCAAATCTTAGATTTTATTTTTAATATATGATTAAATGTGTTAATTTTGATGTTGTAGTCTTTAAATTGGATCGAAAATATGAATTTTAACGTGAGAAATAAAAGAAATAATTATATATTTAATAGTTTATTTATTCTTGTATTATTGTTTTTTATATTATTTTTTAATAAAATGATATTTAATATAATATTTAATTTTTATTTTGATATTTTATAATAAAAAATTTATAACATGTTGATTAAAATCATAAAAAATACATGTCATGTTGACTAAAAAAAATTATACATGATAAGTTATTATATTATTTTTTTCTCTCATAATCAGTTTGTCATTTTTTTATAATTATAGTCGACGTGATAAACTGATACGAAAGAAAAATGATCAAACAATATTATATATGATTTTGTCATGTTTTTTATAATTATAGTCGACGTGATAAACTGATACGAAAGAAAAATGATCGATCAACATATTATATATTATTTTGTCATGTTTTTTATAATTTAGTTAACATGATATACATAACATGAGAGAAAAGTAACATAACATATTATACGTGATTTTTTCTCTCATAATCATAGTCACTAATACCTTTAATTTTTTAACCTCGAGTATTAAAATAAAAACAAAATATAGGGTTACTTAAAAAATAGGTAAAATGATAAAACAATAATACAAAAATAGGGTGGATACATAATAACTATAGACCCTTTTGCATTTAACAATTATAAAAAATCTAAATAATATAAATTTAATTTTTTTTTTAATTCTCCAACTTTACGTAATTATACCGTAACATTTGTAAACTAATATATATATATTATTTTAACCCATCTTTATTTATACTTAAACAAAATAATTAATTAAATTATATTAAAATATTTATATAAATAATAAATTAATATATAGATTTTTTAAATATGTTTAATAATATTATATTAGAAATATAATTTTTATAATTTATTAAATATAAAATATTAATAAATTATAAATTATTAAAATAAATATAAAATATAATCATATTTATTTATTTAAATAATTAAACAATTATAAACTATCAATTAATTTTATCAAATATATTTATATAATTAATTAATATTTTACTAATTAAATCAATCAATATAGTTAATTATCAAATTTTATAATTTATTATTTATTATCTGTCGTAAACTAATTACAAAATACACCTATAATTATATAAGCGACAGTGGACTTTCACTTAAAAAGTAAATTTGGAGAGTGTAGTGATCCACAAATGGGTCCAATCCAAAACATTCCCACTTTCGTGGTGGTCAGGGCGGTGGAGAAACTCCACTTTCAACATTCCACGTTGGTCAAATGATGTCTATATGTTAGCCAATCACTTAAAGCCACGTAGAAAAATACATATTAAATCACAGTGATAATGCATAGAAATAAAGATATTTGGTCGGTCCTACATGTTTGGTAAAATGATTTAATATATTTAAATCTTGATTTAATGTATCGATTAACCCTAAACAACTTCATTTCTCTTATTATCTAATCTTAATTCTATAGTTATAAACCCAAAGCATGGCTTTTTTGTGGTCATAAAGTTAAGTGCATGGGCCACTAAGCTTACGTTTCCATGCACTACTTTTGGTGGGTCCTGACGTCGGAGTTCAGGCAGAGTTAACACGTAGCCCATGAAACTGAAGGATGTTTGAAGAAGAAAATCATGGCAGTGCCGTCGAGTCACCGCCCACTAACACTTGTTTTCATTATCTTCGGTTCCGACAAGAAATTAGGTTTATCCATCTTGTCCTCGTCGATTTCTCTACTTTCTGGTCGTCTTGTCCCTTACCGACAAAGATTAACATTCTCACACCGTCGTCAGGGTCCGACTCCGATAAATTAATCGATAATTCAATCAGTTTAACTAATGACATAAAATTCAATATAAAGTAACGGTACTTAAAATAAAAACAGGTAAAACTCGATCGAATTAAATAAAAACGTTTAAATCGATTAGTTGAATCCATGATTTCACCCTCTGAATCTCTAATAACAAAGTCCGACTAAGATTTATTTTTCTTACCCGACAAAGGTGGAGATAATTAAACTGTTCAGATAAGATTCCTAATTTGGATAAAATAGCCTCGGACAAAGGTGGTAACAAAGATAACTTCTTGCTTAACTCCTTAATTTACAGGTTAGTTGCGAGCAAACAAGATAAACCAATTCCATGACGACAACTCACCAGTTAGGTAAGCGATAAATTAGGCATAAAAAATGCAAAACAGTTGGGTTAAATCTTTCCGTAAGGATTACTTTATAGAAATCCGATCGTTATGTTATTAATTAAATAGTTAAAAAGTTATTATCCTTTTCTAACATCTTTCGGATCAGACCAATCCTATGTCAACAGCTCAACAGATAACGACAATTAAAATAAAAAATGGCCATTCAGGCATGACCGGCTTTGCTTATGTATACATTTCCAAAGATACGTTGGTTAAAATCAACATAATCAATGCATTCAATTAATTTGATTTTTTCAGAAAAAAAAGTTAATTTTGTTTTTCGGTTACAATCAAATGGATCGATATAATTTTTAAATATTTTTTTACAATATTCAAACTATCATGTTTTTTTTATATTTATAAATCGAAATATATTACATGCAAGTGTTGGGATAAAACCATATGTACAAAATTTGTTATTTCATAGCAAAAGAAAGGAAAAGAAAATTATACTTATACATGTGATCCTCCTAGTGGCTAGTAATAAAACAGTGAAAAAAACAAAATCATTTTCCATTATGACAACGACAAGTATTGTCTGATTGCTCAAAAAAAGGGTTCGCCTTCAAACCAGTATAAGTCTATTATGATTCATAAACCCTTTTGCTTGATTTGATTCTCCTATTGATCTCTTTCTCCAATTCTTCAAGCCCTCCCACTTCCTCCACTTCCTGCACACAGCACCCATACGAAAAACGAGTATATTTTATGCACTTACATAATCTAATTCGAATAATATTAAAAAGAAAATGATTATATTTCGTTATCTGATAAATAAAACAACATTAAATAAAGAGATTTAACGGTTAAAGTTACCTTTGGTCCTAGAAACAACCCATACGGGACACCTTGGAATTTTTCTGAATGATGGAGCTGAAAATGCCAAACATCAAATCCAAATATGGTCAGAACTCGAAGAAAAATCCAAATTATTTGTTTTATTTTTTTAATTAATTATTATATATTATAATGTTCCTGGTGTGGTGCAAAATTAACAAACCTGGTGAGCCGCTGCAACCTTTCTGAAGTAGGGAACGTTGGCAATAGGCCCCACCGGGAATCTCTTGTGCACCAGACCGTCGTGGACGAACATGTAAGCCATTCCAAATACAGTAATACCAAGACCCTGCACCCAGATTAAAAGGACCAATATATTTATATTATGAAGATTGAAAAAGATAACGATGGATAAAGAAATAATATTTAAGTAATTTGGGTAAAGATTCGAATTTTAATATTTGTATCGAAATATTAAATATAGAAAAATAACATTAAAGGGAGAAAAGAGAGACTTACAGCACCAAAACATAGACCGGGTACAAGCCCTTTGTTGAAGAAACCGTAAGACAGAAGCGCAATCGCCGGGACAGCGTTGGTTATGGCGAATACATCGTTCAGCTCGAACGGACCTTCTCTAGGTCGGTGATGAGACTGGCAAAGCAAAAAATATGGTTGGGTTTGGTTCCAGATCTGGTCTGCATTAATGTCGATGTTGAGAAATGAATAAAGAGAGAAATACCTCGTGCATATGCCACAATGAAGCATGCCAGAGAGCTCGGTGTGCCCATCTAGCCCAAAACTCCATGCCCACCTGAAAAAAAAAACAGTTTCAGATTCAACATTCGAATGTGACGGAGAGAGTCGATGAGCAAATATATGTCGAACTTACGGCGGCGCCGACCGATAAAGCAAATGTACCGAACATTTCAGAAAGAGGCACCTGATCTCTGCCGCCCTTACAAAACATAAAAAAGTGAAACACTGTCAGATGTTGACCGTATAATTAAAGACAAAGGGTGGAAGGAGAAGAAAATGAAACCTCCATTTGCCAAGAAAATCTATAGTAAACGGCCATAACCGCCATGGAAGTGATACCGAAACTAGACATGACAGCAGCGACAAGGTAGGTAAACCTTTCGGATCTTTTCCTAGCCAATCTCTCCACCACATGGGCGGGTATTAAGATCCGCGGGTCGATGTTCGGGTTCCCAACATCACCGGACCCTTCTTCTTCGCGGTTCACGATCTGGGGTTCACTATGTTTTTGTTCTTCCAACACAAAGCAAACAGACAACAAACTCGTCTTCCTTCGTTCGCCGTACGTTATACTTTGGTGGTGAATTAGAGGATTGAAAACCGGCGTTGGGTTCGATCTATGGTGTGAGGTGAGTAATGAACGGAATGGTTTAGGGGTTACAGTGGCGGATAGGCCGGCCGCCATAGAAATAAATCTCGAGAAGCTTAAGGCGAGCTCCGGCGGAGGAGATGAATAGAGAGGAAGATACATAAGAGAGATGGATCGGTGGTAAAGCTTGTGGAGTTTTGGTTCTTTTATAGAGCTACAGGTTAAATGCACGTAAACCACAACTTTTCTGTTTGATTTTGGTATCGTGTGGAATATTATGAAATTAAAGCACTCTATCCTCAGTCAACTGTCGTCAATGCATATTTTAATTAGAAATTTTTTGTCGTGTTCGATTTGATGAGCACCATAATACTATTAATTTAATTTATAAAAATTTAAATAATTCAATACACGATTATAAATCCACTAACCACTCATCGAGATCGTGACTACTCTGCGTTCTGTTCATAGGAAAGGCAACGGATCAGATTTAAATTTATTTTTATATTATGAATCCACGTCCGTTTCAGATTCGTATGTCTAGAAAAATTAAATTTAGATTCTGATTCAATGAATCTTACAGAATCAAATTCAAAATAGGAAATATTAATTTTAATTAACTATCAGTAGGATAAAAAATGATAAGCTAAAAAATCTTTTAAAAAATCAACAATTATATAAATATCTTTTAAATAACACAAACATTAATAAATATAGATTATGAAATATTTTATTATCGCAAATCGAGTACCTTACTTCTACCTCTTAGAGTTAGTATTCATCACTACTTAAATCATAAACATCTAAAACCAACAAAAAAATCAACCAAAAAAAAAATATTTTATGAAAATAAATATTTATGAAATTTAAATATTAATATTAAGGTTATATAATATAAAACCTTTTTTATATAACATATCAAATGATATTTAACATTTCGTATCATCATTATAATCTTCAAGAACAAGCATGCATTCCTTCAAAAAGTATATTTATCATAAATAAATAAAAATTATATCAGAGAATAATATAAAATATAAAATTTACTATTCAATCGATTCTAATAAATAGATAAATAAATTTGGGTCAATATTTAAATTTTAGTATCAGACCAGAATTCATACTTTAATCAGAGAATCTAGGTTTGATTCAGATCCCAAATTTTAAGATTCAGATCTTATAAAACAGATTTAAATTTATAAATTTCATTCGAATCCAAATTTATCGCCATCCCTATCCATCCATCTCCAACTTAACTCATCCATCCTCAGGTGACACCCACTGACTCGGATCATGCACGATACTACTCAAAACACTCTGGCTACTCATCCCCTCATCGAGAGCTCTTCGTCTAATCATTCTCCAAACCCGATTATTTTTTTAAAATTATTTTATCATTACATTATGGGTTCGAATTGGCAAATTACATGTTGACAAATGGACACAGGTAAGTTGAAGGCGGCTTGTACATACGAAGTGGGTCCCATACCCTGTCAACCAACGGTAATGGAAGTCTTAAACAAATAATTGACCGCACAAAATTGAATTCAGCATTGTGTATATGTTGTGCCACGTGAGTCCACGGTACAATTCACCCAACGACCTATCGTTACCTTTTTGGATGGGTTGTGGAAGACACGGGGGAGTTGTGTATTGGGTGCTATTCAGACACGCTTTCTCCTTTTAGCCGTTCAGTCGAACACCTGGCGAGAGGTTGCTCAACACACAGATTTTGTTAGGGGTGAGAAAAAAACCCGATTACCCGGTTCCGATTTTGGATCCAATAAAAATTAATATATTTTTATTTGATATTGATTTTTGTAAGACCGGAACTGGATCCAAAATTTAGATCCCGATCATAATTGAAATCAGGACTGAATCTTGATTTTTTAGACCCGGTACCTCGATGGGTACCCAATAGAACCGGGATCAATACCAAATATCCGATATTAGTTTTTTTATCAAACTTTCTCTTTATTTATAAATATTATGAATATAAATAATTTTAAAACTTTAATTTTTATGCATACAATATTCTAATTTTATTATTTAATATTATTATTGGTGGTCGAAAAAATCTTCAATTAATCAATTTTTTTTAAGAATAAACTAATTGATCGGGTATCCGGTATTGAAACCGGTTCCCACCAGTAACGAGATCGGTTCTTAAAATTTAAAATCCGGTGTAACCGAGACTGATTCTAATTTTTAAAAACCGATGGTTATCAAAACCGAGACAAATTTTAATTAAATTAGCCGGGTACCCGGTATTATCCACCCCTATTCCTTGCGTATCACCAGGATGTAGACTTATATGCATTTCTTTTCAACAAACGATGATTATTTTGAGGGTAGATCTACTATACGATTAAAATACGGTTAAAAGATGATAAAATTTATTTTTTATAAATTAAAAGTAATTTTTTATAATAATTTTAGTATTTTTTATTTTTTGAGTATCAAAATTAAACATTTTAAATAAAATTTTAGTTTTGGATAAAGTATAATAATAAATTCTAGTTTCACCTTTTATTTCTTTTAATTTACTCTTGACCCCCCAAAAATCATAATTTCTTCCCTTTCTGATGCACACACTCATTTCTTCTTCCTATTGGACTTTCTCAAATAAATTGATTATTATATATATTATTTTCCCGAAGCAAGAGTCCAAAACTAGAATTCAATAAATATGGGCAGCCAGGCTCTATTTGAAAGAGCCCAAACCGAAAAATGCTACGTAAACCTAGTTTATTTGTTACCCAAATCAAGAAAAGGGCCTGCAGTGCAGTCCAAAAATATCGAAAATAAATTTAGGGTTTGATTTTGTACGAGGACAGAGTTAGAAATTTAAATAATTATATAAATAAAGTATAAAATTTAAATAAATAAATAATATATATGACAAAGCTTAATTTTTTATAGGGAGAAAGGGAAACCCTTGGAGAAAGAATACTCGTGCTAAGTCTTGAATTCAAGACTAAAGAAAAGCGACGAAAGTAGATGAACAATTCTAATTGACTGACCGTAAACTTTAGCTTATATAATTATTTTTTTTAACATAAATAATATATAACTGGTTTGAATGATTCTGTAGCTTCATCTCTAAACTTGTGTCATATAGCCTATAGGAAGGTGGATGTGCCAACCAAATTCTCCATAGCAAGTTCATTACCAATTACTTCATTATTTAAGATTCATTATCGGTTGAGCGGTCTAAAAAATAAATAAAGATATTTTTTAGATGATCGAGATTCGAGTAATTTAATCTGTTCGAATGTAATTACACTGGAATATGAAAGATGAGTAATCAAATGAAAAGTGGGGCCGTTTTTGCCATGCAGCCATGATATCACCGTTCATCATAGTAGTAACTAAAAGAAGGTTATTCACGTACGCACGCAATTTCGGGCTTTCGGCACAGTGTAATTTAGTTTCCTTGCACGTCGTCCTTTTATAGCTTCGAAAATCGCATTAACATTTCAAATGGAACGTTACAAGATCAGTTCTCAGAAACAAACAATGATTTTCTCGTGAATCCTTTCGTTCTCATAATAGTTTCACATTTATCTAGTTTATAGTACATCGCATCTCAGCAATGGAGTTTTCAAGAAAATCCAAGGTTATGTATCTCCTTGCAATTTCAGACCTTTTTTTTCTTCTTCCAGTTTTTTCCCTCTTCGGAGTTCAGAAAACATTGATGTTTTTGCGCGATTTCTTTAGGTGTTGGAGAAATTAATTTCAGCCGTATTTTTATTGGAATTATTGAGATCAAATGTAGCGGAAAGTGGAGCTGCGGGGGTTGCGACGAATAGCATCACGTTTTCGGCTCTAAATTGTCGCAAACACAGCGCGGTTTTGACGGATTTTGGCGGGATCGGCGATGGAAAAACATCAAACACGAAGGCGTTCAATGCTGCGATTACGAATCTCAGCCAAGTTGCGGCGGACGGTGGCGCACAGCTTATTGTGCCGCCAGGGAAGTGGTTAACTGGGAGCTTCAATCTCACCAGCCATCTCACGCTTTTTGTCCATAAAGATGCTGTTATTCTTGGATCTCAGGTACAATTTCAATCCTTCAATTTCTCGCTCACTAAACTCTGAAATTGGCTACGATCAGTGTTTCACTCTAAGTTAGACTAACCGCCGAGTAGTGGTATCGATGACCCGGAACGAATTCTGATTTTATATATATTATAGGTTTCCTCGTATTTTCAAATCCGTTCATATTTATAAATTAATTAATCTTAACATACTTTAGACCCACTAATATTATTCTTATAACAAAATTAGGAGGAACATTACTGCTAATAAATTCACTTTTAGGTCTAACATAATTTTTAAACCCTCACAAATATCAAACAAAAACTTAAGCTGATAAGCTCTCTTTAGTGTTGCAGTCCCCGATCTAGATTTGAAAATAAACAATTTGTGGCCAAAACCCAAAAAATTTAATTATCCTAAAATGTCTATTTAGACGCATAAATAAATACTCGTTTAAAACTAAATTTATTATTATTTAAGATTAATATAGTCGGTGAACGATAACCACCGCCATTAAAAAACTTAAAGCGACTTAAGTGGGTAACATGAAAGTTTTTAATACCAACTGCTGACATTTCACCTCCAATGTACTTTTTTAGTTCTTCACTTTTCTTTCGAGCCTTTGACTAAATTGCTTGTTTCTGGTGTAAAAATAGCAACTACTTCTTGAATTTTCTGATTTATCCACATGACATGCTATATGTTTTTTTAAAATAACATGCTATATGTGATGTTATACATATACCGGTTTTGCTTTCGGTTAGGTCATAAAATTAACGGCCAATTCTATTAGTCAAAACATTTTAGGCCATTGCTACCTAACATCCTATAATCAACAAAGTGTGTGAATGGAACACCAAACTTTAGAAGAAGAAGAAGAAAACTACCAAATATGCAACGACCATAATGTTTCATGATCTTATAGTTTTGGGGTTAGTGATGTATATTGAATTTGGTTCAAATTCTATTAGTATTTGTTTTTTATATAAATTGTGGATCTAAACTTTATAATCTAATTTTGTTGAATTTAATCTCTTTACTTTTCAAAGTTTAAAATTTTAATTCTGACCCACATGGTATGATCGATTAAAAGTTTTGTATATCCTTAACGGAAAAAAAAATTAATTCTTTTTTTAAAAATAGAGTACTCATGTTAACATGTTTTTTTAAAGAAATACTTGTCACCTTCATTTTCAAGGAATCTAGTTTAAAGTAATATGATGGCGATGGCCATGAATATTGTTTGATGTTTACTTGACCTTTGAAAACAACAACAGGATGAATCAGAGTGGCCTCCTGTTGCTCTTCTGCCATCATACGGGCAGGGAAGAGATGCTCCTGGTGGAAGGCTCAGCAGCCTTATTTTCGGCACCAACCTCACAGATGTTGTCATTACAGGTAACCAAAACACCATCTCGAATTAATTATCGATACAGGTTTAATCGATTCGATTTAACCAAATGCGGGGAAATTACATGTCTTGTAACGCAAGGTAATAATGGCACCATCGACGGCCAAGGCGCGTACTGGTGGAAGCAGTTCAAGGAGAACAAAATGACTGTAACCAGACCCTACATGATTGAGATCCTGTATTCGAAACAAGTCCAGATATCGAATCTAACATTGGTTAACTCTCCGTCATGGAATGTTCATCCCGTATACAGCAGGTTAGTTTAGTCTCTAATAAACACTTAATTATCCTCATGAGATCAAATCATCATATTTGGTTGAATGTTGAATTTTGCAGTGATATAATAATCCAACATTTGACTGTTCTTGCACCAGTTGATTCTCCTAATACAGATGGAATAGACCCAGGTTTGTTTTTTGTGCTCGGCAGGTCCAATTCTGTCAATAGTTTAAATGAGTCCTTGATGATGTTATCTGTTTTATTTCTTAGATTCATGTACAAATACCCGAATCGAAGACAGTTTTGTTGTCTCCGGGGATGACTGCATCGCCGTTAAAAGTGGTTGGGACGAATACGGTATCAAATTCAACATGCCAACCAAGCAACTAGTCATCAGAAGGTTCACCTGCATTTCTCCTAGCAGTGCCACCATTGCTCTCGGGAGCGAGATGTCCGGTGGGATCGAAGACGTAAGAGCCGAAGACATTACAGCGATTAATACAGAATCCGGCGTGAGGATCAAAACTGGAGTCGGAAGAGGAGCTTATGTTAAAAACATTTACGTTAGAAACATGACATTGAATACGATGAAGTACGTGTTCTGGATGACAGGCGATTATGGCTCGCATCCGGATGACAAGTTCGACCCGAACGCGTTCCCTGTAATCAAAGGAATCAATTACAGGGACATCGTGGCAGATAATGTGACACTCTCGGCACAACTCGATGGAATCGGGAAGCATCCTTTCACCGACATTTGCATTTCAAATGTCGACATCAAGCTGACCGCAAAGCCGAAAGAAGTGCAATGGAACTGCACCGAGGTTCAGGGAGTTACCCACCGTGTGAGCCCCGAACCATGCGGTTTGTTGCCTCGAAAGGAAATCGAGTGTCCCTTCCCTGAGGATAGGCTGCCCATCGAAGATGTCGAGTTGAAGACTTGTTCTATCAGCTTCAACTTCTAATCATTTTTACTTTACTCGATCGCTTATAAGTAGGTTACTATGTCAACGCAATACTTGCGAAGTTTAATTCTCGAATATAATAGACCATAATTAAAATAACAAGAGCAAAATTCAAATTAAATGAAAATTGGACGTCTAACTAGATAAATGAACTTACGTTTTAAAAATACACTAAATTGAATTAAAATTGTTTTGTAATATATTTTTATAATATTTAATTTAATTAATTAAAAATTAAATATTAATAATTAAATTAAAAAAACTTTATGTATTAAAATATTTTACATGAATTTATTATTAGCGAAAATCCGCAAGCGGTTACCTGAATTGGAACATTCGCGACAATCATACCTGGCACGAAATTTCTCGAATCCTCTCGGTTCCCAAAGAAAACGAAAAAGAACTCCCCAAAACGGCAGCGTTTCGTAGAACCATCGAGAATCCCATTCCCGTCTCGTTGTTTCTCCCCGCTAAAATAAATTGCAGAAGGGACTAGAAACCTCGTTTCAGCATATAAATACCTTCAAACCTCAAATCAGCATTGTTCAGTCTTATAAGCAAAGTACCAGTTCCATTACGTTAAATCCTTAGCTTCCTTTGCGCTAAATTTCCGAATCTGCATTCTTTGTTTAGTTCATCTGGTGTGCGAAGCAATGGCGGACGTGCAGATGGCTGATGCGGAGACCTTCGCCTTCCAGGCCGAGATCAACCAGCTTTTGAGTTTGATCATCAATACTTTTTACAGTAATAAGGAGATTTTCCTTCGCGAGCTCATTAGCAACGCCTCTGACGTACGTTTTCTACTTCTCTGTTAGTTACACTGTTAGTGCTTTTTGAAAATTTATTCACTCGTCCATTTTCCTTAACGTTTATTTGAAGAGAAATATATACTTAAAGTTTTCGATTGTGGTGATATCTGTGGCTGGAAGATCAATTTATTATTTGAATATCACGTTATGAATTCGATGTGGATGAATATATTGATTTTTTGAATTTGAATCAAGCGGAATTGATTTTGAATAAGCTAAAATTATTTGAATTTTCTTGACTAGAAAATATTTACTCGCTTTGTTTAAGAGATTTACTTGTGCTTGAAAATGGAATTTGTTTTGTGTTTATGGTTATGTGCAACTTAATAATTATGATTATTGAATGTTGAATGAGAATGACCGACTGTTTTGGTTATGTTGTTTTGCAGGCTTTGGATGAAATCCGGTTTGAAAGCCTGACTGATAAGAGCAAGCTAGATGCTCAACCGGAGCTTTTCATTAGGCTTGTGCCAGACAAGGTTAACAAGACGCTCTCCATCATTGATAGTGGTATTGGCATGACTAAAGCAGGTAATGCAGCTTTATATTCTAGCTTTGTTGATTTGATTCTGGTCAAAATTACTTAACATGGTGTTGATTATTGCAGTAATTTGTACTGCCACAGCTTCTTGATTGCTTTGCTGTTTGTAAATGCAGATTTAGTGAACAACTTGGGTACAATTGCAAGGTCTGGAACCAAGGAATTCATGGAGGCATTGCAAGCTGGGGCCGATGTGAGCATGATCGGACAATTCGGGGTTGGTTTTTACTCTGCTTACCTAGTTGCTGAGAAAGTCATTGTGACCACAAAGCATAACGACGATGAGCAGTACATTTGGGAGTCCCAAGCTGGTGGCTCCTTCACTGTCACCAGGGATGTCAATGGAGAGCAACTCGGTAGGGGTACTAAGATTACCCTCTTTCTAAAGGAAGATCAGGTAAATATTCTGCTTGTGTTCAACTAAAGTATAAGAATTAATCTGTATGATCTTGGAAAGTTGAATTGTTGTTTGCAAATTGTGTTTACAGTTAGAGTACTTGGAGGAGAGGAGGATCAAGGACCTAGTGAAGAAGCACTCCGAGTTCATTAGCTACCCAATATACCTTTGGACCGAGAAGACTACTGAGAAAGAGATCAGCGACGATGAAGACGATGAACCCAAGAAAGATGAGGAAGGAAATGTTGAGGATGTTGACGAGGAGGAGAACAAATCAAAGAAGAAGAAGATCAAGGAAGTGTCTCATGAGTGGCAACTAATCAACAAGCAGAAACCGATCTGGTTGCGTACGCCGGAGGAGATCACTAAAGAGGAGCATGCCTCTTTCTACAAGAGCTTGACTAATGATTGGGAGGATCATCTTGCCGTCGAGCACTTCTCTGTTGAAGGACAGCTCGAGTTCAAGGCCATTCTCTTTGTACCGAAACGGGCTCCGTTTGATCTATTTGACACCAGGAAGAAGATGAACAACATCAAGCTTTATGTTCGGAGAGTGTTCATTATGGACAACTGTGAGGAGATCATCCCCGAGTACCTTGGATTCGTGAAAGGTGTTGTCGATTCTGATGACTTGCCACTCAACATCTCTC
Organism: Abelmoschus esculentus; assembly: GCA_035048815.1. NCBI lineage: Eukaryota > Viridiplantae > Streptophyta > Magnoliopsida > Malvales > Malvaceae > Abelmoschus > Abelmoschus esculentus. Next base: position 877,180 of record JAUCBN010000004.1, read on the forward strand.
GCGAGATGTTACAACAGAACAAGATTCTGAAGGTGATTAGAAAAAACATTGTGAAAAAATACATTGAGATGTTCAATGAGATTGCTGAGAACAAAGAGGACTACAACAAATTCTATGAAGCTTTTTCTAAGAATCTAAAGTTGGGTATTCACGAGGACAGCCAAAACAGGGCTATTAGCCGACCTTCTCCGATACCACTCGAAGAAGAGCGGCGATGAGTTGACAAGCTTGAAGGACTATGTCACCAGAATGAAGGAGGGCCAGAAAGACATTTATTACATCACTGGTGAGAGCAAGAAGGCAGTGGAGAACTCCCCGTTCTTGGAGAAACTGAAAAAGAAGGGATATGAAGTACTTTTCATGGTCGACGCTATCGACGAGTACGCGGTTGGACAGTTAAAGGAATATGATGGCAAGAAGCTCGTCTCCGCCACAAAGGAAGGGTTGAAACTCGAAGACGAGACTGAGGAAGATAAAAAGAAAAAGGAGGAGAAAAAGAAGTCCTTTGAGGATCTCTGCAAGACTATTAAGGATATCCTAGGAGACAAAGTGGAGAAGGTTGTTGTGTCGGACAGGATTGTCGACTCGCCCTGCTGTTTGGTCACCGGGGAGTATGGCTGGACTGCTAACATGGAAAGGATTATGAAAGCGCAGGCCCTGAGGGATAACAGCATGAGCTCTTACATGTCAAGCAAGAGGACTATGGAAATCAATCCCGACAATGGAATCATGGAAGAGCTGAGGAAGAGAGCTGAAGCCGACAAGAACGATAAGTCTGTCAAGGATCTTGTTCTGTTACTGTTTGAGACCGCACTTTTGACCTCTGGGTTCAGCCTGGATGACCCGAACACATTTGCGGCTAGAATCCATAGAATGCTGAAGCTGGGTTTGAGCATCGATGAGGATGATGCAACCGGTGCAGATGATGCCGACATGCCTGCACTTGAGGAAGATGATGCTGAGGGAAGCAAGATGGAGGAGGTGGATTGAGAAATAAAACTAAAGATTTAAGTGAATTTCTTGATGCTTGTGAAGTTGTGTTCAGTTTTGATAAACCTGTCCTGGTTTTCTCTGTTTCGGTCTTCTTCTCCCAAGTCCATGACTTGAAATCTATTTAGTTGTCTGAATATTAAGTGAAAATATTTTCAGTTCGATTACCGGCTTTCACCTCTCTTCATATTTCGATCGTTAAAGAAAGCTATCTTCAATACGAGTTATGGACTCGAATTTTTTTTTAAATAAAGTTCAAATTATAAAATAGAAATTTAAATATATCTTATATGATTAGAGAAAATATTTTAAATTGAAATCAAATCATATTATAACATGATAAATAATTATAATTAAATATTTATAAAAACTCAAAAATTTGACTCGAATTTGACTCAACTTAAATTTCTTAAACTCGACTCGAAAAAATTTTAAATAAAGTTTGAATCGTAAAATATAACTCGTCAATTCGAATAATTCAAAATTTTTTGACTCGAATACTGGCCCCTAATGAGTTATATGTTTATTTGATTCATCTTCATCACAGTGAATATAAGCTGGGCCACAAGTCAAGCCAACCATTTCATTCTCAACTTAATCCTCCAGAAGCCCAAGTTTGTTAAGAAAATAACGCAAAGCCCCATAGGCTTCTTTTTTCTTATTTAACGAGACCCAAACAAGGCAAACATGCCGTCGACATCCATACAATACAACAAACAATGAAAAAACTGATCCTTGTATAAAACTTAAATACAGAAGACAAGGCATTGTACAAAATACCATTTCATACACCAAAAACAAGAAAGACAAACACTGTACATTCTCCTCTCGCAATTCGTCTCCTTTCATTCTGCTACAACCACTTCTCCATTTTACCTTTCTTTGACCGCGGAACGGGAAATTTTATTCGGAAAATTTCGCAGACGGTGATCCTAACAATAATAAATATACTAACGGAACATCATATGGTATAGGACTCTTTTGATTCTACACCTTCTTGCTATTTAAAAAGATGTACGTATTTAATTATATATGACATAAAAAAGAGTATGAACAAACTGAAAGTAAAGCATATACCATCACCTACCTTATTAAGTACCAACAGCTTTACATGCGCCGCCATGATAGATTGTCTCCCTGTCGATCTCATAGGAAGAAAGCAGCTTTCTCTGCATCACCACCCGAAAAACATAACTTTTATAAATTACGTAGGTAACAACAGATTGATACGTAAAACAGAGCATCTAAGATAGATCTACAATACCAAAAAGAACTCAGCAGTCTTCTTGATCAAATTGTCATATTATTATATGCTTGATACGTAAAACTCATTGTAGTCCATGTCGCAGAAAGCATGGAACTACCCTTGATTTTATGTTATAGACAGGAATGCGTAAATCAAATTATATATGCCAAAAGAAATTCCTGGGTATTCAACCATTACCATAGAAAAGGACAATAAGTACCAACATCACTAGTTCAACTAATCTAGTTGCCTCACCCTGGAGGAACATGTAACCATTAATAAGAGCTAGAAACTCACGTGATCCTCGAAATCAGGACTTGTCAGATTGATGGAGAGGTTTCTCATCAACAACAGCACCTGAATAGGAGAAAGAGATATAAGCAAAGACGTCGGAGGCATGATCAGGCAAAGATCATATAAAATGTTATGGTTAAAAAAGAATTACAGTTTCAACGTCTATGGGATCCATCTTTTTAAGTTTCTGCAGATGACTGGAAGTGTTTGGATCGAAGACACTACCGATAAAATTGTATACTTGAGCAAAATCAGGCAACACTGCAATAAGAAAACATCCATTCCAAAGGGTGTGAGAATAAAATAAGATAAACAAATACAGTTTTCAATTAGCACTAATACAAACCTCTTAGTGCATGGCCATGATTTCCCTGATTAGTTATTTCCCCGGGTTGTCCAGTCTTTGGGGTACTATCGACACTACCACAAGGTTTACTGGCCATCACAGGACCTATAATTGAAAGTATATGGCACATGATCAAAACCTTAACTTCTAAGTGTCTGCTACCATAAACGAGTTCAATGTAGGAAAGTATAAGAAACCTTTTTTAGCTTGTGAGAAACTGATAGTTTGTTCATCGTTTGTCCAGGAAGATGATGTAGTGGTAGTAATAGGGTCTATAAGCATCAGTGAGGGATCAGACCTTAGAACATGATCAGTGTCAAGTAAAGCAGTTGATGACTGAAAAGATCCCGATACTTGCGGCTGCGTATGAGCTGCCAGATGTGACAGACAGGATTTCTTATGTTGAGTTTGCTCAGTGATGACTGAAAAGATCCCGACACTACTCGAACTTAGGATAAAATATTCTCACCAATTTTTGAGGCTTTCTGAGGATATGGATGAGCTGCTTTCCTTTTAGGTCGAGGTGGAGGTAGGTGTTCATTTGTTCCATTCTTCTGAACCTTTAGAAAATACTTCTGTGCATGACTGCGGATCTACAGAAACATAAAAAGGGCACTTCATCAGGTTTCTGAGCATTGTTAGCCACAGATAATTGTTAAAAACAAATCCTCTAATTAGAAACAAAATTTGTTTTCACATCGTCGCAAATCTGTATCCTCTTACTGAAAAATCAGAAAGTGTAGGATCCACTGGAGGGATAACTATGATAAAAACAAAGTTCATTCCTGAACCACCCTCCTGCATTTTCCATTTCAAACTGCAAACAGATCTTGACTAAGGAACAAGGTTAGATTCCCTTCAGTTTACCTGAATAACAGTCTTTGACCCAACAAACGCTTCAATCTTTTTCCAGTCGCGATCAAATCTGAAAATAATCAAGAAAACAACAAGAAGTGAGAGCAGGAAAACCTTTTCAACAACCATAGTCATGCAAAATCAAACAACATAAAACTGGTATAACTCCACTAAATCATCCTACATATTCTGCTATAACAGTTTAAAAGCTTGCAAGATTCAGTATCATCTCCGCGAATATGCAAAGCGGCTTATAGTAATTCAGTGCATTTTCAGGTTAGCTAACAGACATAAAGAAACATATACTTCAATACATATAACAAAAAAGTCATCTCATTGTCTTCATCAGCTGAGCATTACAAATTAATTCTCGTGCTACTTTCAATTAAACACCAATAAAACTTTAAAAAAATTCAGAAATTTCAATTGAGCATTAAATAAGCCTTCAATATCAAATTCAACTGAAAACCTTAAAACTGACACGCAAGCAACCAACAACCATAAGCAAATTCCAAAAGGGGAAAAAGAGAGGCAAAAACCCTAATTCGAACGAGAAACGAGGAAATTTCGCATAATTAATTAGACAGAGAGGAAATGATTTAGAATTTACAGCTGGAGAGCCTCAAGGAACTTGTCGTGTTCGGGTTCAGTCCAGCTCTCTCTGGACTTGGTTATGGTATATGGCTTTCGGATTTTCTTATTCGGATCATCGGAGGATGAAACAGTGGAGACCGCCGCAGCCGCATCGTTGGTGGCGAAGGGTCCCAGTCCAGGCAACGCCATTCCAGTCGGATCCAGGTAAAATCCCTCGGCCGGGTTCGGGTTATTTGATACCATGTAAGAATTTGGGGAGAGTGTTTTTCCTTCTTTATTTTTTGTCGTTTTAATTTAGCTTTGAAGTAATACAACTGATCAATATGGCGTTTAGAGAAGGCAGTTGAGTTTGCATATAAAGGGAGAAGGTATGGATTAGATGCTTCGTGGCTTTCCATTAGAGATTTTAAAATGGCGAATAAGAATCTGCCACGTCCTCTTTCTAAATAAAACAATATATATGTATTTGTTATTATAATATTTTGAGATAATATCAAGTTACATAGTTTAAAATTTTACGTTTTACGTATATTTTTTAATCATTAAATTATTAAAATATATAACTTAGATTAACAGCTGGTTATGTAAAAACTATCACTTAAAAAACAAAAAATAATAATATGAGACATTCGTAACGCTCGCAATTTAAAAAGAAATGTTTTTTATAAAAAATATTTGAACATTTTATCAATAAATAAGCATTCATAAAGTGATAAATATATATATATAACCAATGGATATAATTTTAATTAAAAAATTCAATAATTTCAATAAAAATTAAATAATTATTTAAAATCTAAGAAAGAAATCGTCACTACAGCAGCCTAACATGTTTTAGTTAAGACGACATTTGAACCACCAACGCATCTTTGTTGTAAAATAAATCGGTCATTAAAGAGAGACAACATGATTTGTTTAGTGTGTTTTACGTTTTTGTTCGTACAAACGACCTAAATTATCGTTTAATTTTTAGGGTACTAATTATTTGGCCACTTAAGCATTGAATTTTTTAATAACAACGGTTAACACTTTGGTTACCGTTCTTAATAATGTTAACGTTTTGGTCATTTAAATATTTTTTAAAATAATTTAATACATAATCATTAACGTTTTTATTATATTTTATTCTTTCAATCTTAAATTTTAGTTTTGTTGATTAAAATATAAATAAAAAAATTTGAACGATGATCAAACCATTAAATGATGTTAGAAATTTAATGATCGGATGATTAAAATATTAATTCTTTAAAAATTAATTGAACATTTAGGTAGTCTACCCATTTTTTATAGTTTTTTTCATATATACATATTTTTATTTTATTTTATTTTTTGAATCAGCTATAGTATTACAATAGTATCTATTCTAAAGTATACTCTTAATAATTGGACATTAATCGCTCAATTCAATGTGTTGACATTACTGATGTTCAAACCCGTGACCTCTAAAAACAATAATTGTTCCTTTAATCATTGAGACTAGATGGTTCGTATATAAACAAACATAAATGAGAAAGTTTGATGAGTGAACATGATATGGATGGAAAACATTATCATAAAATATTCTATTGAATATTTTGTTATTTTTATTTAAAATACATCTTAAAACATAATCATTCAAACTCTAATCTCCTATAAAAAATAACATAAAAGATATTTTTTGTTACCCTCTAAGTTCTAATAAACTTTTTTTAATTAATATAAATTAATATATCATATATTTAACTTTAATAAGTGAATTTTTTATTTTTATATATATAAATTTAAAATTTACTTTAACGATGTTAAATTGTTTAACGTTGGACTAATTTGATCTTTAAAATTCATCTCCACCGCCTAATCTTTCTAACATATTACTTACATAATGATTTTACGCGCTTCAAAAGCATAGGGACCAAAATACAATCCCTGTTATACCACCATGATACTCCATTTCCGATCATTTAACCGAGTTGGGAACTGGGTTATCGTGGACCAGGATGCTTAGGATTTTGTCTGCACCGAAACCAAACCAAGTGGATGGCAATGGAAGGGTCGGTCCTAAGGTGAAATCGACAGGTAAAGAGATAGAACATTTTTTCATCAGACCACATGTAGCGGAAACAATAAGGCTAATCAACTGAGATGTGCGGTGGCGATGGATTCCGATGGCCAGCAAACAACGCCGCATCACATGATTTTGCAGAGAAGCAGCAGCAGATATTTAAGTGTGGGTCCCTACATAAGTTTCCCACTTTCTTGTGTTCTTTATGTTCTGTTCTCTTATTTTTTATGCCTTTTTCTTTGGATATTTTCGGTTCACCCCTCGTATTCTTCCATAATTGTGAAAGAACACGGACCGGGTTCATTTCAACAAATTGGATATGCCCGACAGATGGATTTTGCTTTGCAGAATGATGAGAAATGCAAAGAGCAAGTGAGCAAGGCAGCGAAGAAAATAGGTAAGTTAGGTTAGAGTGAACCGGAGAAGCCGGACGTATAGCCATTACATCTCCAACCTATGGCCGCCGTTAACTCGATTGTTATATCTATTGTAACGATATTGAATAAGACCTTATTGGGGTGTTATCTGTTGTTGGGGAACTTAATAAAGAAATAATGAAATACAAGCTTTGTGTTCCGCATGGAGGCGTGATTTCGTTTGTAAGTTTGTTGTGATTTTAGGTTTACATATGTCGTATTGTTGTTTTGGTAATGGAAAATTATATTCATATATACCATTGTGTTTGGTTGAGATATTGTTTTACTTATATTTATATTTCGATTATTTGATATATTTATACGTATCTATTATATTTTTATATACTACGTTTAATATTTTATTTTTTGAATAAGCATGTTTTCATTAAACAAATACTACGTTTAATATTTTTATTATTCTTGAATAACCAAAAAAAATTATTAAAATTTCGAGATCAAATAATATTTTTATTATATTGAACCAGATCATATATATATATATGATATATGTATATATCTATTTATATCATAATTTTAATGACCTTATAATATAATTAAAATTAAAACTCATTACTAAAATAGAAACGAGTTTTAGTTTACTAACATACTCGATTAATATTATCCACACAAGCCTTTGTTTTCAACCGAAGGTCGAAAGAAATTGTTTACCAATTTTAGTAGAAGAACAACAACAGTCCAGGGGTCCCACTTGACCGAGTCAATAGGAAGGTTCATGGAAATTTCCCCACTCAAAATCAGAGATGGAGCAAAATCAAACATTGATACATACTAAAATATTATATTTAAAATATTTTTAAATTTAAAATTTCAAAAATAATATTTTATTTAATATTTTAATTTATAAAAACTTAAATTATTATTAGATTAAAAAAATTTAAAGACATGTGTTATTTTTTAGTTTATTTTATGATTAGTTATATAGTATTTAATAATTTACATTTATAAGAACAATTTACATTTAACCCCACATGTTTTTGAAAAATATTAATTTGGTCTCATCAATTTTTTTACAATTCTCATCAATTTTTTAAATATTTTCAATCAAGTTCACTTTTATTTTTCTTAAAAAATCCTATTAAGTCTCAAAAATTTTAAAATTTTAATTTATACTTCTAAAATTTTTAAAAAATTTAATTTAATCCTTCAATTTATGATCCACCCACTAAGCCACCCTTATAGTGTGAGAGACAAGTATGAAAAGTTTGTTTCTTTTTCTTCTCGACCGCATCTTGTTTAAACGCGTCATTGGACATTGAGACAGACGGGTGAATATCCGCTCAACCAACGGCGAAATTGTTTAGAAATTGCAGTAGCACAACAACAAGGAAAAAGTAATTAAAAGACAAATTTTAAGTAATTAACAGTAGTAGTCTAAATATTGGTAGTAAATAGATGATTTTACTTTTGAAAGTATTCACAAACCTTAAAGCTCGATTACAATGAGTGAGTTTTTCGATAAAATTTTTTATGTATATAATGTCTAGAGTCGGATTTTATTTAAACAATATTAAATAATTTATTATTCAGATTAATTTTATTAATAATTACAGAAACAGAGTTAACTGAGATGGGAGAGGCAATCACCTCCCTTTAATTTATTATTTTAAACTTATCCTTTGTTTTAAATTATTTATATTTTGTCCCCCAGTAATCATTTTTTATCTTGAATTCAAAAAACCGAATCTTTAAATAAAAACGATTTAAAACGACGACGTTTTAAATGGACGTATCTTCCACGAATCTGAAAAAAAGTCTCCGAAAGAATGCCAATGCCTCTCTGTATATCTCGACTTCGGTTGACTTCCCCTTATATATTTCACAAGCTTTTAGCATTTCCATCAAACCCTAAGCTTTTTACACTTCTTCTAATCATTTCCTCCCAGTTTTGATACCACAAAGTGTTCTCAAAGCACAAAAATGAAGGTTAGATTTTACATTTCTTACGTTATACATTTTCTGCAAGTATAAATAATTACATATAATTGCCTTTTAGAATTTGGAATCGTGCTTGGTCGGAATATTAACGGTGACATATTTGGTTTTGTTTTCCGGCAGAAAGTTGTGTTGAAACTGGATTTTCACGACGAGAAATACAAACAGAAAGTGATGAAGACAGCCTCTGGTATTTCAGGTTTGTATTAACACGATGAAGTTCGGAATCCAGAACTTGAAGAAGAAAGAACCATGAAAACTAACTTAACTGTTCCTTTTGTTTTTGCAGGGGTTGAATCAGTTGCCATGGACAAGGACCAAAAAAAACTGACGGTGACGGGAGACATCGATCCTGTGGTCGCAGTGAAGAAACTGAGGAAGTTATGTCACACCGACCTGGTTTCAGTCGGTCCGGCGAAAGAGCCAGAGAAGAAGAAAGACGAGCCCAAGAAAGACGAGAAGAAAGATGAGAAGAAGGTGGATCCTAACAAAAGCCTTCCACCTTACCCGTATTATTTTGTATATTACCCGCCGATGACCCACTACCATCCTCCGGTATACATGGAAGAAGATCCGGGTAGTTGTGTTATCTGCTGAAAAATTGTTCTTATAGATAATGAAATGATTTCATATGAGATGATAGTCGTTGGAGTTCTTAATAAATAAGATGATAGTCGATAAAGAAAGGGAGAGTTTACGTCGATAATGCGACGGCGCTCGTGGAGGCCGGTGAATTGGTAGGTGTTTTTGAGAGAGGGGTTGTGGAGTTGATTGAATGGAAGAAGATCAGTTCGTACTGTGTTTAAATCTGTTGGTTCGGGTGTTGTTGATGTTTTGTCAGCACAACTGGTGTCTGAAGATTTTGTGAAGAACAGAGGTTGAAGGACATGTTTTTTGTGTGTTTGCTTTGCTTTGTTCTAGTTCTGTATGCAGCTATGGAACTTAATTGTTTTGTTTAAACTGCTACTAATAAAAGAAAATTGGGGATTATTCTTCTAATGTAAGAAACCAGGAATATAAAGCAGAATATACATAATGCCTACTAAATGCTGAAATTCCGTATAAACTAAAAATTGAATAATACTAAATTAAAGGCTATCCTAAATTTATATATGATTTTAATTTTTTGATATTTTTTATTAAAAAACTATTTTTTTATCTAGTTGAAATTTTAAGTTTATCCCTTATATTTCGGTAATATTATCTTAATATTCTCTTTGAGAATTTAGATGAAAAATATTCCTTTCTTAAATAATATTCAAAAAAATATCAATTTACTAAAGTTAAATTAAGACGAGTTTTAAATTCACACTTAACCAAAAATGAGTTTTATGTAATAAAAACTTGATCTATATTTTTTATCTACCGACTTAATACGAAACTCGGATTTAATCAAAAGCAAGTTTTAAACTTGTGTTTGGCTAAGGCAAGTTTAACTTATATGCGCCGAAAGGATTATTTTTCCAAATGTTGTTCAAAAGTGGCTATTTTTCCAATTAAATTCTGAAAAAGAATATTGAGCCAATATTGTCCTAAAATTTTTTAGGTTATCCTCTAATATAAAATTTATGTCAGATTCTATTCCATCCGCGTATTAACTGTAATAAAAAATAGAAAAATTCTATAACGTGCGTCGAACAACGCTAAACATTATTAATGATGAACACTGTTGAATACTATTAAACTAATTTATAAAAAATAAAATATTTAAGAATTTAAAATATAATTATAAATTATTTAAATTATTTTTATATATATTTTATTTTATTAATTAAATAAAAAATACTAAACCTTAAAAATTAATTTAAAAAGTAAAAAACTTTAAACTCTGAACCCTAAAATCAAAATCAAAAACCAAAAATCTAAATCACTAAACTTTAAATTACAAACCCTAAAATATAATCTTAAAACCCTATATTCAAAACCTAAAACCAAAAATACTAAAAATACTAAATCATAAACACTAAATACAAATCATAAAATCTTAAACCCTAAAATAACCAAAACACCTAAAACCAAAACTTTTAAACTAATTTTGGGTTTTAAGTTTAGGGTTTATACTTTTAGAGTTTCATATTTTCTATTTTACGGTTTATAGTTATATTTTTAATTTTTAGGGTTTAGGGTTTTATTGTTTTAGGTTTTTGAGTTTATGATTTTGGGTTTTGAATTTTAAGGTTTAATATTTTAGGCCTTTGACTTTAAGGTTTTAGGTTTTTATTGAATATTTTTATTTTTTAAATTAAAAAACTTAAATAAATTATATTAAAAATAAAATATAATATATATAATTTTTTATAAAAAAATTATTTTAAATAATTTGAAATTATACGTTTAGTCTTTAAAATTTAGAATTTTTATTAATTAATTTAATAGTGTTCAGCGGTGTTTATCATTAGTGGTGTTCAGTAATGTTCGACGTACGTGGTAGACTCATCCTAAAAAATAACTAAAAAATTATAACCAATAATATATTTAATTTAAGTTAAAATCGTTTATATTTATAAAATGTATACACATTATTAAATATATTTATAAATATATATTATTTTATAATTACTTTTATACCATTAAAAAACGATCATCGTTACCCTCGTTTAACAGCTTCTCTGCTTTCCTTTTTGACTCAAAACTATTTTTATATATCTGTTGATCGTTCTTTGATAGGCTTTCACAGGCTTCTCAAGGTCCTGCAGGCTGCAACAGAGAAAAAGTTCTGGTTTATATGATGAAATCGATACGTCCAAATCTATTGCCATTTCTGGTCAGATATATACACACTGAGTCAATGATGGACAAAATGATTTCAAAGTATTCTACTTTTCATGTACAACAATTTAAGATTATCTAACAAACATATGATAATCAATATCTTAATACTAATTCAATAGAAATAGAAATATAAAAAAATATCCCTTAAAATAAAATAATTTTATTTCATTATAGGTGTATAAAATAATAATTAGATATTTTCTCGACCCAAACCCTAATTAAAGATATCCTGCCAAACCCGCAAAGTTTAAAGACACTTTCTTCATCTTTCCATTCTCCTTATCTCTTCCACCATCTTTTTCAATCAGCTGCCAAACCCCTTCTGCAACACTTGTTTGGCTGCATGATACATGCTAATTAAATACACACAACACAGGGACGGAGTTAAGATTTTAAGGTTGAAGGGACAAAATAAAAATGTTTACAAGTAGGGGAATAAATTTCTAAAAAATTCAATTTTTAAAAAAATTTAAATAAGGAGACAAAAATAAAAAAAAATTCTTCGGGAATGGGAGGCGATTACCCCACCCAACTATAACGTGGCTTTGTCCCTGACACAACATATATCATTCATCTGATCCTACTGCCATATAATATATAGCTTTGTCTTATTTTTTTGGGTTAAATCGGTTTATTTTGTTAACCTAATTTTTTTGATATTAAGATTTAAACATTTTATCTTATTAGACCAACTGATTATTAGTATAGCTTAATTCATTCTGATTCTAAACTCAATTGACTACATTTTCCACCATTTTCTTTTTCATATTATTTTTATGATTTCATTTTATTATCATCAAATTGGACCATCCCTTACAAAAAAAAACAATATTCATCAAGTCAAGAAAATAGAGTCAATTCATAAGCTTACTATCAATGTCTAGTCCCTAAAAAGGTGCCAAATATGTGTTGTATTATTAGTTATATAAATGTCGTCCACATTAAAATCTTTCTTTTGTAGTAATGAAAAAATGTGACTTTTTTAAGTGGATCAAACTATTTTTGGTATAAAGAATGGTATAAAATAAAAGCGTGTCATATCAGAACCACATGTATGAGTAAAAGTCGACAATTTTTTTACGGTGTATCTATTTATGTCCATTATTAAAATTTAAATTTAAAATTAAAAAATAATATTTAAATTTTAATTTCTTTGTAACAAGGGAAGTAAGCTACTTCTATCAATCGAATGGGGTTTATTAATTGATTCGTATATTTATATTTTTACGAAAACACAAGTTGTGGAATAAAAAATTGCATAAACAGGCTTGAAATGTTGACACGTGTTTTTGATTTTTGAATCAAACAAATAATGTGATTAAATTCTTAGAATTAAAAAGTAAAGGACTGAGATTTAAAACTAATTGAAGAGTATAGTGACTAGAGACTGAATTAAACCTTTTATTTTTCACTGCAGCTTGCGTCATCCCACCTATGTCGCACGGCAAGTGACCCATTTCCATTTACACGTGATATTATTGAACCTTTTCATTTGTTTTTGGAGGGAAACTATTTTTAGCTGATTTCTTTTTTAAATTAATAATTATATTTTAATGCTTTATTTTAACTGAATTTGGCAATTTCTCTTAATTTAGTCCAGGAATATATTTATTTATGTTAATAATTGAATTTGATAATTTTTCTAAATTTTCTAAATCTTTATTTTATCAAATAATTATTTTTAAATAATATTATATATTGAATTTTAATCTGAGCGCTTAACTAGGGTTATTTCCTAGAAATTTGACAGATTCCATAATCCATAGTAGCGAATTAGTCGTGTGAAAACAGCTCAGGCGGAGAGTGAGGAGAAATACATTCAGTACTTCCACTCACACAGTACGTTCGAATCATACACCGTTAAAAATGCAAAGATTCCAACTCAACAAACCAAAAGAATCGCATTAACCAAAAAATCAAAGAAAAGGTATCCAACAAAACAAGGTTACACAAAAGCCAAGCAACAGAGCAACAATTCCATTAAATGTTCATCTCTTTGGGGCCCACCAAATCACAATTGGAACATGCCACGTGGGGTTTGATCGTACGATCATGATTGGTTTGCGGTGGACCAGACGAACAATAGAGGATGATTTGTAGCGTGCCGAACAACTGCTTTTTGCATTGAATTCTCAATTCTTCGTATCAAAAGGAGAGCTCAGGGCCGGCCGTGGGGAGCCGGGCGATAAGGACCGGTGGACCCGGACCTACGGTGATGGTGAAACTCTTCATAATTTTCGGGTTAATTTCCTTTTTATTAATTGATTTCATTTATTAAATAGAGATTTAATATTATTTTTTTCTTAAACTTTAAAATCTGCAAAACGACAATATTACCAGTCGTACACTGGAGTTGATCTACACGCGCAAGAAGATCGCGTGGTCTAATACTCATTTTTTGTCCCTAGAAAAGAACCATATCCAATAAGATTTCGAGTATATTAATAACACGGCAGAGCGTGTCTGAATAAAACTTTGGAAGCATTGGCCTTACAATTTTCCCAATTGTTCTGCCTCCCTTTTGACATTTTAACAAAGTCAAAGAAAAAGCTAAAGTGGAAAAATTATAACTCATAAATGAACACGCAAAAAGAAAAAGAATATAGAAAATATTTTCAATTAGTCTAATTATGTTTCACATCACTCAACTTTAAAAATATAGAGATATTACTCCATTTATTTTAAGTTGTTAGAATTTAGTCCAGTTAGGTAACATTTTTACATTTTTACTGTTGATTTGGAAGTCAAAACTAAACCATCTATTCAGATTCATGATTTTTGTAATAATTTCTAGGAATCTGATAACACGAGTCTCATTGAAAGGTTAAAGAATTATAAACATTCGATCTGAATTATTGTTTTTATTGAAAGGAATATTGTAATGTTATTAAGCTGGTTCTCTTCTTGCTATTTTTCTTTTGTCAAAACTTGTTAAGGTTTTTACCCATATCAACTATTCAAACTCATTTGTTTACCAACAACATGGGTTAAAAATTATATTGTTATAAAGTATAAGGATCAAATTCTGATAAATTAAATTTAAAGGGATAAAATATGGAATTAGAGCATTTTTTCTTTCCTTTTCATCAAATGGAATACACGTCTTGTTTTAATTTTCTGTATAAATAATTAACAATTACCAAGTCAGTGCACCGCCATTTCCTCTCTTTTTTTATGCTTATTTTTTTGTTCTTTGTTTCACACCATAAACAAAAGTCAACACCGTCCTTTCTGCCGCCGTGTTCTTCATTTTCTTCTCAATTGTGTGTAAGAAAAATTACAGCAGACACCGAGATTTCTTCGATTTTCCGACAGCAACTCGATAAGAATGGCTGAGGATTGGGATCTTTACGCCGTCGTGAGGAGTTGCACTTCAGCCGCTGCCCATACTGGCGGAGATGCTGCCGTGGAAAGTAACAAGAACAACGACACGAATGAGAATTGCGGCGGTTCCCGTGAGGATCCTTTGGCTTGCTTGGCGTCGTTGACGTTTGAGGAAGAAGATGACCCGTTTACATTTAAAAGTGGTTCGTTGCATGATTCTTACAAGCCTTTTTTGCCGAATGTCTACCCCACCACTATAATCGCCACTAATCCAGGCATAGACCCATGTTCTTCGAGTTCGTTCCACGGAGGATCTAGCGGCCAACCTAATCATATTCATGAACAAACCACCGCCGCCGCCGTTGAGATTGGCACCCCGTTGACTCCCACCCCCGCTAGTATTTTCGCTTTCTCTGGTCTCCGAAATCAGCAAAAACAACAAGAACCACAGTCCTCACAGCAGCAGCAGCAGCAGCAGCTTCCACAACGAGATCAAACACCGGCTCAGACTCCGAGGTCAAGAAAGAGGTAAAACGACACCGTACTTTTGCTTCAGAGGACTGTTTTATTTTTCTTGCAGCTTTTTTCTCAGCTGTTTCTTTTGGCAGGAAGAACCAGTTGAAGAGAAGCGTGTGTCATGTAACAGCAGATAACTTGTCATCGGATCCATGGGCATGGCGTAAATACGGGCAGAAACCCATTAAAGGCTCTCCTTATCCGAGGTGAATTGATTTCGGGTTTTGATTACATTCGAAGTTAAATTAAATTAAATCGTGTTTTAGTTTTATTCACAATATTCGAACTTGAATTGTTTTTATTTGTTCTTGCAGGAACTACTACAGGTGCAGCAGTTCAAAAGGGTGTTCAGCGAGGAAACAAGTGGAGCGTAGCAATACGGATCCCAACATCTTTATCGTTACCTACACCGGCGAACACATTCACCCTAAGCCAACTCATCGGAATTCTCTCGCCGGTAGCACTCGAAACAAGGTTTCAAGTTCAACTCTTCAAAAGGCCGCCGTCGTCAAAGATCCCGCCGCGGAAGCTATGCCTACTAACACCAACACCACTTCTTGCTACTCTCCTCTCTCCTGCACCAATCTCTCTCCCATCTCTCCCACGACTCCACTTTCGGCACCTGACGACATCGCCACAGCTGCTCACAACGCCGGAGTAGATGAAAGCGTCGATATGGAACTAGAAACAGCACCGGAAAGCGACGACGACGACGATCTTTTGATCACCAACTTGCATGTAGATGAAGATCTTTTTAAAGGATTGGAAGAACTTGTTGGAAGTGGTAGTACTGTAGGACGAAGCCCGACCTTTGGTGATAACTTTTCATCTTGGAGTTCCGGTAACTCAACTACAACCGGCGCCGCCGCCAGTGGTGGCAGCTAAAATTATTTTCACGTTTATTGCTGTCATTTTTTTGTATACTCCATAGTAGTACAAATATATTAGGAATCCCTAGAGCTTATGTAATTTGATTTCCATTTATTATTTCTCGCTAGAAAGATAAATATGGAAAAAAAAGCATATTTCCTCCATAAATAACTAGGGATTTGAGTTGGGTACAAAGTTATTAAGAATATTATTTCGAGATTTAAATTGTTTATATCGTATTTTTATAATTATATCAAAATTAATTATCATAGCTAAAATCTGAAAAAAAAATCATAATCAATAATCAGCATAGTATAATTAGGTAATAACACTAAGCCAATATAATTACCATTAATCATTATAATTATTAACCCTAAAAGCTTTATTTCCACCTTTTTCTTTTTTTTGGAATCCATTCATTCTGTTTGATAAAAGGGAAACCAATGAGTTTGATTTAGTCGTTAAGATTAATATTATTCTTAATTGGTAATTATAATTTTTATTTTTTGAAATATTCGATTAAATTTTAATTTTATGTTTTATTTTTTTTACTTTTACTTTTGAAATCATATTTGTCTTTTTATTTATTTAAATTTTCTTGTAGTTTGTTGAGTCAAAGTCAATGGGTAAAATTGACAGTTGTCTGAACCGCAAAAGGAAGTGTCTAGAAATTGGAGTTCAGACCGTGTCCGGTTCGGTGTAGGATTGGAAAAAGGTTGCCTTTCTCACGGGACAAAAGCCAAGATTCTTTTCCTGTCAGTTCACACGGGGTGGACTTTGCCCATAGCGTATAAGTGGGTTACAAGGTCAACTATTTGTTTAATATTTAGTTTTATGAGTCAGTCAAACTTATTTTATAGGCTTAACTCTACAATTATTTTAATAATATTTTCTTTAAAAATAAGAGAATATGGAAATAGTTTAATGAAATTGGAAAATAAAATAATATATGATTATCTGTCAAATATAGAGAGAGAATAATTTTTTTAAAATATTTTTAAGTTAAATTTTATAAAAGTAAAATAAAAAATAGGTAAAAATTTAAAATAATAAAAATATTTTTTAAATTTTTTTATTAAAAGTATTTTGGGAAGATAGTAAATAAAGATATTCACATACTAGGACTCAAACACATATAAAATGATATAATATAAATATTTTTAATCAGTAGGTCAATTAGTTTATCTCTATATAATAAGATTTAAATGTGAATAAAAACTTACATATATATAATTTTATGCATACCATATCTCAAATTTAAATACTTTTATCATGTTATACATAAATTTAACTTAATTCGAATATATATTGCAATTTTAAATTTTATTGTTCCCATTCTATTTTGAGGTTTAAGCTTCAAAGAATATTTGAGTGTAATAAATTATGAAATATTCTCATGGAAGATGTGCATGATGATCATGGTGAGGTAGCTCAAGAATCTAATGATGTTCAAAAGGAGGATGCAAGTTGTTAGGCCAATCTTATCTTATAAAGCAATTTAATGGACGAATATGAACCCAAGCCAAATCTTTGTACTTTTTATGCCTTGAGACGTCATCTTTTTGTGTGTAATAAAATTAAATATTTTTCAAAAGATAAAAGAAAAAAATGTTATTAAATTTAAAATATTATATCTTTATAATAAAATTTTACGATATTTAATTTAAACTTGTTAATTAATTGAAATTAATTCGTATCTGATTGGTCGTGTGTGATTTTTTATTGGTCAAGTATGTCACATGATTATTATGTAACAAAGTAAATTGATTTGGAAGATGGTAAAATAGTAGATATGTCAAATTGAGAAGAAAAATTCTTGAAGTACCATATTAATTCTATGAGGTATAGTTTAGGGATCAAATCGCTAATTTAACCTTTTATATTATTTTTCCTTTCATCGTTATGGTTACTCTTGGCCCAAGAGAATCCTCAAAATTAAGAGCCCACAAAGGATCCATAACCATCAGATCGTTTACCCAGACGGTAGAATAACGGTCGAGATTCGTTCATCCCATGAATTCGCCACACAGGATTCTACCACCATCCAACTTAACTCGATTACATTCTCGCACGCTCCGAGCTCCGGTTCTTTGTTCATCGCATCAGAAGAAAAAACACCCGAGGTAAGAGAAGTAATCCAGTGCGCCGCCAGAATCCGACTGTGAAAGAGATAGAACTAAAAAAATGTTCATGCGATTGGTCGCGCGGCCGTTGTTGGCGAAGGTGAAGGAGACGACGGGGATCGTCGGATTAGACATTGTCCCCAATGCCAGGGAAGTCCTGATCGGACTCTACAACAAGACCCTTAAGGAGATCCAGGCTGTTCCCGAGGACGAGGGCTACCGTAAGGCCGTGGAAAGCTTCACGCGCCACCGTTTGAAGGTCTGCCAAGAGGAAGAAGACTGGGAAACGATCGAGAAGCGCCTCGGATGCGGCCAGGTCGAGGAGCTCATCGAGGAAGCGCGTGATGAGCTCACACTCATCGGGAAAATGATCGGTTCGTACCGATTCCATCTCTTTTTCTTTTTTTCTCTTTTGTGTTAATTGTATGTGTCATATTAGGGTTTGTTCTTTGCTTATGAATGGTTTAGTCTTTCTTCAAGCAAATTTGGGTCAATTAGAGCTGCTTATTACTTTGCTTAAACCAAGGCTGCATATGGAAAATCTGAAATTTTGTTAATAAAAAGGTATTTGAATTGATTAGCAATAATTTAATAATGGATATGGGAATTGGAATGAATTTTACTGTGAAAGTAACATAGAAATTGGGTTGGTATCAGCTAAGAACACTAGTGTGGGGACCGAGATCGAAATCGTTGCGGCTTATGGAAAGGGATATATTGATATGTACATTAAAATTGAGATCAATATTCATTTTTTCTATAATGTTGATGATTTTGTTCTATGTTTAGAGATATTGTTTTTGAATTGTGAATGTTCTCCAATTACCTCAATCTTCAAAACTTGGTTTATTTAAATGTGAATCCATACTTTGCAAGCATTAGGCTGGTGTTCTTTTGTGTTCTTCTGGTTTTGCATTGTTTTTGCTTCTGCTTGAAAGATCTGGTAGTTATTTTACTTATCCCTGGCATAGAGTTAGTTTGTGGTCGCTCGTATTCAAAATTTATCAAGGCATTTGCATTTAGTCTCGATTATCAATTATTCTGGCCTACTCCATGTCATGGTGTTTTCTGTGTATTATGTTAGTTGGCACTTTTAGAGCTGTTTGATGTTATCTAGTGTCCAGTAAAGCCTCTTCTGTTGTATGCTTTGTATGAAATAAATTGCAAGAAAACTTCTGATGTTTAGCATTTATGAACAATGACTATATCGTGCCGGTTGCAGAGTGGGATCCTTGGGGTGTTCCCGAAGACTATGAATGTGAGGTTATCGAAAACGATGCTCCAGTTCCCAAGCATGTTCCTCTACACCGTCCTGGTCCTCTTCCGGAAGAGTTCTACAAGACGCTTGAAGCCCTTTCTAAAAAGGCGGAGCCTAAAATCACCTCTGGGGAGCCACAGACAAAGGAGTAAAAGCCAGCTGAAGGTATTTTAGCCGGAGACACTTAGGTTTTCAAAGTTGAAGATTGCATTTTTCTTCCTTTTCATGTTTCTTTCTATCATGTGTTGTGCCTGTTCCTGTGATGGAACAGAGTTTAAACCCTAAAGACGAAGGCTGGAACCAGTTGCCAATAATGTTAATAATGATTTCGACTTAAACATAAATGAAAACAAAATTTATTAGCCTCTACATGACTACTCACATTTTCTAAAGGAATGCAAACGATTACCCTGTGAACCAGAGGAGTTACAAATTTTATGAAGCCATGGCAGTCTCTGCAGATACTATTGTACTTAATTATATGTATAGGAGCCTTAGAAGCCTTAGAAGGGGCATTTAGAAGACCAACTGTACTGCTAGCTTCTCGCCGTGATGATACGAAAGATGTTGATATCCATGATTCTTAAACTCGATCTCGAACTCGAACGATTCAATTTTCTCGTAGATTTCATCGGTATGCGGATGCGATCTTTCACCTGCAACACATACATGAACTTAGTTCCGATTGTCCTCACAGCTCTGGCTAGGATTCTTCCTCAATTGTTTTTCTCTCATCAATCTGAGTATCCTCTCAACTAAGTCACCTCGACCGGAGTCCTACAAGTTTGCGAGCAGTATGTAGAATGATGGATCCAATGAGTCAAGTTCAAGGTGGGTGTCCAAATTAGGGGGAAAAATCATAACACTAGTGACGATTTTATTAAAAATAATAATTTAATGATCAAAACAAAAAAAATGAATAGTTTAGTGACCTATGGTATTATTTACCCTTTTACATAGTTTTACACTCTTGAAATTTATATTCAGTGATTTTGATAGCTGGTTGATCAGATTTATCGTCGGCCGCCGGTGAAGATTAAGATTTATTGAATTTTCGGGTCGAATTAAGATCAATCGTAAGAGTTGATAGATTAGGTCAGGATTGAAAAGCAAAACTCTATTTTATCCCGTTGTCTTCTCTAACGAAAATATTATTTATGATGTGTTATTAAATCGTCTAATATTAAAATAATTTATAATATTTGATTGAATGATTAATTTTATTTTTAGAGCATTTTAGTTATAAATATTTTAACTTTTAATCAAAATAATTTTTTTTATTGAAAATTGTTAATCGACTAACTATCAACATTTATTGTTGACTAAGCATGTCTATGTGGACTACTTTAGATTCGAACACATAAAATAAATAACTAAAATTTTGATAAAGTACATAAATAATAAAATTAAATATATAATTAAATAAATTTTTATTAATTATCCTATCATTTATGTTAATTTTTAACCGCAAATAACTTAATTAATAGTATCATTTAAAGAGTCAGGTTTTATTGAAAAAATTAAAATAGGATGGTCAAAATTAAACATCGCATAAAATAAAGTGGTCATTCATGTAGTTTACCATAAAAATTTTAGATAAAAAGAGTTTGTTTATAATAGGGTCAATCATATTCTTCTCCGATCCTCAGAAAATCAAAATCCCCTCCCCGTTGTATATGATCTTCTAGAGACTTCTAATGGCGTCTGCTCTTGAAACCAAAGCTAAAGAAGCATTCATCGATGACCACTTCGAGCTTGCCCTCGATCTTTACTCGCAAGCCATCGAACAAAACCCTAAAAGGGCAGAGCTCTACGCTGATCGCGCTCAGGCCAACATCAAACTCAATAATCTCCCTGGTTTGTCCCCAAATTTTTCTCAATTTTTTTTATGATTTTTAAAGATCAATTGTTAATTTTGCGCTGCTTTGCAATTTTGTCCTCGCAGAGGCTGTGGCGGATGCAAGTAAAGCAATTGAGTTGGACCCTTCCATTTCTAAAGCCTACTTGCGTAAAGCGTTAGTTGATTTTCCCCTCTTTAATTTCATAATTTGGGCTGATCCAATGCATAATTTGTTGCTTTCTGCAGTAAGATCAACTGCTTGCATATCGTATTTAATGTTTAATTACTAAAGGAATTCCTAGAGTAGTTTTCATTAGGGGTAGACATTCGATCTGTCAATAAAGTTCAATTTTAAACGTAATCCAGACCTTATTGCATCTGAGTCAGAATAATTCGATTTTTTTTGAGTCTAGTCTAGTTTTGCCCACCCCTAATTTTCATGAATATTGTTTTAGGAGAAAGTTATGATAGTTGATAAAATAGCTGAACTCGTAATCCAGACCTTATTGCGTCCGAGGAGTCATGCATAAGCCTATAATACGTATAATATGTAAATGATGTCTGCAGTACTGCATGTATGAAGCTTGAGGAGTATCAAACTGCTAAGGCTGCATTGGAGGCCGGTGTAGCTTTGGCGCCGGGAGAGTCGAGATTTTCCAAGTTGATTAAAGAATGTGAAGAGCGCATTGCAGGTATATAGTCTTAAAAATGTTTTTTAGTAAGTAGTGAATTTATCTAAAAGAATTGGCGTATGCTTAAAGATATTCAAATATCACCCTGGTAGTATCCATTGTCTTACTAATGAGTTTGTGTGTTTGTTTAGAGGAAACTGCCGAGTTACCAAAGCAGACACCGGAAGAGGTGACAACAAATGTTGTACCTGTGAAAGCAGTTCTGTCAGATCCCGTGGCTGTGGCAACACCAGCCAAACCATCGTACAGGTTTGTGCCTATGTATTCTTTTTGTAATGTCACTGCTATTTACATTTTACATTGGTTTATTTTGTGATTGATTCTGTCAAAAATATTGTTCAGGCATGAATTTTACCAGAAACCAGAGGAAGTGGTTGTCACAATTTTTGCTAAGGGAATACCACGTGAATGTGTTAGAGTTGATTATGGTGAACAAATAGTAAGTTGCATAATAATTCATCTGTCTTTTGTCTGTTTCTGTGCAGTGTTCAATGAGTAGCATCGAGTTCTTTAATAGTATCTAGGCTAAATTTTCTTTCTTTCTTTCTCTGTTGATGTGTAGCTAAGTGTAGCCATCAATGCTCCTGGTAAAGATGCTTATCATTTCCAACCTCGCTTATTTGGAAAGGTATTACATAAAATTCATAATTTCTGATTTGTACGAGTAAGATCAGTATGGTACATAAGGTTGGCATTTAGTTACAAGCAAGCTTTTGTTCAATATTTTGGTGTGGTTAATTATTCTTCACGGCAATTGCCCATGCTTGAACAGATAATACCTGACAAGTGCAGATATGATGTTTTGTCAACCAAAATTGAAATTCGGCTAGCGAAAGCCGAACCAATTCATTGGACATCCCTTGAATATAGCAGGGAAGCTGCTGTTCCCCAAAGGATTAATGTATCTTCTGGTAAGTTGATCTCCATAGCATGTTATCATTATTACCAGCAGTTAACTGTTAGGCAAACGAATGTCCAAACTTTCTTTATTACCAGCAGTGCAGATATGATGCTGTAAGCTTGGCCTTTGCTGTTTTAGATTTGATTTTTTTACTGGGTAACATAATCTGTGAACACTTTAAGCAGGTAGATACTTATTCGGAACCAAATTTTAGTTGTTAAGCTATTATTTTGGAGAAAATCAATTTCACAAGCCATATAAAATCAACTGGAAATCGGTCGATTGGATAGGAACAAAGTACTGTTTTTATATTGTCAATCTTTTCATTTAGCAGCTATTTGTTATTCTGCAATATGGGGGGTTTACTGTTCCAAACGGTAGCACATCAATAGCTGCCGTTGAAATTTTTGCACACACTAAAAACAAATAAATTTTTGTACTTTCATTGTGGTTGCTTTTGCAATTGTCTAGTTTCATTTGATTGGTTCAACTTGATGTTGTTCTAAGACGCATGAATATTTCCTCGAATAATTTGGCTAGCAACAGATCCTTTTATTTGTTTGCGATCATAATTAATTCTTGTGTAATAGTTACTGCTAATCAGAGACCGACGTACCCATCCTCCAAACCGAAGAGAGTTGATTGGGATAAAATTGAAGCTCAAGTAAAGAAGGAGGTATATCAAAGATCTTAATTTATTTGTTTCCTTTGTGGAGTACAAGCATTGTTAACACGACCCTTTGTGGCTGGTTTTCAGGAGAAAGAGGAACAGCTGGATGGTGATGCCGGATTGAATAAATTTTTCCAGGAGATTTATCAGGGTGCCGATGAGGATGCAAGAAGGGCCATGCAGAAATCTTTTGTAAGATATTTCTACCCCAAGAGTGTCTCATGCATAACTGTGGTCTAGGATAAAAATATCGGTCAGAACACAGGGCATGAACGATCTATCTGGTGTGTGCATTGTAGGTGGAATCAAATGGGACTGTTCTTTCTACGAACTGGAAAGAAGTCGGCGTAAAGAAGGTGGAAGGAAGTCCACCGAACGGGATGGAACTGAAGAAGTGGGGGCATTGAGCTCTTAGTTTTCTCAACGGATTGGTCTGCAAATGTTGTACACTTCTTGGATATTATAATGTGTCAAGTTGCTGTGCTTTGAATGTCCGAAATCTGCTCTTAGTTAAGGTAGATGGATTTTCTTTCAACTTTCGTCAGTACCCTTCAATTTTAAAAATATTAATAAGAACATTAAATATAAAATCTAAGCTTTGGGGGTAGTTGAAGGAAGGAAGATGGGCTCATTTAATGCTTTTATATATATATTTAAAGCTTTAAATGCTACCGGTCATTCACCACCATCTACCATTCTTTGATAGAGTTTCAGATTGATTGTTTGGCACGCACTGCCGCTCTTCTTCTTCATTTGTTTATTTCGAGTTTAATTCTGATTCTATATTGTATAGTTTGTTAACTTTTGATCTGTAGAAATTAACAGTATCAACAATGGCAAAGAAGGAAGCCATAGTTCTGTACCCAGCACCGTTGGTTTCACATCAAACTTCAATGGTGGAATTAGGCAGCCTCCTTCTCAATCGACGACCTTCACTTTCAATCCACATTCTAATCACCACCCTTCCTTCCCAAACTCCCTTCTCTGCCGCCACTGCTGCCGTCACCTTCCACTATCTCCCCACTGTCAATCTCCCTCCATTGACAACTCACCAGGAACAGGAAACCCTTCTCTTCGATGTCCTCCTTCTCAACGTCCCCAACTTCCGCCGTTCCCTCCTTACCATCTCCGAAAACTTCACACTCGACGCCGTCATCGTTGATTTCTTCTGCATCGGCAGCGCGTTGAAAGTATTCACTGATTTCGAGATACCGGGTTACTGTTTCTACACTTGCGCCGCCGGTTCTCTTGCTTCGTTACTGTATCTCCCCACTCTCCACAACAAATTCACCCAAAGCTTCGCAGATTATCTCGACCTTGTGATTGACATCCCCGGCGTGCCACCAATTCCATCCTCGGATATGCCATCGCCGATGCTCAAACGCAACGAGATGTATGAAATTTTCTTGGATATCTCCACTCGCTTGCTTCACTCAGCTGGGATTATTATCAACACTTTCGAATTCATGGAGCCAAGGGCCATCAAGGCGATTGCTAATGGACTCTGCGTGCCGAATTCCCCGACGCCTCCCATTTATTGCATCGGACCTTTCGTAGCTAACGCGGCTGGCGGCGATGGTGACACGGAGTGCTTAAAATGGTTAGACTCGCAACCTAGTCAAAGTGTAGTGTTTCTTTGTTTTGGTAGCGCTGGAGTGTTTTCGATGGAACAATTGAGCGAGATTGCTGTTGGATTAGAGAGAAGTGGGCATAGGTTCTTGTGGGTAGTGCGGAATCCTCCATTAGAGAATCAAAGCTCAGGCATTGACGGAAATTTCGACCCGGATTTGAATTCGTTGCTTCCTCGAGGGTTCTTGGAGAGGACTAAAGAGAGGGGATACGTGGTGAAATCTTGGGCGCCTCAGGCTGCCGTGTTGAATCATGACTCGATCGGTGGCTTTGTAACTCACTGCGGCTGGAACTCTGTGATGGAATCGGTGTGTGCTTGTGTTCCGATGTTGGCGTGGCCGCTTTATGCCGAACAAAGGTACAATAGGGTGTTGATGGTAGAAGAAATGAAGATCGCTTTGCCGATGGTGGAGTCCGAAACCGGGTTGGTGTGTTCGAATGAGGTGGAGAAGCGAGTTAAGCAATTGATGGAATCCAATGAAGGTGAGTTGGTTAGGGAGCGAATCGTAGCTATGAAAAATGCAGCCAAGGTGGCGGTGAGCGACGGAGGTTCTTCTCGTATTGCGGTGGCCGAGCTTTTCGAGTCGATGAAGCAAAAATGACAGACCGGTAAAGATGGTGTTCCAAGGATGCAACAAAACTAAGGCTTAGGCTGCTTTTCTAGTTGTGTTAGACGTGGTACTTGTTTATCGGGACATAACAGTTATAAATGATCTCTGGTTTGGCTCTTAATGTGTATTTATTTTAATATTTAAACGAGTATTTAAAAAAAAATATTTTTAAGTTTTTGACTAAGGAGTGTTTGGGACGTAACCTTAAAGAAAACTTTAACAGTTAAATAAGAGTTTAAATTATTTTTTAATTCAATAAATGCCTACGTTTCATTTGATAAGTAATTAAATTATAATATAACATATAATGATATTATTAATTTGATCGGTTAATATAATATTAACAATAAATATATTTATATAGCATAAACTATATGATTAAGACTAAGAACTTGAACTGTTGAGTCTCCACTTTGAAAACTCTGTCGAGCCATGGGCATGGCTCCCTTGTTACTTGTTTCAAGTTTGAAGATCCTATAACAAAATTACATCTTCTAGATGACGATGTCGTTTTGGTAGAGATGTTGCCCTCGACTAGTTGTTATCATTAGACTAGAACTCGTAAAACACTAATAATTAAACTTTAGATTAACATGTATAAATTAAAATATACTAAATTTTCATAAAGTAAAAAGATTTAGGAGTAAAAATTCAACAATAAATTCTTCAAAAGTTTAAACGTAATTTTACCATTATATTAGGTAAAATATTACGTTAAATTATAATTTTTATTTATGGGTAAAATTACACAGTTTTATCGTTTAAGAAATAAGACCCTTCGGCCTTTTTAACTTCACATTCGATTATATATATGAGAATCATTACGAATATTTTTATATTTTAAAAAATAATAATAGATATTTAGACCGTTTAATGAAAAAAATAATTAAAATTATTTTTTAAAACGGTATTTTTTATATATTTTACTTTTAATTTCATTTGTCTATTTTATTTATTCATTTAATAATTCATAAACGTATAAAATTTTAAAAAAAATATATTATGTAATTGACTTTTATCTTATTTTATCTTATCTTATATATACGATAATAATTAATTTTTAGCTGATAGAAGTTTCTTTTAGTATTGAATATAAAACGAGAAGGAATAAATCATCTTTTGTAAGGTACTTCTCCATTAGCAACATATGCCAATGAAGTTAGATGCTTCAAGTGTGCCTAACGCGTTTTAATGTCAACAAAGCATAATCAAAGAACAAAAAAAAGACTGACCAAAACAGTTTTTCAAAACAACAGTTTGTTCTTCACTCCACCCATATTATATTTCAAATTATAATAATTATTAGGTTGAGTGATAAAAAAATTAATGTATTTTAAGCAAAGTCTCGAGTTTAAATATTATAAATAAAAAATAAAATTAAAAAAGTTTTATTTTTTTTTAAAAATCCAATCTAATTCATCTCTAAATGTAATATAATTAGTTTAATGTAATTATCGGATATACGATATATCGGACATAAAAAACTTATAGTATGTCCCATTTATCTATAAATACTTGTAAAAAAGCCCCACATTTCCTCACATTCTTTCTTCTTGGAATATTTTCTTTCTCAGCTATTAAATTAGTAGTTAATAGAAAGCAAAACAATGGCAGAAAAGACTGGTGATTCGCCATATCCATTGGTACCAAGCGATGGCCATACACAAAGTGACCAAGTGCCGCCGCCGGCTAACTCGAAAGACCTAAAGAAAAGGAACCGAACAAAGTGCTTGTTGTATATACTACTCTTTGCCGTGTTCCAGATAGGTATTATACTGGTTTTCGTGTTAATTGTCATGCGTACCAATAACCCGAAGTTCCGTGTTCGAGCAGGATCGTTCGTCGACGCCAACTTTAATGTCGGAACCGAAGCTTCCCCTTCGTTCGACATCCGAATGAACACACAATTCACGGTGAAGAACATGAATTTCGGTGATTTTAAGTACGAAGTCGGCAGCGTCACGTTCGCATACAGGGGCACACCGGTTGGGGAGGCCACGATCGATAAAAGTCGAGTCCGGATTAGGTCTACCAAAAAAGTTGACTTTGTTGTCGATTTGAGTTCGAACAGTTTATCATCTAACACTACGAATAGTGATTTAGGTAGTGATATAAGCTCTGGTGTTCTTCCATTGACGAGTTACTCAAAGTTGGAAGGGAAGATTCATTTGCTGAAGGTGATGAAGAGGAAGAAATCTGCCCAAATGAATTGTACCATGAAAATCGATATCCCTTCCAGGAAACTGGGAATTATTACATGCAAGTGAAGAAGGTGGTTAAGGTTGTCGGATTTTGATCTATGTTTTAAAATTTCAGTTGTTTTAAATGTCGTCTTTTACCTTCTACACGTTACCATTGGGTCAAATATATGGGCCTATCTCGTTTCTACCAACGGATCTTACCGGCTATGCTTGTGCCCAAATATTATATTAAAAGGTACATAAATAAATTAAGAGGGTAATTACACATTTTGAGATTTGGACTTTAGTTCAAAGTTTAATTTAGTATTTATTTTTTTATTCAATTAAATATTTGAATTTGATTTTAAAATTCAAATAAATGTACTTCTGATTTTTTTTAATTCAATTAAATACTTAAATTAGACTTAGAATTAGCTTGACTTTTCAATCAAAATAACTACTTATTTAAATGAATCAATATTTCATACTTTCATCGTTACAAATGTAAGAAACCCGAGAATTGCATACAATTCAAATGAAAAATATATTATAATAGTGAGATTTTCTAAAATTAATTTAATAATTAGAAATACCTATATTATTTTATTTTATATAAATTTAAATTTTATTATAAAATATAAAATTTTTATTTAATAAAAATTTATTAACCGCTAACCCAAATTTTATTGAACCATAAATAAAATATTATAAAGAATAATGTTAATTTAGAAAAAGCATTAGTACCTATAAAACACAAACTATCTTGTCTTAATAGTTAAAGGGACGATTATTATTTCTAATGATCATAAGTTCAAACATTAATATTTATAACCAGTAATTAAAAAGGTTAATAGTTAATAATATATTTTATAATAGATATTATTTATGAACCATGATCAAATTTATTTTATACATTAACACGTATATATATTTTTTAAAAACAAACAAAAATATCTACAACTTGACCGGGGCATCTCCCCACCT
The DNA here is from genome assembly GCA_035048815.1 of Abelmoschus esculentus. Taxonomy (NCBI): domain Eukaryota; kingdom Viridiplantae; phylum Streptophyta; class Magnoliopsida; order Malvales; family Malvaceae; genus Abelmoschus; species Abelmoschus esculentus. The sequence goes on from JAUCBN010000004.1 coordinate 906,285, forward strand.
CCACTGCTAGAGCAACCTCCGACCGCCGTGGTTCATCTTCCCTTTCAACACAATGATATTGTTTTAATAATTGACCTGACTTGAATCTCAAACATATTAAATATGCTATGGTTTGTCCGGCTTGGTGCCGTCCTTGTGAGACTGTATCACCTGCGAAGGACATCAACCCTCGGTATTAAAGCCATGGAATTAAAAAATTCTTAAATTCCAAGATTAACACGTAGGATTCTGTAAAATGACGTCATTTTATGGGAAAAAACAATAATATAAATTCATGGAATCCATACTGTAAAAAGTAGCAGAGCTTTCCCCAGAAAATCCAGTGTTTCTCTCTGTTCATTTTCCCTTTCTTTTCCCTGTTTGGTCGGAGAAACAGAACAAAGTATCATGATACGTGGGACTGGGAATACACTATACAGACAAAAAGCCAAATATGGGAGAAGTGTCCGGTCAGCTTCAGGTAGATGAGGATGAGGTGGACAAATGATACAAAATCTGATCTTTTATAACAAGACCTGTCACATGAAACATACATGTAGAATTATACACCGTATAATACTTTGGAGTATAGACAAACAAAGTCTGTGAAACAATTGCCTAGGTATATACATATGATCAGAGGAGCCATGCCCATACCAACAAGCGTATAAAATGAGCATGGAATACGTATAGATACGGTGTACAGAGCAGAGGCATAAATCCTTCATGTTCAAATGGTACGAACAAGTGATATCGTTTCAGCAGAGTTATGCCATGTCAGTTGTCACTGGGGGCTGGGGCAGTGTTCTCGGCTGAGGCCGAGCTGACACAGCAGGTGGGCAGGTGGACCGAGTAGTCAAACTTTACCCTATGCACAGATAACTGGCCTTGGCTAATGGATACACGGTCACACAGGAATGGTCGTAAGATTTTTTTGTTAAATATTTAGAAATGTATATTTATAAAATTTTAAAGAATGTAAATGGAATTAAGAAATGTATATTAGAATAAAATTATACTATATATATATTTAATAGGTTAGATGTCATGCCATTTAAAATATATTATCATATGCATATGATATGTCATCACTGTTAAATTTTTAACGGTCTTTATTATCAAGGTAGTTAAGTTATTTGTCAAAAAAATATAGGTTAAAGGTAAATTTATCCCAAAAAATAAAGGCCGAAATGATAAAAATTATAAATATTAAAGGTTAAAATTATCTTTATGCCAATATAAATTTAAATTACGAATATAATGAGAAATATAAATTTTATAGAAGTTTAAAATTTTTATGGCTATAAATTATATTTTTTATTTTTTTATTTGAATTTCATTAATTAGTTGCGGAAAATGGAAGGAACTGTTTGAAAAACATCATCACATCTTTTGATATGAACATCTCCCATATTTCAAACCAAACATAATATGTACTTCCAACAGCAGAAATTTAAGACCAAACACAGTCTCACCACAACAAGAAAAGAATTCAAAATATAGAGTTAAGTTTCAATTTCTTCATAATGATCATCATAGATAACAATCAGATTTCAACACTACAATTTCTTTCATTTTTTCCTTCAAATTTTTACAACATGATGTTAATAATCAAAGTCTGCGTTCTTCACTGGATGTTCTCGCGGAACTGCTTGTTTCTCGGTAAAACAGAGAAGAATCTGGGGAAAATGGGATCAATTAGCAGTTAAAACCTGAGTTTTCTGAAGAAAAAAAAATTACAGTGCGAAAGATTATATATATGTACCTGTTGAAGAAGAAGAAGCATTGCTTAGTTTCTCTTGGGAAGAACAATCACTTGTGCATCTCATCAGCCATGAAGATTCTGCCGCCAAAACCCAGAAATTTAAAACAAGCTAAGATTTGAATTTTAAAACAAACCCAAAGTTTAGATTTTTAATACCTCTTGATGAATTGAAAGATCTCTTGCAATGCAAAATGGCGCTTTGGATCCCATCGTGTTGCAGCAGCAATGAATCATCTCTCCGGTTAATCGGAGATGCTGCAGCCGACGACGACTTGCTCTTTGCCAGATGCTTATAAACCCCTCTGGAAATCCCATGTTTCTCCTTCGTGGAATACACAGTCGCCGGAGATAACAATGACGAGTCGCCGGAGATTCTTACCTTGTCGCTTTGGCCATTCTTTTTGGAGTTTTTTGTGTACAACGGCTTGATTACGTTCAAGTATTTTTGTACCAACTCTTTGGATAATCTCTTCGAGGAATCGTCGATTTCGCCATTGCTGGAGAAATGGTTTCCGCTACCTTGCTTCGGGGTCTCTGTTTTCGGCTTCTTAGGGTGAAAGACTCGGAATTTCTGAGCCGATTTCAACAGAAAGATGGGCGATTGAGACTTGGAGATCGGCTCGATCGGCAGAATCTTTCTGTTCGAGAGATGGTCGTTGGGAGACAAAGAACGAGCTTCAGCATTCTTAACATTCACTTCATCTTCAACCTCACGCAAAGGGAACTCCAAGTCAATGAAAGCCTCGTCGCCTTCATCGAACTCACGATCGAAAACCTTGGTCGTGGTGGTGGTGGTGGCGCTGTCGTTTCCATTACAAGGTTGGGTTTGGCTCACTTTATGACCCCCATGGCCATGTTTCCAAAATCTCAGAAAATTTAGAGCTTCCATGGGAAAACACAGAGAAAACAGAGAATGAATCTACCAAGAAACTGGTTGAATGTTTAGGGTTTCTGGTTTGTTTGGGGCATTTTCTCTATTTAAAAGTCTCGTGACAAATGACTGTTTGCACTTCCTTTGATGACTGGGAATTGAAAATGGTGTTTCAGGGGAATGAGGTAAGCTTTTGATATTCACTTTTACAAAGAGATTCGGACAAGAAGGGGATAAATAGCTTTGCAGCCTTTGCTTTTCAACAGTGATGATGATTACTTTTAAGGAACTAATTGGGAAAATATCATATTTAGTACTTATATTATGGTAAAATATCATTTAATTACAAAGTCTGGAATCTGTCTTATATTATGAAAGACAAATCTTCTGCCAAAAGATTTAAATTATCATACAACTTGCTAATAAAAAATTACCGTAGTTAATATACTAGTATTCAGATTTTTACAGGAGAAAATGCAGCCTTTTCACTGACCTTTCAGAAACTTTCGCAGTCAAAAAATATATACCGAGTCCTGGATTTACAGGCGCACTCGTCTCCATCATCACCAGTGTTAGCTTTTTTTACCCATCTGTCTAACCCTTTGTCCACAATTATTAAATAAATAAATGACCGAGTAATTAAATTGAAAATAGATTTATTTTATTTTAATATCGATTTAAATTAATTATGTTTTTTATTAAAACCCATTATATTTATGATTTCTGAATAAATTGATTTTTAATTAATTTATTTTTTATAATATAAAATAATTCATATTTAATTTAGTAACAAATAAATTAAAATCATTATATACTTGATTTAATCTTTATTATTTAACATAATTTTTTAAAAAATACCCACGTAAATACTATGTAAGTAGTGTAACGGGTAGAAAACTAATAAAAAATAATATTTTAAATTATTCCAACTTTTAATTTAAAAAAATATATATGATTTCAGCATTGGAACAATAAATCTTACCAACAATCTTTTCTATTTCATTGCTTACGTTTACCTTTTAGATTTTACGCTTGTCCAGTATCAAGGTTGAGTCTTGGATTCTTCGTACAGTACTTTTGCCTGGAAAATACTTTGACTTTATTATACAAAATCAGTACATAAATTTGTAAAAAATTCAAATTAATACCTGATTTTTTCTTAAATATATACCTGAATTTGAAAAAAAATCAAATTAATACATAATTTAACTCATTTTTAACAATTAATCATCGGTACTCTTTCATCGAATCTTTTTTTAGACATTAGCTAAACTAAGACTTCGTTTGGCGTAACTTTTCGTTTAATGTTTCGTACGAGATCAATTATTTATAAAAAAATTAAAATTTTTAATTTTTTTATCATTCGTTATAATTTTTATGTTCGACAACCAAAAATTCGATAAAAAAGGTTGTGTGAAAATGGGCCTAAGCCATTGTTGGCATTACTTTTGCCTTTGTAATTATATTCGATAAAAAATAGTGTCTAAAATTCTTTTTTTTTTCTTTTCAAAAGATGCAAATATAAAGGAAAAAAGGAAAAAAAAATCATCCAAAAAATATAAAAAAATAATCTAAAAACACTATTTTTTTTAGTTCCTTTGGACAATATCATAGATTCTATCTTATCTGTTTTCCCAGTAACAAACAAAAAAAAAAAACAGGAGTATTATTAAAATTATTGAATTAATTATTCAATTACTAATCTAATCTCAATACTTTAAATAAATTTAAAAATTAAATTTTTTGATAACCATAAACAAACATGCACATTTCTAAGATTTCTTAGCTGTTTCAATGGATATTCAATTAAAAATGACCAAATATGATTCATAAATATATCAAAATTTTAATAAAAAAATCAAGCTTCGTTATGGTTATCGTCTTATTTACATTTATAAAAGATATAAAGATTTATCTTAAAAAATAGATAAATAAAATTTTAGACTATAATCATGAATAACGTTATGAGTCGGGTTCATCAAATAATTTTTCTCTAAAGAATAATTTCTTATTATTCCGTCACAAGAATAATATAATACTCTTAGTCCCACATGTAACCATTATTCGATACAAATTAATAACGAATGATTTATTATATATAAATTAAAATGTACAAATAAAATATAAGTATAAATAATTTATTTAAATAAAAATTGGTAAAATATAAGATTTCATGTAATTTCAGCCTTAATCCAAATTAGGAGGCTTTTAAAACAAGAAACGAAGGGAAGGGCAGAGAATAAATACGCAAAGCATGAAATTAGCTTGTCCCTCATTTTCCGTTACGCTCGTAAGACCTTTACAAATTTAAACGCCTCGGTTTACGCCTTCGTATCCTTTCAAAACCAACCGCACCTGGATCCAATGGCCGACCACATAGAATCGAAGATGGAGGAGATTGCCGAGAAGATTTCCGATAAGATCTCGGATACGTTCCACCGCAAGTCGTCGTCCTCCTCTTCCTCCGATTCCGACGACGACAAACGATCTCACGGCCACAAAGTCCCTTTTAAGTCCAAGGTTTATCGTCTCTTCGGCAGAGAGAAGCCTCTTCACCAAGTATTGGGCGCCGGAAAACGTAAAACTATTTTCGTATGACTTATCGTTTATTTGTATATAGATTCTGCGAATTCATTTTGGCTAATTGCGATGTTTAGTTGATTTACATCAGCATCAGTTAGTCGCATTATATTACATTGTCTGTTTTAGCATTTGATTACATAATCTGATATTTAAACAAAAGAATTACTATTCAGACTCATCTTCACCTAGTCTTAGGCGCTGGAAAGGTAAAACTATTTTCATATGATTTCCCGGTTTATATGTGTATATAGATTCCGCCATATTTATTTGTTTTGGCGATGTTTAGTTTATTTAAATCAGCACCGGTTAGTCGCGTTAATGGCATGCTCTGTTTTACTAACTGATTTCATAATCTCATAATTAAATCGAAGAATTGATATTCATATTTCATAATTGTGCTCTCTCTCTCTCTCTCTTTTCTTTTTGATCGAGTTCAGATACGAAATCTTCCAAAGCCACGAATTCATTGATATTGCCTTCATTTTTATGCATTGCCCCCTGATTATGTAATTTGTGAGTTGTGGAATGCTAATGTAATTTATTCCGATTTTAGATTCATGCTAGTTTTTTAGAATCCTGCTTCATTCTTTTGTAAAACGAGGATTTCAACGGAATAGCCTTCGTTTTATGTATTTGTATGTTTTTTTTTATAAATTCGAGAGTTGTGAATGCAACATCGAATCTGTAATCTGAATAACATTATGAGTAAATGAATCTTGTGTCATTCCTCAATTAAAGCTTTGATTATTAATTTTCTATTGTTTGTTATCGTCTTTTATGATCCTCCAATGTTGATTTGCAGCTGCTGATATTCTTCTATGGAGGAACAAAAGAGTGTCTGGAGGCGTGCTTGGTGGTGTATCAGCTATCTGGTTTCTCTTTGAAGTTCTTGATTACCATTTAATCACTCTGATTTGCCACATGTTGATACTCTCTTTATCAGTCCTTTTCCTATGGTCCAATGCTTCTAATTTCATCAACAAGTAAGGTTCAAAAACCATTCTTCTTTGTTCCTTGTATGATTGTGCGATTGAAATCTTATTGTAACTTATCCACTTTGTTCATTCGAAGTTCTCCACCAAACATTCCAGAAGTTGTGATCCCTGAGAAGTGTTTGCTTAAAGCTGCATCTTGTCTGACAACTGAAATTAACCGAGCTGTGGATGTTGTGCGGACCATTGCAACCGGCAAAGATCTTAAGACGTTTCTTGGTGTATGTTAACGTCAATCTCCCTCCTTGCTTTCTTAATTTTTCTTAAAATAAGTAATGTTCAACACATATTCGAATATGAAAAATAGGTTATAATATTAGAAAAAAATATACAAAATTAAAATATATTAAACTTGATCATGTTAGGTATGTCCCTATACCCCGACACTAGCTTTGAACAAGTAACATAGGGTAGAATTGTGCACTTATAAAATTTTCAATTTGGTATTTAAATTTCTGGGTTCACATTAGTCTCTGAATTTAGATCTTTGATCATCTTGATGATATAACATTTTTATATTGTATCGTGTGTTAGATTTTTATAATGTCATGTTATCAAAGAACTAAAAATGAGAAAACTTGTATAGTTCAAAGATTATAGTGGATAAAAAGAAGTTTAGAGACCAAATTGATAAAAAAAAAATTATTAAGTTTGCAAAAAAGGAAAGAAAAGAGAAACCCATCTCTTGGGATGAAATTGATTAATGTCATTTTTGCTTCAACTCTTCATTTCCTGTAATGTATGTACCTGTATTCTCCACATATTCAAGTAACGTAGGGGTATACTCGTGTACTTGTGCTATGTTTTCGACTCTCTTGGTATTTTTGCTTTGCTGCTCTTAGGCCGTTGCTGGATTGTGGGTTGTGTCAGTTCTGGGGAGCTGTTTTAACTTCATGACATTGGTCTACGTTGGTAAGGAATCTGATTCTTTTCTTTTCTAAACAATGTATGTATGTATGTATGTATGTATGTATGAAACTGACGCCAAATGAACACTTATGTATGGCAGTGTTTCTTCTGCTATACACCGTGCCGGTGTTATACGAGAAATACGAGGACAAGGTGGATGCTTATGCTGAGAAAGCAATACTTGAGATGAAGAAGCAGTATGTAATATTAGAGAAGAAGGTTATGGCTAATATTAATAAACAGAAGAAGAATTAGACGACATTAAGGTCTCTTTTTTTTTTCTTGCTGAAATCATTTTTTGATTTTTTTGGGGTGACCGATCATCACCTTTAAGTTTCCCGGTTTCAAATTTTATGTTTTAGTTGCAGATGTACTAATTGAACATGGTATTCAAAGGATGATTTCATAGTCTTTAGATCATATGGCTTCTTGTATACACACACAAATTAGGGATTACCATAAATCGGATTAGGTTGGATTTTTATCGATTCACACCCGACCCAAAAAGTTAGCTTCTCTATTCAAATTCAACTTGACATAAACAAAAAATTATCGATTTTTATTATTATTTGATAAAATATAGAGCTAATTAAAAAAATACAAATAGAGTATTATAATACTTATTCTACTTTTATTAGATAAAATAAAAAGATAATTAAAAATTTATAAAATATAGTGATACTGTAATTATCATATTTAAAATAAAATTAAACTATTATTTTGGATCGATAGAAATATTTTAATGTTCAAAAATAAAATAACTATTTTAATGCTCAAAGACATAATTTGTTACAACATTGTTATTGATCCGATTTTAAATAATTTATTTGTCTATTTTTACGATACATATTCGTTATTAAAATATTTAAAAAAATAGATTGAAATGGTTATAAGACCATTCCCGATGTTAAAAAATTATAAACAAAAATATGATTAGTCCCTTAATTTTAATCTCAACCTTCGAATATGCTTTTTAATCACGAAAAATGAATATAAAACAGACATGATAAATTTCGCTTTAAACTTGTACTAATTAAGCTACACCTGAAAACAATTCCAAAAACATATAATTCAAGTTTCCAACTTTAATCAAACAATACAAAAATAATAATAATAATAATCGGCGAAACGAATTGAAATTCATAAAAAAGGACAAGAAAAAAAATCTAAAACGAAGGGTTTACTCGGGGAGGAGACGAATGGCGGCAACTGGCAAGGGTATGTTGAAAGACAAGGTTAATTATTATCTTTAAAATACATGGTTAAATATTAATATTATAGTGTTCCAAGGATATTAATGTTAAATTTTTTAAATTTGAATGAATTAAATAAGTACGAATTATTTAACGTATCAGATAAGAATAAAGTGTTAAATCATAATATTTAAATTCTAAAACTTTAATCAAATAATCTCCAAACAGTCCAATATAAAACCCCAACCCTTCCTTTAGAAACATTGAAACACGAAGGCATTTCCAAGTACCACACATTTCACATAAACACTACTAAGCATACCCAGAATATTGGAGCCAAATGGTTCAAGGGACGAACATTTTTTTTCCAAAGACCCTTTTCTAAGCATCATGTACAAATGCCATTTATGTATGTATTTCACACACCCTACCAAGAGCTCTGTGGTTGAATTTTTCGGCACTTCGGATATGGACCAGAGCTTTTCATCTTTGATGCTACAACATGCCATGTAAGACTGGTGAGAATGGCTGAACAAAGCTATTTTTGTTTGAGCTTTTGGAATCACCGTTTTTACATATCTTTCATGGAGAACTCCGTTGACGAGGAAATGATATGCCTGCTTTTACGATCTAAAGGAAGTAAGTCAACTGTTCCTTCTTCCTTGAACCTCCTTCTCCGTATAAATCGTTCCATTGCTTTAGCTCTGCCATTACCGATCCTTCGGAAGCAAAGCTGGCAGCAACCTACATTGTAGAGCATTGAAAATAAGATTTGTGCATTAGAAATTATGGTTCTATAAGTTCAGTATGCATCTGGATCAAACATTCAGATGTAGTTATGACTAAACTTACCTGATTCTTTGCTTGTCTCATATCTTCCATGGTTAAAGGCCTCAAAGTAATTACTTGTTCCTCCGCGTCTTTCGTCTCTGAAGCATTTTCTGAGCTCTTGCCTGTTTCTTCTCGCCTCTTCTTCTCCTATAGGAAGTTATTGAAAGAGAAAACAACTAAGATCCCTTATGCAGACATACTACTGACTGGTACACAAAGCAAAACAACAAAGATATAGTGGGAAGAGATTTTGTTGTCACCTGATCCTTTAACCTCTCCTGCTTTAACAACTCCCTGACAGGTCGATAAGCTGCTGTGATGCACAAGTTCTGTTCCCAGTAGATATTTTTTGTGCCATTAGTTGACAACAGTTGCATATAAATATCTGATAAATGTTATGAGAGAAAATGCAAACCTTGAGATCACTTCCAGTGTATCCTTCTGTCAAGGTTGCAAGCTCCTTATAGTCGAGATCTTCAACTTTCTCTTTTGCCAGTAAAGTTCTCAAAATCATTTCCCTACTCTCAACGGATGGAAGGCCAACCATAATTCTGTTCAAAGTGGAAAGCACACGAGTAAGATAAGATGCTCAATCATATCGGGCTGTAAGCAAGTCAGTCCATGAATTGCATGCATAACAAAACTTTGTACATGCTTGGTAATTATATTAGTAACAATCCTAGATATGAAACAAACATACAAGGTCAAGAATAAGTCTTGTGACTATGTTAGCAGAAACATTCAAATGTACCTGCGCTCGAAACGCCTAATTATTGCTTCATCAAGGTCGAATGGCCTGTTGGTTGCAGCAAGGACAAGAATCCGCTCACCGGCTTTGGTCAATAGACCATCCCAATGAGACATGAACTCATTCTTAATTTTCCGCATAGCCTCATGCTCCCCAACTCTAGTCCTTTGCCCCAGCATGCTATCAACCTCATCCACAAAAATAATAGTTGGTGCAACCTTCGCTGCTAGTGTAAATAAAGCTTTCACATTCTTTTCATCCTCACCGAACCATTTTGACGTAATGGTGGACATCGAGACATTAATGAAACTTGCGCCTGCTTCGTTTGCAATGGCCTTTGCCAGCATTGTTTTCCCAGTACCGGGAGGCCCAAAGAGTAATATACCTCTACATGGCTTCAGAAGCCCCCCTTTGAAGAGATCAGGCCTTCGAAGAGGGAGCATGACCAGCTCTTGAAGTGATTCTTTGATATCGTCCATAGCACCGATATCTGCAAATGTCACTCCAATCTGATTTGCAGGGATAACTTCTGGCCTTATTCTTTTCTCAAATTCATTATCAGGTGGAACTTCCTGCATGAACATTATATCTGTCGTATAAAAAAGAAAGCACTAACAGAAAAAGACACCCGGGAAAGGAGTGGACAAACTATTTGATCTGTGTCAAGACTAAGAAATAACATAAATGCATTTATAGTTACTGTGTTCATTAACCCTTCAAAATTCCTAATATTTACAGCATGCATCATGCTAGAATGGGAAAACAAGAACAAATTGTCAAAGTACATCAACTTACAGGCGCTTTTGCTGCTGGTGGGTTCTCTCCATCCTTCTTTGCACCAGAAAGGGGCTTCTCAGTATCAGTTTTGCTTTCAGGCGCAGCAGTGTCAGACTTTGGTTCAGTTTTTGCACTTACAGCCTCTTCACCTTCTTTTCCCTAAGGTTAACAAAGAGGGGGTAAAAGGTTAATTGATAAGTATGAACTTACCGAGATCCTTCATCCTTGATTTTTACAGAAGGCAAACTATAATTAGAGAAAAACCTTGGCAGATTCAGCATTTGTCTCCAATTTTAAGGTATCCTTCCCACACCCTTCTCCTTGGAATATATTCAGTCCATGGGACAAGCTGTTCCGGAGGAGAAACCAAAAGCAATTTACATTTGGAAAAGGGTAAGAAGAAAAATGCTGTGAATGAAGCTTATATTGAGATAAAAGAATAATTGATTACTACCTCTTGGATGATATAACAAGCTTGCCATTTCGGTATTCTGGATGCTTATTGTGCATCAAGTGATGAGAAATTGCCGATAACACAATTTCTTCAATATAATTACCTAAGACCATTGTGTCTGCATGACAGATAGAACTCAAATCATCACATTCTATGTCATTTGCTGCGAGTACCTCGGCAATGTGGTTTCTGTTATCCTGAACTTGAAGCACCTTCATATCTTCCTCCAGTTTGGCTTTCCAGATATCAAGATGTGTTTCATCTTCGGGTGGTTTTATCTCAATATTGTATGGGAATAATACTGAGAGCCTCTCATCGACCTCCCTGTAATCGTCTTCTGGACCCAACATCCTCGAACCAAGTATCAACACTGAATGTGGAAGTTTGTTCAACAACTTTTGAAACATATTATACAACTGTTCTGATTGAAGGAGGAGCATCTCAACATCCCTCAGGTATAAGATGATGGAACTGGTTTTTGATACTGAAACCAGTACCTGCAAGAAGACAACAGCATTCACTACCATTTAAATCAATTGAAACAGCACAACCAGCACCTGTTTACTTTAATTAATTTCAGGCTCAGACTGAATTTGTTGGAGAATGCCAGGCACATATACAGTACAGTGTTCACAAGGAACTTACCTAAACATAAAACGCATGTTTGACTCGAAGAAAGAATCATCTAGATATACCATTCATTATTTATCTCGAAAATGTCTACTTAGAAATTTATGGCATACCTTGTAAAGTGACCGCAGAAAAAGTTTCTGATCGAAGCACCAACTGCTAGTGCGCTTGTGCACTGATTAAACAAACAAAAATGACCACTGAAGAATATCAGTATTTTAACCTTTTGAGAGTAATAATTTATAATTCCATACATATCATTAAGCTTTCCGGACAGAGTTAAAGAAAATGTATGAAGGGTAACCTGGATTTGAGATAACTGAGGTCGAAGAGATGCTACTCATGTCAGATGATGTAGAGCCATTTCTTTTGAGTTTTGGCAGATTGCTTGAACCTTCAACAGCCCTGCAAATGAATGAACAAGAAAGTTATAGGGGACACTCTAATCCAGCAATAACACGATAACCAAATTGTATTCTTGTACCATGAAAATGGGAAAAACTAAAGGATAAAAGTTGATTACCTGGACTTAATATCAGTAGAACTACCATGTCGACGAAATGTACCTGTAAGAAAATTTTTGATTAAAACTTTGGTGAAATAAAGGTTAGAAATGAAGAACCAACAAGAAATGAAAGATTAAGATGACAATTGAATAGTAAAACCGAGCAGGTGTTCTAACATAATCATGACAACTAGTCAAAAAACTACCTAAGCAGGTATCAACAGAGAATCAGAATGCAGAAAATGAAGCCTAAGGAGGTGGTATTCTTCAGTTAACAAGTACATTTAACATGTTGAAAGAATACCATTTGTTTGTTCTCTTTGCGGAAGGAATGAAAAGGAACCAAACAAGTTGTTCACTCGATCTAAAGTCACCTCTGAGATGGACCTCTTCAAAGCCTGAAAAAAAGAATCTAAATTAGGTTGTCATAATTACTACTAAAAGAACTCTTAGAGCTGCTCAGTATTCTTTTTTCTTTAGAGGGTGTGACATGCCATGGTAAATATTACATCAACAAATTAATAAGATTGAATTAATTCAAGAAAGGAACATCAAAGGGTTAAATTGTTGAACCACCCCATTTAAATTCAGTGTCAAACACAATCAAGTCCAATGTGTGAATGCAGTTACGGTAGGAAGAAAAGAACCCGAATAAGAAAATACAACTTACAAGTTCTTTCTTGGTACAGCCATATTTGCTCTGCATCTGTGACGGGATAATCATAGAATGAATAAGTAAGACTTTTTGACGGTTAACGACTTAAATCTCAATGAAAATTAAGGCTGTTCCTATTTACCTTGAAAGAAAAATCAGTAATGTCCAAAAGCAATATCTTTGATTCAAAGTAATGCGCCAAAGCCTTAGCAAGCATTTGCTGGTAAAGCTCTTCACAAGAATAAAAGGCAACACATTAGGTTAATAATGAACTCATGAAGATTAATATCTTAATATAGAATTAGATAAACAATTCAGATGCATACCAGCAGGTCCTGAGAGCAAAATAGCTTTGCTGACAGGGGACAGATTCCGTGTGTGCCTAGAAACATCATTGTGTTTTAATTGGACATATGCAGTACTCGTCAATAAAGCCCGGGTTCTTTCACTGTATTAAACACCATAACAAGGAGTAAGTTTGTGAACAAGTATAGAACTGTCTTAATATATTAATTGAATTAAGGCATCCTGTTAACTCAGAGAATTATTAGAAAAAGACCAGAATGAATTTCTTAAACTTCTAGTAGTATGTCTTTTGGCATAAAGTTTTCCTACTTTACTGGATAATTAAAATAAACTATAAGGCTTGACACCAGTCATCAAGGGGCAGAAATCCCTCAAATTTTCACCTAAAGAAAAGGAAGAAATTCCTCAAAATAAATATTGACATGTTCAAACACTACGAAAAATGTATTATCATGTTGAAGAATCAATATACACATTTCAGACTACTTAACTTTCATGACACGGAATACAACAATTCTTTACAGCCTGCAGAATCGCAAAAATGGAAACAGATTCCATGGCCCCATATCTGATTCCAAATTGTATATCTCTGATGAACAAATCCATCTAGGAACTTTAACCCAGGAAAAAAGGGGTAAAAAAGGAAAAGGAAATGTAACAAATAAAAAGATCACGGGTGTTAAATAGTTTTTAGCAACATGTGCAAAGAATATCTCCATGCCAGCCAGACCATGGCACATGGTGCCTAATACATACCAAAACCAACAACTTTTTTCTTCTCCTCTTTCTATAATTGACAGGGGACCAATATCAAACACAAGAACAAATGATGGCAGTATGGTACAATTTCCTTCTAAAAAAGATAAGGAAACAAATCTTCTATATGGACGTGAAACCAAAAAACTAATGTAAAAAAAGGACCAGTCATTGGTTTACCTAAGGTAATAAGGAAATTCATCAAAGGTGACCTTGCTGAGTTTTCCATCTTTAACTCGTCTCATAAGTTCCTGCTCAATCTGCTCCCCTGTAATACCATCATCTGCAATGATGTTTCCTGCCCATTTGTTCACAGTTTGTCCTGAGGCCAATCCGAGGCCAACCCCAATACCAACCCCAACACTTAAAGCTGAGAAAAACACCCCCTTTTGTTCCATTTTCCCTCTCTAACAACACAAAGGAACCTTCTTTTTTCCTTCTCAAAAGAATAAAAGCTTCACCTTTATCTGATCTTCTTCCTCCTTTGTTCTATATTGACATATAAGAAATAACACCCAGGAGAGAAGATTCAAGAGAAAGGAAAATGGAAGGGAAAAGGAGATCCCAAAGATGAAAAAAAAAATAATGGGTTGTTGGGAAGTGAAGAGAGAATGAATGAATATATAAATTAGGCCGAAGAAAACGTTGATTTAAAGGGTGTTTTTGACAGGTAAATGACTAAGCCATTAGCTTTTGAGGAGTTAACCTTGTTCAGCTATTTATAGAATCTCAGGCTATACAAATACTAAAGGCAGGTTATTGCTTATTCCGGGATTCTATTTCCCGGAAGAAAAAAAATAAACAAACAAATATTTATTTTATTTTACTCTACTTTTGCTTTTGTTTTCTTTTTGACTTTCCCGGTTACCGGCTTTCCTACGTCTTTTTCTTTTTGGATAAATTACAGAACAAGTATCAGTAAGATTATAAGTAAGTCTTTAAATTTTAAAAAATTATAATTGAATCACTTAATTAATCAATTGTTATATATATCATTCTACGTTAAGTACATAATGAATATTAATCGGTAAAAGTGACCTGATTGTTATAATCGGTAAATAAAATATCTGGTTGAAATTAAAAATATATATATTTGAAAGCATGATGGGTATATTCATAAATTACCCTCACTCCTAATAGTTTTGACCCTGTTAAAATGATCACCCCTACATTAGACTTTTGTATAGTTCGATCCAAATTAACTGATCCATGAATCAGATATTAATAATTAAATTATAAAATAAAATAAATTTTATAATTAAGTTGATCGATTTAGCTAATTTTAACACATTGCTCTATTTAATTACTTTCTATAAAGAGTTTTTGCGGTCTGAATATAAACATTAAATTTTAATTCATATAAAATAAAATAATTTAAATATTTTTAATCGTTTGATCAATTAATAAATTTAGTACTATCCAATTGTTTTTATTCTCTTTCCAAATAGGTAAAATAGAATATCGTTGGTGTGAAAAGGGTGAGAGCTCTTATCATTTTATCAACCAAGTTATCAAAGGTGGCATCTTTTTAGACCTTGGGGTTTGTTCAACAAGGAGAAGAAAGCAAAGCTAGAGAAGAAATACTGTGAGATTCCAATTTTCAATAGGCATATGCCTTTCCACGTCATCATCACATGCTATTGGTTTAGGATCCTTTTTATTAGGCAACACTTTGATTTGTGGGTTACAAGCCATGACACAGGTACACTAAAACTTTTTCACACCACAATCAACAAAAAAACAATAAGCTCCTCAGGGGGGAAAATGGAAACAATAAATTTATGAAAGGGAAAAGGAGATGAACAAGTGGTCCTAGTCAACAAAGTGGATCCTTTTACTTCTTTTATATTTTGATTCTATAAGTTCGAATCTTTATATGCAAAGTATATACATTATTCTGAATTTAAAAAGAAGATGAAAGATCTCAAAATAAATTTGACAAGTTTTGCTGATGTTAAAAGTTTTCGAACAAAGTTAAATAATGAAGAAGACTCAACGTAAGTTTTTAAGATAAATATTCCTATCGAGGATAGGGTCAACTGTTCTTTGGAGGAAATTAGATAATAAAAAAGGTTTGTACTGATATAATTTAATATAAATTTTTAAGACAAATATTCTTATCGAAAGTAGGAACGATTGTCGTTTCTCACCCCTAATTCCGTATCTGTTTATAATGTTTTTATTTATGATTATTTATCGTTATAAATGTGACAAGATATGTTGAGATTTGATGTCTTTTGGCATTGGGGATGTTTTTATGTATTTTGGTTTCATTTCTTGCCTTTTTAACTATGAGACAAAGGTGAATCAACACCAAAGATTTTTAAAAAGGATTAAACCTACCCCACACATTTTTAATTGAATTCCATTCCATTAATTGATGTGTGGAATTACTTTTTTGACCTCCAGTGTCTGTGGGGGTGAGAAACCACACTGTTTCAATATCCTGCCTTTGAGGCTATAAATCAATCCCCACTCGACTCCAACAGGCAACAGTAGTTGGCAACTTGATAAATTGATTAAGCTGGGGCCATATTTGTCTTTTTCAAAATTATTTTATACACTACACAACTCGTTCAGTTAATTTATAAGAGTTGAGTTTAGAATTTATAGTTATAATTTAAGATTTAAATTTTAATTTTTAAAGAGTAAATATAAATTATATACAAAATATTTTACATATTATGTGTATCGAAAAATATTTTGTGACATATGTTTTTCTATTATTAATATTTATTTTATTTTTTATAAATTTTAATTATAATTTTAATCTTATTTAAAGAGAAAAAAAAGGACTCTAAGGGAATGAAAGGGTATTCCTAGTGAGTTTATAACACATGATATAAAAAAATATCCCTCCTAAAATATTTTGGTATAATAGCATTTGAAGTCCCTCTAAATTTAAGTACCATTTAAATAAGATTTTTATCCTTTCTAAATTTTAATAAAATTTTATTTTTTTCGATAATTAATTTTAGTTTTATTCTTAAATATGAGAGAATAAAAATAAATAATTTAATAAAACGACTAAACATTAAAACATTTTTAAAATACAAATCTAACGTATCCTTAAATATATATATTATAACTATATCCGATATTTATATCGTATTTTTGTAACCCTCATGAAAAAATCTAATCCGGTCCAAGTCGCCAACATTCCCCAAACTATCAGCCCCAATTGGTTTGTGCTGTGCCTGTAATTCATTCTGTTGTCAGATTGCAAGTTATGTCCAAGACGAATGACATGCCAATGCATTATTGTTGATAAAAATAAGAGGGAGGGGGGGCTCATTAGTCATTTCAACACACACAATTATGTGGGGACAGGTTTTGAGGGTAGACACTAGGGATGCCCGACCATGGTTCACTGTCGAAAGAGTAAAGAGTCATTATTTATATTGGTTTGTGCCGTAGTACATTTAATTAATTAATTTTATGGATTACATAATAGAAATAATTTATGATATGATTTCTTGTGTATATGTATTATAAATTAATGTGTCAGACTCAGAGCCAACCCTGATTGGGTGAAATAGTGACAGATTTCAGGCCATGTTGGCCTACCCAGGATTGGATCGAGCGGCTGCCATTTTCAGACACAAATGAAATAGAGTTTGGTTGGGAAGTAGGCCAAGAACAAAGGAAAAGGAAGAGGGAACCGACAGCACTATTCATATATTACCAAACCATAAAAGTTGAAGAAAAGGAAGGGGAAACACAACCGTCCCTACTCATGTCGATTGCTCAGTTCATTTCAACACTGACTCCAAAGTATATACCAACCCTGGAGTAAAGTTTGAAAAGATTATTTAATATTTGTTAAACAATTTAAAAGAAGATATTTTAATTTTTATTAGTGTAAAAAATAATAAATAATTTATTAAATGATAGTATTTATGTGAACAATCCAACATCAAATACTATTTTGAACTATTAGGACTGAATGGACACATTTTGTGTGCAATGAACCCAATACTGAAGTCTTTGTCACCACCACGTAGTTTTATGCAATGGGTCCACCACGCTATACTTAAAGTTTATGATTAACCCCTTCGATTTTTTGAGTTTCGTATTCGAATCTAAATCTCCTAGATAAACATTTTTTTTATTATTAAGTTTATAATTATATATTAAATATATTATTTTTTAATAATAATAATATCAATCGAACTAATAATTTAGCCGACAATGAATATTCATCAAAATTGTAAAGCTCCTTAGAGAACTAATGCTAAGACCCAATATGGGAAGGCTTGACCAAGACCTTCGGCTGTTGGTAAGCCCAAAATTTTGGTATCTTTGCAGCTTATCTGCTTTGGGATTATATAGAGAATTTACCCATTATTGTCTTTATTTGGTTGAAGCCCAAAGGCTTGATCAAGAATCAATGTGTTCATTAGCATGATCATAAATACAATGGAAAATTTTCTCATTTCAACCTCAAATTTTTAATTTATTTGAAATTTACCCCCTTAGTTTATAGTTATTTATATTTCATCCTTTAACCTTGATTGTCAGCTCCATGAACACCCAACTTCAAATGGGTAAAAATCATCTATTTCTTTTTCATGCCTCCATTTATGCTTCCTTTGATTTTTTTAAAATTAATTTTTCAACCCTAACCCTTATTTTTTAAATCTTAAACCTTAAACACTATGTCCTAAAAAATAAAACCTACCCTTAATTTCTTAAACCCTAATCACAACCCTTAACCTTAAACTCTAAACCCACTTCAAACCATAGCATTAGCATGCATGAAAAAGAGGGATAAAAATCTTCAAACTCTTTATCATGCCTCCATATATGCCCCCTATTGAAAATTTCTAAAAAATTAAATTTTAAATCCTAACCCTTATTTTCTATAATCCTAAACCCTACACCATAATAAATAAACCATACCCCTAATTCTCTAAACCCTAACCATAACCTCTAACCTTGAACCCTAAACCCTCTAATTTGAAACAAAGACACAAATATAGGTATAAAAAAGAGGTAGTCGATTTGCACCCAAAAAAGAGAAGTACCTGACCTAGATTCTTTATGTTTAATAACGTGGAGCTTTGAAGCTCAATTAAGCTCTTCTTTACATTCATTAACTTGGCTACCACAAATGTACAGAGACCTTACCCCCAAGACATGTCTGCATGTGATTTCCATGGAGACAAATTCATTGGAAGACAAGAACAAGACGTAAACGAAAAAAAAATGTCTTGGTTCTTCTAATTATCAACTTCAATCACGGAACTTGGTGGCCTATAAACTTATAACCAGACAAGAAGCAAAAAAAAACAGCACCTAAAACTAGAATATCAACCTTATTCCATTCACACTACCAAACTCTTGTTAGTTTAAATATCTGGAAAAGCTAGTTAATATGACGCTAGCATGCCCTAATACAATGCATATATAGGCCAATCATGGAGTTAACATGTATAGGAACAGTGTAGATTGTTGTACATTCATTATCTATGTCAATATTTGGAGACAGACACTGTTGTGACTTGTGACAAAGCTTGATAATGTCTTGTTAGCCAGCTACAGTGACCTAAAACCAATAGCTGCGACAAGTAGCATGTATGGGGCTTTGGTCCCCCCGCAGTAGGGTGATGTATTAGCAAAGCAACTTGCAAGGGGAGAAAATAAAATTAAGGTCGTAAAGCTGTACAGAAGAATCCAACATGGAAGACAGAAGGGTAGCAGATAAATGCAGTAGAAACCAATGTTATCGACCAACAATCGATTGGTCTAGTGGATGGAATACAAAATTCGATTTAGATTAGTCAACCAATGAGTCGGATGCCGGTAGTTAAACAAAAACCAATGTTATCAGAGCTTGGCAATTTCTACCAGCACAGTTTGTCCATGTCTCCCTATCCTTACTGGTTGGCATGTGCGGAATTTTCTCGTTTCATGTCCATTTTTGCCAGTTCAATGGGTAAGGGCAAAGATCCATCTTGGACCCCATGGCCTAAGGGGACCAGACGTTTGTTTTCAATGCAATTTGAATACATTATCCTATCGTTTGAACAAACCCCAAATTTATTTTCATCCTATAATCCAATTATCTGACAGCAATGAACAATTGAGCATAGCCCTAAAATCTTGTAAGAATATGATTTGGTCTGCAGTTTTCTTGCCTTGGTTTTGGGGTGAAATGTAGAATTAGTCCTATTTTAATGATGATTTCCAACATAAATTTAGCTAATTAATCGATGTGTGGAGACAATTAATCTGGTTTATCAAACGAGGAAGTGCCACCTAAACATTAACATCATTCATGCTCATGCATGGAAATCGTATCCTGCAAAACTGCTGCAAATTACATAGGCATAGATAGGGGACTAAACATGATTATGTTTTCAAATCGAGGTTAAAGTTCTAGGTAATTATAAGAGGAATAGACCTCGGAAAAATTATTAAATGAAATCGATTTATCATACTATCTGTAATATTATCGGTTCATCGCATCATTCGTGGTATCCTTAGTAAGTTTATTTATTCAAAGCTTGCTACTGTTATAATACTGTAAAACAAGCTTGAAATGTACCCTCAAACAAACAAGAATCCTTTATTATTTTTAGAAAATTAAAAACTTTACAGAAATAAAGGAGAGGTATCCTTTTAAGTTGTGAGCCCCTACACGTGTCCCTCTTGGGGGCCAGAATTCAATGGCCAAAAACATTCTCATCGTCTTCGATATTCTTACATTACAAAATGTACGTTGTCGATGTCAGGAAAGCATAATATAAAGGACAAATAACAAGTGGTGCCACATAATTTTCTTCACGCCACTTGTTTGGTGGATTTCAAATGGATTCTTCTCTCCCATTCATTTTCCTGGAAAATGGTACAGGAAAATAATATCAGCACTAGAGGCTTGATTTTCCCAAATGCAGAAAAAAAAATCAAAGAATTGCAAATGAAGCGTACCGATTGATTTTTTGCAATGGAGGACCGCTTCGTAAATTGAGCTCTCGGAGTCACACGACTTCCGCCACTCGTCGGCGGAGTACGCGACGCTGATCCTAGGGGATGTTCCGGTCGAATATAGCCAGTTCTTCCTCACATGACCCCTTGGATCGATACTTTCGGCTCGACCACTCGACTTGTTTCGTCGTAACACACTTCGATACAATGGCCTAAGGAAATTCAAGTACTTGGAAAATATCCGCTTGGACAACCTTCGGCACCTTCTTGGAGGAGGGTGCCGATTCGTTTTGCACATCGGGACATCGAGGTCCAATGCACGTGTAGTGGTAGGCAGGGTCGAATTCTGATCGGAGGCACGGTGATGGTACGCTTCGATCTTCGAATTGTTAACGAATAAAGGCACGACACGACCATCTGAAAATAGCTCATCTGCATGAACAAGGGTGATTGGAGTTTGTGAAATGGGGAAATCAAACTTGAAATCTTGAGAGTTCCTAAAGAATCTCCTTGATGGCGGCATCCTCGGGTCCATCTCGATGAACGAAGCTTCGTCGTCGATCGAAGCTCGAAGAGAGCCGTCTAGACCATCTAAAGAAGGCTTTAAATTCACTAACCAACTGTATGAGAAGCTTTCAATGGAGAGAGGCTGTGAAGTTTCCATGGCTGACAATGATATTGCAAGGAAAAACAGAGGAGAAAGAGCATATTTATACATGATTATTTGGCAAGAGACAATGAAATTTAATTATTAAAAAGGGAAAAAGGAGAAAAAGACAGAAATATTGAACCCCACTGTTGCACTCAGTGTGTCTTGTTGTATCAAACACTTGAACCCCACAATTTCCCTTTAACTTGTAAGAAAGAAAATTAGGTTCTATGCAAATGATAATCTTTGCTTTATGTGATTTCTCAGGTTCATGCACACAAGCATAACTTATCCAACATTAGAGCGTAAATAAAACGAGACAAATCGTAAGTTTTTTTTTTTAATTTGATTCAGTTAAAGTACGATTTGATTGGACTTGATTCAAGTTCGAATTTGGCTCGAATTCTTAACGAGACGAATTAAACTACTTGATACCTGATTCAAAAAGCTTGTAAACTACTCAAAAATATAATATACTAAATTTTTTAATTTTTTAATTTAAAATTTAAATTCCTAAACTTAAAACCATAAAATATAAACATTAAATATAAATCTAAACTCTAAAATTTAAATATTAAATTCTAACCCTAAACTAATCTAAAAATAATCGAAAACCCACATCAAATTTAGACACTCTTTTATAAATCTTGGTGTCATACTTTTTCTACTTTTATTTGTGTTCTAACATGTGTCGAACCCTAGTGATTCGAACACAAGTGAAGAGATGTCTTAAAAATGATGCTCGTTGTTACACGTTATTGTAATTTGATCCTCGAATAGTTCAATATATATCTTAAAAATCTGGAGATGAAAAAAGGGAAAAGAAAATAGAATCTGATAAATTCTATTTCTAGTTTTTTTTTCATCCACTACCATTTTTTTCTTCTAGTGGTGAGCTTGGGAAATGATGGTCATTTTCATTTTCCGGGAATGTGCAGAAACTAAACAAGAAGACAAAGTTTTCCCTTTAGATTTGTCTGAGAGTGAAAAGACAGTGACCTAGGTTTCAGGGCCAAAAGCCAAGAATGGAAAGTGACAAGAAACCGGCTGGTCCCTACGCTGTATCCTCATGCAAGACAACAAGCAATGGGTTGGGTACAGAATTTTTAAGATTCATAAAGCTGAGAAAAAGAATGCTTTTTTTTTTTAACTTTGTTTTTATGATGACAACCTTGATAACCAGTGGGTTAAATCTTAAAAGAAGTGAAAAGATACCATGAAACAACTTTCGTATGCATGGCTAACAAAGTGCAGTGGACCTTCGTTATTCGAACTCGAAATACGTATCAAATACAAGTATATGTTAAATACGAAATTTTAAAAAAATTAACTTAAAAAAATAAAGAGTCGGATCAACATCAGGCGATTTAAAATCTCTATTGCAAAGTAAAACCAATTATTTTGTAGAATTAAAATTTTAGAAATTATAAAATGATCATTGAATTTATTAAATTGTTATAAAATAATTATCAAACTTTATTAAACTATTATAAACTACTCTTAAATTTATCATTATTTTATAATATGTAATAATCATTTAGGTCCATTTTGAATAGGGGCTCGCGTAAACAAATTTTAAATATTGGGCCGTGATAGCCCATTTATATTAAGAAATTTTTGTTCTTAAATTATATATTTATTCTTAAATTTTAAATTACTGTGCCGTAATTATAGCCGTGATAGGTATTTGATTTGATTTTTAAGGTGTATCACGTGTTCTTATATCCACTATTGAACATGTATATTTTAGAATTTTGATTTAAATTTTTTTTAGAATGAATAGTGTCTGAACATTATTAATATTATATAGGTATGATCTAGTTATACATGTAAAAAATTTAAAATTTATATGTTGAAACGTTAGATTAATTAAATTTAATAAATAAGATTAAAATTTTAAAATTATGATACTTTACTTTAAGTTTTTTCGTAAAAATATCTTTATTTGTTATTGTTAATCTTAACTATCTATTTTTATTTATCCAATGATTCATGAATTTAAAATGAATAAATTTAATTGGTTGGGATCACGGATGACGTGATAGATAAGATTCATGATATAATTTTCTGTTAGGAGAGAATCACGAATCTTGTTTTATAAATCTTAAATTTTATTCTTAAATTCAAAATTTTATCAATCTTTAAATTTAAATCTATTACACTTAAATCTCTAAATTTTAATCTTAAATAAAATATTTAAACTCTAAAACAAAAATACTTAGATAAACAAAGATTCTACAAACGCTTATATACAGTGCATATATATATATATATATTCTCGGATGTGTAATAATTGAAGGATAATTTTCAACCGAGTGATGTCACTACATAAGAAATTTGCAAAGAATCAAATTTAGAATTTGTGTAATTTTTGGCAAAATTTTGATATATAAACATGCACATAAAATTTGTTTATTTATCCTTTAATTTATACGATATGTATACCAAAATTATATTTATTTATTAATTTTAATATTTTATATTTAAAACTCGTGATTAATCATCTACACACAATCTTATAATACCCAACTCTCATCCATAAATAAAAAAAATAGTTTTTAAATGCAATCATTCATTGGCATAGAAGAAAAAACAAAAGAAACTGATAAGTACAGATTCATATACTTTGCAGCCGCAACACAACCGGAACCGTAAAACCACAAACTTATCAACACGTGCCACAGCGTCCAGCCCTATCAGCAGCCGACCATCTGGGTTTCAGACAGTTTTTTCAAAGTTTTAGCTCACCGAACCCTGCACTTATGGTTAATGTTCTTCAACCTGTCGTGCCCTACAATGGGGTTCTTTTCGTCTTCTGCCATGACAGTGGCCATGCACTGATATAAAACGATGGTCTGTTTTGGGTTCGAGTCTATTGGTTCTTGAATGGTATTCCATGGCTAATAGCTCTACTTGTTGTGTTTGGGTTGTGTTTTTGTTGGTTCTGGTTCGATTAGAAGGGTGCATGGCTGGAAGAATCGGTTTGGGTTCGAGGTTGGTGGCTAGTGAGCAAGGACGAGGTTGGGTTTCTGATAATGGAACCTTTGCTTTTGGTTTCGCCATGTCGGATACTCGTGACCGTTTTCTGCTCGGAATTTGGTTTGCTGATCTTCCTGGAGACAGAACCTTGGTATGGTCGGCTAATAGGTATGTCTTACTTTGTAGTTTCTTTAATGGGTGAATTGCTTCAAATATCCCATAACTATCTTGAGATTCTAAATTGATCATACAAATATAAAACATCTATTAGACAGAACCTCCATTTGTGTCTCCGTTTTAAATTAGAGAGTTTAGGGTTTAGAGTTTAAAGTTAAAATTGTGGTTAAGGTTTAGAGAATTAGGGGTAGGATGTATTTTTTAGGGTGTATGATTTATGGTTTAGGATATAAAAAATAAGAGTTATAGTTAAAAATTCAATGTTTTAAAAAAATTCAAATAAGACATGAACTGATAAAAAGATGCACAATAAAAAAATAAATGATTTTTACTCATCAAAACACCCTTAATATATAGTATTGTATTGAGGCTTAAATGAAAAATATGTGCTAAAAATATATATTTTTTGAATTTTAGTTGTACAAAATATTTTTTTAAAATAGATATTTAAAATTTTAACCCTTATAATTTTAGATATATGGTAGTTAACTATTGTTAAAAATCATTTAACCATTAAAAATTAGACACGTGTCATATTTTAATTTATAATTTCTATTTTGTTTTAATAATTTAAGTTTTTTTCATAAAAAATCTCGAAGTTCTAAGACTTTTAAAATAGACTCCAAATTTCTAAATCATAAAACCTTAAATTTTTATCGTTTTCACCACCGTCGTTGATCTCATCTTTTTGATTGTCAAACTCAATCAATTATATTTTTCTTAATACGATATTATCAAAAAGTATATATCGTTCACCAATGACACAGAAAAAAAATGATTGACTAAATCCGTCAACAGTCACAATGAAAATTCGAAGATTTGTTATTTTTGAGAACTTAGGGATAAATTTAAATATTTTTAAGAGTTTTAAAAAAAATTATAAAAAAAAAATCACATTTTTTTCAAAAAATTAAAAAAATTAATATTTTTATCATGTATCTTGTTTTGATTGGTGAATAATTTTTATTAGATGAACATTTTAAATTATAACAGTTGAAACTTTAGACACTTACTTTTAATAAAAAAAAATCTTTAAACACTTAAATTTAAAAAAAAAAATATTTTAAAGACTTATTTTTTATTTAAAAATCGTATAATTACATCTTTCTATTAGCCTACCTCTTAGCTTGACATTTAATGATAGTTTTAACTTTAATCTATCGTGGAACATATTTAAATTATAAAAATCAAGAATAAAATTAGAGTCAAACGTAGATAGAGGTAAAAATCTAAACCTTTAAATCTATAAATTAAAAATATTAAAATAATATTTAATTAATACTTAAATTAAAAATACCTAAAATACTAGTATTATATAAAAAAAAATTAGGACAACACCACTAAACGGTTTCGTTCTTGGTAAAAATGGTATATATATATATATATATATATATATATATATATATATTAGTTCAGCTATAATAGTTACGGTAATATCTGTTTTAGAGTATACTTTTAATCAAACAACCATTAGAAATTGATTGCTCAATCACTGTGCTGGTATTATTGATGCTCGAACCCGTAACCTCCAAGAACAACAATCGTTCTTTTAATCGATGAGGTTAGATGATTCGTGTTATCTATTTTATATAAAAATTTGATCTAACGGGCGGAATCAATTTTTTTTAGGGGGCCAAAATTGAATTATAAATTTTGGATAGAAGCTAACACTGTATTAACTTATACCATCATATTTTTTAGGACTGCGTTAGAACTTTTTAACATTTTTGGGTGCAAAATACAATCTTTTCAATAAACGAATTTATAGTTTTATAAAATATAGGATAAGCAATAATTAATCACTAAATTATTTTTTGCTTTTTTGTTTATTTTAGTGACCAAACTGTTATTTTTGACAAAATCTTTGATAATATTATGTTTTTTTTCATTTTATTTTGATCACCAATGTTATTTTTCTGTTTTGATCATCAATCTATTGTTTCTTTCTTATTTTGGTTACTAAACTATTATTTTTCGTTAATTTTTAAAGATAGATGATCAAAATAATAATAAAAAACGTAATATTAATAATGTTTTTGTCAAAATTAATAGTTTAGTGACCAAAATAGGAAAGCATGAATAGTTTAGTGACCAATAGTGTTGTTTACCCTAAAATTTAACGGGTTTATGAACAATATTACTATTTTAGGAGGACCCTGGCCCTGCCATCTCTCTTGGCTTCATTACAAAAGCTTTTGCATGTGTAATATGATGATGATGATGAGTTTTAAGCCAATATTTTTCTTTCTTTCAATGATCATCTAAATAGAAACTCTCCAGTCACCAAAGATGCAATCCTAGAGCTGGACACCACCGGAAATCTGGTACTCATGGACGGGGATGACACCGTTTGGACGTCAAACACAATGGGAAGTCCTGCCGAGTTCGCGGTCATGTCGGAATCCGGGAATTTCATCCTTTATACCGACGACAACCGTCCTGTGTGGCAGAGTTTTGCGCATCCGACCGATACACTTCTCCCTAACCAACCATTGACAGTGTCACTCGAATTAACATCATTGTCGCCTTCCCATGGTGGCTACTATGCTCTCAAGATGCTTCAACAGCCTAGTTCATTAACACTTGCCTTAACATACAACTTGCCTGACTCCTTTAATGATTCCCCCGATGGTCATACGAATTACTCCTATTGGGCTTCACCCGATATATCAAATGTTACCGGGGATGTTGTCGCGGTATTAGACGAAGCAGGAAGCTTCGGAGTCGTCTATGGCGAGTCATCAAATGGTGCAATTTACGTGTACAAGAATGATGGAGACTATGATGGATTATCTTCATCTACAAATAAGTCGAATGTACGATTATCGGTGCTCCGGAGATTGATCATCGAGACTAATGGCAATCTTCGTTTGTATAGATGGGATAACGATGTTAATGGTTCACGCCAATGGGTACCGGAATGGGCAGCGGTGTCGAACCCTTGTGACATTGCTGGCATATGCGGCAATGGGATATGTAATTTGGACAGAAGCAAGACAAGTACTTCTTGTACTTGCTTACCTGGTACTTCCAAGTTAAGCAGTGCAGCTGGTGAAACCTATTGCTCGCAGAACTCATCGGTGACCGGAAAATGTAATCATAGGAACGGAAGCCGAACTTCAGACTTTAAGATTGCAACAGTACAACAAACCAACTACTATTTCTCTTATTCCTCAGTGTTGGCAAATTACAGCGATATTGCCACGGTCTCCAAGTGTGGGGATGCTTGTTTATCAGATTGTGACTGTGTCGCATCGGTTTACGGGTTGGACGACGAGAAGCCTTACTGCTGGATTCTAAGGAGCCTGGACTATGGCGGGTTCGAGGACACCAGTTCAACCCTGTTTGTGAAGGTCAGGTCTAATGTCTCTTTGGAACCAGGTGGTGACAGAACAGGGTCCGGTTCTTCAAATGTTCATGACAAGATTTTGGTGCTCCCAATTGTACTTAGCATGGGTGTCCTAATTGGCCTGCTTTGTCTACTATTGTATTACAATGTTCATAGGAAAAGACACTTAAAGAGATCCATGGAAAGCACTTTGATCTTCGAAGGGGCACCGATGAATTTCAGCTACCGTGATTTGCTGTTCCGTACCGGCAATTTTTCGCAGCTGCTCGGAACAGGTACAAAATGTACATATACTGCAAAACATCAGAGTTTCATTCATCAGAATTTTTATAGCTATGCACTTGAAAATGATGTGATCTTTCGCAGGAGGATTCGGAAGTGTATATAAGGGAAGCCTCTCGGATGGAACATTGGTTGCTGTGAAGAAACTCGACCGTGTTTTCCCTCACGGTGAGAAGGAATTCATAACGGAAGTTAATACAATTGGCTCCATGCATCACATGAACTTGGTTCGCCTCTGCGGATACTGCTCCGAGGGTTCACACCGGTACGGAATCCGAATTACTTACTGTTTCCTGTTCAATCTGTTTCTAAAATAGCAACTTCTTCAAATGAGCAATCTACATGTTTTTGTTGGTAGTCTTCTGGTGTATGAATTTATGAAAAATGGATCCCTGGACAAGTGGATCTTCCCTTCCTATCAGTGTCGGGATAGGATATTGCATTGGCCGACTCGCTTCAATATAGCCGTCGCGACTGCACAAGGGATTGCGTATTTTCACGAGCAATGCAGAAACCGGATAATACACTGCGACATCAAGCCGGAAAATATTCTGTTGGACGAGAACTTTTGCCCCAAGGTATCCGATTTCGGACTAGCCAAATTAATGGGAAGAGAGCACTCACATGTTGTCACCATGGTAAGAGGAACTAGAGGGTATTTAGCACCAGAATGGGTTACCAATCGTCCTATAACCGTAAAGGCCGATGTTTACAGTTACGGAATGCTTCTTTTGGAGATTCTCGGTGGCCGAAGAAACCTCGACATGTCATACGATGCCGAGGACTTCTTTTACCCTGGATGGGCCTATAAGGTCTACTTCTTTAGTCCTGAAAATCCATCCTCAAAATAACACAGTAAGAAATCATATCATACTCATAACATTACCAATGATTTCTGCAGGAGATGACAAATGGAACACCGATTAAAGTCGCGGATAGGCGACTAGGAGGAGCAGTCGATGAAACAGAGCTGACCCGAGCATTGAAAGTAGCCTTCTGGTGTATTCAAGATGAAGTCATCTTGAGACCTTCAATGGGGGAAGTGGTGAAGTTGCTAGAAGGATCTATGGACATCGGCACACCACCGATGCCTCAAACGGTAACGGAACTGGTCGAGGAAGGTTTAGAACAGGTGTACAAGGCAATGAAAAGAGATGTCAATCAATCAAGCTCGTTTACCATGACTACCATGACTACACATCCATCATCTCTAGCTACCTGCAGTTATTCAACAATGTCACCCAGATGATCTATCATCTATCTTATAAGATCAAGAAACCAGAACGAAATTTTGTGCACTTCATAGGATCAATAACACGTTAGATGTTTAAAGCAGCATCAAAAGATTCATCATCGGTCAACGACTCGATGTTTGAAGCAGAAACCCTCGAATATCGACTCGTTGACCAATGACAGCAACTAGCTATAGTACGTCATCAGGACACGGATTGCAACGTCACAGCACCTCGTTTCATATG
Organism: Abelmoschus esculentus; assembly: GCA_035048815.1. NCBI lineage: Eukaryota > Viridiplantae > Streptophyta > Magnoliopsida > Malvales > Malvaceae > Abelmoschus > Abelmoschus esculentus. The sequence continues at coordinate 936,083 of JAUCBN010000004.1, forward strand.
TTCTTTCCTCGTTGATCATCTGTTTGTTTTATAAAAGTTGTCGAGCAAAATAAACATGCTACAAATATATATATATATATATATATATATATATATATATATATATATATATATATATATAATTCCAAATGGCTTGAAGTCATGGCCATTTTTTCTCAGAAAAAACCAGGAAGAAAACCAATGCGTGCAGAAGTCAAAAAGGAGTAATATATAAACTTACAGCAGTTTTACGACACTGGTTTTTCATTAAAATCCATCTTCCTGGAACATACAAGGAAACAGAAGAAAACGCGGTCAGGCGCCGCTGTTAAAGTTTTACACGATCTATATAAGTTCATACTGAACTTAATTACATTATCAGCAAGCACTGCTACTACTATTCACCATGGCTGAGCTTGAAGAAGTTGGCAAAACCTTAAAAGAAGTAAGCCTTGTTGTTGCGGCGGAGGAACAGGAGAGAAATAAGCGGGTGTATGAGAAGAAAGCACGGGTCTTAACGATTGCTTACCTTGTATTTCAAGCCACGGCTTTCGTTTCGATCACCAGGCAAGCTCGTTCGTCCAGGCAAGAGCAACATCAGAACTTGTTGTGGATACCCTTGTTTTTGTCCATGCTGTCGACTTTGATCTACTTGTTGGGTATGTTGGATATTGTGTCGAGATTTTTCTGGGTTGGGTATCAGCTGGAGTTGAGTTTCGTGGAACAGGGAATTGTGAATAAGCAACGACGTGAAGATGAGAGTCATAGTATACAGATTGGAGAAACTTTGTCCTGCAAGAGCAAATGAAAACTTGCACATATATATTATTTCGAAAAAAAAACATGTAAAAATTAAAAATTTATTACATATGACTGTAACCTTTATATAAAAATAAAAAAATTTACATGCCTCTTAATTGTAGTGTTCGATGAAAATTCAATTTAAGATTTAAAATATAAAATAAGATTAGAATTTAAAGTGGCAAACTCTTAATTGTAATAGTAAATAGTTGGGGAATATAAAACGTGGATAAATTGTAAAATAAAATGGTCAAACTCTTCTATCAGTCCCTATAATATGTATAATGCGTGTATTTATTTCTATATTTTAATTTGACATTTTGTTTGTATATTTTTTAGGTCATAGATTCAAATATCAATATTTACAACATAGTATTTAAAGATTGATGTTCAATAATTGAGAGTATATTCTAGAACAGATGTTATTTATACCACTGTAGTCGATTAAAAAAGTTATAATTTCCCTACACCATTTGATTTATGACTAAAATTTTTAAATACTAAAAGTAAGAGACTATAATTGATCCATTAAAATTTAAGGTTAAATACACACATTATACATAGTACAAGGACTTATATAAGAATTTGACCAATAAAAATAGCAATAGCCAATGAAACCTCAATTTGGAGTACATAAAAATTAGTGGATATTTTTTTGAAAGCACTGAAACCCTAATCAAATCCCATCGAAGAATCCAAAGATTCTTTTTCTTCAACCAAGATTCAAAATTGAAGGCCCCAATCCCTACGCTTTGCTTCCTTGGACGTTCGAATTCCCTTTAATTTTTCAAGGTAGAATCTTTTTAATCAAATTTTCGTAATTTGTAACATATAGAATGACAATTACACCAAATCGTAGATAATTAATTTGGTCATGATTCGATAAGTGTTTTCTTTTCATAAATTGGTTTTCTTTTCATAAATTCGTTTTCTTTTTTGTTTCTTTATCATGATAATTTGATTGATGTTGATTGATCCAAGGATTCAACAAGTTGATAATGCTGAAAGTTTATCTTTGTTTCTGTAGATTGTATAAGATGGAGAATATGAAATATGTGGAGGAGCTTGTGAGGGAATATTTGGTCTTCAGAGGATTTACAAATACATTACAAGCTTTTGAGACTGAGTTGTGTACGGATATTGGTAAAGGGTTTCAAGTTAATAAGATATTAGACTTGATTTTCTCCGTTTATATTCATAAATTTCAGGCTGAGAAATTAGTTGGTCTATTTAGTTTCTTTAAGCAATGCTTTTCGTCATGGTCCGAGACTACGATTCTTGATACCTTGTTGAAATTGGAGGGCTCTGTTCTTCGGTGTTACATTGTTCATGCATTGCAATCTGGGAGGAAAGATAGAGTTGTAGAGTTTTTTGGAATGAATGGAAATGATTTGCTTCTAAAGAGTTCTGATTGGAGTCCTTGGTTCGGTAGGTTCATTTGCTTTGGCTTCTTTGATTTTGTGTTCTCGTGTTGACTGATTCTATTGAGTATGCAATGTAGCAATTCCTTATTTGAAGAATCCAAGCATGGATCCTCAGTTTCGTGTTTATTTCTCCAAGGAATGGTATGAAGCTCTCCATCTTTCTGTGAGAAACTTTTTCAGCGAGATCTTCAATGGTATTCATATCCTTCAGAGTTGTTGATTCCTTCTGAAAATGTTCTACATAAATTGCGTGTGTAATTATGCGTAGATTAACAAGAGCCCATAGGAATTACTTAATATAGAACTTTTCTGCATTTGGAAATAAAATTGGTCTGCCAATGTTTTGGCGCGAAAGATATCCATTGTGATGATGTTTTTGTAACTAGTAGATATTAAGTGTGAGCATAACAATGGATATAATAATTTTTCCTTGACATTAGTGTGATTCAATTAATGATGGGATTTTGAAGAATGTCCTTAACGAAAGCACGTCTTCCTGCCCTAATGAAGATCAGTTCTGAAAAGAATATCATTAGCAGTCTTAAGAAAGACAACAAACGTCTTAATCAAAAGTTATTACAACTTCAGGCTTTACTAGAGGAAAAGGAGGCACAGTTAGGTCTATCAAAAAGGTAAAGGATCTTCATGGTAGTACTTGCTGCATCTCATAATTAAAAATGATTCCATTCGGACCCATTATGATACCAATTTTGCTGCATTAACATTTAATAGGAGCATGGGATCAGCTAATAGTTCTATTCTATCAAGTGGTGAGGACATTTTTACTCATGCAACCTCACATTTGGGTAGAATAGCACAGGGTGAGGATCGTGCTGCTACTGAACCCACCAAACTTGTATCAGCCCATGTTGAGTCCTCCTCATCTAGGCAAGATTCATATTCTGCTCCAAGCCTTCATGCTTCTTTCAGTGGAATCGATGGTAATGCTCAAAAGTTCTATGGTAGCCATTTTGATGTTAAGTGATATTTCTGCAAAGCTTCCCAATCTTAGATTTTAGGCTAATGTGGCAGTTATATGACCGTATTAGAAAAGATTAAGCAAGTATGTTGTCAACAAGTGCAGTCTCACCGAGTAGCTTTGAGACGAAAATACAGAACTGTGTGGTCATCATTTTTGTTTTCAATATGTTTGGAATTTTGGATGCAATGAAGTAGGTTTGTTTAAATCCTCCATTTTCCTCTGATTACTGATTGTAATTTGACAGATAATGGTAGAGAAATACTCAGAGAAGAAGAATTTCCTGAAGTGAGCGTAGAGTTTCAGGCAAATTCTCTGTCAAGATATATTCAAACATCATTCTTATATACACTTTGATTTCTTGTTCTTTTTGTTGTATATGTGAAACTGCTGGAACAACCTTATTTCCAGGAGACATTTTTGGGCCACACAAGTCCAATTACTCGTTGCCAATTTTCTGCATCTGGGGACAATATAGCTAGTGCATCTGTGGATGGCACTGTTAGGTACGCTCTCAAAGGAAATGATATAAATTTGTAAATATTAATAATAGAGCAGTTTGCTTCCTGCAGCTGCTTGCAGATTTTTAAATTTGTCTATACCAAATAGTTGAACATCTAATAAAAAAGAACAGAAATTGGAAGGAAAAATCATTGTCCTTACAGTCTGACAATTGACCATCATCGATTAGATGGGTTAATGCCATGTGCAGATCGTGTTTTTTAACAAAAATAACCATCGGATATCTGGTTAAATGTACATGTGAAGACTATAAGGTTTCATTTGTACCAATTTTTGTACACTGTTAAGTTATTGTCTGCTGACTTTCAATTTACTTCCTTGGCTGTTTTATTTTATTAAGGATATGGACATATGACTCATCAATTCCGGCATCTAGAAATGCAACCATATATTGTGGAGCTGAGATAATGTCACTTGACTGGGAATGCAAATCTGACCGTTTGGTATGTAACTATGTAATTGTTTGATGGCTCTACATGTAGTTTTATTGTGTATAACATTGTTATAATTGTTGCATCTTAAAATTTGTAATTGTAATTTTTGTTGTTCCTAAAGCTTCTCATAGGAACTGCTGATGGAGGCATTAAAGCATGGAATGTTGATGCGAAGAGAGTTGTCTGTGATTTGAATACAACTTCTGCGTTTCCAAGGTACTTACTTAGAATACCATGTTTAGTGTTTTTTTAGTTTGTTTATGCTTCGATTTCTTTTTTTCTTTCCATCTTGCAGTGTCTTGGATTTAAAGTGCAGCCCTGTAGAACCAATATTTGTTTCAGCCGCATCATCACGAAGGTATAGATCCAGCTCTACATAGCCTCTTGTTTCCACAAGCGTGGATTATTATGTGCATATGCTTGTCGCTTAGTGATTCACACTTTTTTCGTTTTTTTGGAACAGTCATGCTAGGTTGCTAAGTAGTTTCTCATATCATTTTATTGTTGTGGGTAGCAATTAGATTCCATTGGAAGATTGATTATTCGTTATCATGGTAGCTTTTTTGCTCTCCTTTTTTTTTTCTAAAAAAGTTTGGGGGCGTGAGATTAGTTGGATGTTTAACCCTTTCAGGTCTGCTTCAAACTCTATCGACTCTCTAGGGTATGCTTCGTTGACTGTCTGGAACATGAAAACATGGAAAGTTATGGTATGTGGTTGTATGCGTAAGGAGTACTTATTAGTGATGAGTGGTTTGTTTAAAAATAATTTATTACTTAATAGCATTCGTTTCATTGAAGACAGTCCTTCCTCTTGGTGAAGACCCCCCTGCAATTACTTCCCTATGTTTCAATCACAATGGGAAGATTTTAGCTGCCTCTGCCACCGATGGAATGATTCACATGTTTGGTATCCTTTTCTTTGTGGCCTCATATTTTTGTGCTAATAGATTTGTTCTGTTATGCGGTACGAGTTTTCTAAGATCTTATTAACAGTACCTTTCTTAGAAAACTCAGTGTGAGTGTGTCATTCCTGTTTCCTCATGGGCTGTTGGTTAGCCTTCTAGCTGTAATATGAATGCTCCTTGACTGGTTAAAGACATGTCCGCTGGTTTACAAATCACCGGGTGGCCTGCGCATGATTCTGGCATAGGCTCACTTCTTTTTGGTCCTGATGAGACGAGCATTTTTAGTTTGGGCTCCGATGGAAAGGTAAGTGTTTTAGTCCTCTCTATTGATTATGGCTGGAGCATCAAAATTCAAATGCATGCTATCTAAGGCAGACTATACTCTATCAATGGTATTACGTTCACGCTACGAGACTCACAGGTTGATTTTGTAATGTCAGATATTTGAATGGAGCTTGCAAAACCAAGGCCGCATCCTTTGGTCAAAATCTTCTAGCTGGTAATTTTCATTTCTTGCTGCATAGTCTAAACCACCCTAAGACCATCATTTGCATTCTCTTTAATGGGCACCTAAGGAAAGGCACCTAAGGAAAGGCACGTTCTCTTAGATTTCATATGTTTGCATTGGTCTTCTCCACGGTTTAAAGTTCGTTACCTTCATCGATGGTCGAAACTTCTTAATGGGGCTAAATTTAGTGACACGGATATTACACTTTGTAGGATCTCCGACTCCGAGACATCGAAACACTGTAGACATGAAATGGCATTGGATGCTTACGGAAGACAGCTATTAGTAACATCTGGTTCTGTAAGAGCTCCCATTTATCAGGTGAATTCTTCATAAGTTTACACATGGAAATTGGCCCTTTGTATGGCAATCATTGACCAGTATCAAGACTAATCGATTCGGCCTTTATCATATATTTTTTCTTTCTTATTATGGATCAGGTACGAGGCCATTCTAGCGGGTTTAAAACTCTTCCCCACAGTGCAGGTATAACAACCGTGGATTGGCACCCAGTTTTGCCTATTTTCTTGACCGGGTCAGCAGATCACTCAGTTCGTGTTACTTCCATACTGTGATTGTGAAGACGCATTACATCGAGGGTTTGTAAAAACTGTATTTTTTACAATTAGATATTTAATTGTAGACTGTGAAGACACACATAAATTCAAGTCAGATTCAATAAAATATCTAAAATTTAAATTCGAAAGTCTAAATTTAATTATTTTTTAAATAATAACTCAAACATATATCTTTAAATATAAATAAAAAATATGTTTTCATTAAACAAATATATTTAAATTAATAGCACAAACAAATTTAAACAAATTAAAGTAACAACTCAAATTTCAATTAAAAAATTTAACAAATAAATTATCCTTACATAAATTACTATTATCTTACTAGTTTACTAACATAATTACTTTCCAAATCATAATTATAAAACATCTCATCTAAAATATTAAATGTATATAAATTTAATTTAGATTTCAATACATACCTTTTTTTTTGGATTCAAATTCAAAGTTTTTCTAGTCGAATTTGGATCAATTTTTTTTCTTTAAATCTAATCAGATTCAAATCGAATTTGGATTTATATTACCATTCCTAATGGAGACGAGCACAATTCACTTTCTATATACAATATAAGGGTTCGAAAAGAGAATAATCAAATTCTATACATAAGCTCTCTACCAATCCCTGCTTATATGTGTATCTTAAATGTTGGACCTAAGATTTCCAGAACAAGTTGAGCAGTTGACAAAGAATGAGTAGAGGTGTAGAAGAATACAAACGAACTGATTTAAAAGAAGGAATGCCAGAGAAACTTGAATGTGCTTCTGATCTAATCATCATCTTCAGGATCGATTACCATCCTCCGTTTCCTTCTATTGATGGAGCTGTCCACAAATGGATCTGCCACTGCATCATCTCCTGAATCGGCCAACTCGTCTTCGACTTGCTGCTCCTCCAATTCAATCTCAACAGTCTCGGGTGAAACGTGAGACTGCTTGACTGCTTCTGAAGTGCCCTCCTTGCTATCATGGATAAATGTGACATCCATTTCGGTGAATCGACTGCTCCCACCCCTAAGAAAAAAAGAAAAAGGTAGTACTCTATATCATGAAAAACCATATTACAAAGATGAACTCTTGATAAGGTGGATTGCAAACCTTTCAGTCACTTCATTTGCAACTCCAGCTCCAGAGGTTTTGTGATTCATCTCCTCAGTGGTTACTGCTGTAAGCTTCTCATTCTTTGACTTCAAGGGGAGCTTTCTAGTTTTCCTATGATTAACAGAAAAAATTATTGAGACAACAGAGCTTTTCCTGAAATTTATGGAAGATGGCCATTTGCAAGCTTACTTAAAAGCTGCTTGTTGACAACACGCTGAGGTTCCAAATTATTATGTTACTTTCCCTATTTGTTCTATGAATAATAAACATGCCTACATGTGAGGGTGAGAAGACTTACTTGAGAACAGAGCTTAGGGTTTCATCATCAGTGTCATCTGATATTTTTCTTTCCGCGTTCTGTCTCACAGACTCTCGATTGAATAATCCATCATTATCCTTGTTTCTGCTTCCAAAATGTTCAAAGGTGAACATAAAACAATGGAGCCATGAAATTGAGCAAGTTAATGCACTAAATAACTAATAAATAGATAAATCCATAGGTACCTGTTCCTAAAGGATATCAATGTCTCCTTGTCGGAGTCGTGTGTTTCATTTCCAGATAAGTTATTTAGTTCCTTGTCCCTCAACAGCGTGACATCTTTGGACTTTTTCTTCTTAGGAACGTATAAACCAAGTTGCTTGAGTTTGCGTGACACTTGGGCAGCAGTAAACGTATTATCAGCATCCAGTGCATTTGCAATCATGTAACTACACCTCCTATGATCTTTAAATCTGCATACAAAACAAATTCCTAATTACTTATCATGAATGTAATACAACCATTCAATAGGATTTAATGTTCAGCCTTCTTCGGGCATATATAGTTTCTCCTTGATTTTTTAGAGAAGTTAGGAAGAAAACCAGTAAACAGACTCACTGCTCAAATAGATCTTTAATCATTGCCTCCTGATCCTTGCTGAAGGCACAGACTCTTTTTCTGGTGTTCCTGTTTAGGACAATAGCAAATAAAGTGAACATAAATATAACAGATTCATGCCAGAAAAAAATGCTATCCGTCATTCCTGCACATTCAAAGTTACGACCTCGTTGCATTAAAAGTGGTTCCTGAATCTCTTAAAGAGTGCATTGACTATATAACAAGGTGCATAGATAACAAATAACAAAGAAATACTTACAGAGGTTGCCTTTGTGAACTTTCTTCTAAATTATTTGGATCGTTAAGAGTGGTTTCATCCCCCTGTTTATCAGAATCGTCAATGAAATGTCTATCAACATTCCGTATCCTTTTTCTTGGTGCAACTTTTAGTCCTAACTGTTTAAGCTTGTTCGAAACTTGAGCAGGCAAAATTCCACCAGAAGGATCTAGGGATTCTGCAATAAGACGGGTACAGTTCGGATGGTCTTTGAACCTGCAACAACAATATTCCGAAGCAGATAGTGCAAACTAACTTCAGAAACGTTTGAATGGATATAAGAACTTGAAACATCATGGAGAATAGCAATGATCATCCCAGATAATGCTTTTGCTTTTAGTGTTGACAAGTGGATGCATCATATTTTGAAGAAAAGGGAAGATCTAAGTGAAAAAACTTACAAGAGACTCATCAAGATAAAAACAAACTTACTTCTCATAGATTTCTTTGAGTTTTGCCTCCATATCATCATTGAAAACAAACCTTCTCTTTCTTTCATGAATCTTTCCAGATTCAATTTCCAAGGAGTTTTCCGCACTGCACCAACCAAATACACCAATTAAGCAGTTTTTCAGTCAGTCATTTTAGTTCAGAAAATATGGCCAGTTCATATGGTTCACTGAGATATCATACCCTTCATTTCTAAAAATATAAGGGAATTTTCATGCACCATTCTTTAGATTTGAAATACCAAACAACACTTGTAAAATGAAATCTAAAATTTTAAAGCTAAATGCATTAAGTTCCAAACTTCTCTTACTTTTGATTTCCCATGTCATGAGAGATTACAACATCAGCTTCATCTTCACCTAGTGCATCTGCTATGCTTCTACGAACCCATTCATTGGCCTCTGAGGACCCAACTTCTGCATTTCCTGGCACGCCATCCTCATTTCTGGTTCCCTTCTTCCAATGTCCCAGTTCATGCAATAAATATTCAGCATTAATGTAATGGCATTCTCGACGTGTCTTCCAGAAGAGAATTTCAATAAAAAGAAGGGGTTGGTGCTTCATTTTCTTCATCATTTTTCTAACCAAACTCGTAAGAAAGCCAACAATATCTGCATAGTCCTCACTTGGAGACAACCTTTGCTCTTCTAGTATGTCATAGAATGTTGTAAGGAGTGACAACTGCAAAAGTTTGTACAAAATTAAATATATGTTAGATTGTCCATATTCTCTATTAAAATAAATTGCAGTTCCAAGTTTTGACCTGATAAAGCATTGGAGCAAGCTCAAGGTCCTCAGTTATCTTCCGTAAAAAGCTTATAATGTATTGATTTGTATTAATGGAATTGCTCCTATAAAATTTAAGCAACCAGCATAAATTTTGGATAAAGCTGCAGTTTGCAAAAGCTGAAATGAGAGTTGAAACGTTAAAATCAACTTCATTAACAGTGGCTGCTTGTTCATCGCTAGAAGAATCATCAGTGCTGCAACAAAGATCATCAACATGACCAGGTGTTTTATTATCAACCTCTGGCATATCTCGAGGACTTCTCATTTTAGTCTCAGAGGTTCCTAGTTCATCAACCAAGAGAGAAGTATTGGTATCTTCTTTCGGATCAGACGTCTCCTTCCCCGGGCTTTCTTGTTCTCCCACATTATCTGCTGGTCTTTCAGAAATAGAGGAAACATCCACACCAGTTGCAGTTGCAGCAGCATGGTCTTCAAACTGTTCACTTTTGGTAACATTGTCACTCACTGCTTTCTTCTTCTTTCCTTTCCTTGATTTTCTAGAAACCTTAATCATGTAATTTACATTTCAGTGCACAGTACAACATTAAAAGGATAGAAGAGAAGAAAACTCTTCAAAATTGGTGCATAGAAAAATTACAAATTCATAGGAGCAAATCATGATGCAAGTATATTGGCTCTAAAATCAACAAAGATCTTATGCACTAGAGGGCATGCACTGGGGAGAGAAGTGGAAGGGAAATAAATTTGCATGATAAATTAAAGGACCTTTTTCATAGAATTTAATTGTAGACGGAAAAAGGATAGAGAAAAGTTTCATGCATAATTAAAGAACCTTCATAACTAATGCACAGAAAAACTTTGTTTATTGCATGTTGGTAGTTAGAGAATACTCGAGTCAGATATACAATATACCCCATAGCTTGGTATCTACAAAAGTGGAAGCCTAACATACCCTTAATGAGCCACGTGCTTGAAGATTCTCCATGAGCTGAATAATTACATGCATCATTTCCACCAAATCTGCAAGATCACTGATAAAAGAAATAAAATCAAAAATAGCAAAATATACCATCCACCATGAAATTTTTTTTATGCATATACACAGAAACAAATACAGTTGTTAACATCAACACTAGTTTCTCTGAGATTGGGGGTGGAGAGAAAAACCTTTTGGGTTGCTTGTGAGAGTTGAACGTTTTGATTTGATTCAGAATGAGCTGGGTCATTCCTTTGTCTGTCTGATCATAAAATAGCTTGTAAAGAAGGATGCGAGCTGTTTGAGGCTCCTTAGAATCTTCAGGAAATAAAGTAAGCACTAAATCAAACATACGGATCTGCATTCAGAAAACAAAAGAGGGGAAACCATTAAATAGGGATAAACAAATCAGTTAACCAAGGTATTAGCTTTTCAAAAGGGTGAACTAAAATCCCATGACAAAGTAGAAACTGCTTGTTCTTAATCATCCCCATAAAACACGAATTGTCCATATCTTAAAGTGTGAAAAGCACCATTTATAAATGTACCTTAGCTTGCAAGCACAGAGGAGAAAGGAATAAAGGCTAATTAACATAGCAGTTTCCAATGCAACAATAAACAAACTCGGAAATGAAACTGAAATTAAAGATGATACAGTAGGCATCACCATATTTTTCAAAAGAGAACTTGCTGCAGATAGAAATTTGTAGTCATTAGTTTCCTTCAAGCCTTCAAATGCATTCCGCCATCTTGAAATCACAAGATGGAACATTGATTCATTCATTGATGCTGCAATTGGTCCACATATGTCACCTTGGAAAAAAGTGCTATCAGCACATTTTTCGGCAGAAGCTTCAGAATTAGACTTTCCGGCACTTGGCTGTTAAAAGGCATGTCCAATGCAATAAAAATGATTAGTATAATGAAGCTGTCAGCTATGTGAAAAAGGAGGAACATGTCAAACCTAAAGGATGAAACAAATGCACAAAAACTAAAATCCTTAGAGATTAAGGTTTCAAATCGTAACAGTAACCAATTTTAACTTTCAATAAGTTACAACCACAACTTTACTACAAGATCAATTTCAGAGTTTCAAGAGGATACTAAATGTGATTCAAAAAAAAAGAGGATACTAAATGTAACATATTTCAGGATGTTGAACAAAGTTCAACACCAGAAACTGAATAAACTTCAGGGGTCAACAGGTATAAAACGATAAACATGAAACATGGGCATCAAGAACCGAATGAACTTCAGGAGAAATATGGTCTCTCTTGGCAGCATTCACTCGGAATTAGTTGTGTCAGTCAATCCATTTCGGAAACAAACCACTAACCAACCATGAAATGATTTAGCAGATAAACTTTCCTCTTTCTCAAACCTTGAACAAGAATGAAAATGCAATTGAAAGCATTCAATTAAACTCTAGAAGTGTTCCTCTAAAACTAAAAGTTTTAAATATGTTTGGTATGGAAGGGAAATAGATAGGATGAATTCTTGGGAAAGTGTGAATGATAACAGAAACAATGCATATTTAACTTGTGGTCACAGTGGAGAATTGACACTAGAACCAGCATTCCTCAACTTGAAATCATAGCTAAATAAATTTTAAATCAGAATTACCAGTTGGACACATTAAACTATAGTTATTACACTCTTATACCCTTCCAATTTGACACATTGTAAGAAGTACAGAAGTTAGTTATAAGGAAACTGGTTCACCTACACTTCCCAATACTTGGTTTTAAGTTTTAAACATAACTTACAATACATATATGCAACAAAAATAAGCAATGAATGATTTTAGATTTAGATAATGATGAGCTTGCTCCAGATATAAATAATATAACAATCTATGATTATTCACATGTTAAAAACAATTAATAGATGATAAGATGCATCTTCCCAGTATAACAAGTTTGTTTGTGGATCTAGGGTGTCTGCAGGGTAAAAAAAAGGTAAAAAGCGGAGTAGTCCTCACCTTTGAGGTCAAACACTTGTGACATTGAAAAGAAGTAACAAACTCAGCAACCTTAAAGAAAACAACTATGTCACCATTTTGAACTGTGTGATGTTCCTTCTCAATATCCTCACGAACAGACTTCATCAATACTACATGTATTAAGTTATGCATTTAAATATCATCAGAAATATGGAGCATAAGGAAAATGACAAGGTAGGGTGAGATGATATCAAACAAGCGAGTATTTCCATTACAGAGAGTGTACCATTGTAGCCTCCAGAAAGAAACTGGTTCACAAAATCATGAAGCAATGTGAGAACATTTTTCCTCATTAAAGGTAGATCTCCGTGCTCCCGCATCCCACAGCTATTATGGGATTTAAGTAGAGCATTTTGAGAATTATTATTAGGGTTTCCCTTGTACACTACTGTAGAACCACCCTGTCAGATAAAACATAACTTGTAAGATTTACTAATGCAATCAATCCCTGCTTAGAAAAATCAAAACATCAATTCCAATGATACTACATACCATAGTGAGTCGTGTAAACGTTCCACTAAACTGTGAATGACGGTTGGCACGCTGGAGTCTCGAAACCCTTCTTTTCTTTGCTTCCTCTTCCATGATAGACTTAAGATCGTCAATGCAAGCCTTGGCCACTCCACCCTCCTATCATACAGAGAACATTAGAAACAAGCATGTGGAAATGTAAATTGCATTAATCAACATTGAGATAAGATAATTAGAGAAGAAAAAAGTAAAACATACCTCAGAGTCCATCAAATGAGCTTTGACAAGTAACTCTGGTTCTTGACCCATAAATATGTAATGAAAGATTTCTAATAGAAGCAGGTTATCCTGACGAAGATAGCCACGAGAACCACCAATCTGCTGAGTTATAACAATAACTAAGTCCATCACATTCTCACGGAACAAAAGCTCAAGAAATCTGTCTCTCAGTGATAAAAATTGGCCAGCCTTTTGTAGAGATGAAATGTCTTGGATGGCAAGAATGTTACGAAATAAGGTTAACACTAGCTGGAGCAATTTCCAGTCATCCTCCGAAAACAGTTCACTGAAATTGAAGAGATTGACCACTTAGGCTTATGTCAACATACTGGTAAAAGAGAATCTAACGGTTCAGATGATTTAAATGTAAATGATAAAAACGAACTTCTATTCTGAATGTTTCAAAAACGATTGAATTCATTTGTTTTTGTTGACCAACAACTTGTGCAATCTTTGAAAATGAGTAAACTGCATAAATCACTACTCAACTTTTGTACAGACCTATTTTGGTCACTCAACTTTACACATTGAACAAATTTGGTCAGTGATCACTCATCCATTAAGTTCGGGACAGCGTTATGACGTTGAAAAAATTAGGGTCAGATTGGCAGCTGACAAAATAGAACTCAAGCTTCTCGCTGTTCGGAGATGCAAGCACTTCTACTCCAGTAGTTTGAACTTATAAGGCCGCTATGGAATTTTGTAAGGCTTGCTTTGTTGTGTTTCCAACTGGAGCAAATGTTTCACTTGCAATTTTGAGTTTAATTGTGTTGGGGTTTAGGGTTAACACAATTAAGGATTAATTCTTATGTGGATGTAAAACTATTATATCAATCCATGTCAACAGAAAGTTAACAGAAAATGGATGAGTGATTAGTGACCAAATTTGTTCAATGTGTACAGTTGAGTGAGTAATTTGCACAAATTAATAGTTGAGTGATCAAAATAGGTATGTGAGCAAAGTTGAGTTATGACTTATGTAGTTTACCCTTAAAAAATATATAATTGTTCTCTTTTTCCTGCATCTTAACTTACTCAAGCAGTTAAAGGGCCTATTGGTAAAAGAAGAAGAAATTTACATGCTTACCATTCCAAATTTTCAAGTGGACCTTCGAGAAGGGAAACTATAACAGCAACAGAATCACTGCTCGTGACAGAAAACTTCATATTCCAAAGATACTCTATCTGTTGAGGTATATCACTAGAGGAAGGCTCGACAGGCATTGACAGAAAAACTAAAACTTTCACTGAAAAATTCAAAGAGAAAAAACGTAAATACTCATTAAATTGCATTTACTGCATTTTTTTGGCTTAAGTGTGGAAAAACTCAAACATCAAATCCTTACATACCGGCATTTAACACCAAATTTCGATCACGTTGACAAAGTTCAATGATTGGAATCAAGTTTTTTGAAACAATATTCCATCTACAAACTTGCTTAAATACTTCTCGAGTTTGTGGGTCGTCCCGTCTTAAAAATCGCAGCAAATCCTTCAAAGCATCTGCAAGTAATTTTAAACTAGATTGGTTAAATTCAATTTATATTATCTGAATAACAAATATATATATAAATCAAAGGAAAATTCAGTCAAAAATGGCAAATGAATACCTAGGCAGTGCTCCCCCTTTGTGTACACCATCCGGTTCGTTGTCTGGTCTTCTTCGAGGACGCCGAGACTAGCACAGATTCCTGATAAGCCCTCCATGTCCATTTTCCCCTTGGGAAAGTAAGGTTTCAAAGTGGGGATTTGGGAAGAATCTGGTAAAAGGTTAGGCTATTGAGTGGTGGAGGAATCAGATCTGGGAAGAATGATGAATCAGACTCAAATGAGATGTTTGCTTGAGAGATGGGCATATGGATACTGCGGCCGATTAGGGCTCTTGTGGCGCCAATTGAGATGCAAATTTTCCCGCGTTTTTATTTTATTTTACTTGTGTGGAGATCGGATCAGCTGCAGTTGTGGTCACAGGGAATATAATGAGGCTCCAGTTACTGGATACAGTAAGAAAGGCTATGATCTTCCTTAGTTCGTGAGCCGTCCATTAGGCCCATTACTTTCTATTTTAATTTTCAAATACTCTGGTAATTTAAAACGAATTCATTTGTAAAATTTTGTTATTTTATTCTTTAAATTACAATTTTATTGTGATTAAAATTGAAATAAAATTCTAACTTAATTCTAACTTGTATAGTAAATTTTTTAATATTAAAATTTAAAAAAATATATATAACGAGCGTCGAATATTACTGAACACTATTAACACTATACATTGCTAAATATAATTAAATTAATTAATAAAAAATAAAAATCTTAAAGACTCAACATATAATTAATAAAACAGTGTTAGATTTAACATATGATTATTAATTGTATATTGAATCTTTAAATTTTTAATTTTATTAATTAATTTAATCGTATTCAGCGATATTCGACGCACATTAGACTTATACTAAAACTTATACAATATAATTTAATCAATTATACCACACATCCTCAAGTTATAATACTTTTTTAAAATTGATCTTTAAACTTTTAAAAATTGAACTTTATTTTTAAATTATGACACTTAATCTAAATAACCTCAAACTTTTGAATGTTTTAGTTTTATCTTTAAATTATGATTCGTATTATAAAATCTTTAAACATTTAAATGTTATAGTTTTATCTTTAAATTAGTATATATTAATCATATCCTATGTTAATAAAATTATTAGAAAGATTGTTAATTGCAATGTAAATATTTATGTATATTTTTATAATAATATGATATGATATAAATAATAATTTATGATAAAATAAAATATTAAAAAAATCTAAAGATCAATTTAAAATATGTGTAATAATTTAAAGATAAAAGTTAAATATTTAAAAGTTAAAAGATCATTTTAAAATAAGTGATATTATTTAAGGATGAATTAAAATGTTTAAAATATCGAGAACCAATTTAGAACGAAGGCATAGTTTAGGGACGTATAAAAGATCATCACTTTAAATTTTGAGCACTGTCACCTAAAAGAACCCGGATTTGAACAGAACCTGAGTTTTCTGATCGGAGAACCGACACAAAAGTAAAAAGCCGAGATCTGATTAATGGAGTGTGCTGCGAAGGGGAGTGGAACTCGGTGCTTAGGTTCCCCGAGGAAGCGGTGTGGCCGGTGTGGAACCGTTTCTTATTGCTCCGCCTCTCATCAGGTTCTTCCATTTCAAAGTAAAAGGAAAAAGAGAAAAAGGAAAAGATTAATTCCAACATATTATACGCCATGTTATTTCTATGTAAACTTAATTTAAATTTTAATACAATTGCTAGATTATTCACTGGAAGGAACATAAAGAAGAGTGTGAAAGGTTAGAGCAGCAGATAAGGCGCGTAGATTTGTTGAATGATTTTCCTTTCACGTTTTCTCTAGAATCTACGCACCAGGTAACTGACGACTTGCTTGAAAATAAGTGTTTTCATTAAAAAAAAACATTGCATTTAAGCTTATATTAGGCTTAAATTGAATTGATTGCATGGTTTGTTTTAGTAGATTAGGGAAAAGCAAGAGAGCAGATGTTCATTCTTGAGCAAGAGAGGCATCCATCAAGTGGGGATGTGGGTTTCTGAATGCGGTTGCGGTGCATCGGTTATGTCCTTTGATAATTCCAGGTTTTCTTTAATCTCCTGATTCTTAAATCTTCAGTGATGAACTGATGATATGTTAAGCCTTTGCAAGATCCGAGAGTATGATCCTTGGCATTGTGAAATGAGAATTGAGTGGATGTTCCTAGAAGTTTTTGGAGGATTATTTATAATTTAAGTAAGTGAAATTGAAAGACTTTGTCAAAAAATAAACATAGAGAACACACTAAAGGACTAGTAAACTTGGTGAAAGGTTTGACATAATGCATATAGAATTAGTGATCTGAGAAGAGGATATCAAAGTTAATAAGTTTAGAAAATTTATTACAGTATGAAACGATTGTGGAAAGTGTTAACAGTTAGTTGATGCATTTCGCATTTATATTTTTTATTTTTATTAAGTTCTCCAAGCTGTGATTCAAATTTGTATACTTGAAGAACACAACAAGTTTCTCATTTCTGAATAAGCTAGTTGATTGCATATGACTGTTAAACTTATGGTCACTTTAACTTTGTTTGCAGGTTTGAAAGTGATACCTGGAATCTCTCAAATATCATGTGCCCATGTCGCGGTATCCCTTTTGATTCAAGACTTCCAAATTTTTTGTATGGGCTAATGGATGCTTCTAGAATTAACCTTGTAATAGTGCAGAGCCTTCTTCTCCAATAGCAAACTCATTGTGCAGTTGGAAGGATTACTATGAGTGGAGGTGCATACCATTACAATCACCTGTTTCTTTGCTGCTTCACTGGGTATGGGATGCTAGTATATGCTATTTAATTGGTTCTTTGTTACTACTCTGTCATTCAAATCATCAATTGGTGTTTATGGTGCATCTTTTACCCGTGATTTCTTATTCTTCTATGGTGGAAACAATGGGATGGTATTTTAGTGGTTTTGTTAGTTTATAACTAAAAATCTTTCAATTCTATAAGGTGCTTTACTTTTCATTGGCCTAGAAATGTATGATAAAATGCTAAGAAACCTCCCTAATCCCAATTTTCAAAAGGTTTAGTTATGGCTTCTGCTCTAATGATGTCCAAATACAATTTTTCTCAAAGAGTAAAGCTAGAAACTTAATCAAAGGAAATTAATAAACTATTAAGTCATTGAATCCAATTGCAAATTTGAGTAAATGCCATACCTTGTAGATTTCTACTAGCTTGCATATATTAAAATTAATTATATTTCTTTTCAATTGTGTTTTTGCATATATTAAAATTAATTATATTTCTTTTCAATTGTGTTTTTTTGGCCTCAGCCACTTACGGTATATCAAGCAATACAAATTGCTGGATTGGGAAGCACCTCTGAAATCAGAAAACTGCGAATACACTATCTTGGTATCTTTAACTTTGAATCTCCCTTTGTAATTTGAAACATTATCTCTGTAATTTCTATATGCATGTATCTAGGTGTTCAATTGGCTAGCACTTATTTGAAACTAATTTTCGATGTTTGGCTAGAGTAGATACTATCATTAAGTGATGATGCATCAACAAGGAGCACTCTATCAGTTTTCAGATGTGATATGTTTATTTGTGCATGTTTGTGTGTCTCTTTTCTTTTTCCTAAGAAAATCAGTCTTTTCTTCTTCTTTTTTCTCCTTAACTTCTTAGTGTTTTTTCTTTCTGTAGTCTAAATATGGTTATCTAAATTTTAAGTGTTCCTTTTATTTGTATGTTCAAAGGACCTGAGAAGGAGCTCTTTCAACTTGCTGTCTTTGGAGAGTTACGTGCACTCTTCCCTGGGGTTCTTCTTCAAATCGAGCTTATTGGACCTGCAGTTCCACATCATAGGTTGGTTTTGCCCTTTAGCTTTCATGGAACTTATACTTCTTGTTTCTCTTTACTATAAGCAATGCAAACTAGTTGGCTTGGGTGGGAATTGATTAAATTGTCAATTTCCATATAATTCTCAATTCATAACATGACGAAAAGTCTTGATATCTAGATTGACTTTGGGACTGGTCAGGTTGCTCTGTGTCAATACCTTATCACAAATAGCTTTTTTTCCTTGAATTGTAAAACTTTCCTCTTATGTTTTTTTTTTTTGCATTTTTAAGGGCTGCATTAGAAACTGGTCTCTGATCATTTGTTGTTCTTCTAGATGAGCCAGCTTCTTATGATTGATGGTTTGATTCAAATTTCAAACTTGTGCTGGGAATTGCTAATGCTTCTTGTTTCCATTTAATTCATAGAGATGGTGATAAGATTGATCTACACAGCTATGCCCGATGCATTGAGCAAGATTGCAATTGCAAATACGAAAATGACAACACCAGCTGCGGCGTAGGTGCTCGTACATCTTCTGCGGTGACACTGCAACTACATAGAGGATACTATCATGAGCGTTTCATAGATATATCTAAGGTCTGTGTTTCCTTGTCCTTCCATTTTTCATCTGTTCATGTAAGCTTTTCATATATAAGGAATTGTCTTGTGTACTTGAGTTCACTAAGAATATCTCACGTAACAGGATTCCCTCCCTCACTTAGTTATTGCTACAAATGCTGGCGTGGCAGCTTACACAAGTTGGTTACCCACTATAGTATGTCTTCGTTACGCCTTTAATTTTTTTCACACTATGGTTTTTGTATAAGTGCCTGTGTTTCTATGAGAACTCAAAGCTTTTGATTTTGTGCCGATCTTTTTGCTCGAGCATTTCAGAATCTGCCACCTTAATTTTGGTTTTTTAATCATCATTTCAGGAGCTAATAAAGAAGATAAATGTCCCTGCTGTATTTTCAGACTATTGTGAAGAAGCATGTCATCTTGCAGCATGCTGCATAAACACTGTTACAAACCAGCCTCCCAGGGTTCCTGTAATTTTACATTGCTGCTTCTTCTCTTTCACACTTTACCCCACTTAACATCCCATGCTTGCTTCCCCATAAGTTCTGAACATATATTTTGTAGCTTACTTTAACGACATTCTTGCGTTGCTTCTGTCCTGTAGATTCAGTTAAATCCATTCAGGCAGCCAATGGTTGTGGAAGACAGTGCACTGCATCTCCCTTGCTATTCCAATTGCTTCCTATTCGCAATGTGAAGTGCTTCTGACCAGGATCGGACTCAGCTCGGCTGATTATCACCCCCAGGTCGGGTTTGAAACCCATTAAGAACAAATTCCACCTCTCTATATATAAAAATTGTTAAAAAATATTTTTATTTATAAATTAAACCATTATAGCTCATGAAAACATAAATTAGTTGAAACTGAAAATGGGGGAAAATAAAATTTCAAACTCTGGTCGATTGATATAATATTGTTGTAACAATATACATCCCAAACTGCAATAACCTTAACTTTTAAACCATAACACTATAAAAAAAACCATTTTATAACTCCATAACTAAAATGAACTAAATCACATCTTATTTTTACTCTTCAATTTGGCACTTTTTCTTGTATAAATACCTCACTCATCTCTCATTATTCGTCAATCTTTCTATCTACAAAAGATTGAAAAAAAAGAAAGGAAATCACAGGGAAAAGAATTCAACAATGGCAACAATGTTATCATGGTGCTTCACATTGGCCCTTTTCATGGTCATTTTAATGGCAAGTCCTTATGTCACTTTGGCTAAGATGAATGTGATTGATAAGTGTTGGAGAGGGAATCCTCTTTGGCGGTATCATCGACAACAATTGGCCAAATGTTCCGTTGGTTTCGCCGGCAAAATGATCAACAATATCGGTAAAGATGTCATAAAATATAAGGTCATTGATCCTTCCGATGACCCTCTAAATCCTAAACAAGGAACTCTTCGATACGGAGCAACTATGATCAAGGGCAAAGTATGGATCACATTCAAAAACAACATGCAAATCACGTTGCAAAGACCACTTCTCTTAAGCAGTTTCACTACCATCGATGGCCGTGGTGCCGATGTTCACATTACCGGTGCCGGTTGTCTTGTGGTGTATCACGCTACCGATATAATCATTCATGGAGTACACATCCATCATTGCAAGTCCCAACCGCCAAGCACTGTAATGGGACCTGATTCAAAGGTGATACCCCTCGGTCAAATGGATGGTGATGCTATAAGATTGGTCACAGCAAGGAAAGTTTGGATTGATCATAACACGTTGTATGAGTGTCAAGACGGTCTCCTTGATGTCACTTGTGGTTCAACCGACGTTACCGTATCGAATAACTGGTTCAGGAATCAAGATAAAGTTATGTTTCTCGGACACGATGATGGCTATTTAAGAGATAGAAACATGAAGGTCACAGTCATTTTTAACCATTTCGGACCTAACTGCAATCAAAGAATGCCAAGGTAATAACAACAGCCCCATGTTTTACTAGTTTGCAAGTAAGAAACTGTATACTTACATCATTTATCTTACTGTTTATCAACTACATTGCAGAGTTCGCCATGGATATGCACATGTAGCTAATAATTTCTACCAAGGATGGGAACAATATGCCATTGGTGGAAGCATGAGCCCCAGCATTAAGAGTGAAGCCAACTTTTTTGTTGCTCCAAATGCAGACAACAAGGAGGTAACATGGAGGAATGGAGAAACTGCAGATAAAGCTTTATGGAAATTCTACTCAGTAGGAGATATTTTCAAAAATGGAGCCTCTTTCAATAAGCAAACAGGTATAGGTGGGGCTAAGCCTAATTATGATCAGAAACAGAATTTTGAAGTTGCCAATGCTGAATCAGTTAAAGACTTGACAAGAACATCAGGTGTCCTGAAATGTTTCAGAATTCTAACATGCTAGGTTCATGTAAGAATGTTTTAATAACTGTAAAAGAGGGGAGGGGAATGTTACAGTGCCAGATATCAGGTTAAATCACAATATTAGTACATGTATAGTTTATATGCTATAATCCTAATGGCAAGGCTTTTGGCTGGCTTTATGTTTCTGTGTGTATATATATAGATTAAGTTGTAATGAAAAACATAAAAATAAGATAAATGAGGCACTCGGATTTAACTATTGAGAATTGTAACAAGTTTCAGAGTTTTGATAACATTTAAGAAGAGTATAATACTAGAACATCAGGCTTAGTTGAAAAAAGGTAGACACGATTACTGATTCATTACCTTGAGAAAACTAGGACTGATGAAGTTAAAATACTACATCGGTTGCGTCTCAGAACATTTTTCTCAACTCCGAACAATACGGTTGCGTCTCAGATGAGCTCAATGCCCCCACCCATAATGCCTGCAGCTGGTTACTGTGCTCCGGAAGTAACAAACACAAGGAAAACAACTCAAACATCTGATGTATACAGGGGAGATAGAGAAGAAGGGATTTTGATTGTTTAGGTTATTAATTAGTTTAGCTATCTGGCTTATTGTATGATTTTAGTACAGCAGTTAATTGATCCCTGCAAGATGCAACCAAGTCCAGCCAAAGAGAGAGAAGTTTAGAAATTGATTCTGTTGCTTTAAATCTTACATGTCTATGGCCCAGCAGGCTGGTCAGGACGGCAGGACCATTTCTTTAGTATATAGGGTAGGGGAGTGCT
The DNA here is from genome assembly GCA_035048815.1 of Abelmoschus esculentus. Taxonomy (NCBI): domain Eukaryota; kingdom Viridiplantae; phylum Streptophyta; class Magnoliopsida; order Malvales; family Malvaceae; genus Abelmoschus; species Abelmoschus esculentus. The sequence goes on from JAUCBN010000004.1 coordinate 958,508, forward strand.
ATGTTTTTGCTTATGGTTTTTAGCATCTGGCTCTCTTGTTCTGCCGACTTTCAAAAGTTAGGAGGCGTTCGAGTGGAACGATATAAAACCGTCGAGTACAATTTATTTTTTTACCAAAATAATAATATAATTCACTATGTTTTTAATAAGAGTAAATTATTACAGAGGTCACTCAGTTATGAATATAGTTATATTTGGGTCACTCAATTATTAAAGGTTATATTTGGATCATTTAATTATAAGTAAGTTTACGATTGAGTCATCATTTATATTTAAAAAGTACATCGATTTGATCATTTTTTCTTTCAAATCACTTGTATACCCTCAGGCCTCATACTAGAGTACTTCACTTAATCACTTGTATACTCTCATATTCTAATACAGAAATTGATAAACTTTTTTTTATATATATGAAGAGTAACTCAAATATAATTTTAACCATAATCAAGTGATGCAGATATAATTTTTCTCATAATTGAGTGACCCAAACGTAATTTTTAATAATTGAATAATTAAAATATGATCTTACTCATATTTGATATTTGAATCACCTCCGTTATAGTTTATCCTTTAAAAAACAAATTTCTTATTTTTATTACATTGATGATCGAGTCAAAGTATACGCATGATTAACAATAATTTTTTCATTTATTATATACTGAAAAATATAAAGTACCACTCGATACAAAATATCGAGGGAATTTAGAGAAATAATCCAATCTTTAACAATATTTTAGAATATAAAAAAAATGGTGAGAGATTTTGATATTTATGATAATTTTTACAATAAATAAATAAAATGTTTATGTGTATAGGATGTTACCCTATAAAATTATATTAAAATAGTCCTCAAAATCTACACATAGTTTGTATAATACAAAGAATAAAGATTATTTTAATCTGATTTTAAAAAATAATGTTATACACACGTAACGTTTTATTTATTTTTAATATAATTTTAAAAAATAATATTATATGTATATAATATTTTGCTTACTTATAGTAAAAATTATCGTAAATGATAAAATATGCTAATTTCCTTAATATTCTAAAATATGATTGGGGATTTGACTATTACCTTAAAGCTGCTAAATATCCAGCGGTTTTCATAATTTATTGCACAATAACTTTTGCCGGCCATTTTTCTAGTCTTTCTCTCTCTCTCTATAGATAGAGAGAGTGGAAGCAGAGTAGAGACCGGAGAGGGGCGACTGGCGACTGGCGAGGCATGGGAAACAACAGGCCTTTGTTGCTGTGCTTCTTGCCTATGCTCTTTGTATCCGTGTGCGCTGCTAAACCTTTGGATACGGCGGCTACCACGACTTTTAACCGCAGCTGCTTCCCAGAAGGTTTTGTTTTCGGTGCTGGATCTGCTGCTTATCAGGTTCCTCTATCTTCTCCCCGTTTGTTAATTAATAGGTTATATCACAAATAAGTATTTGAGGTACATTTGATTCATAGAAAAAATAGAGTAATTATTTTTTTAACTTACATTTTCATATTAATTTAAATGTTATTATTCTTTTCTTAATAGTAAAAAATTATATTATTAATTTTTTTATCACATTATCCGTGATTTTGTTTAGGGGTGAACAAAAAATCCGATTACTAGACCCAATAGATTTTTATCTGATATTGATTCTGTTGGGATCGGGGTTGGATCCAAAGTTTAAGTCCCGGTCATAAACGAGATCAAGACTGGATCTTGATTTTTTAGACCCGGTACCCGGTGGGTACCAATAGATCTGAGACTAATACTAAATATTTGGTATTGATTTTTTTTTTTTTATCAAACTTCCTCTTTATGTATGAATATTATGAGTATGACTAGTTTTAAAACTTTAATTTTCAAGCATACAATGTTCTAATTTTATTATTTAATATTATTATTGGTGGTTGAATTTTTTTCTTTAATTACTCAATTTTTGTAAGAATAAATTAATTGACCGGTTCTTAAAATTTATGACCTAGTGTGACCGGGACCAGGACTAGTTCCAAGTGGTTACTAGGATCGAGACCAATTCTATTTAAATTGACTGAGTACCCGGTATTACCCACCCTTAGTTTTGTCTATTAAAATTTAACTGTTTAATTTTTTCATGTTATTTTCTTTTAAGGATGAACTTTTATTTTTTATGGTATGTACATAAGGATGAATGATCATAAAAATTGATTATAAACGAATTAATATCATGTAAAGTAAATAAATAATTGAATTTTAATAAATTTGATTACGGATAACGTAATGAAATGATCTATGATGTAATTTTTCTGAATATTGGTTCTTGTACTCTTAAATGGTAATAATGTTATTCCCCTCTTTTTTTAAGTACTAAATAATTTCTTCTCTTTTGAATAATGAATTGTGTTTATATTTATCTTTTATTGTATTTTTAGTTAAATGATTAATTATTTATGGTATAAATTTATTAAATATTTATTTAATATATAATTAAATAATATTATAATATTTAACAATATATTTTATTAATATTGTATTTATGATGTTTACTCTTAAAAATTCAATTGGTTATTTTATTTTTATCTTTATTTTATTATTTATTTTAATTTGTTCGATAAATAATCAAATATCATAAAAAATCTAGATCTATTAAACTTTTAAAATTTTATTTAAAAAAATAAAAAGAAATAAAGATATATAAATATATATTTTAAAAACAATTTATTATATATATAATTTTTTTACAAAATTTAGATAATGTAATGAAAATAGTTATGTAAATTTTTATGTAAATATTTTTAATTTAATAACGGAAAATTTAAATTATTAAAAAATATATCATAAGGACAAATTGATAAATTTTGCTTTCAATTAATCTTATATCCCTTCAATTAAACACTGCAATCTTATATTTCTACCAAATAAACTAAATAATATAATATAACATTATCAGTAATGTATCTAATAATGTTACATTCAGATAATCCTCTTTTTTCAAAGTAATCTTACACCATGTGAACCAAACACCTCCGTAAAAATATAAAAATATATTTATTTAAAATATTTTTTTATCAAAATATTTTTTTAAATATATTTTTATCTAAATTTTTAAAATAGACATACGATATTTAAAATAAATATTTATTTTATAATAATATATTAATTAAATCACTTATTTATAATATTTTAATTGAATGAACTATTTATAAGCGAAATAAATTATTTATAATAATTTTTTAATCGAGATATCAACAATTATATACATTAAAAGATGATTAATTATGTATTTGTATTTCGTTTTGCTTACTAATATCAGTACTGCAGATTGAAGGAGCAGCTCTTGAAGATGGAAAAGGACCAAGTTTCTGGGACAATTACGTTAGAAAATACCCAGGTTTATTTATTATTTTATTTAACACTCGTATAAAAATGGGAAATAAATCAAACTCCAGGCAAAAACAAATAATAAACTAATTAATCAATTATAATGTTATTTTCTAAATAAAAAATTGATATGATTTTCGAAAAATCTAAATTTAGCTTGGAATATAATACCATGACAGAAAGGATTATTGACAGAAGCACAGGGGATGTAGCAGTTGATTTTTATCATCGTTACAAGGTTTGTCCTTCACTTATTAATTATTTACTTCGATCCATCTTTAATGGACCGACGATATATAATTTTATACATTATTGATTATAAAATATTTTTGATTTTTACTTAATTTAATGTACTACAGGAGGATATACTCCTTATGAAAAAGATTGGTTTGGATTCCTTCAGATTCTCCATTTCATGGTCTAGAATTTTACCCAGTAAGTCCATTTCTTTAAATAATTAAAATATTTGATCATTTTGCATAGAAATTGAATTTCTGGTCTTTATTTCACAGAGGGAAAACTTAGTGGTGGGGTGAATCCTTTGGGTATCCAGTTTTATAACAATCTCATCGACCAACTCATTGCCAATGGGTTAAAGCCCTTTGTGACTTTACTCCATTTTGATCATCCCCAAGCTCTTGAAGATGAATATGGTGGATTTGCAAGTCCTAAAATTGTGTAAGTTTTTCGATTGGTTCGGATTTATCGTCTACTCTTAACGTACTTTTGTCCGACATATATTCGAACACGTAATATGAATATGAATGTCTGGTGTAGGAAGGATTTAATCTGTTTATTTCCTTGACAGGGCTGATTTTGTTGATTATGCTGATCTTTGCTTTAAAACATTTGGGGACCGGGTCAAGCACTGGGTGACTATGAATGAACCAAATGGGTGGAGCATGGGCATTGCCAATGGCTTTTCCACTCCGGCAAACCAGGCATATGTCTTAGCCCATCACTTCCTTCTTTCACATGCAGCTGCTGTCAAAGTTTACAGAGAGAAGTACCAGGTTCGAATCGGGTTTCGTATTCGTATTCGTCTTAGACTAGAACAGAACATAAATCAGAATAAATCTGGACTTGAATCTGCATTATGGTGATGAATGTGCAGGCATCTCAAAAGGGAGAAATTGGAATTACCCTGGTAACTTTCTGGTATGTACCGAAATATAAAACAACTGAAGACCGCAAGGCCGCTAACAGGGCTCGGGAGTTCACTTTTGGATGGTGAGTCAATAATTCGTTTATTCGTATCGTATTCGTATTGCTTTCTGTCCAAATTTATCGAATCTTCGGCAAATAATGAAGGTTTTTTGATCCGATAATATACGGCGAGTATCCGAAGAGCATGCAAAAATTGGTAGGGAGCAGATTGCCCAAATTCACTCAAGCAGAGTCCAAGATGTTAAAAGGGTCCATTGATTTTCTTGGTGCAAATTACTACACTTCAAACTATGCAGAAAATGCTCCTTCATCAAACACTTCTAACTTATTCAGTGATGCCAGGACAAACCTCACAAGTATGTTCATTATCTTGTTTTATTCGAACCCGAAAGAGTGTAGCATTGTCATTAACATACTGTTTCGTTATTGCAGCCGAGAAGAACGGAGTTCCGATCGGCACACCGGTAATTTCTTAGCTCTTCCCTTCAAAAAAAAAACATTTTGATTAACAAAACATCGGTGTCGAATTTGCAGACTCAAGTGAGCTGGCTTTTCATTTATCCAAAAGGCTTCAGAGATCTAATGCTATACATAAAGAAGAAATACAACAATCCACCGATTTATATCACGGAGAACGGTTAGCCGGATCGTCGGAATCTTCGGACTTCTCATGCATTTAAAGCCAATACCCTAAATTTCATTCATTTTTCTGTTCCTGCAGGGGTGGCTGAAGCAAATAATGCCTCATTGACAGTAAAAGAAGCCCTTAAAGATAGCACTAGGATTAGGTACCTTGATGGTCACTTGAAGTCACTTTTAAAGGCAATCCAGTGAGTATTTAAAGACGAGATTATATTCGAATCGTAATTTTATAAACTAAGTTTAGTTTTAGCTTAACTTGTTGCTAATGGACCTTTTGGCAGGGATGGTGTTAACATAAAGGGCTACTACATGTGGTCGTTCTTGGATGATTTCGAATGGAACTCTGGCTATACTCTTCGATTTGGGTTCACGTACATTGATTACAAGGACAAGTTGAGGAGATACCTTAAGTACTCGGCTTACTGGTTCAAGAAGTTCCTCCTTAATTAATCTCGACGACAATACGTGATTTTACATTCGATCGAATGTTCATACGATTTTCTATGAATTGTTCGGAGAGAAATGTTAACATTGCGAGTATAATAAAATCTTGTCTTTTGGTTTTATATCCTATGATATAAATTCTCGTTAGTTCACTATCCAAAAAAGGTTTGTTTGAAAAAAAAATGAAACTTTTGGATTTAAATTATGAAAGAAAAAGCTGAAGGATGTGTTTTGAAAATGGTAAATGTTGAGGGAGAGTTTTGCCATTATACAACTTTAGAAAGCATACATCAGCCGTCACTAAGGAAAGGATTATGTTGTAATTGTTGATGACCTCATCGATGATTATCCTTTAGCTCAGAGTCTTATTCTTCCCCCCCCCACCCGCACACAAAACTCATGGGGTTTGAGGTTTAGAGTTCGGTACCCAGCTAATTTGAATAGTATTGATTGTAATTTCAGTAATTATTGGTTCTTAAAAATTGAAATTAATTTTGGTTTCGGTCACATTAAATTTTAAATTTTAAGAATCGATTTCGTTACTAGTGGAAACCGGTATTAATATCGGGTATTCAGTCAATTAGTTTATTTTTAAGAAAATTTGAGTAATTGGAGAGAAAAATTTCAATCACTAATAATACTATTAAATAAAAATAATAATATTGTAGGCTTGAGAAACAAACTTTTAAAACTAATCAAACTCATAATATTTATACATAAAGAGAAAGATTGATAAAAAAGTAAACAAAAGAAAACCAATATTCTCGGTCCTATTGATTACCCATTGAGTACCGGATCTAAAAAATCAAGATCCAATCCTGATCCCGGTTATGACCGAGACTTAAATTTTGGATTCAGTCTCGATCTCACTGAAATCAATACCAGATAAAAATCTACCGAATCTTATCGAGTTCGGAACCGGGACCGGATAATCGGGTTTTTTCCACCCCTATTAAGTTTGACCCAAACCCGGACGGCCAGCCAAGGCTAGCCATGTAACACTTAAAAAAAAAAAAAAAAAAAAAAATGGGATTTGACCCACAACCATCAGGTTGTTTGACTGGTAACCAGCCATTGAGCTAAGGAGCTCTTGTGAATTAAACCCCCTCCCCTGGTATTTATAATATACCCATTCGAATATTATAATAATAATATTCGAATATAAATAAGATATCTGATCGATTACCATAGGATACCTTCTTCAGATCTGATATTATTTTTCCCATATTCGAACCAAAATAACCCATTTCTCTCTCACCTACCCCGATTGTCTGATCTCCCTCTCCGGCCGGCCGTGGCCTTCACCGCCGGTGTCACCGTGCTCGCCGTCTCTCCCCGATCAAAAGCCCCAGACCGACGCGCCAAGCCGCCGCCGCCTCCGCCGTGAATCGAAGCTTAAAGCTTCGTCGGGGTTAGGGTAACCCTTTCGGATTTCAGCCGATTCCGGCCGTTCCAGGGCCCGATCCGGCGCGTCACCGGTCCAGGCTTGCTCCTTGTGGCCGTGCGACCAAAACCCCTCCATCGTCGCCTCTTTTGGTCGCCGGGAAGAGCCTCGTAGGAGACAAGGACAGATCGGCGAGTTAGGTGAGTTTCGAACCTTTCAAGCTATTTTTCTGGGTTTTTATGATTTGATTATGGTGTTTTGGGGTGTTCTGGTGAGAAATCCGACCCAAAAATCTGTTTTCCGGCCGCCTAGGGCCGCGCGTGGCATTCACGCGCCGCCGGGGCGATTTCCGGCCACCGGGACGGTGACCTGGAACCGGCCGGTCCAAACCGGTCTAAACCCGGCCCAAACCGTCCTGAACCGGTCCAACCCGAACCGGTCCAACCCGACCCGACCTGTTGACCGACCCGTTGACCGACCCGACCCGACCCGTTGACCGATCCGACCCGTTGACCGTTGACCGAACCGACCCGTTGACCGACCCGATCTGTGACGTCAGCATTGACTGCTGACGTGGCAGCTGACGTCAGCGTTGACTCTGATGACGTCAGCGTTGACTTTGACCAAAAAGTCAAAAATATCGAAAACTCATATTTTATGTTTTTCGACGTCCTGAGTCCATCCGTGAAGTCCGTTTCTCGAAATTCAATCCCGAAAGCCTCCAAATTGGACTTTATATTCCCGAGTTAACTTTTCTTATAAGTTAAGTTAAGTTCAGAGTTTTTAATTTGGGTCTAATATCGATACCTGATTAATTGTAGGATCTCATAATCCTCCCGATCGAGTACCGACCCAACCTGGAACCTCCCGTTTTGACCAGTCTCGAGATCCGATCGTGACCCGTATGTATTTGAAACCCTAGTGAATAAATCCAGTATCCAGATTCCCGTATTGATATAATTCTATCTGGTATCTTTAGGGTCCTGTACTGCTACGGAGCGTGGCCGAACGCCCAGTAGACCACCTGTCTGATTCTGCCCATTTCGAGGTGTGTTTCCTTATGTGCTACATAACTGTATACTACTGTTTTCCTGTTTTTAAACGAACTGATCGGGTACGCATGACTATTTTCCGGATTTTACCTAGATTTATGCTTTGAACTTTAAGCATGATCGTACTCTGTTTTACTGTATACCTGATATACTCTGTATAATATTTTCTGATTTGGTATTACCTGATATCGGATTATTTTCTGACACTACCATAATTATTTCTGTTATTATTGCATGCCTGTCATATTAAGATTGAGATGATGTGGAGTGTCTGAGATTCGGTTCAGCCTTGATACAGCTGGTAATTCTGTTCTGTTTACGGTTTCTAGCGACGGCTAGGGTAATTCCGTCCTGTTTACGGTTTCTAGCGACGGCTAGGGTAATTCCGTCCTGTTTACGGTATCTAGCTACGGCTAGGGTAATTCCGTCCTGTTTACGGTATCTAGCTACGGCTAGGGTAATTCCGTCCTGTTTACGATACCCGTGCCATAGCCGGGGTAATTCCGTCCTGTTACCTAAGGTAATTCCTTAGGCCGGTACCTTCGCCTTAACAGGCTTAGGTTAATGCCTGTATCTGATATTGTTCTGGGGAACTGTATCCAGGAGTTCGGTTGGAGGGTAGCACATCCTGCATATTTTTATATATATATATATATAAATGACCTGATTTTCTGTTATTACTGTATATCTGATTTTACCTGTGATTTTTATGCACCGTTGGAACACATTGGGCTTTTTAGCTCATACCCGTTTTTCCCCCATTTTCAGATAATCGTAGATAGGCATCCCGGATTTGGCACTCGGAGGATCTACACCAATCCTGATTATATTCTGATGTAATGTATAAATTTCCCGGATTTCAGTTAGGGTGACATGTGCCTCTATTTTAATACTAATATGCCTATATTTTGTTACCGATCGGTTTTATTATATTTTGTCAACAATAATATGGATTGTTTTATAAACAATGTTTTAAATGTGATCTATTTCGGGGATCAACGGTTTAATATTGTTATTCTGATTTTCGGTTGAAAATATGATGATGGTAAAATTATCTTCTCTACAGGTTATCTGAAATTATATTTGAACCAGTATCTGTAGTATTTGTTTTATATGTGATAAAAAAAAAATGTGTGACCACCCTAGGTTGGGCTTTCCGCATAGGCCGGTCTAGGGGGTTACAAGCCAACTCAAATTGACAAACGCGTTCGTACCACACCGGATCCAATCACAAAACCGAAAGCTAAGCCATAAGACCCCGCAAGTCACAACACGCAGAAAACGACGTCGGGTACGTTTCGTATTTTCCTCGAACGACCACGGACAGCGCGTTCAAGTCAGTTAAAGAATCTCATCCCATCCTCTTAATGTAACAAAATCTTTTATATTTTAAAAGAAAAAATAGAATAATAACGATAAAGTAAATTACATTTGATAGTTCTTAAATTTTTAAATATTATAATAAAATAATTAGTTTTTAATTATTTTTATTATTTTTATGATATTAATAAATATTGACGTCATACATTAGAGTTATTTTAAAATAAATAAATAAAATTTTAAATTGATAATAATTATAAAGACTAAGTTTCTGATGAATGAAACAATTAATATGATTAACGGTAAAAATATTCTATTTGATCATAAAAAAAACAATTCATTTAAAAGTTACTGGTCAAAGTAAAAAACTCTGAACGTTTTGGGACTACAAGTGTAGTTTACCCTAATAATAATAAACGGACTTAATTCCTGGCGGCAACTTTCGGAGAAGATTGGGTGAGAAAAAGCAATGGGACCCACAAGACAATTACATTAACCACCAATCAAACTCTTAATAAAGGGCCGGTCCACCCCTTTATAAAAGACCGCCTCCACACCCGATCTTAAATTCTTCTCTCACTCGTTTTTTGTTTATATTTATTTTCTTATCATATTAGGTTTTTCTTCTTCGATCTTGTATTTCGTTCTCTCCACCTAAATTTCCTTCAGGCATTCGAAAACGCAATTTATATAACAAAATTTGAATCGAAAGCATTTTTGAGGTTAGATCTCTTTGATTTCGCGCGTTTAATTGTTCATTCTTCCATTGTTATTGTTTTTATTTATTTTTTAATCTATTTTGAATGGATCGTAGGTTTCGCGATGGCATCGAAGCGGATCTTGAAGGAATTGAAAGATTTGCAGAAGGATCCTCCTACATCTTGCAGCGCTGGTATAATATATTCTCCCTCTAAGAATTCATCTTTTTCGTTGTTTTTTATTTACTATCTTTGTATATTGACGTGTTTTTGTTTAGCCTTCGTGTAAGACATCAATTACTAGATTTTTGTGTTTATGATTTGGTGTTTAAATCGAGGATCAAAAGGTATTAGTCTGATATGATTATCAGTGATTGATGCAAGAGAAAACGATCTTAATCTCGAGTCGTTCTTTTACTTTTTTATCATCTTTCTCGTTTCTTGATACGTTCTTGTTATAATCTTGGTGTAAGAAGGTAGAATATTCCGTATATTAATATATGTTTGCCATTATCAGTAACTTTTGACAAAAATATGTAAAGTTATGATTGATGTTTATTTGTGAGTATTTGGAGATAATTGTAATTTCATTTTTATATAATTTTAGTAATTTTTAATGTCTTATAAGTAGTTATGTTCATTGGTGATTATTTTTAAATTGCTGTAGTTTTGTGTGCCAACATTTCAAATAGGATTGCTGAGCTAAGTTTGTATACTCTCTTGCCGTGGCATCTGTTTTGCAAATCATATTCTGTTAAGAACCAGTACAATTATAGCATAAAAATGTTAAGAGTTGATAAAAGTGTTTTACAATTTATCATGATAAAATGAAGCTTTTCATGAACAAAATGTGTATTTAACATGGAAGTGCTCCTCAATTTTCAATTTTTTCTTGGTCTCAATTGTCTATAGCATGTCTAATCTATAGATTATGTTTGACACATTTTATCACGTAGAGACATTGATAATTAAGATTGCACTTCATCATGCCGTGGCATTATTAATTGAAGTCTTCTACTTCGGGATTGAACTTTGGAAACCATGTCACTCCAAAGATAATGACGACTGATTTGATTTTTCCATGTTTGTGTATTTCTCCCTTTTGGACTTATTCAGTCAGCTGACCCTTAGACCAAATTTGTGTTTGATATGTCCTAGACTGGCATGACATGTAAACTAGGAAGGAAACCCGTAGTGTGGTGCAATTTTCTATTGTAATGTAATATGTGACCATATTCAGGTGCAAATGTTTTCTATGTAGTGTAAATCAAGTTGATGGCCACTACTTCCAAAAACAGTTTTAAATTGTTGGGGCTACCTTCACAAGTATTCCCAAGCTTTTTTTTATTGTTCGTTTTGTTTTATGTGAAGCTAACAAATGTGTCTGAATAGCAGAATACTAATTTTCTTGTTTTATGAATGTATATTAAGCACTTTGATCATATCATCAGTTTGCTTGTCATCACAAATTTGATATTTCGAGTCTCTTATCTGCATGATCATGGTGTTGCTTATTGTTTTCTTCTGCTCATGTTTTTCTGCAATTGGTTGTATTCACAAGTTTCTCTAGGAGTATATTTGAGCTTTATTACTAATATATTGGTTATTGGTTATCTGACAATTTTCAGGCCCTGTTGCTGAAGACATGTTTCACTGGCAGGCAACAATCATGGGTCCACCTGATAGTCCTTATGCTGGTGGTGTTTTCCTGGTGACCATTCATTTTCCTCCGGATTATCCCTTTAAACCTCCCAAGGTACTTTATCATATAGCAGGTGTTTGAAATCTGCAAGTGCATGCAAAATTTCTCTGTTGTTTCAATGCTGTAAAACTTTGACCATTCACTTCTAATATGTATTTGACAGCAACCTCTATGATCCAGTTGCGTACTTACACTTTTTGAAATGCCCTCCCCACCTTCATTTCTCCATCTTCATTTTATCAATATTTTGAGAAGTTTAGGATTATGTTTTTATTTGACAATCCTTCTTGCATTTTTTGTTTCATGCTACATACATTGTGTTGATGGCTTGATTGTGGTAAATTAAAATTAAAGTGCATGATCACTTTTTGGTCTCCTTATAGACCATAAATATTTTGAACAGCCTGAAATTGTAGAAAATATACACACAAAGAAAGCTGATCTTGATGCTTAGGTAGGAGTCCTTTCTATTTGGTGATAAATCTTATAAAGCTAGATGTGTTATTGATAGTGTGTGTCTATTGCTTCTTTATCCCTTGTTACCGTCTCTCTCAAAAGAATTTCCATATGATATTTTGGATTTTACAGGTGGCATTTAGAACAAAGGTATTCCACCCCAATATTAATAGCAATGGAAGCATTTGCCTAGACATCTTGAAGGAGCAGTGGAGCCCTGCACTAACGATTTCCAAGGTGATTATTTTTAAGCATCTCACATTCATGTTCTGGTTGTCCTTGGCCACCTTCGTCACAATTGAATTGTACTATGTATCAAATTGAAAACTGAAACCACTTGAACACAAGCCTGGTCGTTTGGCATACAATTTACCGTTTAGCAGTTTCATCCTTCTAACTGGTTTAACACTTCATTGCATTTTGTTCTCTCAGGTGTTGCTATCAATCTGTTCTTTGCTTACTGACCCAAATCCCGATGATCCATTGGTGCCGGAGATTGCTCACATGTACAAGACAGACAAAGCGAAGTATGAGACAACTGCAAGGAGCTGGACCCAGAAGTATGCTATGGGCTAAACTGAGCTCCTGCGGTGTGATGGGGGTAGGCCTCTGTTTTTTCTTATATAGCAGTATATATTTTGGATTCTCAGTTCTATAATCTAAGAATATGGCTGTCACTTCAATATCTAAGGCTGGAATCTGACTAAGGATGTCCACAACACGGCCTTAGTTAAAGAAGAAATGATGCAAAACCTGCTTTTGTTTTATTGTGTGGATATTGGTAATTATATTACAAGTTAAATAATGTTTATACCGAACGTTTGTTTAGTTCATGCTAATTTGAGTTTTTTTTAATAATTGGTTTGGTCTTGAAATCTTAATGGGTATAGAGTTAACATTATTTTGATAAATTGATTTAGTTTTAACCAAATAATAAACCTCCTTAATCACATATATCGACAGTGATTAATGAGTCTTCCTCTTTCTCCAAGTTAGTAAACGATCTCAACAGTGAATAAGCATGTGAACACGATCCATATGCTTATCTTTCTTTATTCAACTTAACATTTTACTCCCTTTGTGTCCCATAAATATTATCTTATATTAATATCTTAAATATTAAAACTTTTAAATTTTTATTATAATTATATTAAATTTTATAAAATATATTTAAAATCTACTCGATTATTTTTTTTAATATTTTAAAATTTCCATCACAAGTTTCACAAATTTGTATGCATAAAGATTCTAAGTAACCTTGGGGAAAGCAGTCTTGCCTAGGAGACCACACATCTTTTATTCTTTTAATATAAGCAAATAATTAAATAATTCAACTTTTTGTGCAGGGTAGAAAAAAAATTAAACTGAAACTAGGGGGGATTGATTATTAATTCAAGCACACGGATCTTTTACATCGTCCGATTCAGTAATATCTATAAAAACTATGGATTTCAAACTGATTTTAAATTATTTTTTATAATAAACAGGTATATAAAAATATCTATTTATATTTTATATTTAATTAAGTTTATACTTTTTATTAAAATGTTTATCATATATAATACTGATGTTAAATCTCTTAAATAAAGTTAAGACCTTGATGTTAACGTTATAAATAAAAAAAATAAATTAAAAAATGTTTTAATTGACCTTTATAATATCAAATTTTAAATTAATTGGATATCAAAATTTTATATTTTATTGTGAGAAAATATTACATGTGGTGACAGTAGAATTTTTTATAAGCGATTTAGTTTAAAATTAAATATTTATAATTTTATATAAAATCAATAATTTTTTATAAGCGATTTAGTCTTAGATATTTTCGAGTTCTTAAGTAAAAATTCAAATATAACTAAGACAATAAGGTTTCAAACAATAACTTACTAAGACAATAACTTAATTTTTTTATCAGAAAGTTAATATAGTCATGATCTAAAATCAATGATTCGATATAAACTCTTTTAATCGATAATTTCGCTAGTATAAAAGTATGTAAACATAATTTAAATAGATTATTATTTATATTCGAATTCTTTAATTCGAGTAAACATAAAAAAATAGATGATCAAATAAGAGACCAAATACACTTGGGTTTTCAATTTATTTCCTACAACGTGAAAGGAAATGAAAAAAATGCTAATTAATTACCCTCTCTTTTTCTATTTGTTCAAAATAACCAGTCTGCAGGTTTGTGCCACCGCCATTGTTCATGGCACTGAATTCTTCGATTAAAAAATGAAACCGGCCAATCTGTGGAATTTATGATTTAGAAATGGATAATTAATGAACTTAAGTATTTTATTTTTGGTCGGAATTTATTTAATTATCTATGTTTGACTCAGAAGATTATTTAGATATAAACCTCATGTTTAGAAATTTATAAATATTATGGGAAACTGATTTGCAATAGTATCGAGATTTTCAAATAATCAGCATAATCCATGGACTTCAGAGAAATTTATTGAACCCAGAAAAACAATATACTGAAAACCAAACATGCCCAAGCTCTTTTTTTTAATTAATATTTATTGATCAATTAATTTGATTAATATTATTATTATAATAATATTTTGAAGACGGCCTATAATAAGTTTAAATACATTTAAACAAATTTAAATTTCATTTTTAAAAAATGAATCATGTGTTAATGACATTAAGTTTGAAGTTTTGTCGTTTTATTACAATGTTACGTAACGTTACTAACTTTGTTCGAGCATCGTCGGAAAAGGGGTTGAAGATGAAGATAATAAGAAGGGTAACATGAGTAGGTTTTAACCGGTAACAATGGTGAGTGATGGCACCCGATGCTTGAAATCCCTACTTAGAATCTCTGTTAACATAACACTGGCCAATGGGGGGAAGACGGATAAAGCAAGAAACAACATTTTGTTCTGATGTTGCTGACTGGTCGTGTCTCGAGTTCGGCACCTATTTCCTTACATTGGCTGCAGCCCAGCACTGATCCATTTTAAAGCAGTGCCAAACTCCAAGGAAGCAGCTCAAGTTTTGTTGTAGGAGTATGATTTTCTGTGATATGGGTGGTTCTAAGACATGGGATCTGTAAAACATGTCTGGTCTCTACCTCTCTCGGTTAGAATGCCTACGGAGAAATGCTCGCCATGTGAATAGTATATTTTTTACTACATCAAAATACAACAAATTTACATACACATACATAGCTGCATAGTGAGAATTGCGAGAATTATAGGTTAGAAGGGTAAAATATAAATGTTTAAAAAATTAGAGATAATTTTAGAAATTGAACTGTGATTTGTTTTAAATTTAAATTTATTGGTGTTTAGATGATCAGATACCGAATCAGAGAGATAAAGAGAATAACCAAGGTGATGTAAGATGATCTTAAACCGTTTACCTCTATAAATTTAGGAAGAAAAACTACGATAAACTAAACTGAAGAGAAAATGAGAAAAGAGAGAATATGAAGACATCGAGGCATTTTGTGTAATAAATACAAGGTATGACAAGATCCGAAAATTTTCAAAAGGTGAAGATGTAATGCCAACAAATGTTCTTAATGTTTGATTGAATAGTTATTTTATTTCTTATCTTTTTTAAAATTAATTTAGCTCGTTAACGTTTTATTTTGGGTAAAAATGATCTTTATACAAATAAAAATTATAAGTTAACTTGTGGTAAATGGCTTAAAATAAATGTGGTAAACTTATAAGACAATACACGCTGACATGACAGTGTCATATACAAGGGCGGTTCAAAAATTTTGAGGACCAAATACAATTTATTAAAATATGGCCTTTAAAAGCAATTGTCCATAACCCCACTGGATCTAAAAATGTGGTTCTTAGAAGCAATTATCCTTTTTAAGTGCCCCTGTGCGGTCATTTATATTGCGTATGTCCATAACCTCATTAGATCTATAGAAACAATAATAAGAAAAAGAATAATCAATAAGGTTCTATATTCAATTGTCACATTTCTTACATAATTTTAACATTTTGACAATTATAACTCATCTTTTTTAAGAGTATTTTCAAAACTTTTACAATGAATTTCGAGATTAATGTAGGATATCAAATTTTGGGTCCTCTTTTTTAATAAGCCCTGTGCGGTCGCTCTTATTGCACCTGTCCAGAACCCCCATTGGTCATATAAACAAAGACGTTTACTTAAAAGAATATTATATTTGTTAAAAAATAATTTATAATACAATATAAAATACAAAATTATTTCTTTCATAAACATATCGTTTTATAAAATCATTTTAAGTTATTTATCGTCAATTGATTAATAAAAATTATAAATAAATCATTTTAAACCCTAATATAATTTGATAGGATCTATAAATAAATGTAGATATAATAAAAAAATCATATTAAATTAATCCAAAATTTTAAATCCAACTAATTATGATTAAGCTTTAACTTAAGGATAAACTTTACTAATTAGACACCCTTTGTACTATCATGTCCGAGACCTTCATGTGACAGGCCATGGTCACATTAATTGTACTCGGAACACAACATGATCTCCCACCTTCCCATATCATGACATCCAGACACTATAAATTATGTCTCATCTCTTCAAGACGCATGAAATATACAAATTTAACTACAAGGACTGACAACCAAATAATTAAACTTAAAATCTCCATTTAACATTATTTAAATAATTATATAAGTGCTTTTTAGTCCCTCTTAAAAATCAATTATTCAGTTCAATCCCTTTCGTCCTCTGAATCAATTAATGGTAATATTGTAGTTTTAGTTCCTTCAAAATATCGAGTGATGTATGTTTGAATTATATCCTCGTTTGTTAATTCCTTTGTCTGAATCTCAATGTCCCATGCGAGAAAAGTAATGAAAAAAACAAGACAACGTCGGCTTTTTGGTTGGATGTAACCGTGGGTCTGGGGATACTTTGATACGAATAATAATAACACTATTTGCTTCATTTGGAAGCCTGAGACATCCCACTTTACAAATTTTAAGGTCAATATTTAAAGCATGATAGGTTATATTAATGATTACTAAATTAAATAAAAAATATTTTTATTATTGAATTTAAAATGATTATTAAATTTATTAAATATATTAATGATTATTAACGGCAAATGACGTGTTTATTAAAATTTAAATTTTATTAATAAAAAATTTAAAAATATCTTTAAATATTATAATTTTCATTATAGATCCTAATCATAAGATAAAACGTTATATACTTTTAAAATTTAACTAACTTATAATATTTACGTAAAAATCTATTTTTCATCTCATTATTTCAAATAAAATGTATTTGGAGAGCGTGTAACACACCGACAGTAAAAAGCGAATGAGAATCCCATTTACGCTAGAAACAAACAGAACTGGAAAAAAAAACCCAGAGACGTACAGCACCGTTTTATAAAATGGCGGCGAATTCTAGGTTGCCCGCCACGTTCATTCTAGCTGTTAAAAACTTGATGTTTTTACCATAAAAAATTAAACCCATAAATTTATTTTTTAAAATATATTTTATATATAAACACCGTCAAGTTGTAATTTGATAGGTTAGAAAATTACTCTAGATCAAAGCCAGCAAGAACTGAGGTGGTCTACACTCTCCAAGATGACCAGAATACCCTCATTCATTGGAATTAGTATAGTAAACAAAGATTAATGTGTAATTAAGGTGACAGATCAGGGTAACAAAGCGTAATTAATCCAGGGGCAGGGGAGCAAATGGTCAGAATTAATAAGATGAGGCGTTTCTTCTTTTGCCTATAGTCAAAAAAAACAATTTGACCGACTCAAAATTGATTCGACTCAGCCGGGTATCTTGGGGGACTCACGTGACCGGCATCACGCTGTTCGAGAGTGAGTCACACGCTGAGTCAGCCCCATTCCATGCTGTCCCATTGATGAAATCACTCCTCCTTGCGGGACCTACTTCTCCACGTGTCGGCATCGGACACCATTACGTTGTATCTACCGTCTTAATTGCCTATGGTAATACAAAGTACATATATTAATATATGCACAAAATCTGAATTTTTAACATCATATAGGGACCTGAGTTGTAATTTGACCAATATTTAAAACAATACATCGTATTAGTATAGTATTATATTAAGGATATTTTTTCCCATTTCGGCTGTTGAGATCCTATAAAAACAGCAAAATCAGTGTCCATGGGACTAAAAGCCTCTCGCTTTCTCGTTCCTTTTTTCCACTACGTTACACTTTCTTCCCACTCTTGTTGAAAAAAATATATTTTCTCACAGTACAGTTTCCTTGAAAAATCTCATTTTCCTGGATTTTATTTCTCTGGTGTGAAGACTGTTTGTGATTTTCCCATCGGAAAAAATCTTCAAATAACAGAAACAGTGACGAGTATAGAAACTTCGTGGTGTAAATTAGTTGGCCAAAGCCCCCAAAATTACTGGGTTTCCGTTTCTTTTCTTTTACAAGGCAAACAGTTGCTCACTTCCCTTTTGTGTTTCTTCATTTCCTCCCTTTTTATATCCGTTGCTTTCTTCTCCTTTGCAGACCTCCCATGGCAGGTTTCTGGGATCAGCTTTGTCTTTTGTTTGTGTGTTCGTCGTTTTAAGCTTCACTTTCACGGTTCTTTTGCCTTTTTTGCCGCTTTATTCTTTTTTACTGAGTTGATGCCTACTGGTAGAATCTGAGGGGGAAACAATTAGAAATGGAGGAAAGTATCCTATGTCCGCACAAATACACCGAACACAGAAGTATTACTCGCAAGTTCAAAAAACAGACCTTGAAACCGAAGAAATCAGCTTTTGATCACGGCCGTGTTCACGGCGGTGATGTTGCTGATGTTACGAGGGTCGTTCGGGTATCTGTTACAGACCATGACGCGACTGACTCTTCCAGTGACGAGGAAGCTGACTTCTTTGGTCGTCAGAGAGTGAAACGTTATGTGAACGAGATCAATATCGAAGTTATCGCCGGCGCCGGTGCCGTTTCTAACCGGAAGAGGACAGCGGTGGAAGCTGGTGTCAGTACGGGATGTCGTAGACCGATTAAGGTTTCTTCGGCCAACGGGAATGGTAGGAAGTTCAGGGGAGTACGGCAAAGACCGTGGGGGAAATGGGCGGCGGAGATTCGTGATCCCGCTCGACGTGTACGGCTGTGGTTGGGCACTTACGATACAGCTGAAGAAGCAGCCATGGTTTATGATAATGCAGCGATCAAGCTCCGAGGACCCGACGCTTTGACAAACTTCGTTACTCCGCCTGCTAAGGAAGAAAATGCTGAAAAACCCGAAAACATCAACGTCAGTTCGGTTTCCGGGTACGAATCCGGCGACGAGTTAGCTCACAATCTTTCTTCTCCAACCTCGGTTCTCAACTTTCGAACTCAGTCAAGTGAAGAAACACCGGTCGAACAGAAGGAACAAGCTCCCGAATCCCAAGAAGAAGAGAGTAAACAGCCACCGCTGCCGCCGCAGCAACCTGTTCTTAACGAATTTCAAGGCGAAACCGAAACCAACTTCTCCGACATTTCGTTGTTCGATTTGCCGCTCGATTTCCCTTCGGTCGACGAGCTTTTCGGCATGTCAGTGTCGGGGTTGTCGGATTTCGATGCTGCTGCGATGGTTTTACCAGACAGTACAGTTTTCAGTGACGATTTTGGCTGCTCATCACCATCGACTATGTGTCAAGTAGATGATTTTTTTGCAGACATCGATGATTTGTTCTTGTCAGATCCTTTAGTGGCATTGTGAAACAGAGTTCATGTAGACGCCGTTTTGCTTGTCGATGTTCCGGCAGATTTTGGATCGGCGACGACATTAAAGTCTTAGCATAGTTTGTATTGTTAATGTTAGTTTCTCCGTCAAAATAAACGGAGAGTTGAGTGGAGTTCTGCTGAGATTTTTATTTTAAATTTGTTTTACTATAATTAGGCTTTCTGTGTGCCAGTGTATTTATAGCTTTGAGGAAGAAATAAAATTTAAGAAACCCTTTTAAGACATTAATTCGATTAGTTAAGATTTAAGTTCAAACTCAAATAATTTTTAATAAATTTAATTTTTTTAAATTTAACATAATTCATTAAAAAATTAAATCAAATTTAAATTTAATCTAATCTCATCAAAGTAATTATTGACAGATTTTTATTATATAAATTTTAAATTCATAAATATATTTAAAAGATTTAATTTTTTATATTGTTATATTAACTAATTATCGGTTATATTTAATTATTTTGATTTTTTTTCCTTTGACTCGGTTGTCCGAGGCTTTCGGCCACAGCTGTTTTGCTGCTTATGTTACCAATGTTTGTTCTCCACATTGTAATGTTCTGTGTATCCTTTGGTTTCGTTAATGAAATTTATTTTCCTAAGATAAAGATAAAAAAAAAACACTAGTAAATCAATTGATATTTTAAAAACTTTAATTTAATATATGTTATTATGACATGGCAGTGTTGCACTACGTGGTCACGTGTGGAAATTTTGAATGTGCCACGGTGGCATTCTTTTTGCCCCCATACAGTATGTCGTTTGTGAAAACCGACAAGGTATTTTAAGAAATATATTATTTAATTATTTAAAAAATTATAAAATAATATTTATTTATAAATATTTTTTATCTTTAAATAATACATATATATATATAATATTTTAAATTTATATTTTTTAAATAAATATGATTTGTTTCTATCGAGACATTTGTTAGATTAAAAAATATTATTTATATAACAAAATAAATGAAATAAAAACGGGAAAAATAATGTACATTTTATTGGGGGTAGGGTAAATTTAATTTATTTAAATATTATTTATTAGAGATGGTCTAATGTCAGACCAGTTTTATTGTTGAATTAATTGATTGATTTGTGAGTTGTTGGATGTCTTAACAATAAAAAACAATGACAATAATACAACAGGACAAGTTTACCACCTGTAATAAATTCGAAATAACGCACATGGTTTATATAAAACTTAATGATATTAGGTTGCAAAACTTAATTTTCAAAAATATGTATATTTTCATTTTTTTCTTTATTTTAATAGTTTATTAAATTAAATAAACTGATTGAATAATAATATATCTCTTATAAAAATATACATATTTCCAGAATAATATAGAATTTCATTGTCCGTAAGTTGATACATAATAATACATCTCTTATAAAAATATACATATTAGGAATGTATATGGGTTGGAATTTTTATAATATACGATGATATTTTATTCGATTTAAATTTTAAAATTAAAATAAATATCCGTAATTATATATTTTTTCTCACTAAAATTAAAAAATTGACTTGGAATTTCTTCTAGAATCCATCCCCACACCTTCGAATGTTGTGCCACATGGGAAAAGTTGGCTATTACAAGCAATTCCCTGATGAATTAATTATGATAATGATGGTAACAACTTATTTATTTGAAACCAATTTTGTTGGGTTTATTTAGGGCCATAATGATGAATTTCACATTCTTCATGTTCCTAAACTATTTCAATTAATATACTTAACAATATAAATTTATGCGAGAAATAAACATAAAATTTTATGTTTAGGAAAAATTTATAAAATTTTAAAAAATAAAATAAAGTTTTAATAAAAATTAAATCATATACGAATTTTTATTTTTGAAAAGAATGATTGTATTCTCTAACCCTCGATCTATTTCTAAATTCAAATATGTTATATAAACAACATTTTATTTTATTTTTAATAATAAAACATCATCTTTTCATTGGAAATTTTAAAAGAAAATAGATAATTAATAATAGTTTCACAATTTATAAGACATGACACGAGGCAGGAATGTAATGGAAATAATTAGAAAGAAGTGGCTAACTATCTTGCTTCACTATTACTCAATAAAGTTCTAATAATTATGTCTATATCTATCTATCTAATATAATAGCAAAATGTTAACTATATCATCACGTTTATTACTAGAGTTTAGTTGTACAACTCATCCTTAAATTATAATATTCATTTTAAATTAACCTTTAAAACTTCGAACATTTCAATCTCATACCTAAATTACACTTAAATCATATCCTATTATTATATAATTCACATTAATACTTACATCACAAATGGAAATTTTTATAATCGTTTTATTAACATGAATATGATTAATATATAGTGATAATTTAGAGGATTATAGTTTAAGGATGGAATTGAAATGTTTAAAGAGTTAGGGATCAATTAAAATAAAAATTATAGTTTGAAGACTTATGATGCAATTAACCCTTATTATTATTATTAAAAGTGCGGCTACGACGCGCTTTTCGCGTACAACCTAAATTTCCGAATAATTGTCTGTAAAAATATTGTTGTATCTACTTCTGCATAAACACAATAATACTCAACTTATCAAAAAAAAAAACAAAACAATAATACTCCTAGTACTTTATAGTAGTTAGATGAATTCTTATAAATATATATATATAATACTATTTTGATATATGAAGACAAATTTTGATTATAATATATATTTATTTTTAATAAATATTATAAGTATTTATATAAATCCAAAATATCTGGTCGGACATTTTAATATTCTATCAATTTATATTTTAATTTATCTCGAACGACCTACGAATAATTAGAGAAAATCTTGTTCAACTTTAAAGGTATGATTCTATTATTTTTAAATATATTAAAATAAGCTAAAAATATTTTAGAAAACTCTTGTAAAATAACTTTTAAATGGAAATAATAGGTATGGGAAATGTGAAAAAGGCCGGTGTACCTGTAAAAGGAGATAGAGATGGTTTAAAAAAAATCTTTTTAAATGATTTAATTGGACCCTATATGTAAACCTTTTCATACACCAATTATTTGATTTAAATATTTTTTTCATACCAAAAAATTAAAATTAAATGATTGTAGACCAAATTGAATTATTTTAAAATAAAAGAAAAATAAGACTATCTAAATTGTCATGGTTAAATACAATTTATTATTATTAATATCTGATTTTTTGATTATTTAATTTATATCCGATTATAAAAGCTCGATATTAAAATTATCTTTTTAATTTTATTTAAATGATTCAATATTTTATTTCGTTAGACTAAACCTTTAGGATTGACCTATTGTTATATTTAGTTGCCGTGAGGATTGACCTATTGTATATCGTATTAATCTGAAAACGAAACTAATGTATACCAAATCACGATTTCATTTGACGATATTGTCCAAGCGAGATTGAATATCGACCACGTGTAGAGTGCACGACAGCCGTCGATGCAAACCCATGGGTCCACAAAATCAGTTTGATGGTCTGATCCCATTCACACGCTTACTTTAGACTATAGATTTTGTGACATTTTATTTTCTTAAGGTGGGTCCTGAAAAGAGTCAGAGAAATAATTATGTTTAAGTTCATATTTAAGAAAATAAATGAATTTAAAGTAATTTTAAAGAAATAAATTAAAATTTATAATGTTACGTAAATAACAATATGTCTGGATCTCGTCATCTGTAATCGATATGATTCATATTGATCGTTGGATTAAATTAAAATTAACGATATACATATACCTTACCATCGACAGATAGTGAGTTTTAAAAAATATTATTCCTTTTGATCTGTTTTTCTAAATAATTTTTAAACACACTTATATTTCTAATTTTTTCCAACTTTATTATTAAGCTAAATTTACCTGGGCCTGACCCTTTAAACGGGGGGCAATACATGATCAGGTGATGAACACGAGAACTTTGTATGGGGAGTTCTGTACCCAATTGCAGTCCCACTCATGACTCAACTCAAGCATTTGTTTTTCTTCTAATCGTCAGCCACGTGGATTAGAGTTCATATCAACAGATTATATTATCTTACAGTTGGACTGAACTTGTCTCATATAAGTCATATATTTGGAGTCCGAATTTGAACATTGTTTCTCATTTTTGTTAAAAGGATATCTTTAAGAAAATCCACGTGGCATTATATTATCGATATAGAAAATTCAAAATACTTTAAGAGACACAGATCCATTGCCACATTCGGCTCCTAAGCAAAGGAACACTCAAAACTAAGATCACCTGCTTCAGCTTCACTATCATTTTCAACATGGAATCTGCAGTTCGGAGAAACAGGGATACAGCTTCAGCTTCACTGGTATTCTTTGCTAACATGATCGGCGAAAATCTCGAATCTCCTGTTAGGAGAAACCGGGATACTGCAATGCTTCTTCGAACTTAAAAAACGACACCCCTATCCTCAAATAAACTTCTAACCCTTTTTTAAATGTCTTCATCTTAACCCCGAGCTAAATACACATCCAAGTGGCTCGGATGATCATACGATGATGGCCCTTCAAGATGAGAATTCTTTCTCGGGTTCCTGTGGTTGTTGATGTTATCTTCTTGTCTCCCTGAATGTTCCGAAAGAGCAATCCGCTGCAGATGCATCATTGCTATCATGCTGACCGCAAATATAGCTGCATTGGTTAGTATCCCACCCATACAGTCAAAATTCAGGGATTTCTTTGCTTTGTTGAAGCTGGAAACAAGAACTTCGATTAGCGTATTAGAGCGTTTCCCTTCGCGTGATGCAAGATTCTCTCCAGGTGAACTATTTGGTGTGCAGTAAAGGTTTTCGGGTGAGACATAACGGCTAGCATCATGTACATCTCCCACAAAAGCTAGAGCTTCATCAATTACTTTGTACTTCTTTCCATGATGCTCAGACAATCTTAATGCAAGAATTATCCGGCTTTGCTCTAATCGTGCAATGGCAGCATCTCTCTCAACCCGCTGCTGTATTTGTACCGTCTGTAAAACGAACAAGACATGTATAAGTGATCAAGAATTCAAGGCGCCATGCTAATGGCTAATATTCGAAAAACTGTCGGAAAAACAGCAATGGAACCAAACCAAGCATTTTTCAGTTGTGATTAAATCAGGATTCAGCATATACAATAGTTGTAATGCCATCTTCTCAACCAAATTAGAGCTTATATTTGTAATGCTACTCCAAATCCTAATAAACCTCTTCATCATCTCACAATCCTCTAAAGACAACAGAATCCAGAAAACTAAAGCATGTTCATTTCGGATAAAGCTCATACATTTTCTCCAGAATCCACAAAACCAAAGTAAATTGATTTAAATTCAAGACCAATAACTAAACCAACACAGAAAACAAACATTGGAAATTCAATTCCCAGGAAAGAATTATAGCTCCTTTCATTTCGTGATATAAAGCCATTTTCACAATCATCCGTATATCAACTTTAGAAATTATTTTAACGCTAAGCAACCGAAATCATCAAGAAAAACCAGTAAAGAAAGCGAGTTGCAAACTGACATGGAAAAATTCGAGCTGGTCCTCGAGATTCTCGAGAGCGGTTCTGATAGCATTAAAACTCTTGGCCTCTTGAATTGCGGAGTCACCATCGTCGATTCTAAAGTCCTTGACGAAAACAAAGCCGGTCCTGTTATCGTCGCCGACGACGGCATCGGTGAAGAGCTTCTTCTTGTCGGAATTTCTGAGAGCTTTGATGGAATTAAGGAAGTGAGCTCGCGAAATGGAGTGAATGGCATCGCTAAGCTTGTCGTGTAAGTCCCAGATTTTCTCGAGAACCACCTCAATTTCCTCGATCTCCATATCCCATTTCATTTCAGAGGAGGGGGTAAAAGCCAGAGAATTTCGCCCTTTTGGGGAAAAAGAAAATGCTAAATTATCACAAAAAAAAAATTCTAGGGTTTGATTGACCGCACGATTTCTAGACATTCGCAGATTTGATTTGTTCGATTCCGGTCCCTGCTCCAACAGGAAAACAATAATAGGCTAAACTATGAAGATAGTCCCTTGACTATAAGTTATTTTTACAATAGTCACTTAACTATAAGATATAACAAAATAAATACTCGACTAATCAAAAGTTACAAAATAATCACCTAAAATTATTTTTTAGACGAAAACAGACGTGGTAATTAGAAATTTGGCATAATAATAAATCAAACCTTTATTTTTTAATTAAATAGATATTATTTTATAATCACATTGATATATTCAAATAAAAAAATAAAATAATAATTGTTACTTTCACGTTCAAATTAAAAGGATTTTGAGATACTCACACACAAAAGAAACGAACGGCTGTAAAGTTGCCACGTGGAAGCCATTAGGATTCGAAGAGGAAGAAGCCTGACGTCACTTTAGGGTTTTACCGTACTGAGTTTTCATTATTGAGCAAATTAGGGTTTTATCAACTCGCCGTTCAAGCAGTAGACTAGAAAGCCCTAGAAGCATATTCCCAGCGCCAAAACTTTCATCGGCTATAAATGTAAGTCCCTGTTTGTTTCTCAATTTCTCATTCAAGGATTGGGCCAAATTTTATTTTCAATAATATTATTCCATCATCATACTCCACCATCAAACTCATCACCAGTGTATTAATGGGAATAAAACTGTAATTTTCACTTTAACCACCTAAAAATACCATCACTGTGGAAAAATCTCCCAAACGTGGCCTAAGGTTAGAGGGTTTTATGCGTCTCTCGCTTTTATTCTAGAAAGCATTAAGTATTTTCTACTATTTTTTTAAAATAATCTTCCTCTTCCCCAAGTAAATTGGACAGGACAGACCATTCAATTTTTTGGGCTTAAAAAGTCAATAAAAATGCTCTGATGTTAGGGAATTTGATTCTGATTTCATACTCTTTAATTGATTTTTTGTTTCTAGAGGAGAAGAAAAAGCGGTAGAGATGGCGGAGACAGAGCAACGAATGCAGATTCCGTGGATGAGTTCAGAGCAATCCTCACGGGTTGAAATTAACGGGAACGGTTTGTCGACTACGGAACCGATGATAACAAACATGGTTGGGAATAAACTCGGTGCTCCCGAGGATCAGCAAAATAATAATACTGCCGATTCGAATCTAGGGATTGGAGAACGTGCTTTCTCTGCTGCCGGTGCTGCTGTTTTGTCCGCCATTATAGTTAATCCGCTCGATGTTGTCAAGGTAATAAAAATTAGTTTAGTTTTAGTTCTATACTTCTATCTCAATTACTGATTTGCTAATTGTTTGTTACTTGATTTTGGTTGCGGAATTAGTATCATAGTTAATCCGATTGATGTTTATATCATGTAATTAACAGACAAGGTTGCAAGCTCAGGCTGCTGGAGTACATTATTCGCATCCGCTAAGTAATCTTATCGGTCGAATGTCATATTTTGGACCAAACATGGTATCAGTGCAATCTATTCCTTCACTTTTCATCTTTAATATCTCCGAAAATTGAATTGTTATGTTGTGTGTGTTTTAATTTTATGGCATTGTTAGACTTCTGCCTAATTTTACATCTGTGAATATTTTGGATTAGATGTTTGCTGATTTGAGATGTTCGCCGTCATGTACTCGTGCTGGAGTTCATGGAACTGTATCCATTTGTCCTCCTGATTGTTTTCAGTACAAAGGAACATTAGATGTTTTCAACAAGATTATACGCCAGGTTGGTGTTGCAATGTGTTGTCTTAGCTTGTTGATAACATTGTTGTAATAACCTGAACTACTTGCTGCTTTATCTTAATAATGCATGTTATCTGAGTTTGATTTTCTGTACACGTTTGTGTTGTCTACTATTTTCAACTGCCTAACATGATATCTTTGCAGGAGGGGTTTGCTAGGTTGTGGAGAGGGACTAATGCGGGTCTGGCTTTGGCTGTACCAACAGTGAGTTTTTAATTTCGTTAGCAACCCTTTCAGCAATTGGAGAATATATTTTCGGCTATGCATCTTGCACCAAATATTAATAGAGTTTTGGTGGTTACTCACATTTATGTACAGGTGGGAATCTATTTACCTTGCTATGACATATTCCGTAACTGGATGGAGGGGCTTGCAGAGCAATATATGCCTGGTGCAATACCATATGCCCCTTTGGTTGCTGGCTCTTTGGCAAGGTCATTAGCTTGTGCGACATGTTACCCTATTGAACTTGCTAGAACACGCATGCAGGTAATTTTTATATTAATTTGCATACAGTTGGTTGTCTTTTTCACTGTAAAAGTGATTGTATGAATGTTGCTGTTATTTGATGCTACTATGTTTTTCCATTTTGATCAAAATAAGTTTGTCACATCTGCACTTTAAAAAATGGATATCTGTTAATTCATTGATACCTTTTCTTTTTATTGTTTCTTATTCTTGTCAGTTTTCTGCTTCAAT
This sequence comes from Abelmoschus esculentus, assembly GCA_035048815.1. Lineage (NCBI taxonomy): Eukaryota > Viridiplantae > Streptophyta > Magnoliopsida > Malvales > Malvaceae > Abelmoschus > Abelmoschus esculentus. The sequence continues at coordinate 986,853 of JAUCBN010000004.1, forward strand.
CACAGGCATTTAAAGACACTCAAATTGGAAAGAAACCACCTGGAGTTTTTAGTACTCTTCTAGGAGTCCTGTCTGATGTCAAGGGCAGAAACCCTCCAAGCAGTAGTAAGTTGATCTCTCCTCTACCTGTTTCTGGTAGTTGTTACATTTTTTTGTATTTGAAGTCTAGCCTACTGGGGATATTGTTTTTCCCCTTGTCTTTTTACTTTCTATCTCCTAATTAAAAATTTTACATGTTCACATTCATTTATACTGTCATGATGCAGGTGACAGATCTTTTTCCCCATAATTCTAAGCATACTTTTCTGATGTTTTCCTTGACAGTACCAGGGTATCGCTTCTTGTGGACAGGCATGGGAGCACAACTTGCTCGTGATGTTCCTTTCTCTGGAATTTGTTGGTCAACCCTTGAGCCCGTGAGTTCCCATTTCTTAGAACTCCTATAGTTGTCTACCCCCTTCGACCATGGATATTGTTCAGGAAACCTATTGGCATTTTTGATTTAATGCATTGCACCAACTGAATTTGTTGGTTATTGTACCTATTTTTGCAGACAAGGAGAAAACTTCTGGGTCTGGTGGGGGAAGAATCCAATGTATTTACTGTCCTTGGGGCGAATTTTTCGGCTGGGTTTTTTGCTGGTAGCATTGCTGCTGCTGCTACCTGTCCTCTAGATGTTGCTAAAACTCGAAGGCAAATAGAGGTTTTTCTCCTTCAAAAGCTAACGGATTATTCTTAATGGCATGTGGAACTTATGTCATATGTATTACCCTATTAATAGTTACTTTTGGTATTTATTGAGTGGTTTTAATTTAATCACAGGAAGTACCTAGTCAATGAACTAACTTGCACTTAAATGCTGTTTTAATTCTATATCTTATTCTAAACTGCCGTCTGTCTGCATTTTCAGATGGACCCTGTGAGGGCATTGCGAATGACCACGCGGCAGACACTGATGGAAGTTTGGAGGTATAATCCTAACTCACTGTTAATTGAATGAAGCATCTTTGATGGTGATGGTACATGCGTATTACATGGTTCCAATTTCCCAATCCCCAAACTTGCCCTACGACCTTTTCAGATATTTTGTGAATAAGCTTTCTTAGGTAGAGACATGCTTGAGAAATGATTCTGGAAATCATACTTTATTATCATTACTTTTGGAATCAGTTATTTCTGATCAGTTGATAGGAATGAAATCAAACTATATCATATAAATCAGCTATTTCTTTCTAAAGTATCTAACTCGGGTAGTATTAAGCAATTAAATTTGTGTTCCCGGAGTTTGAGTTTATGTTTCTTGCTTGGTTTTGCTTTTATCCAGAGTTTTTATGCTTCTGTATTTTGATATAATTCAGGATGGGTTGTTACTTACCAACCCCTTTTTTTTTTGTACAGGGATGGAGGAATGAGGGGACTTTTTACAGGAGTGGGTCCTCGTGTAGGCCGTGCTGGCCCTTCGGTTGGGATTGTTGTTTCGTTTTATGAAGTAGTGAAGTATGTTCTACATCACCATTATGCAAGTTCATGACCTACAAGAGCAGCAACCGATATCGTCGTCGGATGTTTTGGTGACCTGTGATAAAGTAAAGATATATGGAAGTTGATGTGGATAAGGGTGAAGTAGAATCTGGCTGATGATAATATTCAAATTTTGGTGTCGTAGCTCCGTTTCATATAGGTCTCAAGGTTTTTAACTTCTAATGCTGATCATACATACCATAGCTTGTCATCGGTAATAACAAGCGATTCCATCGCTGTAAATCCTAACCTAGGTCTGCAAATTCACATTTCTAACGCATTTTTGTTGTTGATTTTACTTTTGCTTTGTTATGCTCGAAGTTGAGCGGAAAATTTTTGATCCCTTCTGATTACATTTTGCTGAGGTTTGCTCAGTTTTGCATGAGTTTTACCCCTTGAATTGAAGAAGGGGGGGGGGTCTATTTTTTTTCATACTTTCACGTATATATTACAACAATGATGAAGCCATAAATCTTTAATTTTTTTATCGAACTATGAACCTATCCGTTTTGAACAATGTAAACAGTACCGACGATTTATCATGTTCTACTAATTAAGAAAATCATCATTTTAAATAAAATTAGGGTTTAAAGTTAACGATTTAGATTTTTGAATTTAGACTTTAAATAAACATGTTTCTGTAATGTTTTTTTTACACTGACAGTGCATCAAGTGGTCACAATTAAAGCAATTATCAAGATTCTTTGCCGTGTGTAATACTAAAAGAACTGAAGCCTTGAAATACTACAAAGATTTCTAACAAGTTTATCAAACGTATATCCCCGCAGTCATTAGCAACCAACAACATAATGCAAAAGTTATAAACTACTTTAAGATACTAAAGATTATATACATTTTGGTCCTCTGTTCCATGCCTGCCACTCAAAAGTTCAACTATGCTAATCATACATTCATGTTACGCTTGACGATGACGGACTCGAGAGAAAACAGATAAATACGGACATTCTTTGAAATAATTAGTTGCTTGGTACCTTAAGAAAGAAGAAAATACGGATCATCTTTGCTTTTGTAGATCTCAAACAGTTGCTTAGAATAGCGGGTTGCCAAATTTCTGCACAGCTCGACTCCATTCGGATCATATGCTTCCAACTCCTTCACAGATTTCTTTACATCACCTTGCGGGTCACCATCAGTTAGAAACTCAGCCAAAGTACAGCCCCTGTAGGACAACAGAAATTCCAAAAATAGAACTCAGCATCTGAAACTCTTATGACACGATGATCGTCTAAATGAAGCTATTACCTAGGCCATGATGAATGCGAAAAACCCTACAACAAATAGCTAAAATTACTAATATAAGGTTGCTAGTCTTCCTAAATAGTTAAAACTGATGTAATGAAAAGCACTATGCAATAATATAGTGGACTGAACATGCAAATGACGGTGGCCGAGTTTTTTAGTCCTCAACTGAGTGTAGATAAAAGTTCATTATGATCATAAACATTTGAATTCACACCTGTAGGCATCGAATTTACTAAAACCTCTCTGATTTTGGCATAAGGCTGCCTTGGAAAGCTTCTCCCCCGATGTTTGCTGCCGGTAGAGAGCACATACAGCCTTCATGCAAAGTTCTGGATCCTTGGCAAAGGCTGCAAGTAGCTCTCCCTCAAATTTCCAATCTGATTTATGATCCTTGTCCCTTCTAATTTGAGAGAGAATCAAACCAAAGTCCACTTCATCATTTGAAGCTTCTTTCGAGTCACAACATGCACCACTGCCACTAGAAACATCCTGTCCACTATGAGCATCGCTGCAATCAGAACCATCATGTGACTCACAACTATCATCACAACCCGTAGTGTCAGAGTCCTTGACAATGAAACCATTCAGACTATCACCGTCACCATCGCTTTCTGACTCATTCCCATCTGAGTCAACTTCAACATCCTTAGTTCTATTCTTCTTTGAAGAGAATTTTTTTTCTTTACCTCGAGATTGTCTTAGTGATACTAGTCTCCGCTTTCGAGGAGTAAAGTTACCCCTTCCATTGTCAATTTCGACAGTAGTACCTGCAGGAATCACTTCCTTGCAACACATCCTCCTGAATTTCCCAATTGGAACATTGTCATTATCACTGTCCGAGTCGCTAGTAACAATATTAAAGGCTCGTTTTCTTTTGTGAACTGAAATAAACGGAACATTATCCACACAACTACCCACTTTTTCTTCTTGGTTCTGATCACCAATAGCCACGGTTTCATCTTTGCCAACCACAGTTGCTTTTAATTCATGCTCACTCAAAATATTACCACCCGTGTCTTCCCACTTACTTGTAGAAGGTGTTTCATTGTGGGCCGAATCGGGTTCATCGTCACTATCATGAATATCAACTATGCCAACTGAACCAGGTTTAACACCAGCAGGAGTGGAAGGAGCCATCTGTTTACTAGGGATTCTTTCCTCTTGAAATGACAACAATCTTTTAACTCGTTTACTGCTCTGCGTTCTGTAATCTCCCTTATCAGAAGTGAAACCCTTATAAGGCGTGTCACTACAAGGCGTCCCTGAGACAAAATGAAACACCATCATATCAAAAATAAGTTACTTGGGAGCGAAAACATACAAACACGGAATACATAGAAAAGAATCATCATTACCAGCTGGTTGTAGTTTTCCGGTGCCTTCGACAGGGTAAATTAGAGTAGGTACAGAGTCCACTAAACACACTTCTTCGACTATGACTGGCATGTCATTTGAAGTGGTTCCAACTTGTGATCCATTTTTTGCTTTAAATGTTTCATTTATTCTGTTCACATCAGAGTTCTTCATATCAAACGGCTGCTCTGCACTTTTCAGAATCAAGCTCTTCTGCAGCTGAGATGTCAATGATTCTAATTCCTTGAACTTTCGCTTCCAAACCTCAGCCTCATTTTCAGCCATACTCCTCTCACATTCCAAAACCTTATTCTCCGCCATCAGCTGAAAAACCTTGTCTTCCTCATCACTCTCCTCAGTCAAATCAACAGCTCCATCAATCAAATTCAACCCTTTCCCTCCATAACCAACAACCTTTTCTTTGCCATAATGGCTGATCCGATCACTAACTTCATTATTCCGAAACTTCAAGATCTTGATTTCACCCTCACGCGCAAGCTTAGCAGCTTCTAATGTCCGAACTTTAGTCTCGAGTGCTTCATACTCACTCTTCCACTTTTGAACCTCCGATTCGAGCTCCAAACACCGTGCTTCGGCTTTCTCGCTCCACGCTTCCAATTCAACACATCTACATTTTCCCACCTCTCCAGCATAAACAGGCTCAGTCTTTGGAACTTTTTCCTCAACTTCCTCCAAATTCGTCTCCATCATCAACCTCTACCACCTAAAAACAAAAACAACTACTTTTACTAAATCAAAAGGCCAAAAAACCCGGTTAGCATATTCAATAATTTAATCCTCAAAAAGACAATTTGGGTATAAAAAATTAGTCCTCAGTTATTTATATTTTCTTTGGGAAAATAGTATGTGACATTAAAGGAGGAAATAAAGGGAAAACAGAAGCCATAACTATTCTCCTTTTGCTAGGTTTCTTAGAATGTTAAACAAGGGTAACAGCAATAACAAACATATTTCAGAACAAGAAACTTAAAGAAATAAAGGCATGGAAGCCTGAATTTTGACTCATGTTGTTGTTTTCCCACAACTCATAAACTGACAAAAATTTACTGAAATTTTCCTTGTTTATTACTTTCTTCCAGTGAAATGATTTCTCGGAAACCAAACAGATAGTGAGTAAGAGCGAAGCAAAATTACAAGCAAAATTGGAAACTTACAGTAAGATGCAGAGATTCTCGCTCTCCCAATTCACAGTTTTTCTTCTCTTTTTCTTTCAAATAAAGTAACTGGAAATTACGGGGTAGAGTGAAGAGTGCTAAGCAAGAGACCGAGAGAGAGGATGGTAATTACAAATGGATAAATTACACAAATAGTCACTAGAATTTGAATAAATGTTTCTTTTCACCATTGAAATTTGAAAAATTATGTTTCAATCACTATTGTTTTCCAGATTCATAATGGTTTAATGGATTGGCTTTAGGAACTCTTTCAAGATGTCAAGGGTTCAACCTCTATGAAAAGAAATGGGCATGTCTTTTTTTATCCTTTTCTTTTCATAAGCAATGGTTTAATGATTGTTTTGTTATAAATTGAATTAGTAAAATAAGAAATTTTAAGAATCATTCAATCCAAAATTTTATTTCAGAATATAAGCGATATTTAATTATATTATTATTTTTAAGTTAATTTTTACTGTGTAAGTAAAAGAACACTATGTGTATATAGTGTTTTTTTTTCAAATTTTGTAAAAAATTATTAAAACAATGAAGAACGTCAGGTGATATCCTTCCCAAGTTATTATTTATGAATATCGTTCTCCTATCTGCATCGTACCTTTTGATTTAAATTTTATAATAAATTTTAAGTATTTTATATTTTAAAATAAAAACTTTAAATGACTTATATATTTAACGTAAAATTGCTATTGGATTGCATTCGATTTTCTAGGTGAGTCCTTGACTTATATGCTCTCAAAGCTTTGTTGGGCCACAAATCGAAACGATACGGGCAAAAATTGTTGGGCGCAAAACCTTACACTTTTAACATTTTACTAACCAATAACAAGAAAGTAAACAACTGTGAATAGATTCAAACTCTTAGATCGAAAAAAATATATATTCGAAATAATGTCCTCATATAACATTTTAATTTGATTCTGTTGAATATATATAGGTTATTTAAAGTTTTTATTTTAAAAAATAAAGTATTTAAAATTTATTTTAAAATCTAGATCAATTTATATAGTACAAGTAAGAAAACGTCACATGCACATAGTGATTAGAGAGAAGAACACCATGTGTGCAGGGTGTTCTCCATTTTTATAATATTCATTTATAAAATTTGAAGGGAGAACATTACCTGCATATAGCAATCTTCTATCTACACCGTAGAAATTAACATAAATTCTTCTCCTCCGGATCGCCTAGATCCCACGAGTGAATAAAAAGTTAGATCTACATTAGATCTCACTTGAATCGCCCCATCTATCCTCCTGAGGAGAAGTTTGGTTTCAAACCCCGGTTCGAACAGGAGAAGTACGCCATGCTAATGTGCCTTGGATGATTCACATCTTAGGGTCAGGCGCTGATGAGCGCATTGAACTATCCATGTGGCTGAGAGCCCTCATAGCTCAGGCAAAACGACGCAATTATCAGGGACGCGCTCTACCACTAAGCTAATAGCCCGTCGTGCGAGCCTCTCACTGGGCCCCGCTATGCCAAAAAATATTTTAAAATAAAAATTTAAATTAAATTATTCTAAAAAAAATCTTTTAATTTATAAAAACCATTTAATTACTACCCCATGTGGGCCTTTACCCCGCCCACAACCCATCATTAAGATGGATCTAACAAGTCCCCATCAACCTACACAAAAGAACCAAACTTCAAGACTTGCCTTTGTTTTTGTTTTTGTCTTTGTCGTCAAGTGTAATGTAAACAGGCCCAAAGGGCGCGCCAACCATGGCATTAATGTCTGGTTTCATGAGCCATCTCAATCCAATAATTTTACATAATCTCCATGAAAGCTCTTCAAGCTAACTAAAATCATGTCTGGAAAGGAAAAGGCAGACAGCCAGAATAAGAGGCTCCACCTATTTAAAACCTTCGAAACCCATTTTTCATAACTCGAAATTTAATCGGTCGGACCGTATAACTACGCCATTTCTCGAACAAATCTTAGAATTCGAATCTCAATATCGACACCTTTGTGATTTTTTAGCTTAGGGCGACCGTGACAGTACATTCCCCAACAGTTCCGACGTATCAGAGTGAATTGTGATGGGGAAATAACACTGCTAGCATTTGGATTGTAGTTGGCTGTTTTCAAACTTAACTATTTGTTCTTACTTTTTTTAAAAAAATAATTAATTATTTTATATACACGTAGACATGTTATTACACCATTGGTGTTCTTTCTGTTTCTGTTATTTTCTGAAATTTATAGATTTCGAAAATCGAACCAATTTAATGATATAGTTAAATTCAGGTACAAGTTTAGTTAACCTAGTAAATTCAAAAGGGATAAAAGTAAATTTTGTCTTTAGATTTGAAAAGTTTTTACTTTTTTTATCAATTATTTTTTTACTACATTAGTCCTTAAACTTGGCAATTTTTAATTTTTTTACAATTTCTGATGATGTGGCACACTAAGATTACATCATCATAATGACCAAATTCATGGATTAAAAAGTTATTTTATTTTGAAATTTATATTTTCGTAGTTTAAAATTAATAAAATAAAAATCTAACGAGCGATTTTAGTATAAAAAAAATAATATATATCTCAAGAACCCAATGAATGGTTTTAGTAAAAAGTAAAAGAAATATTAAATTATAAAAAATATTTTTCCAAAAAAAAAAAACCCAGGCCTTAAATAAAGAAGATTATTATTATACTAAAACGTATTTTATTATTTTGATATATATCCAGTTTGAAATTTAATTATATTATTTACCGTTTTATAATTTAGTGCATACAAAATTTATTTAAATTAAGTTAAGATGATAAAATTAGACTTATTAATCGAATTAATTTAAAAAATTTATATTTAATTCGGTTAAATACTGACCCTTAAAATTATTACTATAAATAATATATGACTAAAATATGATCAAAAGTTTTATTATAAAAATGTTATATATATAACGTAATTTTCAAGATTAATTTTTTAAAAACAAAATACACAAATTATCATTATTCAAGAAAGCATTATATAATATAAAATTCTATTCGATTTGATTTAAATAATTATGTTTTTTAAACTCCTAAACTATATTATATTTGAATGAGAGATGGAAACCAATGGAGTAATGTTGATCTCATAGATTTCGTGTGTGCTAATAAATGATATGTTTCAGACCGGGAAATAATGAAGCTGTAGAGTGGAGGGCCCACTCACTTCTTATTTAATTTATTTTTATTTGCAGTTTTGAACTTTTGATTTCAAATTTTGTCTCATTTACTCCACTTTTTATCTCTGTGTTGGGATCATAAATTATAAAAAAAAACTTATTATCGTCCTTTTTTATTTATAATTAGGACCATTTTATTAAAATCTAAAAATTTTGAATTAAAAAAAGTATAAATTAATTAAATCATTAATCTTCATAAGTATTTATGTAAAGTACATTGGTAGTCACTAAACTATAAAAATTACTCATTTTGATCATTGATCTTTCAATAGTTATAAAAAGGTCATTAAATTTGTTTGGTTGTTACGAAATAGTCGTTAAATTTGTCCGGTTATTTTAATGTGTATTATGTGCATTGTATTTGTAAATTAAAAAAGAAAATGTCAATTGTTTCATTGCGAGTTAAATTTATTATATGTAGTTAGAGACTAAGCTATGTTTATTATGAAAGGGCTATTGTCCCTTCTAATTTTTTTAGTATAATTGCATTTAAGGTCTTTTTTAATTTAAATAATAATAAAATAAAATTTTTATCCTTCTAATTTTTAAATTTAACTTAATAAATCTTTATTCCTCCCAATATTTTATCCTAACTCCGTCCTGTACATAGCCGCTTGTTTCTTTTCATGGTAGTTTTTTACCAAAGATGGATATTGAAGACATTCCTATGGCGACATGATGCAGCAGTTCACCATACATAGACTAGAGACATCATCATTAAGTTGTAACATGTTTGTCCCTATACGTTAGTGCCATGGGAATCATGCTAGATAAAGCGGTTTATATATACACCTAAAATAGCTTCATGCATGCTTGCTTAGACATTTTATTTACACTATAATTTTAATTATATGCAATTTTATAATAGGTTAACATTTAACGAATTATTGTATATCATTTTATATATCATTAATAAATCAAATAATAATACATTATTAAAAAGTTAAAATTTACTTTATTTTAAAAGATATATTATTATTTAATTCATTAATACCATCACCATCAGTACATCAAAATATTAATTTTTTCTTCTTATTATTTCAGAAGAGTTAAATGTATTAAATCAGAAATTTGGAATATAGATAAAGAGAGAGAATATAGACATGAAAAGAAATAGAATCAAAGAATTTTCATGATGGTTCCAATGATTTCAAGAAAGCTTTTTTCACAATGTCCTAAGAGAAATAATAATGAAATTTGAAAGAAAAATTAAATGTAGCTAAACGTTGATTGGGTGTTGCAGATGCAAAGTAAGAGAGAGATGGGTGGGCGGGTGAGGAGGGTAAATGCGAGAATTGATGGCGATGGATAGATTTAGTGGATAAATAATAATTCGGATGAAAACAAATAATTGTAGGCTCCAATTTATATAAATATATTGTTAATAAAATTAGAACGAGGGAGAATATCGTAAATTATAAATTATTTTGTCAAATGAAAATATAGCTTAATATCTATTAAATTTAAGATATTTACTTAGATGTTATTCAGAATTCAATCGGTTGAAGAACATATAAGTTGTTTATGTTTATTAGTCTTATATTTTAATGTATTATTTTTAATATTTTAATATAATTAAAAGATAATTTATTTATTAATTTTAACTCGTTAATAAAATATATTATTCGAACTCAGATAATTTTATGTGACATTTGAACTTTGAAGGTATTTTTACATTTTCAGTAGTAGTCTTTGGTTGCACAGCCAGCCAACAAGATCCCTGCTGCTGGCCTGCACACTGAATCTCCAATATCTCTATGTATTATATACTCCATAAATAAACAGACTACGAAGATGAAGACGACCCTGAATCTGAAATAAACAAAACCCTAAATACAGGAACAGGAACAGGAACAGGAACAGAAACAGGATTGTAGACAGTAGACACGGAGATGCCGTGGCTGGAGAATGAAGGGTAGACATAAACCCTAGACTTAGACAGTGAGGAAGGGGGAAGAAACTAGAAAGAAAATCTCTACTTAAAACACAGACATAGACACAGAAACAAGTTGCAGGCTTTTGTCCCATGGCCAATACTCTGTCTTGTCATCATTAAAACCTCCTCCCTCCCTCTCTCTCTCTCTCTAAGTTTACTCACAGTTATCTTCCCTTTGTCGTGTTTCCAGTGCTATAATAAATCACAGAGCTATTTATTACTCTTTTTTGTACAGCCATGTTTCATTATTTTTATATGTACGGGACGTGATTACTTTAAATATACTGGGAAACTAACCCTTAGAACCGAAAAACTATTATACGACAGCGGTCTGTTATATTATTTATAATTTTTTTATTAAAAATTAGTTATATAAATTTTTATTAATATTTTAAAAGTTGATTACGAATAATTTAATGATATGAAAAAAATATATAACTAGCTTTTATTAAACCAGAATCATGATGACATGATGTATCAAAATTATAAAATAATTTCTCTTTAAAACTGGGCACAAGGATTAAGTAAGGATTGAATCTTGATGGAGACCAAAATATTGAATTTTAAAATATAAAAAATATTAAATATTTAGACTTAAAATTCATGTGGCATATACATTTTTTTACTTTGATCATTAATCGATTATAGATTTAATTAATTTTTATTTTTACGAGAGTGAAATTATTTTTAAACTAAATTTTATAATATAAATCGAGGATTATTAAGCCTAACTGAGTATATAAATATTAGCATATATACATACTACATCATTGTTAGTAGTTGCAGATTTTTTTGAGTAATTATACGTAATATATAAAATGATACAAATCGTTTATTTTTTAATCGAGTCTTTATTGGTGATTCTATTTTAAATTAAAGACTTTAAGGTTTAAGATTTAGGGTTTAAAGTTAGAGGTTAAGACTTAGAGAATTATGAGGTAAAATGTATTTTTAAGATGCAGAGTTTTGAGTTTAAATATAAAAAATTATAGTTACGACTTAAAAAACATAAAAAAAGTTACGGTTGTTCGGTTAAAAAACAAGAGATTTTTACTCGTATAAAAAGATGGTGGGCGGCTGAAATTAAGGGGATGCTTTTACAGGAAAGCCATAACTGGGAAACTTAAAAAGACTGTATAGCAAACCAGACAGACAGGATATTAAGAATTGCAGAACCGAAACCTAAAGATGACTCTGGGGATCTTTCTCATTTACTATCATCTGGCTTCACATTAATTAATGAACAGTTATAAACATTGAATTTCGTTTTGATTTTAAACATCTGGCAAGAATATAAGATAATATTGAAAAGTATAGAATAATTTCTAATCAGAAATGAACTCCATAAAGTTTAAACAGTAATCTTTACATCATACGAAAATATATATCGATTCCAGTAAATAAGTATTTAATTTTTTATTTATAACCATCAATTTTATCTACCTTATTTATTACCCATCTCAATGCTTCTTTCCATGTTCCATTTGAGTTCAAATTTTATTTCCCTGTCTTTATTCTAACTGTTTTTATTTTCCTGTTTCGATTGCCTGCGAGAAAAACACCAACTACAACTGCTGCACCAACAGCAGCCAACTACGGAAAATATTCAAAGCTCGAAATCCTTTTGGTTTTAGATACCCATCCGAATGAAGAAGATTATTTGATGGTGATAGTTGATTAGTTTCGTATCATATTTACTCCTTTTTAAAGCAAATCCTTTCGTTTTCCGCTGCTTTTTTCCCCAGAAAAAATTCTGAGTTTTGGAAATATTTCTCCAATGGATGATAATCTGTGTGAGTTTTTGGAAGAACACGAGTTCGTCGGAGATGATGATTTGTTCAGTATTTTTGAGAGCTTAGATGGACTCACTGAGTCGTTTCAAGTTCCCTTCACTCCGTTTGAAGAAACGGCTGCCGCTGGTTGTACACAAAAGTCTGCTCAAATGGAGTCTGAAACCGAGGAAACATCACCCAAAAGCAAGCGGCGGAAGGTGGTTTCTTCGGTTGAAACGACGCAGAATCCAGACGGTCCTCAAAGGATGTCGCATATTACCGTCGAACGCAACCGGAGGAAGCAGATGAACGAGAATTTGTCGGTGCTACGGTCGTTGATGCCTTGCTTCTATGTCAAAAGAGTAAGCTATTTCCAGTTAAAATTGTAGGAAAAAACAACAACAATGCTAAAAGGTAAAATCTCCGATCAGTTCTATAATATTTGTGTATTTCATGACGTAGGGGGATCAAGCGTCGATTATCGGCGGCGTCGTGGATTACATCAACGAGTTGCAACAAGTTCTACAATCTCTAGAGGCTAAGAAACAAAGGAAAGTTTACAGTGAAGTGTTGAGTCCGAGACCGTCGCCTCTGAGCTTGCCGATAAGCCCGAGAACCCCTCAGCCTGGTAGCCCTTACATGCCGAGGTTGCAAAAGAGTTATCTGTCTCCGACTGTGGCAACTACTTCGCTCGAACCGTCACCAGCTTCTTCCACATCCTCCGTCGACAACAACGAACTCGTCGCGAACTCGAAGTCTCCGATCGCCGACGTGGAAGTGAAGTTTTCCGGCCAGAATCTCGTTTTGAAGACGGTATCCCCTCGGATTCCTGGTCAAGCCCTGAAGATAATGTCGGCTCTTGAGGAACTTTCACTCGAAATCCTCAACGTCGACATTAACACCGTTGATGAAACCATGCTTAATTCCTTCACAATCAAGGTAAAAAAAACTACAAACTTTAGCCAATTTTTAAGCATGTTTTTGGAATTTAATTAACAATTCAAATAATATTACGTAGTATATAAGATAGAAACATAAAAGACAGCAAACTGACAAGACATGTTTCCTTCTCCTGGATTCTTCCGGTTTGCAATCATTTCTTCTTTCTGCAATGATTTTCTTCTTAAAGTTGGTAACTTTCATTTTCAATATTTATACATGTATTTAAAAATAGTTTTTATAATAATATCGACTATTATTATTTAAAAACATTTTTTATCTTGTTTTTTAAAAGTAATCTCGAACATACCTTAATGTAATAACATGTTCTGTTTGAACTTAACAATGTCTCTAGGTTTTGTTGTTTTCCTCTTAACTGCACTATGATTTTGAACAATTTCTTTCACCATTGACAACAACATCAGGGTATTCAGGGGAGTAGAATCCAAAGTAAACTTTCACTGTTTCAGGGTAACTTAATTATTAATATTAGGTACCGAGAACAGTTGCAGTAGTTTTCAGACAAACGTAAAACTGACATTAGAGTACTGCAACGGTACTTGCTGTAAAAAAACAAATTTACTCACAACTCCTGGAAAACACAACCATTATATAGGGTTATTGCAGAAAACTATGGCATCTTTGCAGTCATTTTCATGCAGTAATTATAGCCTATGTCAGTTCTTTGCATGAAAATTATGTCTGGTTTTATGCTAATGATGAAATTATATGCACCATTTTCTTGTGTTTTTGAATGAGCAGATTGGATTTGAATGCCAGTTGAGTGCTGAAGAACTCGCACACCAAATCCAGCAAACATTCGGACATTGCTAGGTTTAGTTTTAGTTTATGTTTGACAGTTTACATGTAATTGTAGATTAGTAAGATTAATTATCATGACTTGCATGCATTAGTTAATATTATAGTGTTAAGAGTAAGTGTAACACATCCTTGTAATTTTTGTAGTCTATTAGGTTAAACTTTAGTTACTTTTTTTTTTTTCATGTTTGCATGTAGGGAGCATACAATTAAATTAATATCCACTTGTTTTAAGTTTAATTAATCTCTTTTCTTTGACACTTATTCTATTTCATTTCGGATAAATTCAAATTTACTCGAATTTATTTAGCGAGATGAGTTATTATTTATTAATTCATTTAAAAAGGAACAAAAATAAAGAATAATTCCACGTAATATTAATGGTCCCATGCATGCAATCTAAACAAGATTTTTCAGCAGTATCGTAGCAGGCAAGGAGGCCAAAAAGGCGCATGACTGCCTTAAAAGAGGCTTAATATTAATATATTAGGGACCACTTTAAAAAAAATTCAATTTATTTATTTATTATTTTAATTTTTATGTCATTTTTCTACTCAACTTTGGACCACCTAATAAAATCATTTTCTCAGCTGAAAAAAGGAATCAAAGATTAATCATAGTTTCTGGACCTATGATTCAAATTGAAAATGGACTGTTCATATAAAATAATAAAAGCATATATTAAGGGGTGGTGGCTCGTCACATAATTCATCACACCATGTTCATCTGTCTGGCAGTCTGGGGTCTGGAATTTACATGGATTGTAATAACTCCATTGCCCAAATCCGACCATGGCCTCTAATCTGAGTTCTGGTTTTTTTGGGTGCTTCTCGTGGTCCAATGTTGGGTTAAGAATTTCTCATATAGCTTGAACTATTACAAGTCCAATACGTTTTTTTGTGGTTTTTGTTAACTATATCTGTCGCATCCATTATTATATATATCGAATTGAGTTGTGGCTGTATAATTTAGGGTTTTTATTGTCAAAACAAATATTAATATCCATTTATTGTCGAATTATATGACTTGTTACCACTTCGTGCTACGAAAAATAAAGGTTTCATATAAGCAACAAGGCATAGAATTAGGAAAAGAATCCACGGTTGTCTGATGTAAAGTTTGGATCGAATCCGTCATTCCCAAATGGGAAATTCAAGCCACCGGTAGGAGCGTTTGCCGCCGAAGTAGAAGCATCAGCAACTTTGATAATCTCGGTGACCCGAGACTCAACATGGGAGGCAACAACAGTAGTACTGTTGTTCATCCCGCTTTGATTTGGAGACGACATAGGTAAAAAATTTCCGACCACAAAAGGTGATGAAAAGGCTGACTTGTTTCCGGTCATTATATCGAACGTCGACAGAGGGTATGTCTGGTGATCACCGATGTTGGAGTGTGGGGTTACAACTTTGAGGTCTCTCTGGAAGTTCATCAGTAAATCAAGTGATTGTTGTGTCCGATTTTCTTCTAGTTGCTGAGGCTCTATGTTGGTTCCGGCAGGTGCCCTGGGAAGCACGGCGTTACAGGCTAGACTACAAGTGTGCCTTCCGCGGTAAGTAATCTCAAAAATCTTGGGGTCATCATCCGATCTTTGTACTAGCTTCGTCGCCAGACAACCTTGGGTATTCCGATGAGCGCACCTAAAGTAGCATCTGCAATCCGAAAAGAACGTTCAACAAGCTCCAGGGTTTCACAAAAAATGCTTACTTCAATCTATTATATAATACCTTTTTGAAACTGTCAAATTGCTTTAAAAAATCTGAAAACGTCTACATATTTAAACCTGATAATAAGCTTAGAATGATATATATGTATGTATATATATATATATGTATGAGTCCAAATCATCTGTCCCTTTCTCATACCCCATTTATGCCCCACTTCAAATTAGAGGGTTTAGGGTATAGGGTATAGGGTTTAGGGTTTTAGGTTAGGGTTTTAGGTTAGGTATAGGGAATTAGGGGTAGGGTGTATTTTTTTAAGTATAGGGTTTAGGGTTTAGGGTTTAGGATATAAAAAATATGGGTTAAGGTTTAAAATTTAATTTTTTAGTAAAATAACAAAGGAGGCACAAATGGGACATGAAAAAGGGGCAGAAGATTTTTGATATATATATATATGCGGCAAACCTTGGATATTTTGCTCCGAGGATATCCTTTTGCCCATATTTCCTCCAACAGAAGCCATCATCAAGAGGTCCATCCAGGGAAGTTCCAGGCCTCACTCGGACTTGTTGCGTCCATCTCGGTTTGAACCCAGGGTCGGGGTCTCCATTCCTGGGACTTCCGGTACCAGAAAGTGGTTGCGAGTCGTCCATCATCGACATTCCGGTGAGCATTGAAAGTGCCTTATCGTAGGAAGCTTGGATCTGTCGGACTAACCATTCACGAGTTTCATTAGAAGAAGAAGATGGGACGTTTAGATACGCTTGGAGCTGCATGGCGAGCTCTCTCCCTTGTGTTAGCTCAGTTACCAGACTCTTTTGCGCAAATTCTCCCGTCTCCTCCATTTATACTAAACAAAGAGAAAAATAAAAGAAGTTGAAGGAGTTTAGGGTTTAAATTAAATTACATTACATACACATGATATATATACAAAGAGCATCTGAATGTAGTAAAACTAGGGGACAAGAGGAAGGAGACGAGGTGGAGACTGAGTTGGAATTTGAAGAAATTGGTTTTCTTTTTCATTAAGGACTGGACCAGTCATTGGTCATAGAAAATCTGGGATTCAAGGAAAAAGAAAGTCTCCTGCTGAAACTTTCCACCTTGTTTGAATGCCAAATCGCCCATCACTGCCCCCGTTTTCACTCTTCTTTGAGGTTAACATCCTATGGATACTGACCAATTGACACGAAATCATACTATTAAGATCGTACTAAGCACACTTTCGATATATAAATCGTTGCCGTGAAAAGCAATCTAGAAATGGCAAGTCAGAGAAAATGTCAAACCGAAGTCCTTTGCTGGATATTGGTTTTAGGAGTTTCGAAGCTGCAACAGGAGTCTTTAGAGTTTCGTGGACGTTGTGGTTTGATAATTTTGTCATTATGATATGTATTTCATTATCTTTTCATATATTCTTTTCTTTTAATCAATTATTTAATCGTTTATTTAGTTATAAATATATTAAAGTAGGATTTGACGTCATTTATGATAGATAAGGATGGTAATTTTTAATTATCTTGTTGAACTCCTGTTTAAGATCCTCAAATTGAATTTAAATACAAATTCTCAATTATTGTTCTTGTTCACACTTGAATTGTTATAAGGATAATACCATTTATTCAATCTAAGGATAATATCATTTAATTTGATTTGAATTTAATAAATATATAAATATAAATTTAAATGATTTAAAAATTATATATATCCAACTCAATGTTTATGTCATTCCGAGTACAATACCCATTGAATGGAGTCTACCAAAACGTTAAAAAATTTATGGAGGAATCACTCTTCGATGCTACTTAATTTCGCATCAGAGATAAAGTTAAAATTTAAGATTAATAGGTAAAATATAAATATATAAAAATAAAGATAAATTCATAATTAATTATTTTTTAAAAAAATAATTAAAAATAACTTTTTAAAAAAACAATTATTTTTCTCTACCCACCCCGTCTCTGCCTCACAAGTCACACCTAAATTGAGTTTATAACCGATTAAATCAATTATTAACAAACAAAAATCATAATTTCTATTTTTATAAAGATAAATATTTATGGCTATAGGCCATGCAACGTAAGGGTACGCCCATGGAGTCCCAGAAGACCACAAGTAATGGGTCCCGAACATTGAAAATGAAATATTTTATCCAATAAAAACCAACCACGTGTATCGGCCGTCATCCATGAAATCTATTGAAATATCTACTCTTCCACTCTTTTCTCGCCACGCCGTTTCCAAGATTACCGCTTTCCCCAGTGGCCACGTCACCATTTACCTTCTTGTTCCTCTCTCCATCCTACTTGTCACTTGCATCCACCGTCCAATTCCAAAACTGCCTCCATCTGGCCGTTGATTTTCTACTTCGATATTATTTGTGGACGTCGTAATTTACATTTATTTCTTTAAAAACTCGAGAATATTTCATCGTTGAGAAATCTTTGCAGTTAATCGGAAACCAGGAAACGCCGGTTTCTCAAATTCTCTGCAATCTGAGTCGACTCAGCAGCTCGCTTCTGCTCTGTTTGAACAGGTACGTCTCTCTTTGTGGGGAACTGGTTTACGTTTTAAATTGCTTACGAGTGATGTCAATTGTTAACTCAGTTCCTTGTAGAAATAAAAAATGTAACAGAGATCGTAGAGTTTTGCTTTATGTTCAGTGAGCTAATTTTTATCTGTTCATGATTTTTTTCTATCTTTATAGTTTGTTAAAATCATGAATCACAGCAGAAAAATCATTTTGTTTGGTAATAAAGAAAGTGCAAGAATTACAAGGAGAGAAAACTGGAAAAAAGAAAAATAATTTCTTTTTTTTTTTCGCGTCTCTGTGCCTATAGACTGAATCTAATAACTGCTGTTAACCACTCTTGAGACTATCCAAACCAACTTACTTCTAACAATGTTGATTTGAAGAAGCCTATGTCAAATTAGGTTCAAGTTTTGGTGATCAATCTAGATAAACACTATATTACAATGCTATTGACCTGTTTAATGAAAGCTAGGTGTTTGAAATTATATTTGATCAAACGCTTGATATAGCTGCACAGCACAAACAATAATGTTTTTGTGTCAGAAACTAGTTTTAACTATGTAATAATCGATGGTACTATTCACTAAACCCTAAATCCTAAACCCTAACCCTTAAAACCTAAACCCTAACTCTAACTCTAAACCCAAAATCTAACCCAAAACTCTAAACCTTAAACCCTAAACCTTAAATTTAACCCTAAACACTAACACTAAAACTAAACCTTAAATCCTAACCCTAAACTCTAACATTAACACTAAACCTTAAATCCTAAACCCTAACCCTAAACCCTAACCTTAAACCTTAAACCTTAAACCATAAACCATAAACCATAAACCCTAGCGCCCTTAAACCCTAACACTAATACTAACCCTTAAAACCTAACACTAACACTAACTCTTAAAACCTAACCCTAAACCCTAACCTTAAACTATAAACCCTAAACCTTAACCATAACCTTAAACCCTAACCCCTAAACCCAAACCTAAACCTTAAACCCTAACATTAAGCCTAAACCCTAAACCCTAATACTAACCTTAAACCTTAAACCCTAAATCAAAACCTAAACCCTAAACCTAAACCCTACATCTAACCATAAACCCTATCTCTAAACCATAAACCCTAAACCTTAACCATAACCTTAAACCTTAAACCCTAATCCAAACCCTTAAACCCTAACCTAAACCCGAAACCATAACCCAAACCCTAAACCTAAACCCTACATCTAACCATAAAGCTTAACCCTAAACCCTAACCTAAACCTTAAACCCTAACACTAACCCTAAACTCTAATACTAACATTAAATCTTAAACCCTAAACCCAAACCCAAACCCTAAACCTAAACCTAAACCCTACATCTAACCCTTAACCTTAACCTTTAAACCCTAACCCTAACCCTTAAACCCTAACCCAAATTCCTAACCCTAAACCCTAACCCTAATCTTAAACCATAAACCTTAACCTTAAACTTTAAACCTAAAACCCCTAGCCTTATCCTTAAATCCTAACCATAAACCCTAAACCATAACTCTAAACCCAAACCCTAAACTTTAAACCCTACCCTAAACCTTAAACAATAACCCTAACCATAAAACTTAAAACCTAACCCTAACCCTAACCCTAAACCTTAAACCCCAACTCTAAATCTAAACCTTAACACTAAACCATAAACCCTAACCCCTAACCTTAAATCATAAACCCTAAACCCTAACATGAAACCTTAAACCTTAACCTTAAAACCTAAACCCTAACCCTAAACCATAATCCAACCCCTAAACCTAAACCCAAAACCTTAATCCTAAACCCTAAACCCTAAATCCTAACCATAATACTAAAAATTAAATCCTAACCCTGACACTAAACCCTTAAACCCTAAACCCTAAACCCTAATACTAACATTAAACCATAAATCCTAACCCTAACACTAAACCTTAAACCCTAAACCCTAACCCAAACCCTTAACTTATACCATAAACACTAAACCATAACCTTAAACCCTAAACCCTAGCCCTAAACCCTAAATCCTAACCTTAAACCCTAACTCTAAACCCTAAACCCTAAATCAAAAACCTAACCCTAACCCTTAAACCCTAACACTATCACTAAACCTTAAACCCTAACACTGTCACTAAACCTTAAACCCTAATCCTGAATCCTAACCCTTTCACTAAACACTAACCTTAAACCATAAACACTAACCTTAAACCATAAACCCTAGCCCAAAACCATAAACCTTAAACCCTAAACCCTAACCTTAAACCTTAACCCTAGGCCTAAACCATAACCTTAAACCCTAGCCCTAAAACATAACCCTAAACTTTAAACACTACCCGTAAAACCTAAACCCTAAATCATAACCATAAACCTTAAACCCTAACACAATAAATAAACCTTAAACCCTAGCCCCAAATCCTAACTCTAACCCTAAACCCTAACCTTAAACCATAAACCATAAACCCTAAATCCTAAACCTTAAACCTTAACCTTAAACCATAGCCCTAAACCCTAAACCTTAACACTAACCTTAAACCTTAAACCCTAATCCTAACCCTTAAACACTAACCTAAACCTTAAACCATAAACCCTAACCCTAAATCCTAACTCTAACCCTAAACCCTAACCTTAAACAATAGCCTTAAACCCTAAACCTTAACCCTAAACCTTAACCCTAACCTTAAACCCTAACCCTAACCCTTAAACCTTAAACACTAAACCGTAACCTTAAACCGTAACCCTAAACCCTTAAACCCTAAACCTTAAACCTTAAACCCTAACCTTAAGCCGTAATCCTAAACCCTAAACCTTAAACCTTAACCCTAACCTTAACCCTAACCCTAAACCCCTAACCCTAAACTAAACCTTAAACCTTAAACTCTAAACCCTAAACCCTAAATATTAAACCCTAAACCATAACCCAAACCCTAAACCTAAACCTTACATCTAATCATAAACCTTAACCCTAAACCCTAAATCATAACCTAAACCCTAAACCTAAACCTAAACCCTACATCTAATCATAAACCCTAACCCTAACCCTTAAACCTAACCCTTAAACCTTAACCCTAAACCCTAACCTAAACCTTAAACCCTAACACTAACCCTAAACACTAAACCGTAATACTAACCTTAAACCTTAAACCATAAACCATAACCCTAAACCTAAACCCTACATCTAACCATAAACCTTAACACTAAACCTTAAACCATAAACTTAACCCTTAAACCCTAAACCAAAATCCTAACAATAAACCCTAAACCCTAACCCTAACCCTAATCTTAAACCCTAAACCCTAACCATAAACTTTAAACCTAAAATCGTAGCCCTAGCCTTAAATCCTAACCATAAACCCTAAACTCTAACCCTAACCCTAATCCTAAACCCTAACCCCTAACCTTAAATTTTAAACCTAAAACCCTAGCCCTAAACCCTAAGCCCTAGCCTTAAACCCTAACCCTAAACCATAACTCTAAACCATAACCCTAAACTTTAAACCCTAACCTAAACCTAAAATAATAACCCTAACCTTAAAACTTAAAACCTAACCCTAAACCCTAACGCTAACCCTAAACCTTAACCCTAAAACATAATCTAACCCCTAAACCCTAAACCTAAACGTTAACCCTAAACCTTAAACCCTAACCCTAACCCTTAAACCCTAAACACTAATGCTAACACTAAACCCTAAAACCTAACCCTAACACTAAACCCTAAACCCTAAACTTAAACCATAAACACTAAACCATAACCTTAAACCCTAAACCCTAAACCTTAGCCTTAAACCTAACCCTAAACCTAACCCTATCCTTAAACCCTAACACTATCACTAAACCTTAAACCTTAACCCTAAATCCTAACCCTAACACTAAACACTAACCTTAAATCATAAACTTTAAACCCTAAACCCTAGCCTTAAACCCTAACTTTAAAGCTTAAACCTTAAACCCTAAACCATAGCCTTAAACCCTAGCCCTAAATCATAACCCTAAACCCTAAACCCTAAACCCTAAACCCTAAACCCTAAATCATAACCCTAAACCTTAAATCATAACCATAAACCTTAAACCCTATCCTTAAACCCTAACACTATAAACAAACCTTAAATCCTAACCCTAAATCCTAACTCTAACCCTAAACCCTAAATCCTAACCTTAAACCATAAACCCTAACCCTAAAGCCTAAAACCTAACCTTAACCCTAAACCTTAAACCCTAAACCCTAAACCTTAAATCCTAGCCTTAAACCCTAAACCCTAAACCCTAACCCTAAATCTTAAACCCTAACCCTAAACCCTAACTCTAACCTTAAACCTTAAACCCTAAACCCTAAACCCTAACCTTAAACCATAAAAACTAAACCCTAAACTTAAACATTAAACCATAACCCTAACCTTAAACTCTAGCCCTAAACCCTAAATCATAACCATAAACCTTAAACCATAACCCTAAACCTTAAACCCTCTCCTTAAACCCTAACACTATCACTAAACCTTAAACCCTAACACTAAATCCTAAACCCTATACCCTAACCTTAAACCATAAACCTTAAATACTAACCTTAAACCTTAAACCCTAGCCTTAAACCCTAACCCTAACACTAACATTAAACCTTAAATCCTAAACCCTAAACCTAAACCTAAACCCTAAACATTAAACCATAACCCTAAACCCTATCCCAAAACCCTAAACCATAATACAAAACCTAAACCTAAATCCTGCATCTAACCTTAAACCTTAAACCATAATCCTAAACTTTAAACCCTAACCCTAAACCTTAACCCTAACCTTAACCTTAAACTTTAAACCCAAAACCCAAAACCCTAGCCTTAAACCCTAAAACCTAAAACCTAACCCTAAACTCTAAACCCAATGCTAACCCTAAACCCTAACCCTAAATCAGAACCCTTACACTAAACCTTAAACCCTAACCCCTAACCCTAACCCCTAACCCCTAACCTTAAACTCTAAAGCCTAAAACCTAAACCCTAACACTAACATTAAACCTTAAATCCTAAACCTTAAACCTTAACCCCACACATTGAACCATAACCCTAAATCCTAGCCTCAAAGCTAAACCATAACACAAACCCTAAACCTAAACCCTACATCTAACCTTAAACCCTAACCCTAACCCTAAACCTTAAACCCTAACCTTAAACTTTAAACCCAAAACCCTAGCCCAAAACCCTAAACTCTAACCTTAAACCCTAGCCCAAAACCCAAAACCCTAATCCTAATCCCTAAACCCTAACGCTAACATTAAATCTTAAATCCTAACCCTAAATTCGGATCCTGACACTAAACCTTAAACCCTAACCCTAACCCCTAACCTTAAACCATAAACCATAACATTAAACCTTAAACTCTAAACCCTAACCCTAACCCTTAAAACCCAACCCTAAACCCTAACACTAACGCTAAACCTTAAACCATAACCTTAAATCCTAACCTTAACACTAAACCCTAAACCCTAAATATTAACCCTAACCTTAAACCCTAAACTCTAACCCTAACCGTTAACCCTAAACCCTAAACCCTAATCTTAAACCTAGCATTAAACCCTAAACCCTAACCCTAAACCCTAAATCATAACGTTAAACCTTAAACCCTATCCCTAAACCATAACACTACCAAACCTTAAACCCTAACCCTAAATCTAAACCCTAAACCCTAACCTTAAACAGTAAACCCTAACCCCTAAACACTAACCCTAAACACTAAATACTAACCATAAATCTTAAACCCTAACCCTAAACCCTAAACCATAACACTAACATTAAACCTTATATCCTAAACCCTAAACCCTAACCTTAAATCCTAAACCTAGCATTAAACATTAAACCCTAAACCCTAGCATTAAACCCTAGCCCTAAATCGTAAACCCTAAACACTAAACTCTAACCCTAATTATTGTTGCTGATGCATATGCTTGGTTGCAGTTTTTGCTTAAGTTTTGCAAAGAGCATTTGCCATGGGAGTTGTCAGTGTTTCTAGTTCAGCTGCCCGAACTCCACTAGGAATAAGCACAAAGTTTTGTACTCAAAGATGTACATTTAGAAGGCCTTGTATTGTAGCGTTTAAAGCAGATAAATGTCATAATACAGCACTAGTTACGCCTCAAGAACTTATTCTTTCGCCGGTGCAAACCGCTAAGGAGCACCCGAAGAGACGCGGGAAAGTTAAAAAGGCTTTGAAAACTGCAAACCCTGTCTTGACTGATGAAGGTTCTCCATGCACGCTTGACGTAGATTACAATGAAGCTGCTGCGAAACTTGAAAGCATTTATAAGCTTAGTCCTTCAACTCGAACATTTGATGAAGAAGAGGAAAAGGTCAAGACCAAAGGACGCCAGCTGAGGAGAAAGAGGTCTAAAGAAAGTGACGGGAAAGCAGACAATGCTAATGATAAGATTGTCGTCAGGAACCAGACTAAGAAGACTAGAAGATTGAATCTTGATAAAAGAGTTGAACTGAAAAGGAACAGAGAAGGCAAGTCACTTGTTTCTGGTCAGAGGAAAAAGGGTATTGTAAATGAAAGCGAAAAGATTGATAGGCTAGTCCGGGACTATTCGGGTTCGACTGATTTGGTCAGCCTGGACTGGAAAAAGATGAAGATACCTCCGGTTCTACCATCCACTATACATACTTGGTTGTTTAAACTAATGCAGCCAATGAAGGTTTGCACCTTTGCAATAAAAAGAGACTGCTGCAAGCTTTCAATTTCCTTGTTTAGTTTTTGAAACTTTGATTGAGCTTGCCACTAATATATTTCGATCAATCTGCAGGCATTGCTTGAGGCGAAAGAGAACTTGCAAAAGGAATTGGGTAGAGATCCTACTGAAGATGAATTAGCCGAGGCAACAAATATGAGTACAGCACAAGTGAGTAGACATTTCGAGGTCGGTCGAGCTGCTAGAAATAAGCTGATTAAGGTAATTCCACCTCCACCGCCGGTGA
Organism: Abelmoschus esculentus; assembly: GCA_035048815.1. Classification (NCBI taxonomy): domain Eukaryota; kingdom Viridiplantae; phylum Streptophyta; class Magnoliopsida; order Malvales; family Malvaceae; genus Abelmoschus; species Abelmoschus esculentus. The sequence goes on from JAUCBN010000004.1 coordinate 1,011,974, forward strand.
TCGTGGGTTGATTTCACTTTCAGTTGGTTTAGTAGAACATATGTTAGTCTTTTATATATGCTACTGGTGTTGATGTACCACTAGCCTAGCATTCCTCTGCCGAAATTTTTTATGATGAAACCTGAAATAATTTGACCAAGAACCATATTTTGATATCTCCATTTTAAAAGTGGTTGCCTAGTTTGTGGATAAAGCTTATCGTTGTGAGCATTTTGGCATTGGCTTTCAATAATAACTGCTGAGAGGTATTGCTTTCTTTTCATGCAGCATAATCTTCGGCTTGTTTTGTTTGTGATAAACAAATATTTTCAAGATTTTGCAAATGGTCCGAGATTTCAAGACCTTTGTCAGGCAGGAGTCAAAGGACTTATTACAGCCATTGATCGCTTTGAACCGGGAAGGAAATTCCGGCTTTCAACATACGGTCTTTTCTGGATTAGGCATGCAATTATACGTTCTATGACAGTATCAAACTTCACACGAGTCCCATTTGGACTTGAATCGGTATGCTCTCCTCACTTTGGATGATTGATAGCCCTTTTTCAAGTGTTTGATGGCAAAACTGGTCACTATAGGAATCTAACCGCAAGATGATATCATCATGCTTGAAATGCCAGAGGAACTAGTAAATCATAACTTAAATGGATATTCTGTTTGTCATTTATGTTATTGACATTTTGAATGCTGCTAAATCTTGGCTCAAGAGTTTTGACTGATAAACTGAGTAGTCGAAGCCATTGCTGCTTCTTTTGTAGCAATATGCTGTAACTTTTTTCCTGTTTATTTAATGCAGGTTAGAGTAGAAATCCAAAGAACCAAACTGGAATTATTATTTGAACTTCAAAGAGAACCAACAGATGATGAAGTAATTGAAAAGGTTGGGATCTCTCCTGAGAGGTACCAAGAAGTAATGAGGGCCGCAAAACCCGTTGGATCTCTTCATTCAAGGCATTTGGTCACGCAAGAAGAGTTCATTAGTGGAATCACCGATGTCGAGGGTGTCGGCGGTGATCACCGGAGGCAACCCGCTCTTCTTAGGCTTGCACTCGATGATGTGGTAAGCCAACACCCGCTTTTAACTAACATTCTATGCTACATGCTTTTGGTTACTTGGACTGTGTTTTGTCCGAAGACAAAATGACTCACAGTATGCAACTAAAAGCCCTGTTTTTTTTTTTCCAGCTTGATTCTCTAAAGCCCAAAGAGAGCCTGGTGATCAGGCAGAGATATGGCCTAGATGGTAAAGGTGATAGAACACTAGGAGAAATTGCAGGGAACTTAAACATTTCTAGAGAAATGGTCCGAAAGCACGAAGTAAAGGCACTAATGAAGCTCAAGCATCCTGCTCGAGTGGACTACCTTCGCCGGTACGTTGTCTGAATTGTATCAACATCCTCGTCTTTCATCTATAGAATCTCCCCTATAAGCTTCTCTTGGGTCGTAACAGTCGTTTTCTGTATACGTATGATCTTGTATCATAGTCATTTAACTACATGAACATAGACTTCTCATACATGTAATATAAATTTCAAATGCTCCGAAGATTGTAATTCCCCAATTATACACCACACGTAATAGTTTTTATCACTCTCCTGGTAATAGTTTGTTAGATCGCATTGAATCCTTCATCTTTGAAAAAGATGGTATACTGGATCATCCGTATCTCTAGATTATCTACTAACAGATAAGGCACCAAGAAACCGTAACAAGCATCGTCAATTCCAGAACACTACAAATGATCTTAGTGAAAAGAGAATTTGTTTAACCTAAAATACTCGGTTTTGAACAATTTTATCTCGACAATATCGTGTCTGATCAAAAACTTAAAAAAATATAAGTATATGTTAGCAGGGGCGGATGCACCTTGGTGCGACCTACCATTAAAAATAGGATAAATTATATTAATTAGAATTGGAATTTTAAGATGTTTTTATTTTAGTCACTGAAATCGAATTATTTTATTATAGTCATTAAATTTATGATATTCTTTCATTATGTTAACTTTTTTTAACCAGTTAATAAATATTGTTGTGACACGTAAAGTCTTTCTCTCAAAAAATAATCCTAACTTTTTAAATTTACAATTACTACCAAGGTCAAAATTTTGATGGACGAAATGGTGCCGATCAAATATCCCAACAGTGGAAAACATTCACTTTGTTAGAAATTTAACATAATTTAGTTTTAAATTGATCTATTTGTTAGAAATTTAACATAATTTAGTTTCAAATTGATCTAATGGTTAACGGTGATGAATCACACTGGGAATCTCAAAAACCCTAGAATCTAACATCAAAATATTAGCTCTAAAAAATTATGCACATGACCCTAAAATAATCACACTTCATGTGATGAGGTTCTATCCTTAACTTCAAGAGTAATCACTTTATTGATGATTCTTTGATCATCACAATTTTTTGATAATGGATATAATCCTAAAAGTATACTATAACAAGGACTTTAATTCTAATGGTAATAATCTTATTTATACTTTTAATATAAAATTAAATAATTAATTTTAAATATTATAAATATATATAATTTATTATTGATCGATAAACTACCAAATTAAAATTTCTAGATCCGCCCCTGTATATTAGTATGCTATTTTATAATAATATTAAAATTATTCAATACATGTGGATAATTATACCATATATTGGCGGTAAAAACTGTGTTTTTGAATGCATTATTTTGGGGTTAAAGATCTAATTTACGGTTTATAATTTAAAATTTAAATTTATACGCTTATAATCTATGGATTATTGTTAGAATTTAAGCTCATAGGTTAAAACTTAAAATAAATTATATTATACTAAAAATGACATTTATTCCCGGTGCATATCAGAAACTTCAAATGGCATTTATTCTAACTTGAAAAGTGTCAATAAAATAATAAAATAAATTGAGGATCGCTAATTGCCACACGATATTTCAGGACTTATGAGTCAGGAGCGTCTTTTGTTTATCATATTGTGTATAATTATTTGTAACCGTTAACTTTTAAAACATAGTAATTATATATATAAATTAAAATTATAATTCCCTAAATAATAATAATAATAAATTCTACAATAATTGAAGTACACCACTATATATTATTAAAATTATTTAGATATTTTTTAATTAAAATGTAGGACCCCTAGTTTATTCGATTTTTTATTTGTTTATTTATTATATTTTATGTTAAAAGGAGAATTATAGTAAAAGATTTTATTTTAAATAAAATATAATAAATAAATGTCTAAATTATATGTGTGATCTATTTTTGATATATAAATTATTTTTTTATTTTAAATAGGCGTTTAAATTTTTATTTTCATAATTTTAAGTTTTTAACCGTTAATTATCGTTATTTTTAAATATATATTTTTATTTTATTTCTTTTAATTTATTTTATTTTAACTTAATTTATTTAAAAAATCAAAAAAATTTAAAAACTCACAAAATTATCTCAAAAATTAAAATTTATAATTTTTCGATCGATTCCATCGTCGATGATCTCGCCACTATATCCCCGGATAATCGATTGATTTAACGGTATCAAATCAAACTTGTTCCGATTGTAAGAAGTTTGAAGCAGCAGACAGAACCATGCCCAACACAAACAAAGCATCACAAACAAATAGACTCGACCAGAAACATCACTCAAATATGCTTCTCATGGATTCCATTCACAACAAGAAGATGAGATGCTCGTGAATGTCGGATATGAAATATTTTTATTCGATATTAAGGGGTGAGTAAGTAGTCTGTTAAATCGAATTAAACAAATAGTTTTTTTTATAAAATAGTTGGCAGTTGCATGTATATATTTAATTAATTCGATGTAAATATAAAACTAAATAACCGAATATGAAATAACTCAATCATATTATTTATTTAATTTCATATAAATTATTTTTACAGTGATATTTTTTATTTTAAAAATAAAACTTTAGAAAAGTAAAAAAAAATCATTTAAGTTTATTCGATTTAACAGATATATTTATATATAGTTTAATATTTTGACGTGTGGAGTTTAAAAATATATTACTCTGATTTGCGAACAGAAAGACTGAAACAAACCCTATAAACTTAAATAATAATCGAATCAAATTAAAAAAATTAAATCCAAATTAAATTGATTATCGTTTTATTTACGCAACTCTGATAAAGTGACGAGTGAAGAATGATTCTAATCGTAAATAAGTCGATGGTGAGATTGTTCTAAGAACTATTTAAATGTACATGTGAGATGGGAATATTGTATGTTGATATTGATGATCAATTTAGAGACAGATAGACAAAGTTAATTGTTCTAAGAGGATTGTTTTTATTGGTAGCCATTGAAGATCAATCCATACTCATCACTTGGGGTCTTTAGACTTGTTATTTCAAAACAAAAGAGATGCTTTTGGTTACATTAATTAGGATAAATTTTGTAAAATCAAAACATTACTAAATTGTAAACTTGAGAATAATAGATAATAATATTCACAATTTTATTCATTTAGCTTGCTAAATTATTTTAAGAAGATCATATTACTAAATTATTAAAACATAAATAATATATTTTTAACCGTTTTAGAATATAAATCATTTATCTTTATTTATATCCTCATAAAAAATAGATTTAGAGTTTAAGATTAAATTTTAGCTAGAGAGAAAAAAATAGGTGTATATATCTCACTTTATATTTTGCATTTGACCTTATTATCAACCTAGAAGAATAAATAGAGCAAATATTTATTTAATTAATTGATTTTTCATTAAAATAATTAGTGATAAAAGTTTCATATTATAAAAAATTATTATATTGTCTCAGTTCGCCACGTTATTTATGGTCATATTTAATGAAATTCATTCGTTTAATGATATATAAGAAAAATGTGAATATTCATCTTAAGAAAAAAAATAAGATAAAAAATTATTATTAAGACTATTACTATCGTGTATTAGAGCAAAATATCGACATCCACAAATTTATATCAAGACGTAGACCGCACTTGTTATGCTACATTCTCATTTTTTTTTCTTAAAAATATTATTCTTATTCTTATTCTATCTTTTATTCTTGATTTTTCTCCGAATAAAAGATACCAATACCTCATTCGAGTATTTATATCCGTCTCAGGTCCTTAAACAATCCACAGGACCATAACTAAACAATAAAATAGAGTTAAGGACCATTTTGATCGTCCAACTCCAGAATCATGGGAGATAAGCTACGTCTCGCAGTTGGGATCATGGGTAGTTTCTTTACTTGATCTATCATTTCTTTATGGTTTATGTTTGCTGAGAAATAAGATTTTCTTTTGCAGGCAATGCCTCTTCCTTGTTGTTGTATGCTGCACCAATGTAACGTCAATATTCCATCCACTTCATAGCTTATAATATATATATATATATCGTTCGACTCGAACCATACGATTAGCGTTATCTCCGTGTTAGCTTAAATGATATCAAACTTGCTAAATGATAACCTATATAAGAATAAGATAAGTTAATTAGGGTTTTAACTTGTTGTTTGGTTTTTTCAGTTTAACTTTCATGAGGGTGGTAAGGAAAAAAAGCACTGAGGAATTTTCATGCATTCCGTACATTGTTGCACTGTCGAATTGTCTCCTTTACACTTGGTATGGACTGCCTGTTGTGAGCTACAAGTGGGAAAATTGCCCTGTCATTACCATCAACGGTTTAGGGATCATCTTAGAGCTCTCATTCATATTCATATATATTTGGTTTGCTCCAACCAGAGAAAAGGTAAGAAATTTCTTAAATCGAACAAAAGTTAATTGTCTATTCTTTTTTTTGTATCTTTTTATATGTTCTAATACTCATTTTACGACATGCGGGACATAACGAATTCTATTCTCTTAAACCATCATTCTTTACATTTCTATCGTGGTGTTAATTCTTTCAACATTTGCATGGTAAAAATTTGCAGACTAAAGCTGGTGGTATAACCATGATCGTCGTGTTAATATTTTCCGTCACTGCTCTTGTATCCACCTTTGCGATCCACGACCATTATCATCGCAAAGTTCTTGTTGGAACCATTGGGTTGGTGGCCTCGGTGGCAATGTATGCTGCTCCGCTTGTAGTCGTGGTAAGTTATATGTTTCGGTCGGGTTAATATGTTCGTTTTAATCTAGATCGTGTACTCGAATTTGTGTCGTAATCGTTTCTCTAATGACAGAAACAAGTGATCGTTACGAAGAGCGTGGAGTTCATGCCGTTTTATTTGTCTTTCTTCTCGTTTTTGGCGAGCGTGCTTTGGCTGGCTTATGGACTATTGAGTCATGATCTCCTACTAGCGGTTAGTGTTATAGTTTATGCACATTTTATACACAAATATTCGAACTCGAATCTTTTAAAATAAATATATATTTTATCAATTTAATCGATGAACTTTTTAATCGTATTTTCTATTTTTATTATGATAGTCGCCGAATTTGGTGGGTCTCCCTTTAGGCCTTTTGCAACTCGGACTTTACTGCAAATACAGGGATCGAGGAATTATAGAAGAACCGAGAAAATGGGATTTAGAGCAGAATAATAACCAAGAGAAACCCCAACATATGCAGTCTGCGACCAACGAAAATAGCAATGGAAAGTATTGAACTTATATTGTTTTAATGCTCTTGGGGTTACATATTAATATCGTTTTAAATTTATGACTGTTCGATTTTATATTTTCTTATATATTATAAAAATATCAATTAATTTTCTTTGACGGATTTAAATAAATATTTTTTTGTGTGTGTATAAATCGTGTAGGTAGTGCCCTAGCATCTGCCTGTGGAACTCATTCTATTTCCTTGACAACTACAAGGCAAATGTGATTGATTGATGCATACTAAGAATCATGGCTACGCAACCCTACAAGTCACAATCTAAAATCTTATTCTTGTATTTCAAGACACTCTATACATTAGTTACAGGACTATAAAGGACACAAAAGAATTTATATTTATTTTAAAATATTTAAATTTAAATAATTTTATTTATAATTAAAAATATAAATAAATATTATTTTATAATTACATAAAAAACAAAATGAAATTTTCAATATACAAAAGACATAACCAAAATATAGTTTTAGTACATTTTCTATTTTCAAACATGCTTAGGTTAGAGTACTCTTGTTTGATCGATTCGAAAAAATAAAAATAAATAAATATATATTTATTATTTTTGAATATGTAGATTTTTTTAAATTTGTATTTATAAAGTTTTTATTTTCAGTTGTTAATTGAATTTGACACATATTTAAATTATTATCAAAATTTATATATTATATCCATTTAATAAGTAAAAATTATGTTAATTGAATTGACGTGTTATATTTTATAAATCGAATTTTATTTAATTTTTTGAATTGAATTATTTGAATTTTTGTTTAAATTTAATAGTAAATATTTATATTGTTACGATATTATTCTGTTATAATATAATTTAATTTTGTTTAATTAAATTCTAACCATGAACCTTAAATTTTAACCATCTTAAATTCTAAACCTATAATGTATAGATTTTAAACTAAATTTATAATCTTTAAATTTACGACGCTCGTTGAAATAAAATATTTTCACCGCCTATACATGTGATATTTTATATATGTAATATACATATACCAGGCATGATTGAGATACTCTCAAAAAACCAATTCATTAATCATTAAAAAATTAATATTATTTAAATTTTATTTTATAACTTAGATATTATTTTTAAAGTTATATTTTATAATCATTCGACGCTGTTCAAGTTTATTTTATAAAATTATATTTTAAAATAATTAAAATTTTCTGAAAAAAATTTAAATCTTTTTAGGGCCTTTCCAGCCCATAACAAACGACTTGTTTAATTAAAACAAGAAGGAAAAGAAATCAATTTCTCCCCTATTTACTAACATCAAGGGGTGCTCAATACACTTACGGCGCCAAAATAATCCCCATCCGTTAACCGCGATAACGAAGAAAAAAAAAATCATTAATTCATATTTCTCTCCGCAAGTTTCTGGAACCCTAACATTAACAATTCCTAAGAAATTCCAACGGGTTATCTCTTCGAATTCCCTTTCAGGTTTTCTTATATTCCTTTAATTTCCCTCATACTTTCGCGTGTTTTGTAGATATCTATAGATATATGTTTCGATTGGATATTAAAGTTTTTAACGATTTGTATTTTTTTGATTTTTTTTTAGCATTTAGGCTTTAGATTTTCCTTCCGGAGAAGATTTATTTTCATAGGGGTTGTGTTAACGGAATGGCCTCCGTATCAAGTCAGCCGCAGTTCCGCTATACTCAACCCCCGTCGAAGGTGCTGCATTTAAGGAACTTGCCATGGGAGTGCACGGAGGAAGAGTTGATCGAGCTTGGGAAACCGTTTGGTAAGGTTGTTAACACCAAGTGCAATGTCGGAGCCAATCGCAATCAAGCTTTCATCGAATTCGTGAGTTTTAATCCTTTTTTCTCATCAAATCTCTTCCTATTTTCTCGATAATGTTAGTAATCGTATGTTTCTTTGGTTTACCTAGGCTGATTTGAATCAGGCTATTGCTATGATATCGTATTATGCTTCATCTTCAGAGCCTGCTCAAGTTAGGGGGAAAACGGTATACCTGCAATATTCTAATAGGCAAGAGATCGTAAACAACAAAACAACGCCGGATATTGCGGGGAATGTTCTTTTGGTAACAATCGAAGGTCAAGATGCGCAGCTTGTTTCTATTGACGTTTTGCATCTGGTAAGGAAGATCTTTGGTTCTTTTTTGTTTTTCTTTTGGGTTAAGAATTTCCAGTTTTTATCTGAGTTTATGTATTTACTAGGATTGTGTGGTTTTTGTCATGCTCTTTCCACAAAAAAGCTTTTTGTTGTTTTGACATGATTATGAATGGATTAGCAGGATCATGTCAAGGGAATTATCTCCAATGGCAGCTTAGTGCATCCGGAGAAAGAGCACATGTGTGTTTGTCTCCTTTCTCCTTTCTTAACACTACCTCTCTTCCCTACTCTTCCTTACCTCCTATCCCTACCATTTAGGGTGTATTTTTCATTTCTTCTTTCATGTACATCCTTCTCCCTTGGACTTTTAGATGCTTTGTAACACTATGTTTTTGATTGTGCTGCTACTGCCACAAGAAGGTTGATTGAGTTTGTGCTTATGGTGTGTATTATATTTGTGCAATAAACAATAGAAACCACCTTTATTGGGTGCCAAAATCTTCCTTTAGTTTGTGTTGGCACTAGCTGAAGCCATGGATACTTTTAGGGGATATGGTAGCTTTTGGCATGGGTGAACCTGGTTTCTGATTAGGTAGCCAATCTTTCATGTAACCAACATTGTTTCTCCGACGCCTTTTATTTTGCCAATAAATGAGTGGTTAAATCAATAATAACCTGTGAAGATTGAAAGTGCTTCCTGCATCTACTGTGCTCATGCAAATTACTTATATCTTGCCATTGTGGAATAAAGCATGATTTCTAATTATTAAGTCAGTCCCGAAATTTTATAGTAATAATAGATTGCGCTAGTTGTTACAAACTAAATGTTTGTTTCTAAAGTTTAGATAACTATATCTGCTTTCTGAAAATGAACGATTCATTTTCTTAGATAATATTCAACTAAAGAACGTTGGTTATTTTCTTAGGTAACAATGTAATCTACAAAGTATAGTATTCATTAGTGCCTCATGTTTAAATATATTTACTTCATCCTTCAGAAATGTAGATTTCCTGGGATATTAATCAACATGTTCTACAATTAGGTTTATATCTATAGTAGTTGGTTAGTGGGGGCATCTTTGTACCTGACTGATCCTAGAATATGCTATGTATTGTAATTTTTTTCCTTAGACTTAAATCTGAATGGTATTTAAGACTTTTGAATGCTGTAGCTGTTAATATCTGTCCCCGTGTTTGTAATTTAGTTTGCTTTTATTTATTTGAAGCTGCTTTTGTGTTTTATCCTTTGAAGAGAATAACAATTGTATTATAATACATGGAACCTGATAACATTGAATTTTGAACAGCCTGGAGTGTAGATTTTGTTTTGGGAAAGATTTGAGGTTTCTTATCACAATTGGATGGTTATTATATCGTTCTTTTTATATTTTTCTGCTTTTTAGCACGTTGGCTAAATTATTGAGTTTACATGTTCTGATTTTTGTTAACATCGTTGGAGAATCCGAAATGCATCACTGCAATTGTGAAGCTCTATAATAAGTTATGTTGCTTATATCTCATTGCTTAATACCCGATATATTGGGCTTATTTCCATTCCTTATTATCTGGCAAACATGAATAAATTATAGATTGCAATGACTTTTTGAAGTCAGTTTATTTGATTTTTTTTCCATTCATCTTTCTAAAGTAGTTAAAAATGCAGGTATTTTCAGCTTTTGGATTTGTGCATAAAATTGCCACCTTTGAGAAGACAGCTGGATTCCAGGTCAATAATCTCCTCCTTTCTGATTGATTTATTTGCTTCAGTTTCTGAAAATAAGTCACACTTTCTTTTGTGCAGGCATTGGTGCAGTTTTCAGATGCAGAAACAGCAATGTCCGCAAAAAATGCCTTGGATGGACGAATCATCACTAGGTAACTGTGGTCTTAATTGTTAGACGCGGTATTTAGTCCAACTATGAACTGTAGTACACCATATTGCTTCATTAATTCTGTATCGAGCCCTAAAACTTTTGACAATATCTGTAAGTGTTCTTTTAGTCATTGACAATAGAAAACTCGCAAGCAGAATTGAAGTAGTATCCTCCACAAGCAAAGCTTTTAACATAACAGCTTATGTGATCAACCGACTGTTGGTTTTCTTGCACAATGATCCACTGACTTTTTCCTGGGTTCCAGGTATCTGCTTTCTGACAACATAGCTCCTTGTACGCTTAGGATAACATATTCTGCTCATAAGGATCTGAGTGTGAAATTTCAGAGCCATAGGAGCAGGTATTCCGATATGCTTTACCATGTACTGGGCTGCTGCACATCCCTTTACTATTTTATGTTAATTAAACAAATTGTTTTCCTTTCTTTTTCTTTTCAGGGACTATACCAATCCCTACCTTCCTGTTGCCCCTTCAGCTATAGATGGGAGCAGCCAGGTAAACAACATTTTATTGAATTGCTTAACAATAGATAAAATTATACTAAAAAAACAGTAGATAAAATTGTCATACTGTTCACCTTCTCTGGATTCTTTATCGGGTACATTTCTTAGATTACAAAGCATTAATATTAGCACAAGGTACTTGACATAAATTCATTACAATGTTTATATGCGATGTTTACTCGTGCAAGGTTCTCCACATACGTTGAGATTCAACTCTTGTCAACTTGTATTTCTCCTTAGAAACGAATAACATTGCTGCATTACTATGCTGGACCACATATAGTGCTTGTCTAATATTTTGTTTGTTAATGAGATTCTTTAATTTGTCATCATTGCAGTTCAATTTGGGTCTTGATGGGAAAAAGCTTGAACCTGAGAGTAATGTGTTGCTTGCATCTATTGAGAACATGCAGTATGCTGTTACCTTGGACGTGCTACACATGGTATTTTATTAATTACTGGAAGCGGCATTTGTGGACTGTCTAGGACCTCAACTCAATACTGATTACTTGTCATTCTCTCTTTCTTTTGTCCCATGTTTAGGTCTTCTCTGCTTTTGGCCCTGTTCAAAAGATTGCCATGTTTGATAAGAATGGTGCGTTGCAGGCTCTGATTCAGTACCCTGGTAATGTTCAAACATGTTCGTTTTTGTCTTAAATTATGCCTCAGAATCTGGTACTTCTTCCATCAGGATGGCCCACTATTGAGAACTGTGAATTTCTCACTGGTGCTGAGAAGATTATTTTTAGACTTGGCCTGCTTATTCTTACAAATTCATAATTGGAGTTTATGACCTAGCCCACATTTCCCCTTTTATATTAAAGGCTAGAACATAGGAAACAGATTCGACATTTTATTCCTGTCGTCCCCTTGAATTCATGCATTAATGGTCCCATGTTTGCAGATGTTCAGACAGCTATTGCTGCCAAGGAGGCCTTAGAAGGGCACTGCATATATGATGGAGGGTTTTGCAAACTTCATCTCTCGTATTCTCGCCACACGGATCTTAGTATAAAGGTAGTCGCACTTTGATGCAATACATTAGTTTGTGGCAGAGTTGAAGGTCATACATATTCTTCACACTCTTTCACAATGGGTAGAGAAATTTAGTGGGGGATTTGTAGTCTAGTGGTCGTATCTCTTCAGAATCCGACTATGTTGGCGGTTTTACGCTGTTTAATCTAATATGGATGGTTCATCTTTGCAGCTCAGCAATGATAGGAGCAGAGATTATACAATCGCGAATCCTCCTCTGGTTAACCCACAGCCTTTAGCCTTGGGGCAACAACCGATACAAACAATGGGTCAAGCTGGTCATCAATACAACGGGACTCAATATGCTGCACCAGGTATGGGGCAACCTATGATGCCTCCACAACCTTCAGCTGGATGGGGAGTCTCAGCTGTTCCGGCATCGATGCCGGCACAGATGACAACACATAATCCTTACATTCCACCGGCCTCGATGCCGCAAATGAGCCACGGGATGATGCAAATGCCAGGCCAGAGTGGCATACCACCACCCGCTTTGTCCATGCCTCATTTCAGACCCAACCATACGTAAAACACTATCTTTCTATCGAGTATGAACCGTATAAAAAAACCATCGGGGATTGCTCCCATGTTTTGTTGTTTTTGACTTTATAAATTGATCGGAGACGTGATGATCGTTTTTAGATATTTTTGCCATATTTTTTTGAATTTCGGGGGAGATGAACATAATAGAGCGAATAAGTAAAGGGTAATTATTTCTGAAAATTTTATTTAACAAGTGTTTTAATTTTAGGGTTAAAGGATTAAATGTATGTGTCTTGGATTTTGGAGCGGATTAGATTTAAGTTTAGGGTTAATTTTAAAATTTATATATTAAAATTAAAATTTTTAATTATATTTTATTAAAAAATTAATTATCATTAATATAAAAATTATATTTTTAATACATAAATTGTATAATTTTTTTACATAATCCTTTATATTTAAACTATAAAATCTAAAATATAAATTTCTAACCCTATCGCACTACGACCTAAATCCTTCCCATCCTAAATCTCTAACCAAAGCATTTTTCTAATTGTAATCTAAATCAAATATTATATTTTCAGTTTAAAGATTCAGTGTTTTTACTTTAGTGTTCAAGATTTAAGTTTAAAATCTTGGATTAAAAATACAATAATAACTCTATAAGATGATAATTCCACTTGGAGGATTCGATTCTTCTTAAGCCACTTTAAATGGATAGATAAATAGGTAACAATGTTATTATCAACATTCTTAATTATGTTCATTATCTACTACAGACAGTAAATTCGAGCATATTTAGTTAAAAACAAAAGGAGAGACCCATTGATAAAAACTACAAGCAATATGTGTAGAAGATAGAAGACCTACAATTGCCAGTCCATCCCTAAAGCCTCCCAGGTAAGAAAAGCCTTTGGAAGCTTCATCCATGGCAACTATAGCCACCACCTGATTTTGTTTTTGACCCCAACTTTCATAGATCAATGGGTTCGGTCCGGTCCTGCACTGCTAGCCCCTCGGAGACATCGGCGAGTGATTTGAGATTGCACTTGATCAAAGCTTCGACAAAGTAGCATGTCTCATCCCTTGTGTTCCCTTCGGGCACGTCCACCACAAAGGATTCAATGACGAATGTACCCGGTCTTCCATCGATGATCTCCGGATGGAGGGAAATGATTGAAGAGTAGTTCTGGATAAAATTTAAAAAAATAGGTAAAAGATATGAAACAAGGCCAACCATCTCCATTTTAAAACTGCAACACTTCAAAGATGAACCTCATGACCATGACTTGTCAACTTATGAACTTTTGTACCGGAACATTCAGGAAACCAAATTTAGCTGCAGATCAAACTACTTGGATTTTCAAGATGTAAAAAAAAAAAAGTCTAAATCCATCCAAATTTCGGTAAAACACATAATTTACCTTGGGAAATGTTATAAAAGCTGCAACCAAATGTGTTTAATCTACTTCGTTCTAGAGGACTTGAGATGCAAGAGATAGGTAATATTGAATGTAAATGGAGAGTAACAAAGGTTAAACCAGAAATGAAAGGAAAGAAACAAGAGTTCTACCTTCAGTCTGTGATCACCACCTATAATCCTGATGCTGAGGATATGCTCATTATCATCAAGGAGTTCCAATCTTTCAGTACTTGTAGTAGCCGGGAGTCCCGACTTGACATCAACTTCTCTAAGACATCCAATCTCGAGGTTTCCCTGCGCGACGCACCTGCTGACAAAAGGTTTATACTTCTGAGGTTGGTCAAATCTCCTCACCAGAGACCAAACCTGTTAAAAAAGACAAAGCAATACAAGTTTATGTGAAAATTATGCATATTCAGGGAAAGAAAAAAACTATTCAACCAGAGACAGATTACCATATTCACAAAAAGACATAAGAATCAGGCTCTACAATTATGGAGTGCATTATTTGTACATTATCTGAATACCCACTTAGTTATTGATCTTTCCTCATAGGTGTATTCTTCCTACAAATACAAACATTTCATATGGTACGAGCAAGAAAAATGGAGACAGAAGAGGAAATAAAGATTTGGAACAAATACTCACGTCATTCCCGTTTCTAGGAAATGCAAACAAACAAGATAAGTAGCATTTAATCCGATTTGATCACCATTCACCCCCACTGTTTCTATTAACTACATAGAAATGAATTTATTCTGGATTTTTTTGGACAATTCAACCAATAAAAATTGTTCAATATCAGAAAAATTATCTTCTCTAATTCAACAAATTAGAGCCAAAAGTTCTTCTCCATTTCAATCACCAGCACAGTAAATGTAACAAATTCAATTCATTCTTCCGTCTCTTTACAAAATATATGTATTTAATAAAAGAATAACGAAAAAATTCAATCAAAACAATCAAAGATTTCCAGAAAAGAAAACCACCACAGATCAGGATTAATCCTTCCGGAGAAAAAATAGTCAAGCATTGAAAAACAATCTGACTAAGTAAACATGCAAAATAATCACAAGAAAAGAAAGATCATCGATCAATGAAGCTATCAAAAGAGAGAAGAGCACAGTAAAATCTCCGTAACAGATCCAAAGAAACGAAAGAAAACGAAGCGAAATAGAAGATGATAAGTGAGATGAATTGAAAGATGCAGAACTTAAACGAAGAGAAAGAGAAAAAGGAAATTTACGAGAGGAACAGGAGCTTTGATGTGCTTTACGAGAGCCGAACTACACTGATTCTCTCCAATCTCATGCAGATGGTGCCTCCTTATATAGTCAGCCGCCGCCACACTCCCGAATCCATTGCTATTACCGTTCATTTTCACTCTTCCTCTCCTTATCTTCCTACGAAAACTCGCTTTTCTCTCACGCAACAACAACGAACAACAAATAAAGGTTCTACCTCCTCTCCTCCGATGGCAATCAGAGCTCCGATCATGGACCGGACTGAATCTCCGGCAAGGATTCTATAATTTTGTTTAACGCGGTTTATCTGAAGAAAAGCCTGTGAGTCACCGCCATAAAATTGCTTCTTCTACCTGTAAGAGTCTCTATCACCCAACTCATCACCTGAAATAATAAAAATAAAGTAAAATGTACAATTTATCACTCAATTATTTTTTAACTTCTATTTCACTCACTTAAATTTAAACATTTTTAATTTAATAATTAAACTTTCGAATAATTTATATTTTAATAATTTTCAATTATTTTATTAATATTTTTATATTATATATTATATTTTATTATTGTTAAAATAAAATATATATGTTATTATATTTTATACCTAAATACACCTAAATCTTAAACCTCTAATTACAATCTCACCTTCTTTCCCCTCCAATATACATCCCAAATAGGAGAATTTTTTAGAATAATTCGATATAAATTTTTATTTTAAAATATAGATAATCTTCGTTTATATTTGAGAATCTAAATTAATTTTTATAGTGTAGATAAGAGAACAGTGTGTGCAGGTGACGTTCTTTTTTAATTTTTTTAAAAAATGAAAAAATGTCTCTTGTACATGGCGTTCCCCCAAGCCGCCATATACAAATAACTTTTTTTACTTGTATTGTAAAAAATAACTTAGATTCTAAAATAAATTTCAAACATACTATTTTTTCAAATAAAAACTTTAAATGTCCTAAAACAAAAGACCATTTGTTTTTAAAATAAAGCACAAGATTTCATTAAAAGGAAGGCTTCAAAATCCACACTAAAACGTCATTCATCGGTTAGCCGTACGTACTTTTTTTTTATTTGTCATAAGTTTTAGTTTATGAAAATCATGGGGAGTTCTAAGAGATAAACAGAACTTGATTAATTTCTTAGTTATTTTTGATCGGTTTGGGATAAAAAATGTGATTTGTAACTTGAGGTTTAGTTTTTGGTAGAAATATTTAAATTTTTTTTATTTAATTAATTTAATTTGATTATCTGATAATTCAATGTAAAATAATATAGTATTTTAAAGATTGTTTGAGATGGATCTAGCTTAGAGGTGAGTGTCTGATCTAGTCGAATCGAATAAAAATTTTTGAGTTATTCGAGTTAACAAGTCTAATTTTATCATTCGAATTTTTATTAAAAAAATTTTGAGTCGAGTTTTGAATTTTTATAAAGATTTAATTATAATTATTTATTATGTTATAGTACGATTTGATTGTAATTTAAACAATTTTCACTAATCATATAAGTTATATATATATATATATAAATATATATAATAAAAATTTGAAGACCCGTCTCGAACTTAAAAATAAATCTTTTAATTACTAAATTTTTTTGAGTTATTCAAATTTTCGTTTTACAACTCAAATTTTATTTGAAATTTTTTCGAGTTATTTGAATTTATGAAATTTCGAATCGAGTCAAATATTTTCGCCTCGAGTCGAATTGAGATATTCGATTTTTTTAAGTCGAATTTTGCTGACCCCTAATCCAACTAACACCTAATCTAATTATAACAATGTATGTTATTACTATGGCAATGTTTAGAGAAACAAAAAATCACTTGTTTTCCAGTTTTGTCCAAACAAAACTAAGTTAATGAAAAAAAATCATAATTTGTTTTATTATGTCACCCTAAATACCATAAATATTTCTCTTATCAAAGACAAACTAAACATACAATTCAACACCAAAATTTTGTTTTAAGATAATTGTTATGTTAAAATTAACAACAAATTACTTTTGTTATATTTATCGTAATTATGGACGTTATATAAAATTGTTTGCGATTTATGCAACTTACATCGAAACATGAAAAGAAGTGAAAAAGGGAAGCTACGAACTTATACAGCGGGGATTTAAATCGAGGTTACGGATAATAATAAATAAATTATAATTATTATAAAGCATTATGTTTTACGATAATAATTTCAACTAGTATTAAAGCTTTAAAAAATAGTTACAGACTCTAATTTAAATCACTATTTTATGCTCTATTGTTTCACAACTTCACTTATTTTTTTAAAAAAAAATTAAATTTTAGGTCAATTATGAACGTTTGGTGGAAAGCTAGCCCCCTCCCCCCTCCACACCTTTAGCCACCATCCATGGATGATACTTGATCATAATTACTTGCACCCCTCCCCCTAATTTATCAAGTTGTTCCCTTTGATATTGTGAGTATCAAGTTCAATTAACAGATTGACTTAAAAAATAATGATGTGATTAAACTAATAAAGACATAAAAATAAAAATAAAAAAATAAAATGAATTTTAATTTATTTTGATGACGTGTTACTTTAAAAGTATAATATTTGATATAATTTTACGTGTCACATCATAAAATAATCAAAAAATACTAAATTTTAAGAACTGTTACACATAAATAAAATTTAAAGAGTATTACAATTTTCTGAAGTTCAAAAACAAACTTATTTTACATTTTTAATCATTGTTTAGCTAATTAATTTTAGACTTAACCATCTAATTACTTGTCCACCGACCGTATCCTTACCCTATTCATTGTACTTAAAAGATACTAATGAAGTTATCAACTATCTTTCTATAATTAATCAGCCTCTACAATTAATTGTGTAGGCAAAAACCTCACACCACACGCTACATGGTTAACAGCCTACAGCTAGGAGCTAGAACCACACCCGACCTAATTTCTTGTGGCTTGGAGGAGAAACCTAAATTGTACACTTTATTCGGTTTAATTGTGATATTAGACCCTGTAATCCTCACTCATTTCAAATTTAGTCCTTGTTCTCTTAATACTACGAGTCAGCTGTTAGTCACTCTACTCTTTTGGTTTGAATATAGGTTTTTATTAATGATTATTTAATTTTGATGATTCTTAAACTATATAATTTTGTATCCTTTAATTTTAGATATAATTTATTAAAAAATTATATTTTAAACATAAAATTTTATCATGAATTATTAATCGCATGAATAGTAGTACTGTCCGTATCAAAAAGTCCACCAATGATTGGTGAATTAAGTGGAGATCCATGAAGTACTGATCTTCCCTTTGCCTTTTAGTCGTTGGAAATCTTTTATATATCTGGTTATGGTGATTGTGCTGTTGGCAGCACTTCAAACCCAATGTATCTTCCAAGATTAATTAAATATTTAAGATATTGCTCCATAACAGTACAGCCTGCTTCGGTCCAATTCGCTACACCATGAATCACTACCTCACCTAGATTAAATATCTTGTTAGACATTGGTCCCTTAGAAAGTTAATGTATTAACAATATCAGCTCAAGTGTCTAATAGAAAATTAGATGATTTTGGTCGTAAAAGATATGATTTTTATGGACAAGTATGCGTATATTATCCTATAAGTTTATTAATAGTATTATTGATAGAATCAAGGTTGCTTTGAGCTGGAGGTGGTAAACGTGTTATTGAGATGGGGTTCGAATCATTTCGATTTGAGATAAGTTTGGTTTTAACTACACTTGATTTTAGTTTAGTTTGTATTAAATATGATATAGTTCGGTTTTTAATTGAAATCTGGAGTGATTCGAGTCATGTATTGAATCAGATTGAGTCACATTGATTTAGTTAATTTTAGGGTCGGGTAATTTCGAGTTGGATATTTCCGATTTGGTTGATTTAGGATCAGGTAGAGATCGATTCAATAGAAGATCAATATATTTTAGTCAGGCTGCATCAGTTTTTTAAACCCATATATGACTTTATAAAGCTAATATATTTGACTTTTTGGTGAGTTATGCAACAATTTACATCAAATATTTCATTATTTCTTTTAATATATTTTCTTTATTTTGGGTTGCTTCGTTTCAGGTTACATTCGGTTCGGATTATTTCAGTTCAGGTCCATTCGGTTCGCATGAAAATCGATTTGGGTCTACTCTATTCGATTAAAAATTAGATCGACTCTATATCAGTTCAACTAAAAATCAAGTCAGATTCAATTTATTTCAGGTTTCAGATTAAATTCGGATATCATATTTGGGTCAATATCAGATCTCATATCAAATAAAATCGGTTTGGATCTCAGGTCAATTGTCACCTCTACTTTAAGCTTTAGGATAAAAAAAGATTTGAGATTATGTTCGATGTAAGGGTTTAAAATTAGAATTTTTATGATATTTTTTAATTATTTAAAAATATATACGCTTTGAATTTTTTAAGGATAACAATATTTTTCATGCGTATATAGTTTCGTCTCTGTGTAAATCGAAAAAAGACGAACACCTTTTAAATCATGGGAAATGACTAAAAGCAACATTAAATGGTTAAAAGAATGATAAAAATCTGGGGAGAAAGAATAACATTGGAAAAGATTTCATAGTATATAACTGAAAGATTCTCAGTTATAATATCATGACAAGATTCATGTTTCATATTCAATTTATGTCTCTTTTTTAATTATTTTTTAGAACATATTTATATTATAGAATTATATTCTTATCTAAATATGCTTCGAATACGAATAATAGAATAACATAACAATGATATTAGAAAATATTAGCCTATTAAAATGTAAAATAAAATAACATTTCACATATATAAAATTCAATAGTACAATATATATATACCAGAAAGGGACAATGACCACTCTGGTTCTCGTAGTGACTGTGGCTCCCAAATCCAGTAATGTGGAGACTCAAAAAAAGCTTCACATTTGCCATTACCAAGGGAACATGAAACCTGCTTTTAAAACGACGATAGAATTATCATTTACAAAGCTTAATGGATACATCGCCGCTTAGAAAAACACCTAAAGTGATGGTTTCCATCCATTTCAAAGATCCTTTTCTTGTATTTGGAAGACAGATGAATCTACTTGAAGAAGGAGGTTTCCGATTTCTTCCATTTGGCTAGACGTAGTAGAAAAGCTAATACTTCCGACGGATCACGGAGGGAGTACCAGGCTATGGTGTCTTTCGGAATGGAAGAAACTATTATGGGAAACCCTTCATGTCTACTTGCTATGACCTGCAACAAATGACCAGATAAAGGCTTTTTTCACTCACTATCAATTAACATGTTAGTACATTGTATGGCAAAAACATATGGGAAATGTATTAACCTTGAATGCATCTTCATCGGTTCGATCGTCTCCGATGTACAATGGCAGAACATCTTCTGCATTGTTGAATCCTAATGTGTCGAGCAGATAGTTCAGGGCATCGCCTTTGTTCCATGGTATCGATGGCCGCACTTCTAAAACCATTTTACCCTCGGTGAGACGAAATTCAGGGCGGTTTTCAACCAAAGACTTCACTTTCTCCTTCAAAATTTCATGGTCCTGCATATAGACAAGAATTGATTAACATTGTGCTTTTAAGCGATAAATCTTATGATGTTTTAAGAATTAGATTTGTTTGAAGTTTTTACCTGTGGTGTAACTTGCCTATAATGCAGAGAGATGCAGAACTTGTTATCCTCTAGCCTAGCACCTTGTATTTCTCTGATCATGTCTTCCAATTCTATGGAAATCTGTCATAAAAATAGAATTAACTTATATACATAAACGACATGCATGCACTAAAATCTTCAAGAACAGGTTCTAAAGCTAACGAGAAAGACCTAATTAGTAATTACCTCTTGTATTGCTGGTAAATATGATTTTGCAGGTTGAAAGGCAACTTCATTTCCCTATAAAAACCCCAATAAAAGTGATAAGAAATATGATTTCTAAAGACCCTGTAACGAGCTCTACAGTATTTGATCCGGATTAGTCGGTTAATGAATTAAATACCGTAATTTAAAAAAAACACTTTGAAAAAAGGAACAGACCTTTCTATCAAAGGATTTCATTGCTCTGGGTGGCGCCAATATGTCCAGCCCATGGCTTCCACCATAATATACATTGCTTAACTGTACAAATTCTTTAACCTTTTCCCGGCTCCGACCGCTGATTATAGATGTTGGAAAATACTTTGCAACTTCACGTACTGCCATACGCATCTGAAATTGAGAGGAATGTGATATGAAGTTTTTTTATCATGCAAGGTAGAGATATCATGTTCAAACACAGCAATGTAAATCAAAGGGTACCTCGGCAGACATGAAGGCTTGTCGGGATCTTCAACAATAGGCGACAGAGTGCCGTCGTAATCTAAAAACACGACCACCCTTTTCCCCTTAGCTTCCTTCGTTATCGAATCGAACATGTTCAACGCAGAAGGGTGTTTCACCTGGATAAACAAGAACATGTTGCATGTATGTCAAAATCAAGTTACATGTGATTGTTGTCGGCATGTTTCAATGAAAAGACAATCAGTAAGCAATTTACCAGCCATGAAGCATAGCCTGCAACATCAGGTGGGTTGATCACTGTCAAAGAGCCATTGGATCCATTATCATCATCTTCATTCTCTGGACCGTAGAAAGGTTTCACTTTCGTCTGCTTATAGGAATGCGATATTTGGAGTCCCATTGTGTGCTTAAACTTGGCAAAGTTTCTCTTGATAATCTCTTAAAACATATATATAAAGAACAGATAATTAGGAAATATTAACGTAATTATACCAAAAGATTTTATCAGACTAAAGTAAATCTTTTAAATTTATGAAAAAACATTATATCACTCACACGCTTACCTACTTCATGTTAGGTAACACCATATCTAGAAAAATATATATCTTCGTAATTAAGAAAAAGCGTGCATTTGGGAAAAAGATATTCTAAATTAATTAAGATATAAAAACACATTGATTCCGTTGGAAAAATTATTCGGTGAACCCTATTCACCACGTCATCCATGGTCTAAGCAATCAAGACCATTGATTTTAATTTTTTTCAAGTGAATCATTACCTCTTTTCTACATGTACTTAATGAGTGGGTAATTATTAGATGATTATTTAAAGATCAACGGTCCTGATTACTTGGACCATGAATGACATAGTGAACAGGGTTCACCTAATAATCTCTCATTTGTTGAGGTAAAGGTCAACAAAAACATATAAACATAACACCATTAAAGGCCAAAATTCATTGGAAACCAGAAGAAAACAAAGGGGTTTTTGTGTTACCATCGGCTGATTCAGCCGATACCGACATGTGCTACTCCGACGACTAGGTCGAACAAAACATGAAGAAAACCGAAGAAGCTTAAGTTTTGACACAGATTCGAATTCAAAAGGCAAAGAGTGCACAAATCTGACCAGCAGATGCAGCCAAACTTGATTGTCGGAGTCGACGACTAATCAAAACTAAACCAAAAGCTCCTCAACATGGCAGGTTGACAGAATACACGTGTATCCAATGCAGACATGAATCGACAATGTTTTTAATTAATTTTTTTAACAGAATATCTACAGTGGACATTTTGACCAAGAAAATTAAAAATACAGATAAAATTCTAATTTCTGTAATTTTTATATATTAAAAGAAGATTTTAAAACTTATTTAAAAAAAGAAAAATTCCAAATCTTAAGTCGAGGATACAGACAAACAATGGCGGCTTTACTATGAAAACGTACCGCTAACCGTTTTTCAGGTACAAGCAGGGGCGGATCTAAGAATTTAAATTTGGCAGTTTATTGATTAATATAATAATATAAATTAATTTATATCGGTGCAATAATATATTGATAAGGAATAATTATTATACAAGCTAATATAATTTATAGTTAGAGTCATATTTATATTGAAGAGTTAATATATATCGTATAAATATGTTTCACAGATTATAACTATTTTACATTGTTGATTGTTGTAATTGTGTTTTTGATAATTAAAAAACTCATCTGAGTGAAATAGGTTTCAAAATGGTACGAACAAGAAGAGCATTTTTATATAAAAAAGGGTTACACTATTAGAAAAAAAATATTTTTAGGTAAATATGCTTATTTGAGAATTAAAAATATTTTACTAATTTTAAATTTTATTTTATTTAAATTAAATTATAATTATTTTAAAAATTTTATATCTAAATTTAGTTAAATTATTTGATATGAGTGTCAATATATTTAACCAAAAATTTTTAACAGAATCAATAAATATACATAAAATAATTATAAAATGTTAATTTAAATATTTATTTTGACAAAAAAATAATTTAAGAGCTCAAAATAATAATAATAATAATAATTTTCACTTAAAAAAAATACTTAATATTTTCAGGGTAAATTACAATGGTAGTCATTATAGTTTCAAGATGACTTTACTTTGATCGCTTAAATTGGAAACTTTCATTATAATCAATAAAATTTTTAATTTGATTTTATTAACGATATAGACGTTAACATCAAAACATATTTAATTTTAATCATTGAACTGTTATTTTTAATAAAATAATCACTAATATTATGTTTTTTTAGTTTTGATCGTCTGTTGTTAAAAAACAATAAAAAATAACAACTCAATAGAAAAAATAGATAAAAAACAATAAATTGATAACTAAAACTAAAGAAAAATGTGATATTAGTAAAAAAAAATAGAAAAAAAAATAAAATTTTATTAAGAACAATAATTTAGTGACAAAAAATAAAAAATCAATATCTTGATGATTATATATAATTTATCAAAAAAATAATGGTAGGGCAACCTACAATGCACAATGGTAGGTCCGCCCCTGGGTAGAAGCAGTTTAGTTGAAAACTGCGTTTTGTGGGCCGGTGAGTACCGCCAACCCATAATCTATACCCTACAGCTACAAGTGGTGAGTCTTAGGGTTAAAAAAAAGAGACACGTGTACGGTCGAGAATGGAAGTTATATAAGTTTGTTTCTCGGTAACTGAAAATAAGAGGCAGTCAACATAAATACAAAACCCACGACTACACGGCACGTGAAAATCAAACGCCTCTACGTTCTGCAGGGATTAAATTAAACGCGCGAATCACTCGCGTTCGTCAAGGAGAGAAATTTCAAAGGTATGTTTTTCATTATTTAATATTAATACGAAAAACAATTTTAATATATAAATTGTTTATTTTCATTATTATACTTTTAAAATTATATAAAAAAACAATAATATATAAGATTATAAATATATAATTTGAAAAACAAAAAAAGAATTGATATTAAATAATCTTCTAATATCAAGAACATAAAGAAATCATCGAAAATGATTCCAGAAAAAATGAACACAAGAAATAACTTCAATGCCATAAATCAAATTAACGAACGAACAAAGAAAGAAAGAAACGACATTATTATGTGAATAAACGCAGAAAAGAATCTTGAAACGAAGAAAATTGCTTACCAAAAGTTTGAGCTGTTTTCTCGAGAAAATTGAATCGACGGAGCAGGAAAAGGAACAGAGGATTGAATGTATATTTTTTTCTCTCAATGAAGTGCTGAGAAAATAATACGAGAGATGGAAGAAAGTCCAACGAAGGGTTTAATTTATAGAGGAGGGAAGGGGGGTTTAAGAGGAGAACTTGTTTTTTTAATAAAATATTTTCTTTTTTTTATTCTTTAATGTTTTTCTTCTTTGTAAGTTTGCGAAAAAGTCAGTAATTTTTCTGAAGTTGCTTCGAGATCACCAACTCTTTAATTTTGTGTTAGTTTTTATTTAATTATAAAATAAATATTTAAATTATATCTTTTTATAATATTTAAAATAATAGGTATTGTAAAAAAAAAATCTTGTACTGAATCATCCATTTAAATATAAAAAAATTTTATAACGGGCGTCGAACATCATTAAATTAATTAATAAAAATTAAAAATTTAAAAACTCAATATATAATTAATAAAAGAGTGATATACTCAACATAAAATTATTAATTATATGTTGAGTTTTTAAAAATTTTAATTTTTATTAATTAATTTAATAATATTCAACGATGCTCAGTATTAATGATGTTTAACGGTGTTCAACGCATGTGATAGACTTATCTTTAAATATAATACTTTGTAGAATTAAAAATTAAAATTAACTTGTTTAATGAAAAATCTGTAATTAATGACTTCTATTTACAGTAAAATATTTGATTAATAAGTTTATTTCATTTCTGAATTATAAATTTTATGAATCTAGTATAGTATAGTATAAAAGAATAATAATTTAAATTTAAATATTTTATCTGCATAATATAATATGTATGTTATTGAAAGACTAAGATTATAATAAATAATATTGTATAGAATTTAAGCCTACAAACGAACTGAATAAACGTGAATGAAAGTATATTTACATTTATTTATATAGAATAAATAAATGAATATAAATAATTAAATAAATATAATTAATTATTCGTGTTCATTCATTAAATAAAAGAACAAATGTAAAATGAATATAAATAAAGTTTGTTCAATTCATTTACATACCTAGAGATGAAAAGTCTGTGTTTTTCTTTAAGTTCAGTATATATATTAATAAATTTAATCGAACATAAATAAAAAAATTATCAAATGTTTACGAACGTAAATGAACAAACGAGACATTTATTCATCTTTGTCTTTTATTAATATCGTTCATTTTATAAACAAAAGAGTTTTTCACCAAACGATTCATAAATAATTTATTAAATATTGGAATCATTTACTTCATTAAATAAAGTTCGACCTTGAAGCGAAGGGAATTTGCCTATGAAACTTCCCTGTAAATATTTTAAAAGAAAAGAGGTAAGCAAGTTGATGGTCTTCGCTCCCAATTACTCGGGCAAAGCAAATGAATCTAAAGACTCTCCGGTCAACTGTAGGCAAGTCTTGTGCGGTCAGGTCAACATCTACAATATGTTAAAATATATTTTAACACAAATATAAAGACGAATATATAATTTTATGTAAGATATTATGATCTATCAAAAATCTATATTAAAAATATAAAGAGATACAAAATCAAATTCTCAATAGAAAGTATAAAATATATATAAATAACTTTAATTTATTAAATATCTGATTTATATATTGCATTTTAGGATTTGACTCAAATATAAATAACTTTTCATTGTATATTTATAAAATTATTTTTTTAATAAAATAAAGGCATTGGCTTTCTCTGTGCATTAAGGAGCAGTGTAAATTATATATAAAAAATTGCTAAGTTTAGAAAAGTATATAATTAATTCTAAGTACGAGTGAAGTAACAAAAGATTTGTACATTATGGATCGAAAATCAATTCCACGTTCAACCGGACAACCCCAAACCTTCCTTATCAACAGCTAGGGCCGTAAACGAACATGAACGAGAGTGTGTTTATGTTCGTTCGTTTAACTTTAATCGAACAAATGAACGAACACAAATTTTCTTGTTCATGTTCGTTCGTTAAGGATTGTAGCTTGTTCATGTTTGTTTATGTTCGTTCGTTTAAATGATATTAAACGAACGAACATAAACAAACGTAAACGAACGAACTTAAATGAACGTAAACGAACATAAATAAACGAATATAAACGAACGAAGATAAATAACATATATAATATGCTAAATATTTAATATTTTGGATTAATTCGATTAATTCAGCTAATCAACTGATTTTAAACCGAATTAGTTTATAATTAAAATTAAAAAAACTCTTAATTATTAGATGAAACCTAAAATTTAACTGATTAACTAGTTTTGTTTTAGTTTGATTCATTAACTCGATTTAACATAACAATAAACATCCCTAGCCTATAATAAGAAAATTTTTAACGAGTCATAAAATAAGATTTCTCAACTCGAGTAACTCAATTTTTTTTTACTCGACCTACTTGATCTAATGCTCACCCTTAGATATATGTGAATAAATTTAAACGAACATAAACGAACATAAATAAACATAAATGAACGAACATAAACAAACAGATTATCGAACATTCACGAACATAAATAAACGAACGAGCCCTTTATTCATGTTCGTTCGTTTAACTAAACGAACAAAAAATCTTGTTCATGTTCGTTCGTTTAATAAATAAACGAATATAAACGAACTTCCCGCCGAACGTTTCACCGAACGTTCGGTTCGTTTACAACCCTATCAACAGCCTTACTTACCAAGTCTTAGGCCGAGTAAAAGTAACAGGTTGAGTGTTCGATGAATCTAAAAAATTAAGTTATTTAAGTTAATGTGTTATATTTTATAATTTATTTATTTATTTTATTTAAATCAAGTTTATAAAATTCAAATTAAATTAAAATAAATTTTTTAAATTATCATACAATTTTAATTATAATCGTTTATCATATTATAATATAACTTAATTATAATTTAAACGAATTTCTCTAATTATATAAATTATACATATATATCTTTACTTTTTATCGGTATACTCGAATTTAAAAATCAATTCATTAATTATTAAAATTTTTACTTTATAACTCAAACTTTATTTGATTTTTTAATCAAATTTATAAAATTTTAAATTAATTCGATAAATTTAAATTTTCGATTCCGTCGTACTGAGTAAACTACTAGATGATGAGTTAATATATTAACCAGAAAGGGAATATTAAATTTCAACACAAGAAAAGAGTGGAGATTGGGCCAGTTTGGGAACAACCAAGGCATTATGTATTCAATTTCAGACGCTAGGAAATGAATAAGCAAATTGTCACCTTCATATGTATGCACATTGACCACAAGGCAAATGCAGATTTCAAGCTTAAAAACTAAATTGCCAATGAATCTAAACATGCAAATGCGGTAATATAAGGCCTTCTAATCACACGGGAACGGGATCCGGATTAAGTCGATCTGCCGTGTCATGGTGGAATCTCACCACGATACATGTTATATTGTCTGCACTCCCTCGGGTGAATGCAGTTTCTGTCAACTTTATAGCAGCTGTCTCAGGTTCTCCTTCTGCTTGGGAAAGAGAAACAGCATCCTGGAAACCAAAATTTTAGCTTATAACCGGCAAAAAATGCAGAAAACTACTCATAACGATACAGCAAGCTCATGTGAGCTGTTTCCCCCCTCCCCCCTTCTATTTTTCTTTCCATATTCACCCATTTAGATGTCCTGAATAACTAGTATGTTCATTCTTAGACGTTGCTCAAACACAAAGCAACTAAATGGAATGTATGGCTAAACCGGCAAGCTTGCGTGAGTCGGTTTTGCCCATTGTATTTTCTTTTGTTCACACAGACACACAAGTTCAAACTCCTGAATAACTAATACTTCTTAGACATCCCCCGGAAGCAATACATGGTACATGCCTAATACATGGATGGAAAATTAAGTGCATGTGAACACACATATCATAGAAAGGTTTACCTCATTAGGAACTACATCCCATAATCCATCACTAGCAAGTACAAGAAGCTCCAAATCTTCATCTATCTCTTGGTCCTGAGAAAATAATAGGAATAGAAATTTCATTAATACAATTTTCAAAACGTACGCCACTACCTTTAAGACGATAATACTATGTGAATTGTGTAATAGTCAAATCACCATATGTAATAGAAATTAAAAGACGGATTAGGGTGGAGCAAGGGGCAGTAGAACTCAAGGAAAAGTGGAAATGAAGCAAAGGTATCCACCATTGTATTCAAATTAAAGAACAAACAAGAACACATTTTTACTTCTGCATCTGATTCTAGTAGATTAGATTTGATTTTTGGATTTTGTCAAATAGGAATGTTGAAAATAAAAAGTTGCAACTTCAATATTTCGGGTGAGATGATGTTTTCCTTACATGAGCCCTTATTATTAAACACAAGGCAATATAATTGAAGAAAATAATATCAAAATTAAATGTAATGGTGATTAAAGATTTCTAGCTCATTAGTATACAATTCTGAGGATCACCTGAATCTCTGGTTCCGCAACAACATATTGTTTCAACATTCGATTACCGAAAGCTCGAGACATAGCTAATACACCTCCTACCCTCCAAGTTCCTGATAACACGGTCAACAAGAACCTTGTGATAAACTTTCAGAAGCCAGCACTACTGATTTAATCACCAGATGTAATGGAAAATATTGTCTCAATAAGACCAAATGGATCTTTTAGACAGTTTACCTGCCCACATCACAACCCCTCCAGCGCTTTCAATTCTCTTCCGTTCATCGCTTCTATTTGGTTTATGATCTTCAGAGAGTGGGATAGCTTTAAAAGGAAAATAAGCTGCTTTTAGGAATATCAATATGTAAATTAAGAATTCGCGACATTCATCTTCATGTCAAGCGCAGTTACTCTAACAAAGCCTAAATACAAAAGTGGGATAGCTTTATATAAGTTTCATTTATAAGACATACCAATCACTCAGAAATGTGTCGTACAATTCATATAATATATAGCTCATACTTATTAACGATTACTAACCATGCTCATGGGTAACAATAATTAGGTTAAGATAAGTAGATAATTCACAAGATATTAATACAAACTAATGTGACATGACCATTCATTTATAATATAAACAAAGGACAGAAAAAAAGAACTAAAACCTTTCAGAATATGGTGCCTGTCCTTCCCTTTACTGTCCCCTTAAACCAAGCAATTTCAAGGAATGATCATCCTCGATTAAGTGTTCAAAGGAAGAATATAGACGCGTGTATTGATGCACTTGAAACACACACATTAACAAGCACTAGAAACACATAAAATACCTTTTCCAGCCTTTGATATTATAGTTCTCGAGTCTCCAACATTGGCGACATATAGATGGTTACCAACCAACACTGCAGTTGAAGCAGTCGAACCATCATCTCGATAAGGATCTCTTCCAGAATCCAAGAAATCCACATCAGTCTGTTGATATGTTTCACCTGCGGTCCATTGAAGCCAATATAAATTAATTTTCAAATGGGTTTATTATATTTATGCAGACACAAGCCCATGTGAGTGCAACCTACAGACTCAAAACAAAACAGAGATACAAGTACTTGTAAATGCAAGAATCCTCTATAAAATTGACAACAAAGGACGTGCCACAATTCAAATGCTCCATAAACACAGCACAACAGTGATCTTGGACGCACTTATCGCAAGTTTGGTGTCAGTCATGAACTGTGGATGCTTCATTAGTTTCTCAAAAAGATGTTGCTTCAGATACTCAGCGGCACGAGAACCACCATGTCCTGCAATTGCATATTATATTGGTTAAGAAACAGGTTAATAAAAGCTTTCATTCTCAATATGAAAGACATCTTACTCTCAGGACATGTTACTTATCATCCAAAAACGCATTGCCAGGATGACTTATGATATAAATAGGTCAAAACTCAAATAATTCATTCAGAGGCACTTTTAAGATACTAACTAAAAATAAGACAGATTGATTGTCATAATCACATATCAGCTTCTACTCTGATTTAAATGAAATCACAAGAAAGCTTAGAAAGATTGACAGTATTTGACCAGGAAACTTGTGTGCCAGTAATTTGGGTAAGCATGTCCCAGTACACTACTCCAAGGTTATTAGATGCGTTCAGAAGGTCTACAAACAGATTTAAATCACAAACATATCATGCCATCAACAAACTTGTATGTTTTAGCATTTCTTTGCATTATCAGTCTTGTGGTTGGAAATCCAGAACATGGGGAAAGACTAGCTCCAGATTGTAGACTATGTACTCAGTACTTTTCCAATAATCATATTGGATGGTACCTTTTAACTGCTTCTAAATAATATGTTACAGCAAATTTAGAATGTCGTTTATTTAGCATCATTTTACAAGGAAAGCGATGGTAAGAGAGAAACTAACCATCAAAAATTCCAAACAAGCAGACTGTCTGCCCATTAATCTTGGAAGTTTTGATATCATAACAATCTTCCATGGTTGCTCTCTTTCCCCTGAAGCTTGAATACCCGCAGCTTAATTTTCCATCTTCACTGCCAAATCAAAGAAGAAATGTACAATGAATTTGCAATATCAACACATGAAAAATTCAAATTATTGAGATCCTTATATAGTATAAACAGTCGATGACTGCCACCATCAGTCATCTGAACAAAATCTAGCTTTCCTTGATTATGCAACACGATCACTGAGCCAAAGTCCAAACATGCAAAGTACAGATCAAAATCAAATCTGACAATAATTATTACAGCCTAGTAGTAACTTCCTAGAAGCATTTATCCAGAAACAAAATCATAAAATTTGAACCAACAAAATGTATGTTTGATTCGAAACAAATCCCGGCATTCATGAAAAGTGGCCATGCTTAATTGCTTATAGCACGAACTGCATGATCAAAACAACTACTTAACAAGTTGGAAAATTAATGTTACCTTTTCCACCCTCCGCTAACATAACCAGCAGCATCTTTCTCCGGGAATTTATGGACGACAGGGCCCTGACTCGCAGCAGCACCTGAATCAACCATCATCTTGGGACTCGATCGAAAGTCACAATTGCACTGAAAAGTTAATCCAGCACCACCAGCATATAAAATCCTCGCAGCACTTCGTAAATGCAGCCTTCCCCGGGTTAATATTGTTCCTATCTGCCCAGTTTTAACAATTACACTCATTAAATATCTGTTGCATACCATCTAAACTGTTGTCCCACTTCTGGCTTTCTAGAGCCAGATCTTCAAAGCCACGAACAATGCTGCATACCGAAATTCAAAACATATAAAATCTAGAATTAACAAGCTTTTTTAACTTCGAAATTGAAATATATAAATATAATACAACTGTTCATCGGAGTAATAGTTCTTAAACGATCGTTTAAATAAAAGCATACGCAATTAACTCCAGTAATCCGCATAGACTAAATAAATAGTAGCTTCCAACAAAGCTAAATCATTACACGTTCAAGTCGAATATTGTAGCGGTATATGTTTTTTCAATCAACAGCCTTTAATATCCATAAGGAGCAAAATCTACCAAGATTAAGCTGAGATTTGAATTACAGAAGTTTAACCAGCCTAATAACAAATATATGAATATAGAGAGAGAAATAGAGGAATCAAAATCTTACATTTGATTTTCAGTGTAATTACTTCATTTGCTGAGCTGATAAATGATCAGAAGTGCAGGCATTTTGCGATCAAATCAAAATGAAACTATACAAACAAAAACGGGATCTCTCTCGTCCAGAAATTTGGATCAAGAAAAAAGGAGTCGGATCCAGGTTAGAACACGTGGAGGATCTGAATCTGAAACAGAGGCGAGTAGGAATCGACCGCGTAGCAAGAATAGAAAACGCGAGGAGAATCTGAAACCCTAGAGAGAGAAGAGAGAAAGCGATGTGAAGAAATCAGCAGATGGAGATAGAGCTGGCAAATTTGTGTAGGCTGCCACCGAAGAGGATGTGCAACGTGGCATTCTTTCATGAATCTTTCCTTTTCAGGGGAGAGGGCTGATCCTCTGTCCTCCTGCTTATCATTTCATTTGTTTTCGTGAAAAATAAATAAATTATTCTTATGACTATCTAATAAGCAAATTCACTGTAATTTAAGTCCGATTTTGCAATATAAAATATGGATTTTGATTTAAATTATTTAATTGTTCTGCAAACATTTAGGAATGAGGAAAAGTCCTTTTCTTTTACATGTAAAATAGCATCAAATCGTTGACCGACGCCCAAGGCGTGAATCGAAGCCACCATTTGTGTGGTCGACCGTACTTCCAGAGTTCGGATAAACTGTAGGATAAGAAAAGATTATGTTTAATAAACAATTTGATATCACTCAAATTATAGTAACTTAATCACCGAACCAAATATACTATAGGGGTCTGTCCAAATTATTAATTTAGCATCCAAAAGGCAATTTATAAAGTAAACTAAGAGTTTCACCAAATCTCCATTCCTACACATTCCCTTAACCTCTTTTTTCACCTCGAGAGGGATCCGAGCCAAGCATCCATAAACCAAATGTATAACACGAACTGCGATACTGGTTATACATATATATGAAACGTGCAAGGGTACCTTATTCATCTCACTTCTTCGGGTGTTTCAATGTTGTCAAGTCCAGAACACAGACTTGAACGACATTCGAAGCACCTTGCATCAAGTAAACAACCTGTTTGATTAAGTCCTATGCTACATAATCCACTAAATTAAAACAGTAATACATACTAGAATGCTGAAAATGTTTATTTCAGTTCTATGAGAAGTAACGAATCGCAAATCTACTACATATTTGGTCTAGGAGATGCAAGTTCATTGCTCCAGAGTTGCAGAGTCTCGAAGCAGCCTCACCTCCCTCTTCAAGAATGAAGGCAATGCGAAAGCAGCCCTATGCATCTGCCGATAGAGAAGAGAGAATTTATTTCTACCAGGAAAATTTATAAGACTGACACAATATTAATATGCACATTGTGTTCATTGGCCACACATAAAAACGTAACAATTCATGTGCCATATTAGATAGGAAGAAAATGAAAAGAGAACGGAGGGAAAAGAGTTTATTAAATGGTTGAGCTACAAAGTAGCACATATTGTGTAGCTCAACCATTAAATTAAGATTTTCTTTTTTCTTTAAGCCAAGCTGAAATAAAGTGCCATGAAAAGTCTCACTTTAAACCAAGCAGATATACAATGGTTAGAGGTCCATGCTAGATCACAAAATAAAGAAAAAAAAGATGTCCTGACACTCATTAACTCAACTAGGTTCATTTCCTTGCAGGAAACAAACTATAATGGCTTCAAAGAGTTAATGTTCGTAGCAAAAGTAAGAGCCAAGTACCTTGCAGAAGAGTGAAAATTGAACTTGATGGTATGAGTTCTCACCTCGGAGTTGTAAAATTTAAGTTCTCTCTTATGATGGTAAGCTCCGTCTAGCTTCTCAATAGGGTTTACGGGGTTCAAAAAATCAATATGTGGACCTTTGGTGGAGCATAACAGAAAACCAATCACACCACTGCATTGCAAAAGAAAGGAAAACAAAAACCAGAATACGGAAGTCAGAAAGGAGATAGACAATGATTCTGAAGATGGTTCTGCAATTAGTAAATGACAACATATAAATTACCACAAACAAAAGCATCATTCATATCTGAAAGAGAATAAAGGGGGAAAGACAGCTTAATCAAATACCTTGGATAAGTTGGGACACTTGTCCATGCATAATGGACAGAACCCTTGAATGTTTCACGGCAAACAGAAATCATATCTTCGATTAAATGTGTATGAAGCCACATACTCTCTGCCATGTTACAAAGGACACCAGCCGGCCTTAATGCTTGTGCTATAGTCTCAAAAAATGGTTTCTCCACAAGCTCTTGAGCAGGACCTAAATTCCAAACAGAAGAATTAAGTAAAGCTTGAATGATATTGGTTCTTAAAAGCAAAAATACAATGTACATATTCTTAAAGAAACAATATTTTTAATTTTGTATTTGCATACCTTAATGGTGTAAATAAAATTTTAACAGATCAAACATTGCAACATACCTACAGGATCTGATGAATCAACAATGATGGCATCATACTTTCCTTTTGGAACATGACGGAGAAACTCAATAGCTGTTAAGATTATATGCAAGCAAAACATCAGCTTGGGAATTAAAGCGTTATGCTTGACCACTTCACAGAAAATTAACAGGAAAAAAGGATATAAACGAAACACATAAAATATTCAATATTGTTCACATACCATCACCAACATGAAGATTAACACGAGGGTCCTCAAATCCAACAGCTAATTCTGGAAAGAACTTCTTGGAAACCTAGAATAAAAGAAGTGATATATGGCTACTAAATGAGCAATTTCATACAAAAGGTAAAAGCAAAAAAAAAATAGCTACTAAAAGACAACATACATCTATAACCATCTTATCTATTTCACATATATCAATGTGCTCAACAGAGCTGTGCCGAGAAATCTCCCTAAGAACTCCACCATCACCACCTCCAACAACCAGGACCTGCATCCAATGTTTAGTACTTTAGTTAAAAATCAACATGAAATAACCTTAGCATTAAAGTGAATTCTTTATGTAACTGAGGTTAGATAGGAAAGATTTTGATGAAGTTGAGAAAATTCAAGACTGCTCAGTCATCATGAAACTTTGAATCAATCAAGCAGCTTAGGGGGTATATCTCCGGAATTTGATGAGAGAAAAGACCAACCAATTTCAATAGGCTTACTAGCACAAAACTTAATCAAGATTATCTCATTATAAAATCTTAGAGAAAAATATATTCCAATGCCAACTTAGAAATTGAACAAAAGAAAGTAGGATAAATTACATCAATAGATGAAGATATTAGCAAGATAAAAGGGAAATTACTGACAAGAGATGGGGGGAAGCTATGTTTAGATAAGATGACATTACAGTTTTGGGAGATGGAATTGAACAAAGTGGAAGATGCGCTATCATCTCCTGATATGCACATTCATCTTTCTCAGTCAACTGAACTATTCCATCAAGAACAAGCACTTTCCCATATGTTGCTGACTGAGGAAAAAAGGTAGTTTCATCAGCAAGATTATGCATAATGAGTGTAAGAAAAGAGGCAAGCTAGTTTGGGCAAAAAAAGATAGAAAGGAACTAGAGGTAGACAAAATTGGTAGTAGAAAATACGGAGTTAAAATGCCAAACCTCAAAAACAAGGACCTCTTGGTAGTCTGATTTTTCCTTAAATAAAATGCTTTCAACTTTCAGAGAATGAGCTTCTCCTGCAGTAAAATTATAAGCATGGTTAGTAAATAATATGGTTCAATGTGTAAGAGGCATTCACTAGTTCAACTCAAGGCTCATAAGCTCTAATTTCATAGAATAAGTTGCTATGATAAATTATAAAAGGATGTCTGGGACTCTAGCACAATGAGAAGGTAAGCAATGAAGATACTTCAAGGAATTTCAAACATATGTAAATTACAAAGGGAAATTGAAATTCACCGGGCCACATAGGATTGTTGAAATAGAGCGTTTTACCAGCTTTATCTGCGAGTGATGAAAAAAGAAAAATAAAGATCAAACCAAATAATTCTAATAAACAATAAAAAAGAAGAGGAAAAAGATAATTCAAAGATAAAGACCAGATGAAGACTGAGATTCCGAGAACCACCCAGAAATAACAGTTGGATGGCATTTTGTCTCAAACTCAGGGGCTGAAGCCCTGGCCTTCAAGCAACAAGAAGGGACAACCTTCTCTGAGCCATTACCACTATTCACCTTCCCATCCATAATCTTCTGGCATTCCAAATCTCTTTCTGCGTCTTCCCCCATAGATTATCTTTTTCTTATTCGGTTCCAGCCTCTATATGTCAAAACAAATCAATAAGAACCCTCCTTAAGAAGAAGAAAAAAAACAAAAGATATGCAGGCACATGCAGTGTAAAATCTTTTTAACAAAATCATTCAAAAAATATATATGCATGATGATATAAAGAAGTAATATGTTTCTTTTAGAAACAAAAGATAGTAATTTCACAATGTTCCCCCGGGGGGAGCATCAGATTCCTTGTTCTTCAAGCACTAATTTGATACATTTCTCACTATTGTTTAAATATAATTATAGAAAAAAGAATGTGATGCACCAGAGAACTGTCAGCAGAATTTCCATTCCCTTTGGCTCGTGAAAGTGATTAAGAAACTAAAAAGAAAACATAACCTTACCTAATCACCTAAAGTAATACAAGAAGATTCTGATATCATATAATAATACTAAAAAAATAAAACAAAATAAAACCACAATGATTGAACACACATGCTATGATTACTGGAAAAAAACCCAGAATTTATCAATTCTAAAAGTGGAGTAATTAAAAACACCCAAACTAAGCTCTGCAATTGGCTATTTTAAAAAAAATAAATAATAATAATAATAATAAAACGAATAAAAACAAATAGAAGCGCTGCTTCTAGAAACGATCAAAGTCAAGGTCTTCAAAAGCCCATCGGTTGGTCTGAATAACATATATCGACATGGGAAGAGAAATTCCATCAAGTTACGTAAAGTAAACGCAAACTTCAAAACAAATTGTGTTGGAAAGAAAACTATTATTTAACGCAAATAAGCCAAGTTAACCTCCTTTTTTGCTTATATTACAGAAACAAACAGATATACAAAAAATAGAGATCAAAAATAACGCAAAGCTCCGATCCTCTCCCGCGAAATTTTCAAAACGGAAGGAATTAGGGTTTTGAGAAGCGAAATCAAAACATAGAATCTCCTAAACCACCGCTTTTCAAAGTCAATGAAATCAACAAACAAAATGGAAAATGAAAGTTTCAAATATGAGATATCAAACAACAACAACGAACATATCAAACAATAAAAAATGAGAAAAAAATGCAAATCGCAGAATCAAAAGAAGTGATAAATAGAAACAATTTGTAGATAAATATTACTAAACTAAAGAAGATAAATTCTTGCCTGTTCTTATTGACAGTGAGAAAGTTAAAACAACGACGACGACGAAACTGAATAATCTGTAGAATCCAAATGGCGAGCGGGAAGGGTGACGGTGAAGAGGGGGAAATAATTGTTTCTATTTATATTATTCACTTTCTGTTTTCAATGCTTATTTTGATCAGAGGCGCTTACGCTGTTTATTTGTTCTCCTGCTCCTTTCAATGTAAAATTAAAGCCCCGGTACTAGAAGTAAAAAATTCGATTTATTTGAGTCAACGACTCATATTTTTATATATCAATGTATATATCATGAAAAATTGATAGACTCGTCTCAAAAATAAATCCTTTAATTATTAAAATTTTTAAATTATTCGAATTTTTATTTTACAACTCGAATTTTATTTAAAATTTTTCGAATCAAGTTTATAAATTTTTAAATAAATCAAAATAAATAAATTATT
This sequence comes from Abelmoschus esculentus, assembly GCA_035048815.1. Classification (NCBI taxonomy): domain Eukaryota; kingdom Viridiplantae; phylum Streptophyta; class Magnoliopsida; order Malvales; family Malvaceae; genus Abelmoschus; species Abelmoschus esculentus. The sequence continues at coordinate 1,050,125 of JAUCBN010000004.1, forward strand.
TTTACCTCGAATCGAGTTTTTCACCTTGAATCAAATTAAGTTTTGCTCACCCGTACCGGTCCCCTCCCACCCTACTGGGGTGAACCATATAGTCTAGTAGTTAATGAATTTTAATTTGATTCCCAACCCTATTGATAGCTGGTTGAATTAAATCAATAAATTTAAATTTTTTTAATATTTTATAAATTTAATTATAATTATTTTTTAATATATAATATATATTAATTTTATTTAAACGATCTTTTATATTTATATATATATTTATTTTACATACAATATATATTGAAAAAATCAAAAAATTTGATTAAAACTTAAAAAATTATTTATTAATCAGTAAAAAATTTAAATTATTTAAATTTTTATTTTATAATTTAAATTTTATTTTAAAAAAAGTCAAATCAAATAAAGTAGAAAAAAATATTTTAGTGGCGTCGAGTTTTCCGCACCTTGCGCTACACTTTCTATGTAATTAATAAAAAATTATTTTATGAATAAAGTGAATTTTAATCCAAGTACATTGTAACTTCTTTCAATCAGGTCCCTAATTTTCTTATAATTGGTCCTAAATTCATGGAATTTTAATTTTTTTAATTCTTTGATGATGTGATACCATGACATATTTTTTAAGTATTATATCGTTGAGATGACTAAAAATATAAATTCGACTAATATGTAAAAAAAATCAAGATGAAAAGTAACTATACCCTTGTTATTACATGAAACATACTATTATTATGTGGACAAAAATGTAAATTTTATTTAAACATACTCAAGTATACTAATTTGTTATATATAAATCTTTTGCTTCTTCACATCTAATTAAAAATGTTAATTGGACAAAATTAATTAAATGTTTTTTAATATAGCATAATATCATGTAACGATTTAATTTTCGAGTTAATATAACATAATATCATGTAATGGTTTAAATTTTTGAGTCAATAATTAGGTGTTTACGCATAATATTTATGTATTGGATTGGACCGTTGGATTTATTGGGTAAAATTTGTGCCTTTTGAGTTTTGGGGCTAGACGGACCATTTTGTAAAAGGATGAGAAACTTGAGATTTTATGAGGTGATTTTAGCCTTTTTTAGAGCTTAAAGATCCAAAATTTCCTCATAAATCTATACGAAGATATAAGATTAAAGTATATAAATATAAAAAGCGCCTAAATTTTATGAAGTCATGTTAACGGAGTAATTAAACGGTTAATATCAAATTGAGAGATTATATTCTAGAATAGATACTATCGAATTAGGGGTGAGTCGAGTTAAAAAATTTCTGAGTTACTCAAGTTGACGAGTTATATTTTACAACTCAAACTTTATTTAAAATTTTTTCGGTTTGAGTCGAGTTTAAGAAATTCGAGTCAAGTCGAACTGAGTTTTCGAGTTACTATAAATATTTAATTGTAATTAATTATTGTATTATAGTACGATTTGATTTCAATTTAAATGACTTTCTCTAATCATATAAGATATACATATATATATTTTTCATATATAGCAATATTTTTTTATATTTTTATATATCAATGTATATATATCATAAAAAATTAAGAGATTCGTCTAAAACTTAATCCTTTAATTACTAAAAATTTCGAGTTATTTGAATTTTCATTTTACAACTCCAACTTTATTTGAAATTTTTTCGAGTCGAGTCTATAAAATTTCGAGTTGAGTCAAAACGAGTCAAATATTTTCGCTTCGAGTCGAGTTATTCGTTTTTTTGAGTCAAATTTTGCTCACCCCTAACCGTAATCACTATTAATTAATTAAAAAATCTATATAAAAAGGGGGTTTAGTTAAATAATAATAATAATAATAATAACATTTTTTTTCTAAATTAAACGGTGCAGGAAACTATACATTATTGTTCCTTTAAGAAAAACAAGGAGAGATGAATCTCCAAACAAGCTTATAAATAAAACATCCCCTGGTGGTTAAGCGCAAACATTTCATGATTTAAGTCCCACTGTGTCCAAACAGACATCAGTTTCCTTCGGAAAAATTTTCAATCTTAGTTCTTATGGTATTGAAATAGGGTTTTGCTTTGCCAGCCCAATGTCACGAACGATAACAATATGAAGATCGGCTATGTCACGATTGTTTGCTGCTTCAGGGAATGGTCTTGATGACGTTTGAAGGAATCTTGAGACTCGCCGGTAACGCTTGTGTCCTCGTCTTCATTAGTCAGGTATTTGTCAACTTGTGCGGCAGCTTGTCTTCCCTCGGAGATTGCCCACACCACTAACGATTGACCACGTCGACAGTCACCGGCTGCAAAGACACCATCCACACTCGTTGCAAAGCGGCCGTATTCTGCCTTGAAGTTCGACCGATTGTCTTTTTCCACACCTAATTTTTCTGCCACTGTCTGTTCAAATCAAAGAGCAAGAGAATTGATGAGCAATGCTCAAACCATGCAAGCAACATAAATGCATCTTAGATGTATGAGAAACGAGCATTCAGGTTCACTACACTAGGCTATAAGAACTGATTTCCGCACAGACTAAAAAAAAGGGGCAGGGATCACAATACTGACCGGCTCAGGCCCAAGGAACCCCATGGCTAGCAGGACTAGGTCAGCCTCAATTATTTCCTCAGATCCCTCAACTTCCTTGAATTGGAATCTCCCACTGGCATCCTTCTCCCAACGCACGCGAACCACCTCAAGTCCTTTCAGAGTTCCATTCTCATCTCCTATAAACCTCTTGGTCAAAACCTCATAGGTTCTTGGGTCTTTTCCAAATCTGGTAGCAGCTTCTTGGTGACCGTAGTCTACACGGAAAATACGGGGCCACTACAATTCCAAAAAAGTAGAAACGGTCAGACTTAAAGATTAATTAAATCCCAAATTGAACCCTGCTATTCCAAGTACCACCTCTAACCAAATCTTCCAGCAACAGTTTAAATTACTTGGAAAATGGCCATACTTGGTTCCGGAGGCGGAGGCAAAGCAAGCTGATAGCAAGTAAACTAAGAATATAAGTGCCATACCTGTGGCCAGGGATTTTCAGGCGCTCTAGTCTGCGGTGGCTGAGGAAGTAACTCGAGATTGACAATGCTACTACAGCCATGCCGAATAGATGTCCCTATGCAATCTGTACCAGTATCACCTCCACCAATGACTACGACTTTCTTGCCCTTAGCTGATATGTAGTTACCATCTTGGAGATCACTATCAAGCAAACTTTTAGTATTTGCATGTAGGAACTCCATTGCAAAATGAACACCAGATAAATCTCTTCCCGGTACAGGAAGGTCCCTGAATCAAGAAAATAAATGCAATCAATTCTGCAACCATGTTGTAATGAATCATATCATTTTGACCACCATCTGATTGCAAGGAAAAGTGAAAAAACTGAAACCGCTTAAAAGATTTATCAACAGCTGTCAAGCTTCCCTCAAAGATTTACCTGGGTTTCGTGGATCCAATTGCCAAAACAATGGCATCATTTTCCTCTCGTAGCCGGTCAAGGGAGTAGGTGGGGTCAGTTCCAATATTTGCATTGACAACAAATTTAACTCCTTCCTCAGCCATAAGGTTCACCCGTCGCTGAACTACATCCACCTTGTCAGCCTTCATGTTAGGGACTCCATACATCATAAGCCCTCCAATTCTATCAGCTCGCTCATACACAGTGACTAAGTGACCCATTCTATTTAGCTGATCAGCAGCAGCCAAACCAGCTGGTCCACTTCCAATAATAGCAATGCTTTTTCTGCAGTAATAAATACATATGGACTTTTACTTTAGTGAAAGCATAAATTTCCAAAATATATCAATCGTAAAGGAAGACAAAACATCTCCTGAATCTAGCCATATATTGGAAACTTTTACTTGAACCTTTAACAAAGGAACTGATTTTTCAATTGCGGGGTCTACTAGATTAGATATACTGATAAAACACAAATCATACCCTGTTCTCTTGAGAGGAGAGTAGAATATACTGATATAACACAAACCATACCCTGTTCTCTTGAGAGGAGGTCGCGGCACCATCCACCCTTCCTCAAAAGCCCGGTCTATGATGGCACATTCAATGCTTTTGATGGACACAGGATTTTCAATAATACCAAGCACACAAGACCCTTCACATGGTGCAGGGCACACACGGCCAGTGAACTCTGGAAAGTTGTTTGTCTCTAGAAGACGATCTAGTGCTTCTCGCCACCTATTTTGGTACACCAACTCATTGAATTCAGGGATTTTGTTTCCAAGAGGGCATCCAGAGTTCTCCTGCATTTGTCAAGAAATTAGGTTTAAGCTGTGCTTTGGGTAAATTCATATCTAAAATGACGGAAAAAAAAACAAATGGAAAACAGTACCTGATGGCAGAAAGGAGTACCACAATCCATGCAGCGAGCAGACTGTGTCTTTAAAAGTGGGCCAGGTTTCGATTCCTCCATGACCTCCTTCCAGTCATTCATCCGATCAATAGGATCTCTATATTGAACACCTTGACGCTCATAAGCAACAAAACCACGATGTTTTACAGCATCAGAAACCTGAGTTGGCCTCTTCACTGGTTCAGCCTCGACTGTCTACAATCCCAAAAGCCAAATTAGATCGTAGACAAATAGTACATGATACCCACAGGCATTACAATGATATCAACTGAACACTAGAAACAAGGGAGCAATCCACAAGGGTTTGTATAAATTCAGTGATATAAATCCAAAAGATAAGTGAGTGAAAGAAAAGTTTAATTAAGATGAAGCAAAGACCCTTTTAAAGGAATGTAAGACTTGATAATAACAAATACCGCATACCAGACTTGATTTCTCATTGAAAGAAGCAGCTGCCAACTTCTTAAGCTCTTCAAAAGCATCTTTTTCATTCAGCTCAGCTTCATCTTGATCCTCAGCTTCTTCAGCATGTTCAAGTGCTTCCTTAGAGGCTTCCTCATCTTTCATCTTTGCCAGAACACGCTTGTAGTCTCTGGGGAAGACTTTTATGAATTTGGGCAGAAGATTTTCGAAGTCAGCAAGTACATCTCTAGCTAACTTGCTGTTGGTATGACGCTGATGTTGTTGAATCATCATTTTTAGAGTGGCAATATCCTCTTCTTCAACTTTATCAAGGTCTACCAGCTCAGGATTGCACCGAGATTGAAATTTTCCATCCACATCAAGGACATAAGCAATACCACCACTCATACCGGCAGCAAAATTCCTACCTGTTTTTCCAAGCACAACAACAGTCCCGCCAGTCATGTACTCACAACCATGATCACCAACACCTTCTACAACTGCTTTGACACCTGAATTTCGAACACAAAATCTTTCTGCTGCCATTCCATTGAAATATGCTTCCCCAGAAGTAGCTCCATAAAGAGCCACATTACCAATAACTATGTTTTCCTTGGGATCAAATAGGCTTCCATTAGGTGGATAAACTACAATTTTTCCACCTGATAATCCTTTGCCAACATAGTCATTGCTATCACCTTCAAGCTCCAGCATGATGCCAGGGCACAGGAAAGCTCCCAGGCTCTGCCCCGCGCTTCCTGAGAGTTTGATATGAATTGTATCAGCGGGAAGCCCTGCCAGATGGTAGCGCTTAGTTACTTCATGGCTCAGCATTGTTCCAACTGCACGGTTGACATTGCATATAGGTGTTTCAATGTATACAGGAAGACCTTTCTCTAGAGCAGCAGTAGATAGTTTAATGAGCTTTTGGTCCAAAGCCATGTCCAAGCCATGATCCTGTTTTTGGATGCAATACTGAGCAGCTTCAGGGCGAATGTCAGCAGCAGGTCTAAGAAGCAAGGAGAGGTCAATATTCTGAAGCTTCTCATTACTACTTAGAACTTCCTTATCAACTTCAAGCATATCTGAACGACCAACCATCTCGGTAATTGTTCGGAAGCCAAGCTTAGACATTATCTCCCTGACCTCCTCAGCTAGCATAAAGAAGAAGTTTATAACATGTTCAGGCTCTCCAGCAAATTTTTCTCTCAGCACGGGATCTTGAGTAGCAATACCCACGGGACAGGTGTTCTTGTGACATTTTCGCATCATAATGCAACCCAGAGTTATTAGAGGAGCAGTGCTGAAACCAAACTCTTCAGCACCAAGAAGTGCAGCAATGGCCACATCTCTTCCGGTTTTAAGTTGGCCGTCAGTCTGGACAACTGTACGACCACGGAGATCATTGGCGACTAGAGTTTGGTGAGTCTCAGCCAAACCAAGTTCCCATGGGAGCCCAGCATTTTTTATGCCAGTCCAACGTGAGGCCCCAGTGCCACCATCATGACCAGATATTAAGACATGGTCTGCATGCCCCTTGACAACCCCACTAGCAATTACGCCCACTCCAGCTTCAGATACCAGCTTCACACTGATCCGAGCCGATGGATTTGAATTCTTAAAACCCAAAACATGAGTGTCAAAAAGACTAAGCATCAACCAATAACATCATAAAATATTGCATCTTAATAAGAAACACAAACCAATTCTTGAAAGCGGGGGGTAAAAAGGCTGCTGGAAGAGCAAATACATGCATACATATATATATATATATATATATAACGAGAGAGTAAATGAACCTACCTTTAGATCATGAATTAGCTGTGCAAGGTCTTCGATTGAATAGATATCATGATGTGGAGGTGGACTAATAAGTCCCACACCAGCTGTAGAGTTTCTGGTGACTGCAATATCCCCTATTACCTTATGACCTGGAAGTTCACCTCCTTCACCAGGCTTGGCACCCTGCATAACAAAAGAAAATTTAAGTTCAATGATAATCAATCTATAAAGAAGAATTTACTTGGTTCATTTTTTAACCTCACCAAATGGCAAACGTAGGTATCAGTTAAAGATGCAAAGTCACTCAGAGGTGACTTGCATAACACAGCATCATCTGCCAGGAATATAAATGCATAAACAAGAGGAACCTCTATTCCTATTGGAATAGAAGCACTAAGTAAATACAAAAAAAATGTGCATATACAGTTCAATATGAAAGATTAATACCTGGGCCATCTTTATTTGTAGTTCATCGGCGTTTGTAAGGTAATAACTTGAAACTCCAAATCTACCACTAGCAACCTGCTTGATAGCACTTCTTTTTGGATTCCTTGAACCATCGGGAAGAGGTTCCATACGAGATGGTTGCTCGCCCCCCTCACCTTTTAGAAAATTTTGAATTACAGATAAACAGCAAAATGTCATCATTTTTATATCAAAGTTGGACATAGGAGTCTCAAACAAGCAGATACGTTAATACTTATCTAAGAACATACCAGTATTTGATTTTCCTCCAATGGTATTCATAGCAATAGCTAGGGTGCTGTGTGCCTCCAATGATATTGATCCATAACTCATGGCCCCAGTACAAAACCTTTTCACAATTTCACTGGCAGGTTCCACCTCATCCAATGGAATTTTCACTTCTGACTCTTTGAATTTCAACATACCACGCAGATTACAGGTTTTGTTCAATTCATGAATTCGTTTGGCATATTCCTTATAGGCAACAACACTATTACCCCTGGCAGCTTCTTGCAATTTCGCAATAGCAAGAGGATCATTCAGGTGAACTTCACCACCTTTCCTCCAGTGATAATCCCCAGGGTTAGGCAGTGCTACAGCTTCTGCACTTCCGGGAGCAGGAGCCCGAGAAGGGAATGCTAACTCATGCAAATGAAGTGCATCACGAGCTAGCATCTCAAATGTTGCTCCTTCAACTCTGCTAGGAGTTCCTGCAAAACACTTCTCAATTACTTCTGAAGAAAGGCCTAACGCTTCAAAGATCTGAGCACCCTTGTACGAGGCTAAAGTAGATATCCCCATTTTGGCAAGAACCTTCATCATTCCATAGTTGCTCGCTTTGAAATACTTCTTCACCAGCTCTTCCTTCGAGAGGAACTCACCACTAGATTTAGGAGGAATTTTCCCATCTACCTGCAACCTCCAAATGGCCTCTATGGCCAAGTATGGGCAAATAGCATCCGCGCCAAATCCAACTAGTGTGCAAAAATGGTGCACTTCACGTGGTTCTGCAGATTCAACAATTAATCCAACTCGTGTGCGCTCAAGGTTTTTAACAAGATGGTGATGAACAGCACCAACAGCCAAGAGGGAGCTCACAGCTACACGCTTCGATGAAAAGGCTACATATTTAAAAAGAGGGTGACATTAGTACTTTAAATCATGATTCATGAATAGAAAATATGGCAAAGGAAATAGAGGAGGTGCAGCACGGTGCCACAAAAAGTTCAATCAAATAAAAGAAAAAAGTTTAGGTGCAGTCCAGGGAAGAATGAAATACCTCTGTCAGAAAGCACCAGTAATGTATAACCTTCCTTAATTGCATCTCGTGCCTCAGAACAAATCCTGTTCAAGGTTTCCTCTAAACCCTTCCTCCCACGGTCTTTTGAATAAGTTATGTCAAGAACTTTACTTCGCCAAACTCTGAAATTCATCTTTTTAACTGCTTCCGTCTCTTCAATTGATAAAAGAGGGCCCTTCAATGAAAGACGGTGACATTGTTCTTCTGTTGTTTCTGTTAGATCTCCTTCTGGACCAATCATGCATTCCATGGATGTCACTATTTTCTCTCGAATAGGATCAATGGGGGGATTGGTTACTTGAGCAAACATTTGCTTGAAATATTCAAATGTAAGCTTCTCTCGATTGGACATAACTGCCAGAGGAGCATCATTCCCCATTGAACCAAGAGCCTCCGTACCATCTTTAGCCATAGGAAGAAGAAGCATCTCCAAAGCCTCAACAGTGTAGCTGCATGAAGGCCGGAAGAATATTACAGAATGTTCCATTAAGGCATTTCATTGTATTAAGCATAGCCTGACAGATAGTTACATACCCAAAAGCCTTCAATGGAGCCAATAAGCCATGAATTCCCATGTTCTCCATGTTTTCATCATCAATGGAAGCCTTCAAATCAGAATAAAACATTGGTGAGGCTTTTTTGGAAAGAAAATTCTACTTGTGGAAGATGCAAGAAAGAATTAATGACAAGAAAACCAAGCACTTACTGGCATAGTTCCAGCAATTGACTGAGGGACCCTCTCAGATTCCTGAACTGAATCAACAATATCTCTGAGATCAATTTTTTGCCTCTCAAGCCATTCACTATAAGGTCTAGCAAGTGAATATTGTTGCTTCAAGGCATCATCATCGACAACAATATGATTCTCAAAATCTACCAAAAGCATCATTCCGGGATTTAGTCTTCCCTTTCTGAGCACATCTTCAGCAGGAATATCAACAACACCAACTTCACTGGCCATGATGACTCGTCCACTGTGTGTAACATAAAACCGACCAGGACGGAGTCCGTTGCGGTCCAATGTTGCTCCAAGGTAGCGACCATCGGTAACTGCAAATAAATTTTTCATCAGTTGAAGAAGTCTGAAAGAATATGTTAAATCCTTTTGAAAAGGTTTAATTACATGATATGAGAGCAGGCCCATCCCAAGGCTCCATTAGAGCTGAGAAATACTCATACAAGGACTTCCTATGAGGATCCATATTTTTGTCATTTTGCCAGGCTTCAGGGATCAGCATCATTACTGCTTCTGGAAGACTTCTACCAGCTCGAACCAGAAGCTCAAGGACACCATCAAAAGCCCCTGCAAGACAAAAAAGGAACAATACAGATCATATAACTGTCGGTTAATAGGACAACTAGTATCATCTGTTCGGCATCCAAAACTTTAAAATGGGATGAGAAGGAAATGCAAGTGTAAAGCAAAAATACAAGATAATCCAACAACACAAACAGAGATGCATAAGTTTACCTGAATCAGATGAACTGGCATCCACAATGGGAAGAAGCTTTTTCATCTCATTCTTCGAGAGACCAAGTTCCTTGCACTTCAATAAACCCTCACGTGCCTTCATCCTGATGAAATACAAGAAATTCAACCAATGTCCTTCAATTGGCAAATATACAAACAGGGGAAGAAACATCTTATATAACATTCAACAAACTTAACCAGACAATAAAATCATTTGTCCTATTATTTTAGCTTTAATACACAATGAACTTTAAAAAATATTGAATTGCAAAATAAATTAAAAAATGTCAAATCCTGCAACAATATGACCTCTTATACCTGTTGAACAAGATAACATCTTTCAAACATGACAGTCAACTCAAATCAGCATGCATTGTTCACTGTATTTACTAGATCTACAGTAAAGAGGAGCAAAACAGCGTATGCAACCAACACTAAAACATTGACAAATACAGAACTAATATTGAAATGACATGATTATGTTACTTCAGTTATGGTGAAGAAGAGGATCCTCCATGCGTTTCAAACCAGCTTTCAAACACGACAGTTAAAACTCAAATAAGCATGCATCGTTCAGCATATTTACCATATCTACGATTCTACAGTAAAGAGGGGCAAAACACAGCATGCAACCCACAATAAAACATGGACAGCTACAGAACTAAGATTGAAATGGCATTCTTATGTTGCTTCAGTAACAGTGAAAAAGAGGATCTTTTTTAAAAGTTTCAAGCCAGTTAAATTTAAAATATACATTCTCAACTATTCAAGGGAAAGGGGGAAATATTAATTTATATGTGCATGATAATTAATCCAAAATTTACATGTTCCCTTGATACATACCAGTTTATATTTCCTCTAAGTGTATTAATTTCCCCATTATGCCCCAAGACACGCATTGGTTGTGCACGATCCCAGCTAGGAAATGTATTTGTTGAAAATCTAGAGTGTACCTGAATCAACAAAATGATCAAATTCGTCATTCACAACCTCCTCTGCTAAGAATGTAGGATTGGCTTAAAAATGCACGCAAAATATTTTGTTCAGGGCATTTTCAAGAATCATATACTGCAGTGCTGAGACACAAATTACACTACCCTGAGCTACCTCAATCAGACACATTTCCCTTCCGCCAGTAAATAAAAGTTTCATCCTCACACAATCAATGATGGAAAGCATTGCAGGAAGTTGCTGCAAACATTATTTACTTGCAATGAGGATTATTACCAACTCACCCAAGGCATCCAACCCAGCATCCAAATTCATATAGTTATCAAGGGAGTGGAAGAACTTAAGAGATCATTCAAACCTCAATGCCTCAGAAGTCATCCCTCAACCTTGCATCTCTTCAATTACCAGTTGTTCCATGCTGTTTGTAAGTATTGAGTTAGTTGAGAAAGAAAGAACATGAATGGGATAGTATATTTACCAGGGCCATGTAGCTCGTAAACCTTTCATTGCCAAGATCAGCATAATAGTAGCTTGGAAGTTGGTCAGGCTTTAACTGCCCCTTATATACAACAGTCCTGCACCAACCAGATACAGGTGTAAATATTTTTTTACATACAGAACTGTAGGAAAACTTCTTTCTATGACCAAACCCAGGTTTCTAGAGCGCAAACCTTGAGGAAAGAGAGCATATATAGAAGTCTCTAACAGCGCCATGTAGAAGGTTCAATGCAGCTCGGATAGCAACCATTGAAACCCTCCTTAATATATACATCTGTAAAACAGTTGCCATACTAGCAATTGAATCAGGCATATAGAAACAAACTACTTTTTTCCCTATAAAAGCACCGTTTTCAGTTCTTATAATTTATGGTAGAAAATTGATGGTAGCATGCGCTAGGAACATGCTATTAACGCAAAGAAAAATAAACCTACCTGTTGTTCAAGGTCAGCCTTTGATCTAGGTGAGCGTGTAAGAAACACTTGCTCAATAACAGGCTCTGTTTGCAAAGCAGAATTGCCGAGTTCTGAGTTATCTGTGGGTACAGCTCGCCACCCAAGCACTCTATGCCCAAGTGATTCAGCAACCTGCAAAAGCCGACAAGATTTTCATCAGCTGTTGTTAAGAGATATACACGTTTTACTAAATCTTTCTGAAATATTTTTAATGGCGGAAAGTTTTTAAGATGAACAAATAGTTAAGACATTTTCAATTTAATAAAAAACTGTATAAGAAATACAGAAATACATAAAACTAGTAAAATTTTACACTTCGTAAAAGGGCTTTTGATCTATATATACAACCAATGTGCGCGGGAAAAGAGTACTCTTTGGAAAAGGTAAATATGAGGAAAATATTTTAGCAATTGATAAACACGAAGATATTGTTAAAGAACAATTATTTCAGCTTAGAATTTACCTTGGTGAATACGTTTTTGCTTTCTTCCCTCCGGCTCTGAGATGTGGGCAAAAAGAACATGCCCACAGCGTATTCCCCTGGTGGTGGCAACTCAATCCCAACATCTTTTGCAACCTGATCACAGATGATTAAAAAAAATGTTCAAAAGGAAAGGATTTACTTCACTAATTACTCCGTAATTATTCTGGGAATTAAGGGACACATTGTATTTGTTATTCTTTCACACACTGACGCACAAAAAGTGGTTCAAACTTTAAACTTAAAAGAAATCTGAAGTGGAACTTTCCAGTTAGAGAATTGTATTATTCCATTGACTTCAATTCTTCCAGACATGATTTTTCTAAAAAAAAAATCGTTTTAAAAGAAGGAAAACGGAATAGGCATTAAATTTAGTTAACATGAGCAAACCTCCGTATAGAAATCATGAGGAAGTGCCACAAGAATCCCAGCCCCATCTCCAGTATTAGTCTCACATCCACAAGCCCCTCTATGTGACATCCGTACCAACATCTCCAAAGCGTCCGTTATCTAACAAATTCCATCAAAAATTCAAGTCAAAACACTAAAAAATCTTTCAGGTTTGAGTTTTAAAATCCAGTTTCAGCAACCAAAATCCTTCAAATCTGATAGATGTTCATTTATATATATGAAAAATCGCCGGATCCTTCAACACCGATCTCCGAATCACTCGAATCGAAATTCCTTCTCCAATCAAACCACAAGAAATGAAACGAGAAAGTGCGCGAGAAAACTTCAAAAAGAGGAAAACAAAAGAGAAAATTACTGAGCAGATCCGACCTGAGAGGCTGCTTTTATTGATAGCATTTGAAGAGATGAGCACTGGACTTATATAGAAAGAAAAAAGAAATCATAATATTAAGAGAATTTATTTTCAGTGACAAGTACGTGGGGACCACAGCTTGGGGAAAAAGTCCTGTTAAATTACCACTGTACCCCAAAACAACCCCGTTCTAATCTAACAGGGACGTGACAAATTATGCTTCAAAAACCGCCACGTGTGAGTTCTAACCCTATGCGTTACGGCGACGGAGGGAGGTAGACAACCAAGGGGCTAGGAGTTGGGTGCTTTTGTTGTTTTACTGAGGTTTTGGGGAATTAGGTTCGGCTCCGAGCCTCCGCAAGCTGCGTCATGGTAAAATAAAATACTACTGTGTAATGATTTTTTATTTTATTTTAGTGCATGCGTTAAATTTAAAAATTGAAAAAAAAAATTAAAAAATTTGACTCCTTTTCCATGCGATGCACAATTATTGATTGTTTTTTAAAATAAAGGTTAAGAAAAAAAATATGTAGTTTTAAAACTGATTAAAATGTATTTGTTGGAAGCTTGTTTTAAAATAATATTTACTCTATTTTTAGATATTTAATTTTATTTACTAAAATATTTATTATAATTTTATTCAATTTTTATTTAGAGATTATATCGTTTACATAAATTATCTAATAAAAGTTCTAAATGCTAAGATAAAAATAATAATTTAATTTCTAAAGATGATTATCTTATATAGTATTTAACTTAAGGTTTATGGATTTTAATTATAAGGTTAGGATTTATGGTTAATATTTGAGATTAGTATGTTTTAATGAATAAATTAAACTTTGTATTTTAAAATTAAAAAATGTATTTATGAAATTTTATTTATGTTGATAATATATTAAATAATAAATATATATTTGAAACTTAAGACACATTTTAATATAAAGTTCTGATTTGGTAATACCGGATATCCGATTAATTTGAATAGAATTGGTTCCGGTTTCGGTCCCAGTAACTATCAATTTTTGAAAATTGAAATAAGGTTCAGTCTAAATCACACCGAGTCCTAAATTTTAAGAACCGATCTCGTTAGTGGTGGAAATCGGTTCCAATACCAAATACACGGTTAATTAATTTATTCTTTAAAAAAATTGAGTAATTGAAGAAAAAAATCAAACTACCAATAATAATATTAAATAATAAAATTAAAATATTGTAGGCTTGAAAATTAAAGTTTTAAAATTAGTCATACTCATAATATCATACATAAAGAGAAAGTGATAAGAAAAAAAACAATACAAGATATTTGATATTGGTCCTGGTTCTATTAGGTATCCACCGGGTACCAAATCTAAAAAATTAAGATCCAATCTCAATCTCGATCATGATTAGGACCTAAATTTTAAATCTAATCTCGATCACATCAAAATTAATACTAGATAAAAATCTATTGAATATTACCAAATTCAGTTAATTTTTTTTTCCATAACGAAAACTTTTAACTAACAAACTTTAAAACCTTAAAATAAAAAAAAATGAAAATGACAATTTGGCACTAACATCTTAAAGAGTGATAAGGGTAATTTTGTCTAAAACAGATGGGTAAACTAGACACGTAAGGTGACGTAAGGAAATGACGAAAAAAAGTAAAAAGGTAAAGTTTTTAACTTGATAAACACTGACGCGGCCAATAGTATATGTAATTTGGCTGGCTACGGTTATAAACAACGAACTTATCCAATCAGCTCTTTTTATTTATTGGATTTATTTGTTAAGCTTAAATAAATAAATAAAAAGCTAAAAATATATTTGTTTGAACTTTAAATATTTAAACTATTTTTAATAAAAATAGATTTTTAAAGTTATAATTATTATAACTTTAAGAGTTTGTGATCATTTAAAAATTATCCAATCATAAAGAAACATGTGGCAAGAATTTTATTTTTTCAAAAAACTAATTTTTTAATTTTAAAAAAATCTCTAAATTCTAAAAAAATTCAAATCAGTCCTTAAATTCCTAAAAATAATAAAATACAAATCTTTAAATCTCTATTGTTTTCCCTGCGGATAATCATCTTCGATCTTACTCTTCAGGTTATTGGATTTAATCAATCATTTCTTTTGATCTGTCATCGTCAAAAATTGACGAAAAGCATGTCAATCAAACGATTTTTTAATATTCATTGTTCAATGTTTAATTAACATACTATTCATCGATTTCTGATGACGGTACATTAGAAAAAAAATCAATTGAGTCTGATTTATGAACTATTTTTAAAAAATTAAAATTTCATTTAAAAAAACAAATTATTAAAAATGAATTAAAAGAAACTATTAATTAAAATAGGACACATCAAATTATTTTTGGTTAATAAATTTTATCGATAAATAACTATCAAATAATTAAAATTATAACTATTAAAATTTTAAACATCTAATGTTATAAAAAAAATATTATAGAAGCTTAAATTTTAAAGTTTGTGTAATTATTTATTTATTTAAGCCTATTTATTACTATAATTTTTATATATAATTGAGATAATGATATATATATAAACTTGACAAATGTAATACAAAACTTGAACTGAAAAAGAAATTATATTATAGGTCCGTTTTATCATGTCAGTCGTGATTCCTAATCAATAAAAATTATTCATTTTATCACTAATTAGTTATGTAATTAATATAACTTTTAAAAATTGATTGAAAAAATAAATTAAAAAATAATGATAAAATAAATGATTATCATTGGATAAATTATGACTGACGTGGTGAGCCGAATCCCTAATATAATTTCTCAACAAGAAGGTAAAGCCTTCTTTTAGCTTAAAAAAGGGTAAACTTTTTAACTTGATAAGCACTGACGTGGCCAATAGTCTATGTGATTTGGCTGGCTACGGTTGTAAATAACTAACTTACCCAATTTGCTTTTTTCCTAATTAGATTTATTTTTTTACCATAATTTACGCATAAGATCGAAATAACGATATATTTATGGATGAGTCTTTCACGTGCGTCGAACATTGTTAAACATCACTAACGATGAACATCGCTGAACATTATTAAATTAATTAATAAAAATTAAAATTTTAAGGATTAAACATATAATTTCAAATTATTTAAAATAATTTTTTTTTAAAAAGTTATATATATTATTTTATTTTTTAAAATAAGTTATTTAAATTATTTTTAATTTAAAAAATAAAAATATTAAATCAAAAACTTATAACCCTAAAGTCAAAGGCCTAAAATATTAAATCTTAAACCCTAAGATCTAAAATAATAAATTATAAACTTTAAACCCTAAAAAATAAAATCATAACCATAAAATCTAAAAATATAACAGTAAACCCTAAAGTAGATTTTAGGTTTTAGGTTTAGTTTTTTTTGGTTATTTTAGAGTTTAGGATTTTATGGTTTGAATTTAGTGTTTACAATTTAGGATTTTTAGGATTTTTGGTTTTAGGTTTTGGATCTAGGGTTTTAATATTATATTTTAGGGTTTCTAATTTAATGTTTAGTGATTTGAATTTTTGATTTTAGGGTTTAGAGTTTAGATTTTTTATTTTTTAAATTAATTTTTAGAGTTTAATATTTTTTATTTAATTAATTAATAAAGTAAAATATACATGAAAATAATTTAATAAAAAATTAATTTAAATAATTTATAATTATATTTTAAGTCCTTAAATTTTTTAATCTTTATAAATTAATTTAATAGTGTTCAGCGGTGTTCATCATTAAAGGTGTTCGACGCCCGTTATAGAATTTTCCTATATTTAGATATGGAAAATTTAATCAGAGATTTGATATTCCAATTTATTTATTTAATTTAATATTTAATAGACTCAATATAATAGTTTAAATTTGATCATCATTTAAATTAAATTAAAATAGACTCAAGTTTTAACTGAGCCGAAAGTAATATATATTGAGTTTAACCTGAACTAAGAGTAATTTGACCCGAAAATAAAATTAAACTGAAAACAACCTAAATAGTAAATAACTAAACGTATTCATTTATAATTAATTGAACGTTTTCTTAAGAATGAAAAATATTTTAAAATAACTAAACGTATTCATCTATAATTAATTGAATTTTTTCTTTAATTATCTATTACTCAAAATTATATATTATCCGAGTAGTGATCTCAATAATAAAAGGATAAATATTTTTTAAGTGATTTAAATTTGAATAATTTAATTTCCATCGATTTTTCAACCAACCCCCCTCAGCATCCAACTCTGCCACACTTAGGGATGGGCAAGACCGGGTACCCGGTTAATTTGAATAGTATTAGTTTCGGTCTCGGTAAATATTGGTTCCTAAAAATTAGAATCAGTCCCGGTCATACTGGGTCCTAAATTTTAAAAACAGGTCCCGTTACTGGTGGGTACCTGTTCCAATATCGGGTACCCGATCAATTAATTTATTCTTAAAAAATTTGAGTAATTGAAGAAAAAAAAATTCAACCACCAATAATAATATTAAATAATAAAATTAAAATATTGTAGACTTAAAATTAAAGTTTTAAAACTAGTCATACTCATAATATTCATACATAAAGAGAAAGTTTAATAAGAAAAATACACAAAAGAAAACTAATATTTGGTATTGGTCCCGGTACCCGGTGGATATCCACCGGGTACCGGGTCCAAAAAATCAAGATCCAGTCTCGATCCCAGTTATGATCGGGACCTAAATTTTGGATCCAGTCCCGATCCCACCAAAACCAATACCAGATAAAAATCCACCGGATCTTACCGAGTCCGGAACCGGATCTTACCGAGTCCGGAACTGGATAATCAGGTATTTTGCCCACACCTAGCGCAGAGGGACTCAAAGGTAAGACATGTAATATTTATGGGCATCTTCTGCAAACAAATTATATAAGGACTCCTTATTATCAAATGTGCCGAGAAGTACGGAGACAAAAGAAAATGCCCAAGTTGCCCTCGGTTAAATAAAACCAAAGTAAAGGTTCCATTTCATTTCATGTCCCATCTTGAAAGTCCACTTCACGAGGAAGTCCGCTAACTTCACCGAGCGGTTAACACTCGCGAGGCAATTACCCACTACTTCGGACACGTGTCGGTAAACGTTGCACCAAACACGAGATGGTATTGGTTGCCACCAACCTCCCTTCGAGCACGATGGACAGGTTAGGTGGCTCAAAGAGCGACGACTAAAATTGTCTTTTGAGGTGACAGAATGGGACGAAAGTACCTTTATGTCCATACCTAACGTTTTAGATTCTCGTATTTTAAAAATTATTAAATAATTCATAATATATTAATAAATATGATTAATGATATATCGATATATAATATTTATTTAAGATATTGTAATTAAATATTGCATGGTTTTCTTAATGTTTTATATTGAAGTGTACTATGGGTTTTAATACTATTTTTAATATTTAATCCATAAAAAATTAAAGGAATAAGCTCGTATTTTAATTCTTTATATCAGATTTTTGTTCTTTCAAATTTTCCATTCATTTGTTTTTTGGTATTTTGTATTTATTAATTACAAGGAGTTTTTAGGCTAATTTTGATAAATATTATAAATAATGTTAATATTTTAGAAAATATTATATTAAAATATATTTTGAGACCTGTGATAAAATTTACAGTATAGAAAAAAATCATCACTTACATATGACGATTAGAGTAAAGATATTATCTCTAAGTTAGGAAGAAATCGTCATTTATAAATAACGCTTTCACTCAAATTATTATTTATAGGTGATGATTTTTTTACTATATAAATTTTTTTTGTAAATATCAAAATATACCTTTCCCCTCAACAAACTAATTTTTTTAAAAATTTATTTAAAATTATATTACTTAAAAAAAACGAGTTTTTAGGGTAATCCTAACATGCAAATGCCGACCGTGAAATGACAGTCAGCTTTAATAAGCGGACAAACATTGCCGTATCTGTTTAGTGTCTATCCGATCACCGCAAATTTAAAACGGCGGTGTCCATATCCACGTCATCAACCAACCGCCTTTTCCAAAAACCGCTAAACGGCATCACACCGATGGATCATAGCGGCACTTTCAGCTTGATACGACGTCAAAACCGACTCCAATTCCAAGCTATTTTAAATTAATACACATTTTTAAATAATTACAAAAATATCTTTAAATTTGATTATTTGAAAAATATTCAATTCATGTAAAGAAATATATTTTAATACAATACTCGATTTTAATAAGATGTAAATTTGAATTTTATTTTTAATAAAATATAAATTTATTTTACGTAAAATAAAAATAAAATATTTTTTAATAATCAAGTTTGGGTCATCTTTATAATTAATTATTTAAGAATGTAAATTCGTTTAAAATTGTGTTCACACGTATATGATGTATCGATGATAAAAATAAAATTATTAGAGGTTTGAAAATTTATGGTTAAGTTTAGATATCAATGATAAAAATAATATTTCCACAATTTATTTTATTTTTAATTATTAAATAAAGTTTGAGGCTGAAATCAGAAAATATTTCACTAATATTATAATAGAAAATCATAATTAGTAATACAATATTTAATATAAAATAAATTAATTCCATTACTAATATTTTTATTAACAAGTGCGTTTAGCACATTCTCTAGTGATAAACAAAGACCCCAAAAAGATGGAATTGTTATTTTGTTATTATATAATTATTCTGCGATGGGTTAATAATATTTTAAGTTTTCATTTAGAAAGTCTTTATTTTAATAATAATGATGATTATTTTATCTCAACGATTCGAATTTAAATATTTTAATAATATAAATATATAAAAAATATTTAAAAAATCATTTATTTTTTATTATAAATATTAAATCACGAATAATATTTATCTATGTTGAAATCTGAGCCTAAAGTTTTTAAATATTTTCAAGATAACTTTTTTTTAAAAATCAGCTACAGTGTTACAGTAGTATTTGTTATAAAATATACTCTCAATCATTAGACATTGATCGCTCAATTATTATACTGATATTATTGATGTTCGAACTTATAACCTTTAAGAACAACAATCGTTTTCTTAATCACTAAGGTTAAATGGCTAGTGCCCAAAACTTATTATTAAATAAATGCACATTAAAATTAATTAGATTCCAAAGTGAAAAACGTGATCTTCCAAGTTGAACCCAAACCACACAGTCCAATTTCCAAACACAATAAAATATTAAACACGTGGCTATAAGACGGAATTAAAAAGCCTAACTTACGGTCTTAAAAATTGAAATTTATGTAGATGTATTTATTTTATTAAATAAAAATAATTAAAATAAATATTAAAATTTAAATTCATTTAAAATAAAATAAAATAAATATTTAAATTAATTTAATTAATTAATAAATATTTATATATTGATTTTTTTAAAGCCGACATAAATAAGTTATTTTTAAAAAATATCAATTATTTTTAAAGTGAAAACAATAAAATTCGGTCAACCAATATTTAAATATACAGAGACTAAAGATCATTTAAATAATAAAAAGATGGACAATATTCTATTTTTGCTTGATTTGCCAGATCCTTTCTTTTACAAAATTTTCCAAATCTTAATTAATTAATAAGATTGTTGTCCTTTATAATATAAGAATCGTCTAACCACATAAATTTATTTTATTCTCAATTAATTTAAATCAAATGTTATATTTTTTAATAATTTAATTTGTTTTTATTAAAGATGCAATACTTCATTATACTAGATTATATTAAAAACATTTATTACTTCATTTTAATTTAATTTTAAAATATTTAAATTTGATTTTAAGTTATAGTTCATATCTTAAATTATTCGGCAGAGGTTGACATTCTAAATTTAATTAATCTTTGTTTGTTTTAATAATCCTTAATGTTTTCCCCTGGTCCGAGCCTACAAGATCCTAGGAATGGAAATAAATCCGAGCCTAAAGACTTGGATTAAGAAATTCTTTACATTACTTTCATCGACCAAACTATATATATCGGAAACTCCGCTAAAGTTTTAATTATTAAATTCAAGAGCTGTTAAAAAACATATTAAAAACAAATACTACATTGTTCTATGTCTTTGAAGTATAAAATTAGCCCAGGATTTGTTGTTTACCACATTCTCGTGACAGACTTACAAAAATATATTAAAAATATTAGAGAATATACAAATTAGGGTGGCGGTGTTAAGTATTAATCGGTTTAAAGATTTTAAAGGTCATGTATAATTTATTAAAATATAGTCTTTAAAAATAATTATCCATTACTTTTACTGATTATAAAATTGTAGTCTTTAGAAGCAAATATCTTTTCTAGAGACCCCTGTGCGATCGTTTTTATTGTGTCTGTCCAAAACCTCACTAGTTCTACTGAAGCAATAGTAATAATAATAATCAATAACGTTCTATAATCAATTGTCATATTTAAGAAATAATTATAATGTTATAACTCATCTTTCTTAATGGCGTTTTCAAAATTTTTTAATGAATTTCGAGATTAACATTATCAAATAAATGTAATTTATCAAAATTTTGAACCCCTCTTTTTTGAGGACCTGTGCGGTCACTCTTATTGCACCTGTTCAGAACCCCATTGGTACTAATTCGTTATTTTTTAAATCCAAACTTACCGGGGTGGATTAAATTTCCTTTTTTTCTCCGGAAAAGAGTATTTCCACGTTTGATATTATATAATGGAATTATATTTAAGATATAAAGGATGAAAATAAAAAGTTTTTTTTAATTGTTTTAGTTTTGAGGTTCAAAGGTTAAGGATTTATAATTTAAGAATAATAATTATTGGTTAGAATTAAAGTTAAGAGTTAGTGTTTAGAGTTTAAAATAATATTATTAGAGGTTTATATTTTAACTTATAAACTCTAAATTTTAATCTTAAATTATACATTTTAAGTCATTAAACTTAAACTCATAATATTAAACTCTAAAATTAAAACACTTGTGTTATAATATTACTTCCATGGTCGTAGATTACACAGCTCGAACAATATATTTTTTAAAAAATTACTATTTAATTCGCATATTGCTAAAAGAATATACTATTTTTATTAAAAAAATAACTTATTAAAATTAAATATACAACACAGATCGATTTAAATTTTGATTTTTTTATTTCAACTCCAGTTGATTTGAAAAATTATTTCTTGGTAGTTGCACGTGAAATCCATGGGCGTTTGGCGTGAGCTGTGAGGTTGTTGTCATCTGCGTATCAGCAGAAGATAGAGATGTCTTATCGGTTTTGCCTGGTTGAAATGTACCCAAAGAAATGGTTCGCTCTACGATAGTTGAACATGGCAGAATCTAAAACTGTAGAAATTCAAGAGAGGTAAAAAATTATTAACATCATTTTGTTACATGCAGCTTCTCATCTGGACAAGACCTGGTAAATATGAGGGCTGAGCCATTTACACCACGGAGGACAAGCATCCTCGAGTCGACATATGTTCCACACACGATATTCGACAACTCGAACATTTCTGGGGGGACCTGTGTCCGAATTTCCTGAACTACGTTTGCAGCATCAACACCCTGATCTAATGTGTCATCGAGTGTCATCGTAATCTCGATATTGTCAGGATGGAGCTTAGCTACAGGAAGACTTGATGGTAATTCTGTGAAGGGGATTGCTTTTCTCCATTTTCTGCTAGATAGTTTCTCAATTATGGACTTCTCGGAGTTCGGTTGACCCAAAGAGAATCCTTCCATTGCCGTCTCGTTAAGATAGAGTCGCTTCCCAGCTCTTAAACGAGATGAAGAGCTCACTTGCAGTTTCCCCTTGATTCCCTTTTTGTCATGGGGCCAATCGTGTCCCACCATGATTGTGAATCCAATTTCAGATGTAAGCGAAAGGCTTGTGCTCGACTTGGAAGCTCTTTCAATTGTTAGGTACGTATCGCCAATGAGTACGCGAAGGGGAGGTTGCCGAAGAGTTAAACCTATGTGCCTTCCGGTAGAGTATAACAAACGCCATTTCCCAGGCAAAAACTCCAGCCAGTTCTGCATGTTCCAAATAAAGATAAACACAACAGCATTATTAGCACAAGTAGGGTGTAATTGAGCTCAAGCTGGAAGAAGCTCATGTTTGATCAAATGAGACTTCAAAATTTTGAACTCAATTCTCATGCTTGACTTCAGACTCGGTTATTTACACTTGAGTTCAAATTTATTCAAACATCAAGATAGTTGAGTTTCAGCTCACTTTAATAACTCCTCAACTCGACGATATCTGAGCCAAATTCAAGTTATTTACAATCAAACCGAGTAGCTTTCATGAACAAGTAATTCATTCACACTCCTAAGGACAAGTTTCCGTGATTAACGTAAACTTCGTTCACCTATTAGCAAATGCAAAGGAATAGTGGATGTGAAAATCCTTCAATTAAAAACGTTCGACATAATGAATTACTTCTCGAATAAGAACAAGCACATTAAGTCTAAACATCGTTGCGGAAAAAGAAAAAAACCTACACAACTAAAAAAGAGAGAGAACAACTGAACAAGGAATCACCTTGGGCCTTGAATGGGGATTCAACATCTCCATTAATTCAATAAAATGGGCAAGCCTACCGCGCTGTAATATGAGAACTAACAAGTTAGTTCACCTATCCAAATTTAAAACATGGATTAAAATCGTGTAATAAGGACACATCATATTGTGATATGAAGCATTCCATATTATGTGCTTTGGTTTTAGAAGAAACGCGGTAAATTATATAACCTTTGATAAAACTACAGAAATATATAATTACCTGAGCTTTGCGATAGATATACTCCTCTGTGATTCTCACTGCAGTTGACCCAAGACCCCATCTGATAATATCCATGGATGGGACCACACGCCATCTTGGTCCACATAAAAATGGATGCCTAAGAGCATCTAAGCAACTGCAACAAATATAGAAAATCACTATGCACTGAGAACCTCAGAAAGCTACAAACCTTGACATGAATTTATATTGTAATATATTTTGGATTCTCTGTTGTCAGAAAAAAAAATTAAGAAAAAGGAGAATTTACATAACCAGTAATGCAACTTCTTCATTTCCATCAGATTGTTGAAATTTACTTTTCAGCGTTTCTGAATGCTATATAGACTAATTTTCCAACGGGCATTCTCAGGCATTCAAACAGAGGAAAAGATTCACTCACATGATTTAAGCATACCTTATTCTTTTAGAACGTTTGACAGTAAGCAACAATGATAGGAAGTTCCAACCGGCACCCCAGTTTCTATCAAGTATCTGGAAAAAAGATAATTTGCTAAAAGATCCTTACAGACAGTAAAGAAGTGCAAAGGTGTACTCAAGTAAAATGACTGACCTGGAGTCCAACATTTCCGATAGCAGAGTTCTGAGTGAGGATTGGCAGAAGAAATTCACGCAAGCACGAGGGATCATTTCCCTGCAATGGCATACAGAACATGCAATATGATAATGGGGTGGCATTGATTCAACATTCAACAAAGTTATAAATGTTAAAAAGGGAAAAAACCTTTTTATATGAAGACTTATGGCTACACTAAAGCTTGTTAGAATATTTATAGGAGTACCATAAATGTTGACATATGCTACATTACATGGACTCGGAGGTGAGTCTCGAGTATGTGCCTGACACGAAGATGTTCAATTTTCAAAGTTTTTCAATATATTTTGAGGATTATACTCCCATACATATGTCCAAATATGTATTTGTCTGTTTCAAATACGGGCACATCAAGGAAAATGAAGTGTCAAATACTAAATGAGTTATTTAAAGATAATCAAACTCAAAATATTGCTGACAATGTGAGCTAAGTTCAACTACCCGATTCATTCTAAGATACACTTCAAGTATTATGTTGGGGAAAAATAATTACGCAGCAAATGTCAAGTATTATACCTTCATAAGGAAATGTTTGAACTTTGTAAAGATTGTGGGGTCCATGAGTTCACTTAGCACCATCTTTGCCATCATAAATCCAACACACCTTTGTAAGATACGAAGCTAAATGAGATTCAAGATCATGTTTCAGATGTAGACTAAAAAGTTGGTTTTTATTTGAACCATACCTCATGTCAAATGCAATCATCATTTGTCTCCTATCCACCTTGTTATCCAGTGCACTTCCACTGGGACCATTCTCATAGAAATCAGCAGCATTTCCTAGTATTCCTACCTGATAATGTCAGTTTTAAAAATTATGCAGTTGCGAGAAGAACAAAATCAAAAAGGAATCAACTCGTGCCATTGTGCTAAGAAAGACTATAATCCCGCATATCGCATTACACAAACCTCCTCAGTTACCATTAGAAAAATTGGCGCATACCTTTATATGTCTATCAACAGGACTTATATGCACATTTTCCAGCCTTAACTCTGTATGTGCAATACCATTGCAATGCAAGTAATTTACCTGAAGGTAAATATCAAAAGCAAACTCAACCTTTTAGAAACATGGATCACAAAATTCCTACAAACACTGATTTATGATTAAAGAAAGAAACATACTCCAATTAAGAGGTCTCTCATCAATATTCTAATAAGCCTCAACTGACGAGAAACTGCAGGTCCCCCAACCGAGTCGTCTCCTACTCTCCTGACAGACTCTTCATCCAATGCAAGAGTTGCTTCTAAAGTTGGAAGCCAGTTGGGTTGCTGAAGCCAATGTCTTAAGGAAAAGCTACCATGGTACTGCAAAACATGTATATATATATATATATATAAGTAGTTTTAACCCACTCAGAAGTACAGAAGGGGGGTTGTCTGTACTGGTATACAAGCCTCAAAGGTAAAACAACAGAGTCAAGGAGGACGCATGGATAGATGATGCAGTATATAAGAATAAAAGAATATCACTAAAGAATTAAATAGATAGAAAGAGCATACCCCATGGACCAGAGTGAATGAGCTATGAGTACCACTTTTATGCGATGAGACATAACCATAAACTTGCATGGAGTAAGAATGGTAGAGGATTCTGCGACCAACAAGCCTTTTCAACACCTGCAATATATTCAAACACAAGACATCAACACATAATGAGACTGAGTTTTGCGGTAAAAACACAAATTACACAATCGCTGCACACGGTTCACAGACCTCAATGGCTCGCCTTCCCCTGCGTTGAGCTTGAACACTAGTAAGTTGTCGAAGCACAACTCTCGAGTTATACAAAGGACTGCATTTTCATTAACAACAAATGTTAGGCTAGTTTCATAGTAGTAAAATCATTACTAATTAAACAAGACTAACCTGCTCGAATCCTTCACTAAAGCTTCAAAAACCACCTCATCTGCCTACAAGAAGTTAAAGACAAGAAATTTAAACTAGTACTAGAACAAGGAAATTCAAAAACAAAACCAACAACCATATGTGCTTCATATACCCGGCCACCAAGCCCAACGCTGACACGATCAAGAATCATAAAATCCGACATCTCGAACCTCGTCACATGCCCCGCTTCTTCGTCAACAGGAGAAGCCATTTTAGAAACCGAATCATTCCCTTTTGATTCCTTGGACGAAACGGATTTACTTACGGATGAACATCTCACACCATGTAATTTCCTCCTAACGGAGCAAGTTGACTTCCGATCAAACCGCGAACACCTAAGCCTAATCAGTGTTGTCGACAAATTGGCATTGAATTGACATAATTCAACTCTTTCTAAACACGGATTCAAAGAGAATCCATATAGTGCCATAGATCAACCTCTAAAGCTCTACAAAAACAAAGAAATAAGCCAAAAATCAGGAATTTGTGGTCCGGCAGAATGATGGAAATTATTGAAACCGATAATTTGAATCCGTTTTAATGATTGAATGGATCCATTAGAATATCTGAAGACTTACCAGAGATGAAGCGATAGGGAATCGCGGAATTAGAACCGGACTTGGAAAAAAGAGGGAGATATAAAGGGGAAAGGGCGCGTGAAGGTTGCGTGAGAGAGTACGCTGAAAACGTTGAGCCATGGGTTTTACTCGTGTCGCCATCAGCAAAACACTGCAAATATCTACGCCTGCCTTGCCGTCTCCGTACTCCCTTTTCTGGGCTTTTCTTATCCGGTTGGTTTTTTTACGGTATGATCCGCTTCATGATCTCGTGGCTTGCCACCTCATCCTTTTCAATTCCATTTTAATTATTCAATTTTCGTTACCTGAACTGAGAAGAATTCATGAAAATTGCATGGTAAAGCTCTTGGATTTGGAATCAATTGCATAGTAAAACTTCGATTAAATATTTTTCAGATGAAAATTTAATCGATTTGTTTAAGGGATCAAATATCTAACATTTTAAAAAAATTTAAATTATTTTCGACATTAAACAGATTCGTAAAGTTACAGCCTTTAACCCAGTTAAAGTTCACATCAGTGTTCAAGTTTGTTTTTTTAATTCCCAAAAATGAAAAAAAATCAATTTAAACAAAGAATGGGTTAGCATTCAAGTAAGATGATGAAAGTTGATTGTTAACAGATATACACGAATGCTCGAAGAGCAACTGGGAAATCCTATAATTTTATTAACCAGCAAATTTGTCGAGAGAAAAAGATGAAAAAAAGGAGGAAAAGATGCATTTTTTTTAATTTTCTCGGGGGGAAAATACAATTGAGGGTGTATAGATCGACTATGAGATTCCCCCTCTTGCACAGGGCAATTGGGTTAGTGATCTTCCTTGCAGAGAATCAATGGCTATGCTCTTGCTCTGTGTGTATCTACTCCTAATTCATGAATTGTCGACAATTCGGAGCTTTACATAAACATGGAACTTTGAATTCCTCTGGTTCATCTGGATCAAACAAGTAGTCGTACCTGGCAACCGAGCATCAAACAAAGCATTACTAAATTTAACCAACAATCAGTAACAGAGAGCAAGAGAGAGAGAGAGATACGTTAGCTCATCTCCGGCGGACACGTTAGTCTTGGCAATAAGAACAATCCGACTCTCATCATCTGCAACGCTCATAATCCTCGCGTAACAGTTGGGCATGCACTGCATGAGACCAAGACCAAAACATCAATCATAAGATATTCAACCTGGTTAGACCCATCCTATTTTCTCTCGTCAACAAAATGCTTGCTCACCGAATGATTGATTAAGCGTGCTATGTTCCCTTTGTCGGTGGCATCCACCACGACTTCTTCACTGATCTTGAAGAGCTGCAAATATAAAATGTGGCTACCGCATTTCAGTCTCAAGAATATCATATATGCCAAAAATAAAAAATAAACAACCCAACTTTTTTGCTTCAAAATACGATGACTTGAATAGTTTTGATCAATCTAAACATTGGCAAATTTATACAACTTTTAGGAAAATAAATCACTTACATAGCAATCTTTTCCTTCTGTTCGGTATCGTGCTTCTCTTAGATCGGCAATACTTCCCCTCACTTGTTCCCCACGGTATTCAAGAACCTGACGACAAACAAAAACTTTTCATTCCATGTAAAAACTTAGCCCAGTTGCCAGTGATTCAGAAAAAGTTGATAATCCAATCATTCAGAAACACAGTTTGCAAATGTCACTGCCCCATACCAAGTTTGTCTAACATTCCTGTTCAAACAATTCAGTTCCTCCGAGGGTATACTCTATTCGGTACTTTTAATTAAAATGTAAACCCAAATGCAATTTAAATGTAGAATTACAATTAATTTAAGATGATACTCTTTTTACAGTGAAACACGTTTCGAATGAGAGGAATCGAACATATACGAGGATACATAGGCTTATTATTCACGATATGTTCTTAGGAAAGTCTAGATGCTGTTTTCTTACTAAATGTACATCTCTAATGTATACTCCTTTACGCATGGTATTTAACATCCAAAAAATACTACCTATTATTTCCTTTTCATACAACTGAAATGATGCTCCATATGGCCTTTGGAATTAGTTCATTTCAACTGCTAGATAAATATAGAATTGCAAATATTACATTTAAGTTTTTATATTGGTTTTTGTGATAGTAAATGGCCTCTTCAAATAAAAACTGACTTATGTATTCAGCACTCCCACGCTTCCCAAACAGAATGAAGCATTTGTATGTCCACTATAGTTAAAAACCAGTCACAAGTCTAGGATGCTTTTATAATAATTTGTAGTGTGAAAGTGAAACCCAAGAAAATAGTTTTCTAACCGCAAAGAACTTAAAGCAAGTTAAAAATGGCTTTTCATAAAAATACCATTTCTCCTTCTTGAATGTTTCTGCGGGCAAATAGGCCCCACCCATGTATTCCAGATCTACCAAAGCAAACTCGATCATGTTCAGTTCTCTGCATTTGTTATGTACATACATATCGTTTAGCAAACTGATCAGAAATTTAAGTTCTCAAAAGGGGAGAATGGATGGAGATTTGCCTGTAAGTGCTGTAGTCGTTCTTTGAAAGATGAAAAACCTGTAGGCTCCTCTACCACCTGTTAGATTGAACAAAATCAATCATGGATGCAAAAAAATGATTGTTTTCTATTGAAATTCAAATTCAGAGGACAAAAATGTGAACGAACTCAGAATGTAGAAAGAGGAGAAATTTACTCTGAATGCATTCAAACTCTGTATGGTGCTTAAAGGATGATGGCAAGGTCTTATTAACCGGTGGGGTATGGCTTCATCTTCAGTTCTCTAGATAAAGAAAGAATATTAATAAGAAAAAAATAATTCGGAGAGACAGAAGCTTGAGTCGTTTTCTTGTGATTCAGAAAAGAAAAGATAAAGCAACATGAAGGAGAAGAATTGACAAGGAAAGGAAGCCCAATCCGATGCTTTTCTTTCCTTCTCCCTTTACATCAAAAACAAAATGCAGCTTTAAAGTTTTAACCTATAAACCAACATATTTCCAGCTCCTCTCACTGGGGAAAGGAAAAGGAGCCAAAAAAATCTGGCAGAAACTTATATCAGGAATTAATTTAGGCAAACAAATACCCTGATAGATTATGTACAAACATTTCAGACTTTCATGTAAGCTTACCTTTCTATTACAATTTGATCTTTTGAAGACCCGACACCTAGCAGCAGAAAATGGCTCAACCTCAGTAGCTTCCACAGTTGGAGCCTCTTCAATTTTCAGTCTGCTTGATGAAATTAGTCTTGACCCACTCTTCTTCTTTTGACCAAGGCTCTTGGCAGAGAAGACCCCTAGAGGGGTCTGAATGATTAAAACAGTATCTGGATTTGGAGTGCTACACAAAATTGAAATTGGGATAAAAAAGAACAAATTTTAGCACATATGAAATTGCTCAGGAAGAGAAATACAGCAGATATAATTAAAGCATACCGATGATAAGCACAAAATGACACCATTTTTGTCACTTGTCTGCCATTTTTCTCCAAGCAATGCAACTGCAATTTAAACAGATCAGATAAAGCAATTAAGTGGTAATAAGAGATCAACTGGATGATCCTTAGCAAGTAAAATCCAAAGTAAATCATAATTAGTATACTACTTCGGCAGCATGTGACATGCCTACATACGGAACTCACATAATATTTCAGAAGATTTCCGTCTCTCTTGAGGTTTATTAGTTTTTCCCCAATCCCCACCTATGTTATAACATTCTAACTTCAAAGGCAATTGGATGTATCCATAAAGGTGCAAATAAACTAAAGAGCTTCATTAACATAGGGTACACTGCCTATCACTTTCCTATGCTCAACTGCACTCTTCAAAAATGTGAATAAATGCTTCACTCTCATTTATGTACATAGTTGATTATCAAATTCCAAAATTTACTATTTATTCATATTTATCCAATTGAATGACGTCAGATTAGTAAGAGGAAATTGAAGGTAGATGCTAAAGAGGGAGAATCTTATGAAATAACACTGCAAGTATTAGGTAGAAAGAATAGCTAGAAGTAACTACCTCCATGCGGTAGCCAGCTCTTGATGCACACATGGCATGGTAATACGTTGAACACTTGCAGCACTGTGTACAAGAACCATGAATTTGCTTGCAAATAACACAAATCTGTAGTTCATGTAAACAATCCACAGTTATAATCATATATAACCAATAGAAACCATCTTCATGCCTCAAAAGACAAAACAGAACCACAATTACAAAATAAAAGTTCGAATATTTTAGCAGAATTATTATCCCAAAGATAACATATAGCAGGAACTAGTCATTTTATACCAAGAAAATTCTATAATGATCAAAGGACTCACTTCTCAGATAAGCACACATGCATACATTTATATAAATCATTGTTTCCTCTACCAAATTTATAAAAAGAACTGACATCTAAAATTGCAAAAAGACTCATAAAAGAGCATGTTACTAATATTATTGACTCAATTGGTTAAACTTAAATCTCTGTGTCAAAAGGAAAACCCAGAGTTCCAGTCTGGTGACTTTTTAATCAAGCATCAATTACAATTTCGGCTTAACAAGGAATACATGAGTTTATCCAAATGCAGCAGTCACTGTCCACCACATGAATTGTTAAATGATGTGCAGATGAGTGGGTTCAGACACTAAAAATATGAATCCAACGTTGCTTAGAATCTAAGTTAAGGGAATGATATATCATTAAATTTTCATGATTACAAGGAGTGAAGGATTGATGACTAAAAGAGCAACTCTACCTTCACAAAGGAATTTGATGGTATGCTCAAGATTCCAAGAGCAGGTTCCATCTTTTCATCACTTGCAAAAGAAACTTCAGGTTGAAACCAAGCACAAGTAACATGAACCCACAATGTCTCAACATCAGTTGGCTTCAAAGCACCTCCTGAAGCAGGGGGAAAACCATGTAAGTTACAATAAGAAACAATCTGAATTGAATAATTACAGACGTGGGCACTAACATCCAGATTGCAAATATACCGCTCATAGTAAGATAATCAAAGAAAAAGCTTTAACCAAACAAGAAGAAATAGAAATGATTAACTGACTATACCTTTGACCGGACAAAGGCAACATTCTCGTGTAATCTCAGGTGTTTCGCAAGCTTTACAAACCCATGAAGTGAAATCCTTAACATTTCTTGCACCGTAGCATTCTTGGTGCACAGCAATTTGACATCTGATTAAGAAAAAAGACCAACATCATAATAAATAAGATTTGCTCTAGTATAATCACCAACAGCGAGATCAATGTTATCAGAAAACCAGAATTTGACTTTGAAAGTGTCATTTAATAATATACCCTAAACTCAGTGCCTTTATACAAAAATGGATAAAGGCGCATCCAATGATGGATCCATAAAAACATCTAGTCTTACATAAAAGAAAACACTGCAAAAGTTACCTATTGCAGATAATAATTTTATTGTAGTCCCAATCTTCAACCCATCTACATACAGCACAGCGTTCAGTTGTCCACTTCACATGAACTGGTTCATATTTTTCTGTCATAACAAATGTAATAATTAGCATAACCCAAAGGTGATGGGAAAAGTGGAAAAAAAGAAAAGCACAATCATGAAATTGCTAATCTGATGCCTAGAAGAATACCCTGCAAAAAAGCAAGCAACTTCTGCTTCCTCTCTCTTATTGGTGGTCGTTTAGGAGGTTTGGTAGAGGTGGTAGCATTTGCATGGTACTCTGCTAACTGAAGCATCTGCAAGGTTAGACATGAACCAAGTGAAAAAAAATCCTCAGAAGCAAAACAATGCAAAAATGGTTAATAAAAGGCAGTAAAGACATATCTTCTGAGAAGACTCCTTTACTAATATAAAGAGTGGGAAAACAGATACAAGGGTTTAAGGATTTGGTTCACATACTCCCCCTCCATGCTAAAGTTCAACTTAAAGTCAACCAACTAGGAAAAGGAAGATGGGAAACACTGATTTATGGTAGAATGCCAATCTAGAAGTTTTTTAACAGAATTCCATTTTTTACATTCAAAGATGCAAACTATGAGCAGATATAAGAAATATACTACTGAAAAGAGAAAGGTCCAAAAGTTGTACAAACCCATTGTTCTAATGACAGCAAGGAACCTTTCACCTTCACGCTAATCCTCCAATTTCGTTCTTTGGAACCAGTGTGTCGTTCCCACTCACTAAGTGCTTGCTTCTCAGACCCACAGGACCCGCACTTGCAAACAACTCTGGAATAGACAATATCATAATTAATAGACTCCCAGTCAAAATCCCGAGTTATGCCACTCTAAATATAATTCACCAAAGGCATTTCAAGTTTATTTGTATGTTAGAGAAAATTAAACTTAATTATATAGATTTTAGATAAATCCCAGTAAGAAGACTGTAATGTTACTTGTTTAGAAGATGTAAATTTTACAAGAAGTAGCCTCAGATTTTCTTGAATGAAATCATGAACTATTAAATTGCAATGGTTTCTTTAATGGTATTCAGAAAATAAATTTCTGCCAACATATATGTGTAGAAACAGAGTAAAATTATACTCTCTGTTATATTATTGAAATAAGAACAAGTCTAAATATATAGACTTACTAACAAGAGACTTCGAAATAAAGAAGTCTTACTAAAAATAAAACTCTTATCTCTTATCAAGATAAGAGATAAGATAAACTAATAAAGAACTTCCTAAGATAACTCTTAAAAGATAAACTAATAATTCTATCGATAAATTCCTATTAATTAGGAATTTATATTCTAAACTAATAACCAACACTCCCCCTCAAACTGGTGTATATATATTGTATATACCCAGTTTGGATGAAAGTTCATCAAAAGTTACTCTAGGTAGAGCTTTGGTGAAGATATCTGCTATCTGCTTCTTTGTAGGAATGTACTTCATCTTGGTTATTCCATTGTTGACTTTCTCATAGATGAAATGTCGATCTATCTCAATGTGCTTTGTTCGATCATGCTGAACTGGATTCTTAGCTATACTCATAGCTGACTGGCTATCACTGAATACCTCAAAGTCTTTCTCTTGATCAAGTCCAAGTTCTGAGAGCACCTTTTTAATCCATATTCCTTCACAAATTCCAAGTGCCATTGCTCTAAATTCCGCTTCAGCACTACTTCGAGATACAACAGCCTGTTTCTTACTTCTCCATGTGACTAAGTTACCCCAAACATAGGTGCAATAGCCACTCACAGACCTCCTGTCTGTTAATTCACCTGCCCAACTAGCATCTGTGTACACCTTCACACTTCTATCTTGATTTTTCCTGAAGATAAGTCCAGCTCCAGGTGTAGATTTTAAGTACCTCAGAATCCTGTTGACAGCTTCCATGTGTTCCTCTCGTGGATCACTCATGTACTGACTAACAATGCTCACAGAGTATGCAATGTCAGGTCGAGTAAGTGATAGATAGATTAACTTGCCAACTAGTCTCTGGTAGGCCTCTCTGTGTGTAGGATCTCCTGTATCTTCTTTGCTGAACTTCAATCCTGATTCCATTGGAGTGTCAATTGGTTTGCAACCAAGCATTCCTGTTTCAGTAAGTAAATCCAGCACATATTTTCTTTGATTAATTACTAGTCCTTCCTTGGATCGTGCCACTTCCATACCCAAAAAGTATCTCATATTCCCGAGATCTTTGATCTCAAATTCTCTTGCTAGATCCCTCTTTAGTCTTTTTACTTCTTCATCATCATCTCCAGTAACAATGATATCATCTACATATACAATTAGAATAGTAATTTTACCATTTGAAGCTATCTTCTTGAAGAGAGTATGATCTGCCTGACTTTGTTGAAATCCACTTTGAATGACAGCTTTAGCAAAACGGTCGAACCAAGCTCTGGGAGACTGTTTTAACCCATATAAGGATTTCTTGAGCTTACACACAGCATGCTTGGTAACTTTCCCTTCTAATCCTGGTGGAATTTCCATATAGACATCCTCCTCTAAGTTCCCATTTAAGAATGCATTTTTAACGTCCAATTGGTGTAGCTCCCAGTCCATATTGACAGCTATTGATAAAAGTATTCTGATTGTATTTAATTTTGCCACTGGAGCAAATGTTTCCTGGTAATCAATGTCATACGTCTGAGAGAACCCTTTAGCTACCAACCTTGCTTTATACCTCTCTATGCTCCCATCCGAGTGATATTTGATGGTAAATATCCACCTACAACCAACAGCTTTCTTTCCATTTGGTAGATCAATTAACTCCCATGTATCATTCTTTTGTAGGGCCTTTATTTCTTCTTCCACAGCCATTCTCCATTTTGGTGACTGTAAGGCTTCTGTGACATTCTTTGGTATTCTCTCTTGATTAATATTGGCAGTAAAAGCCCTGAAATCAGAGTGCAATTTCCCATATGCAACATATCTGTTTATAGGATGAGAAGTACATTTTCTTACCCCTTTCCTAATGGCAATAGGAAAGTCATCAAGGTCAACATTTACTGCCTCTTTGAGCCCTTCATTGCTGGTAGTCACAGTCTCATTCTGGTCCACATTCTCAGCCTCTTTAATCTCTTCATTGTTCTCGGATTCAATATCAAAAATTCCAGTTTCAGTAACAGGAACCAAATCTGGTTGGTTGACCTTGCTAGATTGACAAACATCTTCGGCTAAGGTTTTCTTTTTCCTGGAATATACCTTAAGTTGAGGTGTTAAGGTTTCAATATTATTGGTAGGTAGATCTCTTAAGGTACAAGGAGTTTGACGAGAGCTGGATTGTGGGGACAGAGGAGTAGGAATGGACAGAATGGAATTTGGTACTTGGTTACTAGGAGACTTAGGATTAACACTGTGAATAGGAACCATACTCGGCTGTAACATGGGACCTTGCATTTGAATGGGTTGAAATTCCATAAGGTTCTCCCCCTGAATTTCTGCCCGAGAGAAATAGGGTTGATCTTCAAAAAATGTAACATCAAAAGAAACATAAGTTTTTCGAGTAGATGGGGAATAACACTTATACCCTTTTTGAGTAGAAGAATATCCAAGGAATATACATTTGACAGATCTGGGATCTAATTTTCCCCGAGTATGGCTGTGAACATGGACAAATGCAGTACACCCAAATACTCTAGGAGTTAGATTCGAATGTAATGGTTTAAAGTGAGGAAACTGATGGAAAAGGACCTCAGTAGGTACCTTAAAACCAAGAGGTTTACAAGGCATTCGATTTATAAGGTATGTGGCTGTAAGTATGGCTTCCCCCCAGAAGTATTTAGGCACAGTAGAGGTGAACATGATAGACCTGGTAACTTCAAGAAGATGCCTGTTCTTTCTCTCAGCAACCCCATTTTGCTGAGGAGTATTTACACAAGAGGTAAGGTGATGAATCCCTTTTTCCTCAAAGAAAGATCGAAGAGATTGACTCAAGTACTCACTCCCATTGTCACTTCGAAGGACTTTAATTTTGGAATCAAATTGAGTGAGGATTTTCTGGTAAAAAGTTCGAAAAATAGATGCCACTTCAGACTTTTCCTTCATAAGATAAACCCATGTAGTTCGAGAAAAGTCATCAATAAAAGAAATAAACCATTTGTACCCAGAAATACTCTTAACAGAGCAGGGTCCCCATATATCTGTGTGTATAGTTGAAAAAGGGTGAGTAGGTTCAAACTGTGTAGGATTGTAAGGCTTCCGAGTATGCTTGGCAAATTGACAATAATCACATAAAAATTGAGAAGGATTTTTATTAATAAAGAAGCTTGGAAACATTTTTGACAAATAGGAAAAACTAGGATGACCTAATCTATAATGCCATAACAAAACATCATTTGAGCCTAATACTGGTTTCCTAAGTTGAGTAGAGAGGGCCATGGTCGAAGGTGTGATATGGTTGAGGATATAGAGACCTTTGTCAAGACTAGCACTGCCAATCACCTTCATTGACTCCTGTCCCTGAAAAAGACAACCATCAACACCAAAGAGAACATTACAACGTGAATCTTGAATCAACTTACTAATTGATAATAAATTGCAGGTAAGTTGAGGAACATAAAGAACATTGTGAATAACAAATCCTTCAGTTAAAGTCACCGAGCCACTCCCTTTTACACTAGTTAAGGAACCATCAGCAATACGAATGGATGCAGGGAAACTACTCTCACCATAATTTTCCAACACAGCAAAGTTTCCTGTCATATGATCTGTTGCCCCTGAGTCTACTATCCATTGTACTGATTTACTAGAGGAATCAGTACCTGCAGTAGCAGCATGGGCCTCTGTGGTTGATTTAGCAGCCATAGATTGAAATAGCTGCTGCAAATCTTCAATCTGTTGTCGACTGAAGGTGCCAGTCACATTCTCATGAGCAACCTGATGAGCTTCTCTCTGAAATTTTGCTCGATTGGGCTTCCAATCCTGTGGTTTGCCATGCAACTTCCAACACTGGTCCTTCAGATGTCCCAGCTTCTTACAGTGCTCACACCATGGCCTTCCTTTCCTTTGCTGATTCCTGGAAGTAACCACCAGAGCTGAATTTTCTTGCTGGATATGTGTTGGAACCATCAAACCTCTTCTACTTTCTTCCCTTTTTATATCTGAGAAGACCTCTCTGAGTAAGGGAAGAGGTTTAGAGGCTAAAATTCTTCCTCTAGCACTATCGAATTCCTCATTCAATCCAGACAAAAACTGGAAAATTCTTTTCTGGTTTGTGTGACTCTCATACAAACTTTTATCTTCTTGACACTTCCATTGAAGATTTTCATATAAATCAATTTGTTGCCAACATTTATTCAAAACTCCAAAATACTGAAGGACTCTAAGATCTCCTTGTCGAAGATTCTTAATCTGATTTTCCACAGCAAACAGCTCCGAAGTATTATCAGCACTTGAATATGTGTCTCTAGCTGCTGTCCAGATTTCTGCCGCTGTTTGGTATAGCATGAAGTTTTCTCCTACTTCTGGAATCATGGAGTTGATGAGCCATGACATGATCATGGTGTTCTCGCATCGCCAAGTGCCATATCTAGGGTCAGTAGTGGCTGGAATTGCCATGGACTCAGAAAGATAATCATCTTTCCTGCGACTGGTGATGTAAAGTCGAACAGATTGGGACCATGGGAGATAATTATGTCCATTGAGTTTATAAGTAGTGATGGGTGAAAAAGAGGAATCAGAAAGTATATAGTCTGATTGGGAAGATGTATTTTGACTACTAACCTCAGAAGTCGATGGTTCTGGATTAGTCATAATGAAGAAATAACAGAATTCAAAGGTTCTGGGTTATAGAAGAACAAGGCACAGATCCAAGAGTTAGATCGATCGGATGAAGGATCTTTCTAACCTGAAAAACTGATACCATGTAGAAACAGAGTAAAATTATACTCTCTGTTATATTATTGAAATAAGAACAAGTCTAAATATATAGACTTACTAACAAGAGACTTCGAAATAAAGAAGTCTTACTAAAAATAAAACTCTTATCTCTTATCAAGATAAGAGATAAGATAAACTAATAAAGAACTTCCTAAGATAACTCTTAAAAGATAAACTAATAATTCTATCGATAAATTCCTATTAATTAGGAATTTATATTCTAAACTAATAACCAACAATATGCTTACTGAATAATGTGTAAAACAGACAAAGAAGTCAAAATACACTGAAGAAGTGAAATTGTAATTTGTTCTAAGAAGTATTAAGTGGCAAAGAAAAAAAATATTCACTAATAAAATATTTCCTTACAAGTGGAGGCTTGGGTAATATAAGCCTTCAACACCACAGCAGAGAACAGTAACCTTCTTAGGCAAAACTAGTTGACCGTTGTTAGTTTTTGATCTGCATAAAATGGTATACGAGCATTAGAAACAATGAAGTGAAGAATAAAGAATCAGCCAGAAAAATCCCTTGAATGATTTTCTCATACATATAGATATGTTTTGTAAAACAATGTAAATCAATATACACACTGACACAGACAAAATATCAATTTCAGAATAGAACAGACTTACTTGAGTTTTGGCCGCCACTTCTCTGAATCTGATAATTCAAAGTTAAACTTTACCTTGCAAGTAGGACAGTAATAGTCAGTGGCCCCCAAAGCCTGGAGAAGCAAATAGTTTGATCAGGGAAATACAAAATTTGAATCATTGGCTTCATTGGAAGGTCGAACAAAACAATTAATTGAGATGGGCAACATGACACAGACCTTAAAATGATGTCTGGGAATTTTGTCACACTCTGCATGCACCCACACTTTACAACCATCACATCGCACCTGACTCGGAGCATATAAGGAAGCAATAAATTAGTAAAAAAGGTCATGCCATAGCAGAAAGAAAATAAATTAAAGCCAAAGCTTCTAGGCGGTCTTACCCAACTTCCACTATCTGAATGATTCCAAACCTTCTTGCAAATGCCACAATAGTGTTTTGATTTGGTTAACTGCAATAAAAAAAATCATGTGGTTTAGTTATGAAAAGTAACAAAAAACAGTGGATTCATAATTTAAGATCCAGAAAAGACATTGCTACAGACCCTAGCACATATTTTACACAAAAAATGGCCTTCAGGAACAGATGCTTTCATTTTCTTTCCCATTTTAAATGGGAGGGTCATGCCACAGCCTTCACAAGGTCTTGAGTCCTTATATTTACCAAAGAAGCACTGCAAATATAGTTAAATTGGGAGCATTAACACTTGTGTTCCAAATGGTTTAGATAAAACAAAGGATATTGACAATGATCTCTAACACAATCCGGGTAAAAAAATTTAAAACTCAAAATCTCTCTAAAGTATCGAAGGCTCAAATTCTTTCTAGTTCCCTACCCTTCCTTCCCCAGCAAAAGAAGAGTACTGTGATTACAGTAAAGATAAGACACAAATGGATTCCCCATGCTCAAAAAGTAAAATTACATATGTCCCTACTAG
Source organism: Abelmoschus esculentus (assembly GCA_035048815.1). Lineage (NCBI taxonomy): Eukaryota > Viridiplantae > Streptophyta > Magnoliopsida > Malvales > Malvaceae > Abelmoschus > Abelmoschus esculentus. The sequence continues at coordinate 1,089,742 of JAUCBN010000004.1, forward strand.
TGGGTGGGAGTCCGCATGTGGAGGTAGGAGAAGACTTTAAAAATCCACTAAACATGTATCCAACAGAAACAAGAGAATGAACAGATTCTACATCATCTTGCCTGATTAGGAAGGTGATAATCGTGATCCTGGTTTGGACCAGTACCCTCCTGAACCCATCTAAGAACAGATTCTTCATAAGTTGTATTTCCAGCTGCAATGTTTATGTCCTGTATCAACTTCTCCGTAAAACCCTGTTCTGCAAGAAAAGCCTCTTCCATTGCCAATTGGAAACCGCTAGGGTTGCACCTGTGCAATTCAGGCTGCTCGTGGAACCTACATAAAGAAGACTACCTAAGCACATAGCATTTAAAGAATGAAAGTTCAATTAGCTGTTGAACAAAACAAGCAACACACCTGTCTAGAAAGTCCACAAATGGGCAAATCATGCCCCGCTGAACCCAGGAATAATCCTGTCCATAATCATTCAAAGTAACATAATTAATGACTAAATCATAACTTCCATTGCGCAACAAACAAGTTCACAAACATAATTTGATAAAGAAGGTATCCATACCCTTTGGTTCTCATTCCCAGAATGTCCGAAGAACATCACACAAGCAGCCTCGGGTATACAAGACCTCAAAACCAGCTCAGGTGCTTGCGTCATTGGATCGATAACAATAGCTGGCCAAAATGGCTCTCTCTTCTCCGGTCTTGCCCACACTATATCCCCAGCATAAAAATCCTCTGGCCCATACAACCCATCTTTCCTCTTACCGTTCTCAAATGAAGCTTGCTTCACTGTTGTTAAATCAACAATGCCAACCCCATTTGCATACTTCTCATTCTCCTTGACGAATTGCTCACGTACTGAAGTTAATGAACTCCGGGAACTTGAGTACTTCCTAGAATTAGAAGTCTTACCATACCCTCCTCCTTCGTCTTCCTCACACAATGCAGTATACTTTTTCCTTTTATAACCATTCTTCTCTTCACTTCGCCATTTTTTCATGTTCTGCTTACAATTCTTAGGTTTCTTGAAACTAGATTTATCCTTTTTACATTCAAAATCATAATCTTCATCATCATCACCGTCATCTAAACTACAATCGGGCAAGCTAGTTTTACTTTCTTTCTTCCAATTCTCAATTACAGAATCATTGAACCGTGAAGGAAGTACCTGAACACGCCCTCTGGAGGTCCTCACAAGTGGTGGCCGAGCAATCTCCACAGTACGGTTCTTGGCATTGGATGAACCCAAGGCCTTAGATTTGGATTCCACTTCATCAGGGGAGTTCGAGACATCGGCGCACCATGAAGCGGAGAAACCTTTATCAGCCTCAGAGGCAATGATACGATGGAGGCCGAACGGAATTATGCCGGTGGCGACCTCCCCGAGAAGAGCCAGAGGATAATAGTCATTCATTTTTCGCTTCTTGCGAGTTTTACCCAAGTCATCTTCGTCTTCACCAACTGCATCGCCGAGTTTGCACCGTTTCAGACTCGGCATTTGCGATTTGAGGTTGCGCTTAATTATCATATCTATTCCAATTAATCAAACCCTCCTGTTCGACCTAAAGAGGGGGGGAACTTTAAATCAACATCGATCTTAAAGTGGAAACCCAATTCCCAACACACCCATAAACCCTAATTACAAACCCAATTTCCCACCAACAAAGCAATCAAGATTAAACCAGCACCTATACTTTCTCTCCCCGGGGTTTCCTTCTCCGGATATAAACAGAGGAATCAAAGACAGAAAGATGAGAAATTGAAACGACAAACCGATGCCAAATCGGAGAAGAAGAAGAAGAGAAAAATTGGGTGGGGGAGGATTGAATGTAATGGAACAGAGATTCGTTTCGATTGAGCTTTCTCACTCTAAAACTGTTACAGAACACAGAGAAGGAACGAAATACACAACATTGAATCAAATTTCCCTAAACATTATTAAAAAAAAGGTCAACCACCCAAAACCAGAAGAAGAAAAAACTTCCCTACAAATCCCTGAATTACAAACTTAATCAAAGCTTTGTTTTTTCCATTCAAGATAGTGACGAGATTCAAAGCATTTCTGGGTATTTCTTTGTTTTGAGAGATTTGAAAGAGAGAGAAGTGGAAAAAAAGAAAGGGTCGGCGTTATATAACTTGCGAAAGCAAAGGCCGAAGAGAAAGAGAAAGAAATAGCAGTAATATTTGTGTTATTCTATTGAGCTTATGGGGTGGGTGATTTTGTGTACAAATAAATTGAGCCGCGTGCCTTTGCTTATAATGTTTGGTGGGTTCGATTTTCTTCAACCTTCCGATTCGTAATTTCGTATTACTCACTCACCAATCTGGTCATGGCTAACAACAAAGGAACATCAGAAAGTTCAAAGCTTTTCATTTTCTTTGATTTTCTATGCACAGAGGAGGGCTGGGTGACGATTCCAAGAAACTTGGAAAATATTTTAGATTGGGTTTTATTATTTTGTCAAATTTGTACTTCTATACTTCCACCAAGCCCTGAATTTGTTTTTTTTTATCATATATAACGTATAAGTCTGCAAGTTTTTGAACTCGGTGAATCAGAGGGATTTAGGAGGGGAGCTTACAAGTAATTTGCTTGTTTTGGGGAGCTATGTTGTACTTTATAGACCCCACCTGACCACCTCTGTGCTAGATTGTGGCACCATTTGAAATCCAGGATTTTGCTTGGAAGATGGGGGTTTCATTTAATCGTTCGAATCAAGCATGAGAATTTCGTTTAGTTTGATCATAGACGAGTTGGTGCATATGGTTTGTTTGAACAAGTTGCCTGCAAATGAAACCAAGGCAGTCGCCGGGTTCGGCGACCATAGTCTTGCAATGGCTGGTTGGTACATGGGTTGTTTTTTCTCGTCTCTTTTTCATTTTTTTTTTCAGATTTCGAACAACAGGACAGACAACAAAGAAGCTATAAAGAAATTATGAATGTCGTGTAAGGATACTTTGCTGTTTAACAGGAAAGATAACAGATTGCTGAGGAGCTGGGAGCATTGGGTTTCTTTTATGGGGACATACGAGAGCTTCTAGAAGGAATAAAGCATGCACTGATCTAAGATATTTATGGCTTTCCTTTTCTGGAGTACATAGCTTGGACTTCTTTATCAATCAATTTAACTTGTACTTGCCTAAACTAGAAAGGCTGCATATTCATGTAGCACCCAAGCCATGACCCTAAAAGGAATAAAGCTTGGATTTCTTACAAGATGACAGTTTTTAAGATTTCAGTTTCCTGTAATATTCAGATCAAAGCTTATGTTATTTCTGTAAAACCCTTTCCATGGCTAATAGTCTCAGCCTCTCTGGGCATGTGAATGGCCATGTTTTACTCTCTTTGGGCCTCAACATCAGAAGAGGGATTGTAAGAGTAGAAACCCAAAGATAAAGTTTTTGAATAAAAAACGAAGTATTATTTTTTAATAATCTAAAAATTATAAAATAGTATAAAATCACACATTTTAAAAATAAAATAATTAAACTCAAGTTTTTTAAGATAAAATTAACCGTTTTTTTGATATTTTAAAAATAAAATATTTTTAGATAATTATAATAATATTTTTTATTATTTAACTAAAGTAATAATATTTTCATTGACAAAATTAATGAGAGCTATGACAATGAGTGAATTAAGAGATTTAATAAAAAAATTATTTTTTATTTAAACATTATCTATTTTTTTACCGGAAGAACTTATCAAAACCATTACATAAGAATCTAAAGCTCTTCTGTTCATGATGTAGGTATTCAGTTACATCGTGTAATATACACCCTTTATTTGAATTTTGTTTTTTTCTCGTATTTTTTAATTTTAATCTTAAATTATAAATCTTAAATTTTAAAAATATTATATCTTTAATTTTCTAAACCTTAATCATTAACCTTAAACTCTAACACTAATTTTTAGTATAAAAATAAATAAATATGAAGAATTTTATGGGCGATTCCGAATAAAAAACACCACACTCATACATGTTTACTAATCTGAATATATACAGATTACACCATCCAAACTCAAAATATATATTTTAAAAAAATATCATTTTTTTCGTCGGAACCGCTCAATAAATTTAGGATAATTTTTTTATATAATTATTGACTATGTTGTATTTGTATCATGTATTTTCCGGGTACAAATCATCTGCCTCTTTTTTATGTCTCCTTTTATGCTTCCGTTTTAAATTAGAGGTTTAGAGTTTAGGGTTTAAAGTTAAAGGTCATGGTTAAGGTTTAGGAAAATAGGGGTAGGGTGTATTTTTAGGGTGTATGATTTAAGATATGAGTAGAAAATAAGGGTTAGCGTTTAAAATTCATTTTTTAAATTTTCAACGTTTAAAATTTATTTTTTAAATTTTAAACTTTTAACGGGAGACATGACAAGGAGACAAAGATTTTTAGAATGATGTAACCGGAATATACCCGACACAAACCAAAACCATCCCCTCAACTTAGTATCAAGTTGAAGTACTTCTGTGTGTGTCCAAATGTGGGAATTATGGTAGCAAAGAACAGTGTAGCATTAATGATTATACTTAATATTTTCATGGACAAAACCACTGTAAGCTTTGGCAATGAAACATCAAAGGCCTAATCAAAAAGAAAATGACATCCTTCATATACATATACATATACATATACATATACTATTTCTGTTCATGAAATAAACTCAGTGCAGTCTGCAGAATGGAAAAGTATTTGCAAGGTCCAGTTTATACTCTACATATGAAACAAGTACAAATTTCAGCTTTGCCATCTTATTAGAACAAACACTATATACATTCCTTAAAAAGGAGCTTATTACAGCAGAAAATAAAGAGAAAAAGTGAAACTATTACTCGAGTGCTGGTTTATGGCTTATTTCGAATTACCTGTCTACGATCTCCGCAAAGGATTCTACTACTCGATGGACTTAGCAACTTCGTTCGGGTTTTACTTGGTGATTGTTTAAGTAGTGAACATCAATTTCCTCTTGGAGTTGTCAGATTCTTCGATCTTTGCGAACCTTCCGTGGATCCTCGGTTGACTATCGGCAAGAGCCTTCCTGCAAGCATACTAGGTGGAGAAAACCATGTCATTGAGCTTTTGTTATAGATGTTGGACAATGTGTTGAATACGGGACATGAATAATAACCATAAAGTCTGCACTCTGCATGTGTTGCTAAATGTTGGTCTGTCTTATTTGATGTTAAAGGCTAACAATAAGCAATAAATTGAAGCAATTGATGATATTGACAAGAACGGGGACAAGTTTTTTTTTGTTTACCTTGATTTTCCTTCCGAAATTCCTCTTCGTCTTCTTGTTTCTGTATCGGGAGAGCTTTTCCTTTCGATCTTCAGTAGAACAGCTGCTGATGGTTAGTGGCCGCTCGACGGGAGAATGGATGACGCTCACATTACCATTGCCGAGTGTCTGCCATAAAATCTCAGTATCATCAAGTGTCTGTCACATTAGCATGGATGGTAAATAACTCCTTTAATTAGACAGGATCCGGGTAATCGAGGAAGACACTCTTAATGTTCTCAAATCCGATTCATCGTCTATCGAAACAAGTCTAAGCATGGGATTAATTTTTAGAAAGGAAACGATGTATCGCACAAATACCGACCAAAATGCTACAACATCACAGGAGAAGTGAAATATAGAAACACTATGCAAAGATAATTAAGGCTGACCTTGATATCTCCTTCACTAAATGCTCTCCTCATTGTATAAACAGAATCAAAATCCATTACAGAGAAATCCAAGAAATTAGGCTCGATTGCAGCCCCTTGCATAGATCCCATTGAACTTAAAGAACCCGAGCTCCCGCTCTTCTGGAACGATGCATCTACAAGCACTTCATTTTCTTGATTCTGGCTTTCATCTATGTTCACAACAGGAGTCTCGAAATCCAAGACCACTGCCAGTTGCGCTTCTATTGCTGCTTCTGCCATTAGATCCTTCTCGCACTCATAGAGAACCTGTAGAAGCTGTTCATTCGGAAATGATTCGATATCTGCAGCCTTAAGTCCTTCTGAAGTAATGAAATCTTCTCCACACGAGATTAACGAGATGGCTGCAGTCATTGGATCAAGTCCCACAATCGGTTCTTCGATGATCGGTTCTAGAGCTTTGAACATATCAACTTCTCCATGAAGGTTATATTCGGTTGAGGATGTCTGAACCATGTCGTTCTACATCATCCAAGAAAAGATAAAGACAGGCTTAGAAAAGCTTTAGCCTACAGCTCTGGATAAAACAATGCTAGTTTACAAGACCAAACATATGAGTTCAGTTTCATGAACATCTTGTCCTTTTCATCGAAAAACAGTCTTATCGGCGAAGATCACGGACCTAATAATCGAATTACTAGTAGCAACCATACTAATAATCAATTTCAAAACTTTCTCAACATGATGAATATTTATCAGAAATATTTAGACCGACAATTTTAAGGGTAATTATAATTTTCACTTTCCACAACAACTCAATATGAACTTCAAGAACTTAAAAAAACTAAAAATGTTGTTGTTCACACTAAGAAGTTGAAAGAAATCTTCAAGAACATGGAACTCAGGGTATTGAAGAATCAGTTTCCAATTATATTCTGACAATTTCTTTGTTGGGTTTCTATTTCTTGGTCCAGCATGTACAGATTATTTTCAAAATCATTATTTTTCCCATTTCAGCCTTGTTTGGCTGCTGAGAAAGTGTTTTAAGAGAATAAATTAATCGGAATCCTCCTTTTATGATAACCCAAAAGGCATAAAAATGAAGGCTGAAGCTTCCAAAATACTTTTTTTTTCCTTTCCAACTGTTCATCTTAGTCCTTAAAGCTGATATTTTTAACACAGAAAATCACTCAAAAACTTGTAAATTTGACTGGAAAACAACATTTTCACCATTGAAGCAAAGATCAAAGAGCACCAAATTCTTCAAACAGAGACAATCAAAGTTAATAAAACCCACTTCAAAACAGGAACTAATCAAACAAATGAAGAACACCCAAAGGAAACCAAACCAAAACAACAACAACAAAGGTTGAGATATTGCATATACCATTGAAGCATTGGTTTTCTGGGTTTTGCAGTACTCTTCAAACAGCTCAAAATCTTGAGCAAAGTTCTGCATGTAAGGGAAAAACAGTCCAGTCTCAGCATACATTTCTAACCCACAAAAATCACACACTTTTCCTTTCGATTCTTCTGTGGAAAAATCAAAACTTTCTTTCACTCCCTCAACGAAGAAGATGTGTTTAATTCAGTAGAAAACAGAGTTCCGAGCTTGAACAAAATATCTAAATAGTTATAGCACCCACAAGATGCTTTTGAGAGAAATTCGTGGCTTTTCATGGACTTCCGAGGCTAGAATTCCTATACTTATAATCATCATCAAATGATACTATTGAATTATTAGTACAGTTTTATAATTTTTTAGGGGAAAAAGAAAAGTGATGTAACAGAAAGGTGGCATATTACAAGTAAAATGTTGTTTATTGATTTGATGATTTGTTTTTAATTTCACATCAATAATGTAATAAATATGAAATTTTAAATTTTTTATTAAAATGATTGTAATAAAAAAATTATATCACATTTATAAAATATAACCTAAATTTTAATTTAAAAATTAAATTTACGTATTAAACCTAAACTTTAATTTATAAAATATAATCATAAACTTTAATCTTAAAATTAAATCTTATATACTAAATTTTAATTTTAAAATATAATTTTTTAATGTTTGAATTTGTATAAAGACACTAAAAAAAATTGCAAATCATCCGCTCTTTTATTGTATCTTTATAAGTGCATTACTTTAAATAGTGGGTTTAAGGTTTAGAGATTAATGTTAAGATATGATTAGGGTTTAAGATATAAGAGATAGATTGTATTTTTTAGGGTTTATACTGTAAAAATTAGGGTTAAGGTTTAGAAATTAATTTTTAAGAAAGTTTAGTATGAGGTATAGAAAGAGACTCGATTAAAAGATAAAAGATTTTTACTCCTAAAAAAAATAAGAAAATTTTATATTTTTTATTAATTAAATATGTGACTGATTATATTTATTTTAAAATTTTATTTATATTCATCTACATATAAATTATAATAGAAAACTAATTAAAAATGTGTATTTTTTTTTTGATACGTCAACAAACATGAAGCAATATGAACATTTCGTTTCGTACGATAATGTTGGACACGGGAAATGTTGGGGGTAGAGTTACTTGGACTCCTAACATAAGAGCTATTACACGGTATATTTTTTAATTATGATTCATTTAAAATTAATTTAATTTTTTAAATATTTTTGATCTCATCATAAATTATAATTTTTATATTACATTAATTTAAATTTTCATAAAATATAAATCAAGTTTTTAAATATTTTTGTATTCAATCAAATCCTCAAAATTTTCAAAAAAAAATTAACACATGTTACAACAAGATAATTTTATTTATTATTTCTAAAAAAATTAATTTTAAAAAGAATAAACTCTTATAATAATTCATATAAATTAATCGACCTACGAATCGAATATATCCGATCATTACAACAGAACCTTACCTCAAGGCAGCGTTGTCATACTCCCACTCGTCTCAAGTAAAGTCTAGTTTCCCTCTTTCCTTAACTTGAGTGCCCCACTCTAGCTGAAGACTGTGTGCATGAAACCTTGTTGTCACGGCTCAGTAAATAGTAACTACTTCCTACATTGCCATGTGACTCACAACTCAAGGCCCAGGATTCCTTCTAACTGGGGAATGTAGCTTTCAACTCGGATACCTGCTTTTTATCAGGAAATCATGTTGGAAACAAATGCAGAAAAAAGACAAGAATTCTTTACAGAATCGTCTGCAATGACTACACAATTTAAAAAATCGACACATCGGAAAATCTCCGGTACGGGGGATTAAATTTATCATGTTTACATGTCGGGGGCATGTAGGCAGCAGGGAGGAATGGATAACATGAACAACTTGAGAAACACATGCAGTGGAGCAGGAGATATTAAGCAAGGGCATGCAGTTGTAGGGTACTTTTAACAGAAATCGGGTTTGTTTCGAATATATTCGACTGAGTATACGGTAGTAAATATTCAAGGCGCAAATCAGCTACCTCTTTTTCATGCCTCCATTAGTACCTCCGCTTTAAATTATAGGGTTTAGGATTCAAGGTTAAGGGTTAGGGTTAGGGTTTAAGGAATTAAGGGTAGGCTGTATTTTTTAGAGTATATGGTTTAGAATATAAAAAATAAGGGTTAGAGTTTAAAATTCAATTTTTTAAAAATTTTCAACAAGAGACATAAATAAAGGTATGATAAAGAGGTAGATGATTTTTGCTCATATATTTAGGGATGTGGGTAACCTAGTTTTGAATGCCTACTTAACATTTTCAAAAAGATGAAGGTAAATTAAAATTTTCAAAAAATGAAGATCAAAATTTAAATTTTCCAAATATTTGGGGTCTAACTATTTGATTTTTAAAAAAACTGTCTTAATAAGAATTTTGTAAAATTATAGAAAAAAAACTTAATTGAAAATATTTATAAAATTATTATTGATTGGAATTTATATCTTAATTTATTATCGGTGTAATTAGGGATAACAATGAATCAGATTTTATAAAGCTAAGGTTCAATCCAATTAATAATCAAGTTTTTTTTAAAAATTCATGTACGAAATTAAGTTCAATTATATAAATCCGAGTTCAATCTAATAAAATATTTAAAATCTAAATTTAAATATAAAAAAAATTAATTTTTTTAAAGTAACAACTCAAACAAATATCTTTAAATAAAAAATATTTTTATGAAACAAATATATTTAAACTAACATCTCAAATAAATCTCAAACAAATATTATAATCTAATATAAAAATAAATTAAAACAACTCAAATTTTAATTAAAAACTCAACAATAAATCTTTACAAAAACTATTATTATTTTACTAGTCTACTAACATAATTACATTCTAAATCATAATTATAATATATAATATATTTTAATAAAATAAATTAAAAGCATAATAAAAACATTTAACTTCAATATTTGACGTAAAAAAATTCTTTAACCATCAAATTTTTATTATTCTACTAAATTCTAAAACTCAACAAAAACTTAAAAATAAAAAAATATATATAATTAAAAAATATTAATCATTTAAAAACATTAATTATATATAAATTTAATTATAATTTTAATATATTTATACTAATATACATCATCCTAATTCAACTTGATTATGATTTTAATATATATATTATTTAAATTTAAGAGTTTTATATTTGAATATTAATTTGGATTAAATTTAAAACAGATCATAACAATATTTATATTTGATTTATCTCCTATTAAAATTTGAATTTTTTATATTTAAAATTAAATTTTTTAATTAATTTTTAAAAATTAAATCGAATTCAGATTAGATCGGATTATATTGTCATCTTTTTAAGTGTAATTGCAACCCTGTACACCTCATCGTACAGTCGAATACTGGTGCAGACCGACAACTTGTTATCATTTTTTCTTCCATGGCTTTCACAAGCCATTTGGAATTTTGATGGGAACAGACAAAATGTCAAGTTTCTTAGATGACATTTGTCAAACACCTCAGATAAACACGTGTGCTTCGAGTTTGTCTTAAAGATACGGTCTATGAATTTGAAACCTAGAGATATTATATAATAAGCCCGCTCATCACGTTAGTCATAATTTCATCTTAGGATAATCATTTATTTCATTATTATCTTTTAATTCATTTTTTTTAATCAATAGATCTTTATTTATATTTTTATGTTATTTTAAAAATATAATTTTTAAAAATTATATTTTTGATATGGCTGATTAGTGATGGAATAGGTAATTTTTATTGGTTAGAGATCACGAATAACGTGATGAGTCAGGCCTATGATATAATCTCCACGAATTATACTTTTGGAAAATCGAATTGAATTTTATAATTTAAAGGTTTTATTAGAAAATATGTTTTCAAATTATATTGAATCGTTTTTTAAGTATTTATTTTATTAAAATATATATTAAATAGAGATTTACTGATTGGTCTAAATTCAAGGATACTCATCATATTTTATCTTGTATGAATTTGAATCTCGGAATGAAAAAAATATAATCTTTATTTAATAAAAAAAAACATATATTAAATATTTTATTTCATATTTAGTTTTAGATAATTTGTCAATAAAAATTTGCTCAATGACGTGACCTTCGGACATTTTTTTTCTTTAGACTTTGTAATAAAACAAATAGTAAAAACAAAGAAAATTTCAAAAATTAATTTTACTTTAGAAATTAAACACTATTAAATCTTAAATATTTCAATTTTGACAAAATTAAAAATTTTCGGTGTATTAATTTTGATCTATGATTTTCAATTGCATATTTTTATGAAAATAAAAAGGTTCAAATTCAAAAATACTTTAGTCGCCAAAATTCGTCTTTACTTCAACTATCAAAAATTAATCAATAAATATTTTCATTTTTCTTGGAATGACTAATTGAATTAAAAAATATTTTTTAAAAATTAAATACTTATTACGAATAAAAATATAATTTAGATACTTAAACCAAAGAATGATATAATTTAAATATTTAATTTATAATAACATATATAATTTAAATCAAATCATTAAAATAGTTTATGTAAAACATCAAATAGTTGTATGATAAGAACATATATCTTATAAAATAACTAAAATATATTATATCATATACGTATGTTAATAAATAAAACTATTTAAATTTTAATTTTTAAATAAATATATTTTTTTATTGAGATTACTCCTTAAATACCGTAACATCTAAAATGACATGCCCTGCTTAAATGTAAAAAATCATGTTACCTTCAATAATTACTCCTGTAATTAACTGCACAAAGTTCCATAGTAGAGCAGGTGATGGACCATGGTTGTCACATGTTAGCTTCAGACATTTGGCATTGGCACGTGGGAATAGCTACTACTGAACCCTGTTCCAAGCACCACCGGAATTGGACAAGTTGGTGGTGGGTGCCTCAGGCTACCTAGGACAAAGATTTCTTTATACCCATAAGGAAATTTGACGGTGACCGGTCTCTCCAGACGTGTTCTTTCACGGTTGGATGGATTAAATATCGAAATCACACCCAGTAGCAATCTGTTTCTGAACATTCAAATTATTGAAATCTAATCAAAATAATTCTTTCTTCAATGTGGTAACAAGGTCAGGGGTTGGCACCAAACTTTATCTAAATTACAGATATTAATTTATTATTGAAATAATAATTGAAAATGATGTATAAATAAGTTGCAGATTGGGACGATAAGATTTTATGGACAGAAAAAAAAATTAAAAAAAATATTTCGTTGTTTTTCTATTAAGATAGTACGAAGGGTATACATTTATTATATTTGGAGGAGCGGAATCATAAATATTTTAAGGAAATTATTTGATCTGTAAATGTTATTATTATATGCATAATAGATATAGTTGATTTTTGTGTATAGAAAAATTGTATAGACCGGGGATCCAAATATAAGGATAATGTTTTTTGTAGCGTCTCCATGTTCGTTAGTAGCGGATGCATATGATCTTTAGAGTGGGCTTGTGTTCATCTTAAACTTTTTGAGATTCATATATTTGCTTTTATTTTTTTAAAATTTTATGAATTAATTCTTAAATTATTTTAATATTTATGAGTTGTGGTTACCTTAAAATTTTAAAATTTTATATATGTACACCCTTAAATATTTTCTGGATCCGCTACTACAACTCCTTAGATAATAAATAATTTTTTTCTCAAAAAAACAGTTGAACATGCATGTAATTCTAGTAACATAAATCTTTATCTATATTATTGTTATTTACCGATTAAACAAGTTAGTATAATGATACAAATAATATATCGTTATTGATCGAAGTGATTAAAGCAACGTCAACACTCAACTATAAATACTGACAGTGATCAAAATATAATAAATCAATTTTATATGGGTGAAAAATATAGTTTTTAAAATTTTGATGGTTAAAATGAAACGAAATATAAACAGAGGTGATGTATGTTATAATTTATCATATACTTGCATCTAATTATCTGATGTTTAAAATGAAAAAATCTCACCACGGGAGACAAGCTTTATTGCATGTGTTGTTATCATGGTGTCCAGACAAAACATCTGAGGTTGTAAGATTTTCGAACATTGTAGAAAAGTTGATTGATTGTGAGGCTCAAATCATGATTTCATTAATTTAATTAGCGGCTAAAATCAAGTTCTGGGATGTTTTCATTTCATCACATTAACTTCAAATAGTTAATTGATTGTCAACAGTTAGGATTTTTGTTTTTCAATCTTTAGTTGACTGTGGGATAGAATAAAGTTATATTTGATAATTAGTGGATGTATAATTATATTAAACGATAGTTGAGTGCGGATTATATTATTTTATTTTATTAAAAAATTATATTAATTAATTGTATAATAATATTTAGAGTCGAGTGTGGTATAAATAAACGTGAAAACTTGGTTGTAAATAAAATTTTTAGAAGTGTAAATAAATGTGGATAGTGCGGTGCATTCAATTTTTAATTCGGCTGCGATTGGAGGTGTTTGTCGCTCGAATGTAGGGGATTGAATTTTTGGTTTTAGTTGTCATATTGGTCGATGTTCTATTTTGACTGCAGAGTTATAGGTAATTTTGATAGCCTTAGACATACGTGGCGTTGTGGTTTTCGTCGTGTAAAGCTTAAATCTGATAGTCGTAAGGCTATTAGTTATGTCTCATAAAAAAATGTTTCAGACTGTTAATGGTCTTATTGTTGTCATTGGAGAGATGATTAAACATTCTTGGGAGGTTCATGTGGAGTATACTAGGTGGAAATCTAATTTAGTTACTGATAAACTAGCGAAAGATTTACGGGACGAAGAGGTTAGCGAAATGTTTTTTGATGAGCCACCTGATAGTATTTAAGGCCTGGTGAATAATGATATGCGTAATCGATTTAAAAATAATGATACAGATATTGAATAATGTTTTGTTTTTAGTTGACGATTTTTTGTTGTTTTATGAGTTAATTTATTTTGTTAGACTCTTGACTAATGTTTTTTAATATTGTATCTTTTTCAGCCTTTCTACATGTATTCTTTTTTCTCCATTAGGTTTAGGAAAATTTTTTAAGGAGTAATGTGGTCGGTGCTTTTTTCATCCTTAATTAATTTTTTTAATAAACACTAATCGAACATATATCATTTTAAAAATAAATAAATAAACGCGAACATAATTTTATTCGTTAAGCCCCGTTCAATGTGGCGCTAAACGCCACCCTCCGATGGCTTTTTCGCCTCCTCTTCTCGGTACTCGGAGATTATTCCCATCGTTATCGACAAAAGAAACTTCCTTTAGCTCAGGCGAAGTGCGGCGGTGTTGCCACCGTTCAGGGTTCATAATAACTAATTTTTATCATCATTGGGTTATCGAAAATGTCCAACTTTTATATAAAAAAACTCACATTTTACTAAATTTGTTTAAAATATTCAGGATCTAACCTCAATAAACCAACCGATCATTAATATATTCAACTGGCTCCGGTAAAACGTCGTCGATTCCGACTAATTTTAGAAATCTTAGTTTTTTATAGGATAGAGTGAAGTTTAAAATTTCAAAATTTGTTTGAAATATTTGAACTTTTTTGTTATTTTAAGTGTCTTTTTATAATTTACCCGATCAATTCATGAATCAAAGTCTTTACGAGATTGGTTGGTGAGATTAGAATAATAAAAGGAAGGAGAAAGGGAAATTTTGGCGATTTGTATTTGATAATTTCTATGAACTGCAAGTGACAAGTCAACTCTCTGTTTGTTAAGGGGGAAATTAAATGAAGAGATGATCGGAAAAGGAAAGTGAAATGGAAGATTTCGGAATTCTTCACTGATCTGCATTGAGGTAAATTGATTTCTCTGTACTGTTATTCAACGATTTTCATTTTCAAATTGTGTTTTTTTCTTTGTTTTTGTTCTTTCTTGGATTCTGTTTGAATTTTCCAGGAAAAAGAAGCTTCTGAAAATAAAGATTGGGTTTTTCAAGATAATTTAATAATCCCCATTACTGAATTAACCATGGGGATCTTCTTTTATTTCCATGTAGATCAATTTATTTCCCTTGATTGAGGATTTATGGAAGAGAATAAACCAGCATCTGAAAGACAAATTTTCTGCCTCTCGGGACCTGCACATCTCACTGCTGTTGATTGGTAATCACAACTTGTAATCATGAACAAATATTATGCAATTAGGAGAAGATTTTGGATAGATTTCTTATCAAATTCAGAGCATTTGATTGTATTTCTGAGATGTTTTTCTGGTATTTTTGTAGGAATAACTTTAATCACCGAAGATCTATTGCTGCACGCTTAGTCCAGGGAGTGTACATTCTTGAACGTGATCGCCAGCAGAATCGCCGAGAGGATCGAGCTCATGCGCTGCCTTGGTGGGACTCCTTTGGTTTCCGGTTGATCCGTTGTCTCGTAGACGATGTTGATAGCTCCATTTTTGGTGCCGTTTATGAATTCAAGTCTTTTACTTCCGAATTCAACCGTTCAGCTCAAAATGCTCCGGATTATGTTATTGCGTTTCGGGGTACGATAAATAAGTCCGACACTATGTCTCGTGATCTCAAGTTGGATATCCGGTGTGTTCGGAATAGGCTTCATGAAAGCTCTCGTTTTCAGCTCGCAATGCAGGCTGTGCAGAGTATAATCGATGCTGCCGGTACTAGAAGTATTTGGTTAGTTGGCCATTCGCTCGGATCAGCTATTTCGATGCTTGTTGGGAAGAATGTGACTAAGATGGGTTACAGTGTTGAAGCTTACCTCTTCAATCCACCATTCTCTTCCTCGATAGAAATAATCAAGGACGGAAAGCTGAAGGATGGGATTCGCATTACGACCAGCATAGTTAAAGCTGGACTTGCAGCTGCAAAGGGTCGCCATCGGAGTCCTCTACCGGGTGATCCATTGATGTCACTCTCTAAATGGATACCGTACCCTTTCTTCTGTATCGAGAATCATCAAAAAAAGCCAGAATACTTTTTCGACGGAAAATACCATTTATGGGTATTTCCATCGAGATACCTGAATGGTACGGAACAATAGTATCATTGGAGTAGATACCCAAATCACTTTAAATACAAGAAGCCAAGCGGGTGGATTAGTCCGAGTGGAGAGAAAAAAAAAGAACCCTGCAGATCCCATATGCTCTGGTTATATAGGCTATTTCGAACACAGGAAGAAAATGGAGGAGCTTCGGGCCGGAAATATCGAGAGGATCGCAACATTGAATTCCTTACTGAAAAGCAATTCGGAACCCCTGCATCTGGTTATGTCTGCCAATCTCACCGTAAACTTGAGCAAGTCTCAGGATTTCAAACGAGCTCATGGGATTCACCAATGGTGGGATCCGAGTTTCAATGGTCAGTCCGAACTGCATGAGTACAAGTAGTGCATGTTCTTGCCTAACGTTGTGACAACTTACGCCTAGGAACATGTCGCAACCCCTTTTTCAAGCGGTTCGACGATTTTTTTCTTTTAAAAACAAAACAACGGAGTCGCCACCAATCTTTTTTAAAAAAACAAGGTGTGATTGGATCACCTAAAAAATGGGTCATTTTAATAAAATCATTTTCTTTTTATTAAAACAATAATTTTTGGTCTGCGAAAACAAAAAAACGGGTTCGGGAGTCGGTTACGTGTAGGGAAGGGTTAGCACCCCACAACGCCCAAAAATTGGTACCTAGCCGATTACAAAAACGTTTTAAAATTGGAATTTGCAAGTTCGTATAAAATTTAAATTATTGTTCATTTATGAATTTGATTTTATCTTAACGGTCTCACCGCCAGGAGAGTAAACTTTAATCACCGCCAAAATTCCTGGCGCTAACCCGTTACCTCCTTTGGTAAGACACCGCATTAATTAAGTTCCACTTTTTAATCACAAAAGCAAAGAAAATTAAGTGTGTTGAAAGTTTTATTCTAAGTTAGTGATTATTAACCTAAAAAAATATATAAGTAAATTTTACCTATTAAAGTTAAAGTTTAATTAAGTGTAATTTATTAATTGGAGTGAGAAGTATTTTTTTATTTTTTAAAAACTCTAACTATGGCATTTAAGTACCTAATCCTAAGGCTTTTATTTAAACTAATAAAAGATAACATATATTATAAAAGACAGTAAAAATAAAAAAACAAATAAAAAAAGGTAATAAAAATTAAGTCCAAGATTTTAATTTATTTTTTTATTTTTATCGTTCTTTAAAAAAAATGATTAATAAAAAACTTGATCTAATTTTAAAAATACTTATTAAAAGTGGTCATATAAAAAAATAGAATTAAATGTTAAAAATTTAAAAATGGTAATGTTAATAAAATGTTTATTTGGAGCAAAAATAAAAAGAATAGGTTTTAATAAAAATGATTGGGCCATTTTAAAATATATGGTTATGAAAAACTAATTTTTAAACAACTCAAAACCTTTATTTCAATAAAAAAGGATCAAAACAACATCTTTAAAAAAATCTTTCAAAAGTTCTTGATGCTCTTCAAGAATGAATAACACCGGGAACGAACCACCATGTCAGCCGCCTTCCCCCGACGCCGACCGTCGTTGTCGATGGTGGAAAATAAAAAAAATATTTTTTTGTTTTAAACTTTAAATAAAAATCTCACTTTAAATCGAATAAATAAAAATAATAAAAAAATCAACGATAATGATGTTATTAAAAGAATTTAAACAATATGAATTTTATTATATACATCCAATAATAAACAAATAAAAATAAATAAATAAACAAATACAAGAAGATACCTCAAAAAAGCTTCCAAGTTCTTATTCCAACACAAATTTGAGTACAAATCGAAGTATTCTCTAGAGACTTTTCGTGTGAAATCTCTTGTGCAAGTGTTGTGCTTCAATTGTGTTTTTTTTTTTGGTCTATTACAAGTGATGGAGAGGGGTTTTTATAGTGGAATTCATATCCAAAATTACAAAAATTCAAAATAAAAAATCCTCAAATTTGTGATTCTTTCCCTTTCCAATTGGTGAAAAATTAGAAGTAATTTGGAGTTGATTCCTTCTTAATTTTCGTCTAAATCTGAACAAATTTGAGGTTGAATCTTCCCTTTTTTCTTTCCATATTCGAACCAAACTTGATTTTTTTAATTTCCTTCTTCAATAAAGTGCACAACAACTAAATTTCCATATTTCATATGCACTGTGCGTGATTCTAAGGGAGAAGGAAGGAAGACATGCGTGTGGTGGTGGGCCCACGTTAAGTGTTGACCAACTCTTTTTTTATTCAATCTGGATCATTGGATCTTATTTGGATTCAATGGTTAATAATTGGCTACACATAAAGATAAAATAAATAGTTAGAGTTTTTATTTGAGTTAAATGGATCTCAATTAAATTAAATGGATCATTATTTTATTAGGTTAAAAATAAATAAATAAAATAAAAATTATAATGAAAATTTAGTGTCAACAGAACAACTGCATACGAGAAAGGTACTCGAATTTAACCGGATCGAATCATTTAATTTTCACTACTCTTGTCATTAAACATTAACAATGCCATGTCTGCAGCATCCTTATCATCTATATATAAATGGAACCTTATGCTTAGACATCGACCAACATTAAGATTTTTGTAACTCTGTTATGGTTAAAATAACATAGCAAAATCCCTACTTGTGTTGCCTTAAATATGTTCTTGGTAAACTTGTTGTGGTTATTGCTGGTCCATGCAAGAGCCTGCTGAGTCGTCTCGTGAGACCGCATCGGATATGAGACGGCTTGGGAAGCACTGTTTAACGGATAAGTCGGTGGCTGGTGGTGGTGGTGTCGTCATCGACGGACTTGTCATCGCTCTTTCCGCAGCGGTTTTTGCATACATTCGATTCCGGACAATCCTTCCTAATACTATAAAACAATGCCTGCTCCAATCAATGTATTAAAATAGAAGGTGGCGTAGCAGATCATATCAGCTGAACCGGGTCTTATTATTTTAATGGAAGACCGCCTCAAAGTCGATCGATCAAAGAGGATTGACCAAGCCCAAATATTAAAAGAAGGTTGGAGTTGTACATAATCTGGCAGGCAAAATTGTAGGAATATTATATTTAATTTTTTTATTTAAAGAAGTATGGATGTCAGGAAATTAATTTGGAATCTATGGTATTTTGAATAGTGTCTGAAGTTTGAGTTCGGACGGATTATATTCCGACCTCTTGGTGAAAAAAAATAATAAAAAATTTATGAAGGTCACTCGCTTTGAATCCGACTTCATGAAAAAAATAATAAAAAAATTGTTGAAGTCCATTTGCTTACATTCCGATTTCATGGAAAAAATAATAAAAAAAATCCTTGAAGGCCATTTGCTTATATTCCGATTTCATGGAAAAAATAATAAAAAAATCCTTGAAGGCCATTTGCTTTGAATCCGACCTCATGGCTTTATTCGAGTTGAGGTCGGATTGTAGGTGGATATAACTCAAAAAAATAATAAAAAATCCTTGAAGGTCATTTGCTCACAGTCCGACTTCTTGGGAAAAAAAATTTAAAATTATGAAGTCCAATGGAAGGTAATCCGACTTCTTGGAAAAAATAATTAAAAAATGTTGAATTCGGAATTGATAAATCCGAACCCATGTCTGAAGCCTTGAAATCCGAACCCATGTCTGAAAATATTTCTACTGCACGTCTTTGAAGACCGTGAATACACGTTAAGAATCTCTGTTAAAGATTTAGTAGTCTGAAAAGTAGTCTGAAAAAGTTGGAGTGTTAGACCTCGAATTGATAAATTGTTTCTGAAAATTGTTTAAAATAATATTAAATATATTATCAATGGTCTTAAAAGTTATGTAGGGGTAATAACTTTAAATTTTAGGTTGTCTTCTTATTGAATTATAGGGGTAATTTCGTAAAAAAATAATTTTCTGAGAAATATTTTTAACTTTATATAAGTAAGGTGGATTGTAAAATTTATACGAAATTGAGAACTTCTTTGAAGAAGAAGAAAACAGAGGAGAACAAATTTATGGTAAGTTTTTATTTTATATGGCGAGACATTGGAGACGGTGTTGTAAACATATTTCCAGTATTATATGGCGAGAAAGTGTGAGTACTAATTGAAGTACACGCCATAAAATTTGTTAGCCCCTCATAGTGTTGGGACCGCCGGCACACCCCATGGCGCAGCGGAACAAAATTACGACGGTCTTTCCAGTGATCCATGTACGTTTAATCCGGAATCAAGAGGAAGAGTTACGATAACTTACATTGAGTTCCTTGATAAGCAGCAAAAAGCAGCAACTGGATTTGCTACAATCACGATCGTTTGACAATTCGAATCTTTAGCCTCCACGAATATCGTCTCGGCCTCTACTCAGTTCACCCGGTTAAGAGAGCAAATCTCGAAAAACTGTTTTTCGTGATTCTAGGGTTTAGAATTCAGAATTCTCTGATGTTGGCTGCTAGACCAAAAGATCCTTTATATAGGTATAACCCTAGGTATAAGAGTTTGATTCCGAGTTTGTTTAGGAAATAATTAATATTATTATTTCCTTAATTTTCGGAATCTATATTTAATTCGAATTTGAAAAAGGGATATAATTACTTTAATTATATCCTTTATATTTAAAATTCGGGATTAAATATAATCTACTTATACTTATATATTTTTGCTCCGTTTCAACCATTTGGTGTGACCCTGTAGGCTCATTGTAACGTTAGTAATAATATTAGAACAATTCTAATATTAAAAAAAACAATGAGTGACATCTAGCAATATATCATTGTCATCTAAGTTACAAGAGATCATGATTCGATGTATCATGTCCGTGACCAACTCTTTTAATGTATTATATCCTTTTGTCCTTTTATATCTTTAATAGGCACAAGTCTTGAAATAGTCACACTTGTATAGCCTATTTTAATGTTTCTTGATATCTAGAGTGGACTACTTTTAATGAATAATTTGTGATATCTCATATCAACATATTCAAGCATGGCCATGCATTTCTAGCCTCACTCAATCAAGTGGCCTTTGATATATTTTCCTATTATGTAGGAAGGACAAATCCTATCTTGATTATTCACATCTCACTACATATATTGTAATATGTCCAATGTCAGTTTTTATAGTGTAACTAATTACGAAACACATTTAACTGCATCAAAACATAAAACAACATATGTTGAGATAGTAATAATCTCAAGTCTAAGGATAATGCATATAGTTGTCACTATGAGCAATATCGTGACCGTCACATAATAATCCAAGATATATGCTCATAGTGGGTCAATCCAATATATTATTCTCTACTAATATATTCATGTATTAATTCTGACATCTCTATGTCAATGGCAACTCATTGTCATCAATTAATCACATGTTAGTCTTAAACGTATTATTATTGTCCATACCCATAATAATACTTGACTAAGAATCTTTTAATAATAATACATATATTATTATATGGACCTTATTGTTTCTCAGTTTATGTGACACATATATCTGAAAACAACAATGGCAATGCCTTTATTCAATAAAATTGGTAAATAAAAGTATCTTTACAATCATCATATGATTGGTCTTTGGGCATACTCTAACACATAGTCCATATTTCCATCATAATCCATGTTTCCACCATAATTTGGGCATATGGGTGACTGTGATTGAAAAAAATCTGGTATATATACTTCAGGTGAATGTGATGGATAAAAAGATGTTTGCGACTGAGGATTTTGGAAAGAACTTACAACCATTGGATTTGGATCGTAACTTTCACCCTCCGGATTTGGAAAGTTGCTTCCACCAATTGTAGATTGTTCATTTGAGGTTGAAAAATCGGAACTTCCATCCTCCATACTTCCACCCTCTGTTTGACTACGACTATCATCATATTTCGATGATTGACTACGACCACCATATTTTCTGATGTACATACGGCACTGCTCTCTTTCTTCCGTGGTGGTCAAGTACGGTTTTTCGTTATTCATATAGAATACCATGTACTCCGAATTAATCGGGTCCATATCATCGGCTTGAAGTGGATAACGAGGCGGTACCATTTGATATCGATTGATCCACATATCAACATATTTTGCATGTTTTATTTCCCAAGCATGATACCCCTTTCCACGAAAATCAACACGATGTAAGGAATCATGATTAATTGGCTCTCTTGGAATGGGCTGATGAAAACCAAATTGTCGAAGAACCCTATCACCGAATTGATATTCCACAAAAGCAAAATGAATCAACGGTGTAACAGCACACCATAGATAGGAATCCACTATCAATTCGTCGGGTACATTTACGCGACCACCGGTATATGGCCTTCAAATAAACTACAAAAATTAAATTAATATTAAAAATTAAATAAAATTCGTAACAAATAAATTATATAAATTTATGATACCTCATCTTTACAAGCCAAATCAATATGAGCTCGAAATACTCTAACATTATTATGAACTAAACCGATGTCAGCTTTTTTAGAATTCCATCTGCATAAAAAGATTTAGATAAAATAAAAGATAATATAAAATTTAAAAAATAAAATATAAATTCATAAATAATATTTACCTGCTGACAAGAGGAAAATTTATAGAACTTTTTGTAAGCGGTATAAAAAAGGGAAGTCGTTCCCATGCCCAAGCTTGTAACAATAATAAGTATCCACCAACACCTTTTGATTTAACACCGTTATTATCGAGAAGCGCAGCCTTACACAACTCACGGTATAAGAATGCTAATATTGTAGAACCCCAACTATAACTACCGGCTACTGAAGAAGACGACAAATAAGATAAATAACGTGTATGAACCATATTACCAGATTTATCTGGCATCAATATACCACCAATGAGCTGTAAAATATAAGCTCGACTTGCGCAAGTAATTTCTTGCGTTGTATCACCAAGCTTAAATTCTTTTTGTAGCCAGCTTAATTTTATTCGAGAACCTCGAACTTCAGTTCCAGTTGGGACCTTACCGAGGTAATCGTAACATAATTTTGCAGCTGATTCCTCCGGTTCCTTAACAAGAGGAAGTCCGTTCACCGGTACCCCAATTAGCATCACCACATCTTCAAGAGTAATTGTACATTCCCCACACGGTATGTGAAATGTATGAGTCTTCGGTCTCTAACGCTCAATCAATGATGTTATTAACCCTGGAATTAACTTGTAGCCACGAATAAATGTGGCATGATAGAATCCAGCAGCTTGTAACCATTGCATTATAGCGGGATGCGGGTCATTATTTCCCATGCTCAAGTGATGCTTATAAGTGTCCTCGGTTGCCTACATTATATTAAAAAAAATATTAATAATAACAAATAAAAGAGTAAAATAATAATTATAAAATTAAATATCTTAACAAAAAAATTACCATATCATCAATCGTAACACTAGAAACATGTCAATTTTGTAACCTCAACAAAGAATTTTGATAGGTCATCCTTCGAAAAAAAAAGACGAGTAAGTTTAATAATAATAAATATAAACAAACAAAAATAATAAAATAAGTTAAATAAAATTATACTTACTGCACGAGATATTTTAAAAATCTTTCTTCTTCCTCTTCTCTTCTACTTTCTCATAACTTATTCTTCCAAAATAAATTTTACAACACATTATAAAATTCTACTTCTCATCAACCCCTATTTATAAACCAAATTATACCCTCTTCCCGAAAAAATAATACAACCCACTTTTCAACCAAATAATAAATTACACACTGCACGAGACATGACAACACACTGTACGAGACATGACATACTCTCTTCCCAAAAAATAATATCACCACTATCACCTATCATCTATCTAATATTTAATTTATAAAATTATACCCTCTTCCCAAAAAAATAATACAACCCACTACCATCCACTTTTCAACCAAATAATAAATTACACACTGCACGAGACATGACATACTCTCTTCCCCAAAAATAATATCACCACTATCACCTATCATCTATCTAATATTTAATTTATAAAATTATACCCTTTTTCCTAAAAAAATAATACAACCCACTACCATCCACTTTTCAACCAAATAATAAATTACACACTGCACGAGACATGACATACTCTCTTCCCAAAAAATAATATCACCACTATCATCTATCATCTATCTAATATTTAATTTATAAAATTATACCCTCTTCCTAAAAAAATAATACAACCCACTACCATCCACTTTTCAACCAAATAATAAATTACACACTGCACGAGACATGACAACACACTGCACGAGACATGACATACTCTCTTCCCAAAAAAATAATATCACCACTATCACCTATCATCTATCTAATATTTAATTTATAAAATTATACCTTTTTCCTAAAAAAATAATACAACCCACTACCATCCACTTTTCAACCAAATAATAAATTACACACTGCACGAGACATGACAACACACTGCACTAGACATGACATACTCTCTTCCCAAAAAAATAATATTACCACTATCATCTATCTAATATTTATTTTATAAAATTATACCCTCTTCCCCAAAAAAATAATACATCAATATTTTTTTGTCTTCAATCCGAACTCAACATTTTTTAATTATTTTTAATTTTTTTGGCATGAGGTCGGATTACATTCCATTGGACCTCATAATTTTTTAATTATTTTTTTTCCAAGAAGTCGGAATACATTCCACTTGACCTCATAATTTTTTAATTATTTTTTTCAAGAAGTCGGATTCAAAGCAAATGGCCTTCAAAGATTTTTTTTATTATTTTTTCCATGAAATCGGAATGTAAGCAAATGGACTTCAAGGATTTTTTTATTATTTTTTCCATGAAATCGGAATGTAAGCAAATGGACTTCAACAATTTTTTTATTATTTTTTCCATGAAGTCGGATTCAAAGCGGGTGACCTTCATAATTTTTTATTATTTTTTTTCACCAAGAGGTCGGAATGTAATCCGTCCGAACTCAAACCTCAGACACTATTCAAAATACCATAGATTCCAAATTAATTTCCTGAAATCCATACTTCTTTAAATAAAAAAATCAAATATAATATTCCTACAATTTTGCCTAATCGGGCATGTCCCCACAACGACGGCAATGCAATGCAACGGGGATTCCAATTCCTCCAAATTATTGGGTTAATGTATATTTTAGTGTCCAACCTTGTTTTTATATGTAATTAGGTCCTTAATTATTTTCCTGGAGCAATTTGGCTTTTAGCCCTTGATTTTTATTTTAATATGCAATTTAGCACTGAACTTTTTAATATAAATTTTTTCTTTACTTAAATATTTGAATTTTTATTTTAAATTAAAATTTGAGTTTAAATCTTAACTCTTTAGATCAATTCTAGGGGTCAAATTGCAGCTCAAAAAAGTCAAATTGTAGCTTAAAAAGCATGGAAGAAATTTTAAAAAATATAATTATTCGATTAATAAATTAGATAAAACTCTTAAAATAAATACGGAGAAAACCAAATTTATATATTATTACACTATTATTATTGACAATAAATTGTAAAGAAAAAAAAATCCTAATAGAATGCAGCAGATTTGAGCTCTTCTTGAAGAAACTCCTCCAGCAATAACTGGGATTCTTCCATCAACCCAGGGCTTAATCTGAACATCAACACGCAGAACTCCATCTCACTAAGAGCTCCGTCGCCGTCGGTGTCGCCTTCTTCCACCATGCTGACAAGCTCTTCGTGTCTCAAATCCTGCAACCCCAGAACCGCCGCGTTCCTCTTCAAGCTCTCCACCGTGATCACCCCTTTCTCCTTGTCCATCAACAGATCGAACCCATTGCACAGCTCCCTCATCAGCCCTTCCCCACCCAACTTCTCCGCCATCACCGGCAACAAGTCTTCGAATTCCGGAGCCGCTTTACCAACACCCGCCATTAAAAACCCGTTATGATTTCGTAAAAAAAAAGCTCTATGTTTTGGGTTGTGTTGTTTGAAGAAAGCTGCTGCTTTGTTATTTATACAGGAAGATTGAAGAACAAAAAAGAAGGGAGATAGATTTTCCTGGAAAGTGGATTGTGCTTGTGTTTTACCGTTGTATGACAGCAAAGGAACACGGGTTTTATTGGCGGTCGGGTTTGATTCTTGCAGAAGCTGGGCTGAAACAGCCTCTGTTTCGGAGAAGTTTGTTGTCGATTGATTTTTTGACTTTTTAATATTTCCTGTGTCGGCTTTTGAAGTCAAAGCTTCTTTGGGTTCAACCCTCCATTTATGAATCTTTCTTGGTTTCTTTTGTTTGACTTTAATAAAACGAAAGAAGAACAGATTAATCCCCAAGGCCCAAACACCCTCTCTGTATTTTTATTTGGAAGAGGAAGAAGAAGATGAAGAGCTATGAGCTCTGCATTTCGGCGGCAATAACGTTCTGCAAGTCGGACCAAGCCAGTTTGTGCTGGCACTGCGACGCTAAAGTTCATTGAGCCAATTTCCTTGTGGCGAGATACGTGCGGTATCTTCTCTGTTACACCTGCCAGTCTCGCACGCCCCGGAGAGCTGCCGGTTTTAATCTCGGTGAACTTTAGCGTCCCAGTGCGAGTCTCTGTCCGACTCTTCACAAAATATATGTACGGCTATTGTTTGAAGATTTAGGGAGGTTTTAATTAAAAAAATCAACACTAAATCTTCAAAAAATAGCCTGCAGATATTTTGTGGAGCAGAAAATGAACAATTGTGCGCGTGCGACTGGGAGGGGGACAGTTTTGTGGTGTTACTTGCGTGCGTGCCACCCGGAGCTCTTCACAGCCACCGGACCGCCAAGATATTTTGATTTACATATTTGCGTCTTTTGGCATAATTCCGCCGCTGACCATGGCCACGTAACTTTGTTCCAGTGTAGCCAGATATATTGAACTTTTCTTAATTCTACTGAACGAGAAATTATTAGATAAATCTGGTTAATTATGTTATTTGTGATTTAATTAATTAGGTTTGTTCATCTCATAATAATTATCTATTCTTTAATTATTTGTAAGAAAGAAATGATAAATTACATTAAAAAAATAATATCTGGTAGGTTAAAACTATAGATGATGTGATAAATACCATTTATCTAATAATTTTTCCAATTAAATGTCATTTGAAATTTTGATTTGATCTGGTTCTAAACATTGAAAGGAATTATATTTTTATCGATAAATATAAGTATTTATCCCTATAATAAGTAAACGGAAAAGGGTCTCACATAAGTGGATGAAATTATTATATGATTTTGGTTCAATACGTTATTTATATTCTCATCTAATAAAATTCATTCACTTAATATTAATGTGTAAAAACTATGTGAAGATTCATCTTGAAAAAATAAGAATTTAGTTTTATAATTTCATCTAATAAAATTTATTTATTTTGATTTATCATATTCCATGCATAATCAAATAAATATTTTATGAAAAACTCGTCGTAAATTAGTTTTCATTTTTATTCATCGATATTGTTAAAAAAAATTATGTATATATTTATAAAAAAAAATTCAATAGTATATACATGCAAATACATCTTTATAATTACGTATTCATTATATCCTTATATGCAAATATAAATTATAGAGATAAATATTTCATTGCATACCTATCTATGTAGGATGAAACTATGTAGTACATGAAAGGGTATGAACTTATCTAATTTTTTAGGTCTAATGAAATTTTTAATACCTATGAGTTTAAATATTAATTAATTTAATCTTGTTCTCTAATAATATTGATGTTTAAATACTTAATACATTATTATTTTGTTAAAGTTATATAATTTGTTTTTTAAATGTTATCGTAATTACGAAATAGTATCTAGTTATTGATTTTAATTTTAAATAATTTATATAAATAAATTATTTAAACTCGTATATTATAGAATATAATATTATTACGCTTGAAACCCTAAATCGACTATTATTTGCTATTGTCTAAGCATTTAATTTACTTGGTAGACTTGATATCAAATCTTCCGTTAATACGGTAACTACAAATTAAAAAACCCTAAACTTCGCGCTCATCCTCATCCTCATCCTCATGATGCTCAAGTTCCTCCTCCGGTACTGGATGCAGCTCAACCTCTTCTTCAACAATTTTCTTTCTCGTGACCCTCTTGGCTCGGCCGACTCCGGTCCCATCCTTGTCCGGGTAGCGGACAACTAGAACTGGGCAAATGCAGTGGTTGACGCAATAATAACTAACGCTTCCCAGCCTTCCATTGCTGCTCCTCCTTGTGCCACCGAAGCCTCTGCTGCCTATAATCACTGCACTCAGCCCCAATCTCTCCACTTCCAAACACAGCCTCTCTTTCATGTCACGATCTTTCACTATGTGGATTTTAAACGGAATCTTAGCATCCACTAACGGCTGCGCCAGCTTGTTCGCTCTCGTCGTGGCGAAAATGTCGAACTCCCCCTCGAGTCTCTGCTGAAACTCTTCATCGGAACAGTCTGCGGCGTTTTCGTGCTTCTTTTTGGAGTTAGGGGTGGTTTGAAATTGGATGGATCCCCAGTCTGCTCCGTAAAGAACGGAGGTCGGACAAACGTGGAGGAGTACGATGGCGTCACCGGGACGAAGGTAGTTCTGAACAGCCCATCTAACAGCATAAGCGCTCTCCTCGCTTAAGTCGACGACGATGGCGATGCGACGCTTCGCACCTTCGATTGTGGTTGGTGTCGACCGGAGATAAGCTAGTGGTGGAGCCTGAATGACCGACGGATTCATCACAAGAGAGATATTTCTGTTAGCTATAGCCTATACAGAGACTGCTCACGCTGGTTACTAACGTGTGTATATATATATATATATATATATATATATATCTCCTTTGAACATGTATTTTAAAAGATGTTACATCACATTCAAAACATGAGGCTAGAGATTTTTAGTTCTTATTTTACTTAATATTTGTACGGGATATTTTTAGTCTCAAAAACACTTTTAAAAACCAATATGAAATGAAACTTTAATTTGATTTGAGAAACATATCCACAACTTAAGACGACGAAACCTTCCTACATCCTTAAATACACACCCAATCATTGACCTGCATGCATGCATATGCAGTACAGACATTATAAATGCTGTAGGCTGTTCAACTACTTGTCCTGTTTCTTTGCTTTTGAACAAGTGTTCGACTGTGGATGATTGCCTGCTTTTCCAACGTATACAAACTCCATAAAAAGACGAAAAACAGAGTGGGTCAAGCTCAGAAGACACTCCAAATGGTTCGAAAGTCTGATGAACAGGACATGAGCGGCCTGGGTTGGGACTTGGGACATCTGGGGACTGCTTTGTCGTTGCAGGGTACGAATCATAGACACAACCTTCTAATACTATAAGACGAAAAATTATTAGATCACTCTATAATTTCATTTAGTGATAAATTTATATCTTAGATTTTAAGGTGAATATTTAATTTTTTGTTCTTACATTCATTAAATAGATATATATCATTGAATGTGATTATAAATAATGTGATTAATTGGGACTATGTAATATTTTTTTTTCTGTAAGACATTAACTTTAGACTATTTATGATTAATTACAATATTAAAATTATTCTATAAGTTATGTTCTTAGTATTATAATTAAATAATAATATATAAGGATAAGGTGTTCTAATTACACTAAAAATAAATTTTATAGATTAATCATAATAGTATTTTGATTAACCATGAATACTCTTAATTATTTCCTCCGTCTATTCCCAAGGACAAAGCTTCCGAACTTTATTATTATCATTCCATTAAGTAATTATGAGTCTGGTTTATATTTGAAGTCTAATTAAATAAGTCTTTAAAGGTTAAAAACTAACGAATATTTATGTACAGCTTGCTGTCATCTTATGTCTCTGCATCATCCTTAAAATCAAATATTTTTTTTTCCTAATCGTTGTTTACTTTGATCTATCTTTTTAATTGATAATCGGTAATTAATCTTAATATTAATTGTCGACTATCGGATCTATAAATCTATTACTATTTTATTTTTAATTTTATTAATAATCTCTTTTTTTATAGTATAATATTTATGTTCTTATGGCACGTTTTTCTTTTGTTTTTGTGACATGTTTTTGATTTTGTTTTGTGGCTTGATTAATCTTTTTGTGACATGTTTCAGTATACCCTAGCGATCGATTGTTGTTCATACAAAGATTCAATCGACGCTAGTTTCTGATTTATGTTTTTTCGGTGATCACTTGGAAAGTTATATCCCCACTCGATTGATGGTTGTTTGCCAATAAAATCAATCATGGGTAACGATACTTTTTTACATGACAATTTAAATTTTTTACAGCTCCTTCCTTCTTTATGCGTCTCGTTTGGACAGAGACAAGGAGATTTAAAAAGCTTCTGAATTTTATTAATATGCTTATCTCCATAAGAATTTTTATTTTCTTTGTTTTTTGGTTATAAAAAAATTTGGATTGTTTAAAATATTTTTTTTACTTTTTAAAGGCGAGATAATCAAAAAAAATTTATAAATTTAACAAAAAATTAGTAACATTCGTAAAAAAAACTAACGAATATTTTATCACTTTTTTTAAAAAATAAGTCATTTGATGTATGATTTTTCAAAAAAGGACTCATTTGATCTATATAATTTTTAAATAAGGTTTCCTTTAATCGTTGATAAGGATTAATTTGATTCGTGATTCGAACTAAAAACTCACTTGATTTTTCAGTACAAGTAGAGTGCCAATTTGACAGATAGGCCTTCAATAATCAAATTAGGAAGTCAAACCGTTTAGGATCTATGACATATCTAAATAATAAAAAATTAAGAATAAGACTTAATTAACCAATATTTAAACTATTAGGGACCTAATTGTTAATAAAATAAAACATGCTTGGGGCTAAAGCCTCTCCCATGTACATAGTTAGGGACCGAACTAAGGAGGGACCTGGCCCGGCCCACTATCAACCTTTTAGTTTGCTTACTTTATATATCCCAAATATGTAGTTAATTAAATTTATTGTCTCAAATTTTTTGGTTTAATTATTTTCGGGGTCCTATTAATTTTAAAATTAGACAAAATTAAGTCATGACACCATTATTTTAATTTAAACACTTCTTAGTTACATTAATTGTGTTTAGTTGGATTCAAATTATTGTAAGTACATTATTACCCTAAATATATTTACCACATAATAAATAATTTTAGATGAAGTAATAAATCATGTGTATTTAATATATTAGTCACTTGTTCATCCATTTTTAATTTATTTCATTGAAAAATAGAAAGAAAAAATAAAATATTATTAAAATAATATAATTTTATTTTATACGTAGAATTAAACTTTTAAATATATAAAAAATTATTATACTAATTTATTCTATTCATAATATTTAAACATAAAATCTTATTTAAGAGTCAAGATATACCTAATACTGCACCTCACAAATTTATTATAAAAAAGGACCACAAATTTATTCTAGAAAGGTACATAAATGCACATGGAACATGTAAGAAATATCAAGTCATTGGCTGTCGTGTGAATAGGGGAAGAACTTGTCTTGGGTTAATGAGTGACAACAACAAGATTGGATTTTTTTAAACCATTTTTTAAATTCTGAATTTTGTGAGAATTTCATATCAATCTCAACTTGCTTTATTTCTTTAATAAATATTATATTCTTGAAAACAAATGTTTATAATTAGGAGTCATGATTATAATTAAGGGTTTAGGGTTATAATTTAAAGTTTATGGGTAAAACATAAATCATATTATTATTTTTAATCAACTAATGGGTATAGTAGTATTGATTTTATATATTTTCAATTATTAGACATTGATTGTTCAATCACTATGTTGCATTACTAGTTCTCGAACACGTAACCTCCATGAACTTCTTAACTACCGAGATAAAATATTTCGTCCGAAATCACTTATATTTTTTAATCTTTAAAAAGGGTAACTAATAAATTAGATATTTTACTTTTGCTTATGTCAGCATCCCTGAGATCATCTGCTTATCTCAGACCTGTTCTGTTTGGTGTGATGATGAATGACATGAGTTGGATTGGTACATTGCACAGATATATCTTGAAATAGTAATGTGATCAATGGACCCAGCAACCAAAGGAACAGGCGGGGATTGTTTGTTTCTTATGTGACCTGTTAATTTCTTTTTAAATGTGGTCTAGTGATATATGTTTTTACCTAAATATATTTTCGTGGTGATGAATCATAATGTAGTAGTGGTCCACTTTTGGTTGAGAATATCATTTTAATGTATATTTTAATTTGTTATTTACGTGTTTGTTATAAACGATATTTTTTAAAATAATGAGTTTCGTTAAAAAAACGACGTTACCATACCGAGAATCAAGATTAAAAAAAGAATACAGAGAAGGAGATTAAATCATCGGGTTTTTCTTTTAAAAAGAATCAAGATTAAAACGAGATTATATCAAAATTTTTATAAAAATTATAATAATTTTTGTATCAATTTTTTGGTGTGTACAAAAATTTTTACATTATTTATAAAAAAATCGGTATATATTGAAATCCTTAAATTTTTTATAAAAAATTTGATATATAAAAAATTAATATCAAAAATTTTATAATAATTTTGATACAATTAAGCTTATCTCTCCCTAAAGCATCCCTTTAATCATCCCTCTTTGTCGACAAAATAAACGATTAAAATCATGATCCCCAGGTTGTCTGTCTACGGACACTGATAAGATATGTTGGATTGTACCTAATGAAATGAACAAAAAAGTAGTACTAAAGCAGGAATGGAATATTTTAGCACTGGGAAAAAGGATTTCAACACGTGAATACAATGATATATAACATATAGACAATTACCTCTGCCAACGAAATGGTTAGTTTTTTAAAATATTTGATTATATGTATATTAAATAAAATTATTTAATTAAGTATTTTTAAAATATATTTTCATGTTTTTATTAATAATATGTTTTAAATAATTATAAGTTAAATTTGAAAAAAAAAATACTGAAAAAAATTAATAAGAGACAATCTTCGTTAGGGGTGTGCATTCGGTTCGGTTAATTCGGTTAACCTACCGAACCGAAATTATTTCGGTTAATTCGGTCGGTTAATTTTTAGTAAATTCAGATAACGTTTTTTTTTTGATAATTCGATTCAAAATCGGTTAATTAACCGAATTAACCGAAATTATATATATTAAATATTATATATATATTATATATTTATTTTTAGTCATATAACTTTTAAAATATTATAAAATATTCATTAATTTTTTTATATTATAAAATGGTCACTAAATTTTGTATTAAATTAGTATAAAATAAAAGTTTAGTGATTAAAAAATTATTTTAGCTTAATTTAGTGACCTATTATATAATTTAATCAAAATTTATAATAAATTTCGGTTAATTCGGTTAATTAACCGAAATAATTTCGGTTCGATTAACGGTTAAGATTTTAAAATTTTCAGTTAATTCAGTTTTGGTTAATTCGGTTCGGCCACCGACCGAGTTAACCGAATTCTCACCCGTAATCTTCGTAGACAATATGAGGCAAAAATATTATTAATGTTTGATTGGATAATCAATTGTTTCTTATCCTATTTATTGTAGTACTTTAACCCTTCACAGCCAACGTTGCCAGTATTATAATCCTAAATTTTATATTCTAATTATTATTCTTAAATTTTAAACTCTTACACCCTAAATTAAGACTCTAAACCTTAAAAACAGGCGTTAAAATTTTTAATTTCTATCGTCGGTATATAAGATAATAATCTAATATATAATAGGTTAAAGTTAAATGACAATAAAGACTTTGAGTCTTCCTAATAAATATAATTGAGTTATAGCATGGAGGGCAAATGCGACAAATACAATATTCTAGCACAGCTGTACTAATGTTCAAAGTATTCCTTTCTACAGTCTGGTCCATACTCCATAATGAATTTAAAACAAATTAGGGTTTGTAATTTCCTTTGTTGATAGGTACAATTCATAAATTATCCCGACTCGAATTTGAACCCAAATTCGAACCCGAATCTCAACTATTGGTGTTAAGATTTATAACTGGATAAAATACGTAGATTATCGCTATACTTTTCTCATTTTCATTTGACTCATCAACTAAAAATGGGTTTGATTTTATATATTAATAACAAAATATAATTATTTTATTTTAAATGACTTTTATATTTAATAATAATAAAAATGACATGTCATACCAAAATAAAATTAAAATAATATAAAGTGACTTATTTAAAAATAAATATAAAGTTCAGTTATTAAATTAACATATTTTAAATTGAGTGATTTAAATAAAAGTGAGAAAATAGTTCGATGATGATTTGTGTAATTTACCCTTAATTTTGCAGTCACGACGATCAACTTCTGCTATGGATGAATCAAAATCCGACACCTGTCCATTCATTCAGTTCATACGGACGGTTTATTTATGACTAAATTTATTTGTATGAATTTATTTCACCCCTCGAAATTCAGGTATTCACAAGTTAAGAATTATTATTTTTTTATATATTTCCTTTTTCTTCTACCAACAAGAAATAAAATAATATCAATATTTTTTTATAATGTCGATATTTATTTATTTAATATAATTATTTTTATATGATTCATCGATCGATTAATCCGAATTAAGTATTACAAAAATTTATTATAATAATAACTCTCTCAATTTAATTTATTTTATTTGTAACGTTTGTACCTAAATGACTTATCTCGCTAAATCTAATGATAGATTAGGATATATATATATATATCTTTTTATACGCAAATCTTTGTTATCCGAGTTCGTTGATTTAAAAGATATTAAATCATAAACACTAAATCTCTTTTTTTTAAACAATTCCAATCTAGAGAAGGAAAGATAAATAAAAATTTTGCTACTAATAGATATTGGACTCATAACCTATGAGAAAGAATGTCAATCGAGAGCTTTTAATCAACTTTTTTTTCAGAGTTTGTTGATTATAATTATCTCTATCTGTTTATAGGGAACATAAATCTCGTCCTCTTTTGGTGCTTTTTTTTTACTCAACACTCAAAAATCAATTTTTAAATCTTAACCTAAATTCTATACCCACTGACGTACGTTTAGAAAAAATTTACACCTGTTATAACGATTTTATGCAATAGATACTCCAAATCTTAATCTTAAACTATAACTTTAAACCTAAAATTAATTCTTTTAATGATGAAATATAAGTGAAAGCACTGAAAAGAAACAAACAGTTTTGTACTCGTTTATAGGGCTGATGTATTTATTTAAAGAAAAGTTGATGACTCTATGCAAGTACAGGATTCTATTATTGTAGTCCGCTACCTGCATCTGCATGTGGACTTAATTACAGAAAGAACGCAGAAGAAACAAACAAACCG
Source organism: Abelmoschus esculentus (assembly GCA_035048815.1). NCBI lineage: Eukaryota > Viridiplantae > Streptophyta > Magnoliopsida > Malvales > Malvaceae > Abelmoschus > Abelmoschus esculentus. The sequence goes on from JAUCBN010000004.1 coordinate 1,125,116, forward strand.
AGTCGTGATACACGAGGGGACCGGATATGGCAATTAGCCCGACGCTTTGGTTATCTTTTTCCTATCTAGGGCAGTTTGATGCTTCATAGAGTTTCGACCCCACGTGGGTGGATAAGAGGGTGCAACGAAGATCAATGCTGATCCATCACTTTAACCATTTTGACATGTATTTTTTTTTTCTTCTTATTACATTTCACATACATCCTTATCACACAAATTTCTTACCACTCGATTTGATGATTTTTCGAAAATTTTCAAAAGTTTTGTCCTTAAAAGCTTGTCAGTTTCTCTACAAAGGGTCCCAGTTGTTTACAATACATGGAGGAATATAAATATGGAGCTGTATGGACATCTTTTGCTAGTCTAAACACGGGGAAATTTTCAAACCAGGGTCACGGAGATATAAATGTGAGGCGAGTTTGGTTAGTGTTTTGACGATCTGTAGTGCTGTGGGTAGCTGCAAACCTAAACTCAGACGAGAGGAAATTGAAGGAGAAACAGAAAGTGAAGATGGTGAGAGCTCCTTTCTATGATAAAAATGGAGTGAAGAAAGGTGCATGGAGTGCTGAAGAAGATGAGAAGCTACGTTCTTACATTCAAAGATTTGGTCATTGGAACTGGCGTGAGATACCCAAGTATGCTGGTAATACATGCTTCCATTTCTTCTTTATTCTCTTCTTGAATCTATAGAGTATATACCCAAAATGGAGAGGATTTTTCTCAATGTATTCCTATGATTTATGGAGAAAATTAAGTATTTTTTGGATAATTTATTTGTTTAAATAATGCATGATAATCGAATTTTGACAAATTTAAGGAAAGGAAATAACTTTTCAATCCCTGGTTTAACTGATTCTTTAGTTAAGGTTTTGAGTTTTGATATCTGATTAAGTACATTTGCTACGTTTTCTTCAGGTCTTGAAAGGTGCGGAAAGAGTTGCAGATTAAGGTGGATGAATTACCTCCGACCCGAAGTAAAACATGGAAGTTTCACTGAAGAAGAAGATGCTTTAATCTTGAAGTTACACCAAGCATACGGGAATAGGTTAGATCCAGTTTTAATGTCTTATTAATCCGTTGAAACTGGAATCGAAGTCGAACTGATTCGATTTCCGATTCCATTTTAACCGTTGAGTAAAATCTAAGTAAATCCAATCGAATAGGTTAGAGCCTGACGCAAGCATGCAATCGTCGTGTTGCTGATACAAGAGTGTTTTTAACTAATGAATCCCATGTTTTAAATGTGCAAAAATACAGATGGTCGATGATCGCTGCAAGTTTACCAGGAAGAACAGACAATGAAATAAAAAATCAGTGGCACAGTCGATTAAAAGCACGTGCAAATCGAAATCCGACGTCAGACCAATCCCAAAGTGGATCCATGTGTACCCACAGTTTGGATGGGGAAGCCGAAAGCATCCATATTGACATCCCTCCCAATATGATACTGGAGAGCTCGGCCTTGTCTCCCACGGCGACAACATCATCGACTGTCGAATTGTCATCCTCCAACATGATATTGGAGACCTCGGCCTTGTCTCCTATGACACCATCGACTGTCGAATTGACTTCCGCCAGCCCGGTTTTCGATAGTGTATATACACCGAACTTAAGTATCGGAGGTGGCGGGACAGAGAATGTTTGTCTCCCCTCGTGTTTATCGGGAATGTACGAAGATGGAAGCGGCGGAGATTTCTGGAGTGAGCCATTTGTGGCGGAGAAAGATGTTCCACCACCGTATGAGATTTATGATGATGCATATGCTATGGATTTGTTATTTTATCAAATGATGCATAGCGACCAACCTAATTTTTTCCCGTACTGAATGTAATTGGACACTTGTATATGCACGTACAATTCGAGAAATAAATCGCCAGGATTTCGAAATTTTTTGATCTAATTAAGAGAATAGGAAGGTGTATAACTTGAACAAAGACGAGGCACATTTGGAATTGGTGCTAAGGAGGGCGTTTAGTCCAATTGCTGATGATTGTTTCTGGTTTTTTAGGTTCGGAGTCATGATAGTGTTACGTTTGGTTCATTGTTGAATCGAACCCTCAAGTTGTTTTCAATTGGATTTGTAATCAGCTTCTTTGAGTACGGCGTTGGTGGTCTGTCTTTGAGGATATTGAACGAATGTCGCATTAGATATAAGTTTGGATAATTTTGATTTGAGACTTCTAAACTGTTATCTTTTATGTTTGATTCGAGTTATTTTAGTTTGGATTATTTTGATTTGACTATATTTAATATAAGTTCGGATCAGACTTGATTTTATTTTAGTTTGGGTTTATGTTGATTTCGATTCGAGTATTGGGTTTAAGGGTGATAATGAGCCGAGCACGAGCTAGGTCTGGCTCGGCTCGGGCTCAAAGCTCGTCGGGCTTGACTCGAAATGGACAATTTTTTATATTATTATGTATTATTATTTATTTATTTATAATTTATAATTTATTTTTTATTTATAGTTTTGTAAATTTGTTTTAGTCGATAATATTTAATTTATTTTTAGTAGATTTATTCTCAATTATTTTATTATTTTTCTTTGCTAAACAAATTATTTTTAATGCATATATAAATATATATATGTTTATATATAATTATTTCGAGCTTGTTCACGAGTTTTTCGAGCCGAGCTTGGGTAAGCTCGAATTGGCTCGTTTAGATCTCGAGCCGAACCTAAACCCGAGTCAAGCTCACTCGAGCCGAGCCCGAATAACTCGCGAGCCGGACAAACTCGTTATCACACCTAATTGGGTTAAGATGTTAAATCGATTTTAGAACAAATGGTTAAAGCTCTCAAATTGACACAATCTTCTTCCCTTAGGTTGTGGGCTCAACACCCACCAAGAATAAAATCCCCCCTCCCCCTCCCCTTATGTAGAAATTGTTAAAAAAAATCAGTTCAAATTTATTTCGGTTGATTAAAAATAGGTTCAGATCTATTTAGTTTATTTCAAGTTTCATATCAAATTCAGGTTATCGTGTTTGACTCAACAAGTGAATCAATATAGTTTCCGATCACGGATCAAATTTGTCAAATCTACTTGTTTATTCGTTTTTGTACACGATCTTGAACTCTATATGTATTATACTTTTTTCTTCTAATTAAAAATATTTTTAATGAGATATACATACAAATAATATCAAAGATGGGCAACTAATACATTGTTGACTACCGAGGAAAATAAAGAAGCCAAGCTTCGTCTGGAATGTTGGTCCACTATAAATATGCAGCAGCAAAGAAAACGATGTGTCATCTTCCCTAGATGGTTACCACATACCATTCTTGAAAAAAGGCAATGTGAGGTCGTCTGTTCCTCCCTTTGTATATACATTTTTGGCCAAGTCTCCGCCTCCGCCTTTCACTCTTTTACCGTTGTCATGCTCGTAATACAAATCTCCACTCGGTTGTTATGTCCTGAAAGCTTGTGTCTGTATCTCTCTACTGGTCCAGTTCCTGACTCTATGGAGCAAATGATTTCACATCGTACCTGTGTAAACATAGTGAAGTTTTCAACACAGGATCGTGGGAGATATAAATGAGGCATAAATGTAGTGGAGAAACAGAAACGGGTAATCTAACGGACTAACTTTCATTGTCCGACCAAACTATTCAAAACATGTCTCCACCCAAAGCTAATGGGAACACAGGCCACATATTGTAATAGAGTCTAAACAGGAGTCCAAATCATCTGCCTCTTTCTCGTGCCCTCGTTTATGTCCCCACTTTAAATTAAAGGTTTAGGATATAGAGTTTAGGGTTTTAGGTTAGGGGTTTAGGGAATTAGGGGTAGGGTGTATTTTTTTAGGTATAGGGTTTAGGGTTTAAGATATAAAAAATATGGGTTAAGGTTTAAAATTTAATTTTTTAGTAAAATAACAAAGAAGGCACAAATGAGACATGAGAAAAGGGCAGAAGATTTTTGCTCACTGACAGACCAAACCACGTAAATACGGGATAATGATTGAAAACCACATGGAGGACCAAGTAGATAGAAGGTTTGCCACACAAGACCCGTACGATTATGTTTCCTTGGAGCCATTTATGCAGCAACCCAGGAACACACCCACCACAGCGTTTCTACAATATCAGTGGATCATTTGGATGTCGAACGGGATATGAGAAGGAACAACTCATCAACCGTCATTTTTATACTGTGAAAAACAAAGTCATTTCGACCCAACCATGCAAACTGTAAAAAACATGTTTGTTTTTTAACTTGAAAACAACTTTACAATTGAGCATGTATAGACCTTTAAGATCAAGGAATCCTATGATTTTGGTTCTAATGGAGCTTATTCGTAGGTGAGGAAGCTTAACCACCTTGTTGATGTATATTTTAAGAATGAAAATAAGATTTTTATTTTTCCCCTTAATTTGAGGTTAACTATGATCGATTCACTCTAACGTGGGAGAGATTATTAGGTGAACCATGTTGACCGCGTCATCTATGATCCAAACAATCATGACTGTTCATCTTTAAATAACTACCTAATAACTATCCACTCACTAATTACATGTAAGAAATAAGTGATAATTTATTTTAAAAATTAAAATAAATAAATTTAATTGGTTGAAACCACAAATGATACGATGAATAGGTTGTCCTAATTTTTTTTCCTAATTTTGAGCGTACTAATATAGTTGTGGCCAACAAATAAGCATAGAATGTACTGGTAAGTTGTATTTTTATTTTTTAAATTCTCAGGTAAACTGGGCTACTAAGTTCATATTTGGTTGGACCGGGCTGATGTAGGTATTTTGGTTGATAATATACTGGACTTTTGTGCTTAAGGGCAGAAGCTTTAAAGTATCAGGGGATTATGGTCCAACAAAATTTTAAGAAAAATTAGAATTAAGTCTGGACATAAAATAACAAATCTGACAATCTTACGATGCCAACTCAATTTCAAAATATCCGATTATCTTAGAATTAAAAAAAAAGTTTTTTTTCTTTTGTGCTCTTATATATGTCATGGTATTTAAAAATTTAATTTGAAACTTTAAAAATTGAATAAAAAAAAGAATTTTTTTATCCGAATAAAATTTCTATTTATTTATCAGAAATGTATATTTCTGATACTTGCTAGTGGAAATGATGCAGCATCGGTCGGAAAAGCGATCGAGACCACTCACTTGAACATGTTTTTTTAAGCAGCACTACAACATTTTAGCATCATCTTTTCGTTTGATTTCTCAACTGACAGTAAGAAAAGCTGAACAATTAGAGTTGTCTGATAAGATTCACATGGATCCACGACCGGACAACAAAAGAATTAGAAAGTGGCATAAAGCATGGTGCCATCTCCATCACCTGATCAACACTCAACAACGCTACACAAACAGAGAGACAAAAACGATGAGTGACAGAACAGGGAAAGTGAAAGATGTCCGTGGCGGTACTGACGATGGGGCATTCTCGAACTGGAGAGAATCGACGGCTAAGGGCATGTTCTCTTGATCAGGGCTGCAATAAGACTCCCGAGGGTGCGAGCTGTACATTATGGCCCGGAGCACGGCTGAAACGGTGGGTATGTACGCCGTTTTGTTGCGTGCGAGGAGCCAAGTCAGTCCCATCAGTTGGCAGTCTTGGCTGAACATCTTGTTCGCTCGGTCGCTCGCCGTGCTCCCGTTCTTGCTGTATCCGCCTTTGAGCTGTGCAAAAATTACCAAATGACCATGGCGCTTTCATTAATTTAACAATGGATACTGTTCTCATTGATTACTTTACCTTTTGGAGAGCGGCCAGGCATTTTGAACACCCAGCATAAGAAGAATTCCTGCAACCCCTCTCCAAATTCTTCACCGCCGCTGTCGGCGTCGCGTTTCGGAAACCGGAAACGTTAAACGCGGCGGGACAACTCAGAGAACTGATCTGATGCAGTCTTATTCCACAAAAACATATAATCGCATCGCAGCTCGCGTTCGGCTGAGGAATCTTGACGCGCTTGCTTACCAATGCGTTCTGCAACGAGTTCACACACTTTTGGGAATCGTCCGGTATCATGGGCTGCTCAGGTTGCGCAGGAGTAGGAGCTGACACTTCCAAAGCGTACCTTGCATGAGCAGCATAGAGCCAAGCTGCCAACACGGGACAGCAGCGGCTTCTGTCCAGGTCGTGTCCACAGGCGTCGTTGACTCCGCCGAATAGCTCGGATGACAGGTCGAGCCGGCAAACTTGAGCTTCGATTTGGGCGGGGAGTGCGGGAACCATGTCTGGGGATGAGTAGTCTCCTGGTTTTAACGGCTGGGCGTGTCCGGTAACTGGTTGAGATAGAAAATTGACCAGAGAGCTGTGGAAGAAAGTAAAAAAAAATACAAGTAGAACAAATGGTGAAATGTGTACAGGAGAATCCATGGTTTTTCTTGGAAAAGGTTGGAAGGGAATTGGGAACTGGGAATCGGAGACGGCCCTTCGAACCTGCTAATAATCATTCATTCTTTTTGTTGAGTAACAACATTAGAGGAAAAAGGAAAGAGAAGATGTACTCAAAAGGCATGAAAGATCCGATGGTGTTCTGAAAGCTAAATCACGTACCCTAAAAAAATATAATATACTTTAAGTTTAGATCCTAAAAATTAAATCTAATTTTTATCGTGGCACATAAAAAATATAATTAAGAAAAGATAAAGGAGCAAAGCTATGTTTTCTTCCTTCATAAATCATAATTAAGGACTGTTATTTACTTTAATTCAATGAGTTTCGATTTGATTTTATAAAAAAATTTAGTCTTGTACATGATGTTTATGTTTTCCTCTTGGTAACTGCATCATTAAGTTTATATTAAAAGAAGTCTTAGTAGAAAGTACCTAATGGAAAGCGATGGGACCCTGGAGAAACAGAAGAGATTCGTTACGTTTGGTGTTGGGGAGAGGAGGGAAAAGAAAGGCAGGCAGGCTGGGTGAGTGAGTGCCTCAGGAATTCTACAGTCTTTGTGAATGATGGTGCAGATTGCAGAACCACGACCTAGGCTCAACATCCAATCTTTTTTGTTGGCTATGGAACCGTAGAATGAGTTAAGTAAAACGAATAAAAATACTGGGACCCTTTTCGATAATTTTTTATATTTAATATTAAAAACAAAAATTTTAAATATAAATCTTAATTTTTAATTATTAACTTTATTCTTAATTTTTAAATATTAATCTTAAATTATAATGGAAGTGTTGCACACATGATCAAACAAGGTGTAAATTGTCTCTCTTTTTCATGTTTATATTGGTGCCTCCGTTTTAAATCAAAGATTTTAGAGTTAGGGTGTAAGATTCAAAATTAAAGATTATAATTAGGGTTTATGAAATTAGGGGTAAGATATATTTTTTAAAAAGTAGGGTGTAAGGTTTAGGATATAAAAAATGCAGGTTAGGGTTTCTAGTGGGGGTCATGAACTCAGAATTAAAAGAAAAAGGATGAAAACTGTTCCGACCAACATATTATTGATATTTATTATAATTTAAAAAATCAAAATTTCGGTTAATCTAATCACGCAGTAGAACAAAGTCAATGGTATGACTATCATCCTTTTACATAAACACTAATATTTAAAGAAATAAAATGAAAACAATACAAACACATAACCACTAAAAATAAACAAAGGAACAAAAATTCAGAATCACTGATAACGAAGATTCTTTCAGCATTACTAAATGCTGTAGGTTCTACTAGTAAATCTATATATACATAAATTCACTGAAATCCAAACCATCAGGAATTTCAAACTTGAGCCAGCTGCTGAAGCTTTCTCTCTCATCATCCACACTACTGCAGTTGTTGATAAACGTCGATGACGAATTCAAAGGCGTAGGACTCAACGTCGGCGTTGAACTAGAAGAATCTAAGCTAAAATTATGACCGCAACCATCCAGTGATCGGGTGTTTGTGTTTTCAGATACGAGAGAAACCATCGGATTTGGACCACACTGGATATGATTCGGTTGCGAAATGAATGTTTGATGGGAATTTGAGCAGCTGAAAAACCCTTCTCCAGATGATAACACAGGCTCCATTTGGTTTAACATTGAACTACAAGGAACGGTAGTTGATGTCGAGGGATGAACTTGAAGCTGCTGATTTGGTTGTACCAAGGGAGGAGGAGGAGGAGTTAGATTTTCTTGAGAATCATTACAAAGCTGTTGATTTTGCTGGAGATGTTGCAAGAATATTTTCGGGTTGTCTTGTTTTAACGACAAGATAGTGTTGGCTAGCTGTAGTAATCGAGGGTTTAAGAGAGCTTGTGCACCTAACAAGTTTGACACATTAACATGCGACGGATCACACAACGTTGAGCTTAGAATCGAAGAAAGGTCAAGAAAATCAAGCCGCGGCGCATGCGTCACCGGATCAATCCCATTCCTCAGAAGCCTTTTCCTTATATGGGTGTTCCAGTAGTTCTTGATCTCGTTATCAGTCCTCCCCGGTAAGCGAGCGGCAATAGCCGACCACCTTAAATAGGTAAGTTCAATATCATAATTCATACACGAAAACGACTACACAACAACATAAAAATTGACCGTTTTCAAATGAAATAAGCAAGAGAAAAATTATACTTGTTTCCCAACACACTGTGCAGTTGAATTACGGTCTCTTCTTCCTCAAACGAAAACCTTCCTCTCTTGATATCAGGTCTAAGGTAGTTCGCCCATCTCAAACGGCAGCTCTTTCCACATCTTTCCAGTCCTAAACAGTTCAAATACAAGCATGATCAGAATTCAGAATCAAACTATACGTTCATATATATGAAGAGAAGAGACAATTTTATACCAGCTTTCTTAGGTAGGGTACGCCAGTTTCCGGGGCCATGGATTTGAATATAGTTAGTAAGCTTGATATCTTCCTCGGGTGTCCATGGACCTTTTTTAAGGCCAGTTTTGTCGCAGCAAGGAGTTCTCCCCATTGATTATGTGAAACTGATATGTGCAATTTTACGTGAAGAAGTGAGTGGCGGCACAAGGATAGATCTCGTAGAAGAAAAATGGCGAAAAGTGTTGAGTGGTGGATCCCAAAGGAACGATGACCTTTCCTATATATATTACTGGGAATTTGCAGAAAAGGGTTTACAATATTGAAGTCAATGGAGTTTGGTGCCGGCCTCCTGAAACGTGTCTTTTTCTTTGTACATTTTAGGTTTATACGTACATATTACTATTTATTCATTTCTTTATGAAGTATAAATGCACATGAAATTAAGTTTAACTTATTAATTGTCTACGTAGAAATGGAGAGATTATATCATAGGTTTAGTTTGTCACGTAAATCAGTCGTGGTCCCTAACTAATAAAAATCACATATTTCACTATTAATCATTCATGTCATTAATATAATTTTTAAAAATTATATTTTTTAAATGACATGAAAAACTTAAAAGATAGTGGTGAAACGAGTGATTATATATAATTGGATGGGACCATGGTTGTTGTAGTAAGCTAGACCCATTATATAATTTCTTGTAAAATGGTTTGATCAACTTTGAAATCTTCATTTGAATCAAAATCCATATTTCTTATCTTCTTAATGATGATGATTTGTGATAGCTTCAAAGACTTCACTATCTAAACATTTCGACGCCTTAACTTCATTGGTTCAATATTCATTTTAGGTCTTTTGATGGAGTAATTAGGTTGAGTGTAGACAAATCTTTTTAACTATGTCTAAAATGATACATAATTTCTGCGCACTTTTTAGAGAGAGAAAAAAATATAATAACCATCAAATTTTCGGGAGACGATCACCCATTCGACCCGATTTCACATTAACTTCAATAAACTTGTGGTTTGACCATACTTGTCCATTTGATAATGATTGGGCGGTAAAGGTGGTTAAGGGAGGAGTCCACAATGTAAGAAAATGTGACACTATTCCATTGCACATGTTGAACTTCAAGCATAAAAGTGTTGATCTACGCTACCTTTCATCAGCATTTGGGTCCAATTACAGACATAAACTGTCCATTACGTGAATACTTTCCTACCTGGACCCTGTTTCAGAACAAACCACTAGATTTGGTGCACGTGTACCAAAAGCAACACCAGGTGTCCTGTCTAATTCCACCTACAAAGTCAACTATCCCCATTCCTTTTTTGTTCGAATCCAACCAGTTTCCCTCTCAAAATTTGTGGTGTTGCTTAGCTTGGACAGTTGTTAACTCTAAGAATGGTTAGAATATTTCATCTGGTTTTAGAGCAGGGACCAGATTTCAAGGAAACTGGATTAATTCAAACATATTGACAATCAGGTGCAGAACTTCATCCACCTTCTATCTAACATGACATGATCTGGTCAAATGATTTTATATTATATAGTAATGCATAATCTTTGTGACAAAGCTCAACATCATGGTGATTCTTTCCTTTTATATCCATATTTTCTATTAATTTTAATTAATTAATGACTTTGAGTATTCTTTAATTATAATTAATAAAATTATATGGTTAAATCATGTTTCTAAAGGTTAAATCCGTATTTAACGAGATTTACGTGTAAATTCTCTATGAACCCAATAACGATAATTACCGATAGAATATTTTGTAGTAACATATTCCTCAATAAACCAAACAAAACACCAGTATTACAAATGTTAACCCTGGGATTTTGCAAACGTTGGCTAATTATGACATGATTAATTAATACGAAAACTTGTCTGTAAAACCAGGTCCTAATTGTCTTAATTAATCCCTTGTCTCCCTGTTGCTCGTCTAGAAACATCTTAATTTAGAAATAACATCAAGCAACGTTTATCATGATGACACGTCCCTTATTTTCATAGATTTTGATCCCCATTTCCCATATAATGTATAAAAAATGAAAATGTGTCTAAAATGTCACCCCCTAGACCATGGTCGGGGAAACATCATGCATTAGTTCGTCACATTGATTTACTATTTCTTTTTTTGGTAAGAACTGGTTCATAATTTAATCTATGCTTACATATGTACATACATACATGTCGCAAATCTAAGGTTTGGTTGTGCATGAGATTGGCATATGAATCCATGTCTTTAAAGTTGACCAAAACAATATTTTACAAATATGTGTATCTACGGTAGTTGTAATGAAAATTTTGTTTCTTAATTTATTGTTGTAAGGTGTCACCAACAAACTTTGAATATTAGTGTAGTTTTTGTTCAATGTCGTAAGCTAGAATTGTAGGAGTTCACATATATTTTGTTCGTAATGTTTGAGATGGAAATCATCCGTTTTTAATTATGTTATTTTGATATCTTCACTTTAAAATAATAGTTTTAGGGTTTAAAGTTCAAGATTAACGTTGTGGTTAGGTTTAGAGAATTAGATGTATGGTGTATTTTTTAAAGCGTAAGATTTAATGTTTAGAATATAAAAATTAAAATTAAATTTAAAATTTAATTTTTAAATATTTTTAATACAAGACATAAGATGACGTAATTAGGAAGGAGATGATTTTTGTTCTTAAAATTATTACATTGGAGTCGGTCCATTATTTAAAGCACTTCATGCACGTATCTATGGTATTTACGCTGCCAAAACCCTATACGTGGTAGGAAATATAGATTACGTTGAAATAAATTAAATAAAAAATTATCTTTATAAGTATTTGTAATTTTCGATCTAAATTAGTCAATTTATCGGTTAAATACTGATGTTTATACAAAATATATTTTTTTTCTGAAAGGTTAAAGTTAATCTAATAAACCCTATCTTGTTGCAGGATCCTGTTAGTTTGGATTTTGGGACACTTGGTCAAGTGTGAAGGTGCAAGTAGAGAGAGACAATTACATGTAGAGGATTAAACGTTGTCGTTGTATGCTGGCGTCAATGTAAATATTATAGATTTGGAGGACGTCAATGTGAATATTTATGGACAGAGACAAGAAGATTAAAAAAACTTTCAGATTTTATTGGTATGTTTATCTCTATAGAAATCATTATTATTTGTTTCTGGGTTGTAATATTTTTATTACTTTAAGACGGTGTAATGATGATTTTTTTTATAGATTTAACAAAAATTCGGTGACATTTATAAAAAAATATTAAACTTTTTCATTAAGAAATATATGACAAGTTTAATTTAAGAGACGAGTTGGGTTCGAGTATTGAAAGTTGGGTCATGAGTCCTGTAGCGATGTGAAAAAATCCACGAATAATTGTTTTCGCTTTCTTTTTGGACGTGAAAAACACTGTCGATGTGTCGTTTTTGAAATAATGTCTTCCACGTGGGGTTTTTCTTTTAAAAATCATTTTTATAAAATTGGAGTCGCCACCGGCCGTTTTGGTAGACCGGACACCATAAAACCAGAGATTTAAAAGTTTGGGGTTCGGGAGTCGGTTACGGATGGGGAAGGATTAACACCCCACACCGCCCAAAATTGGTACTTTATTAATTACCGCTTTATTAACATTAAATTTTCCGGGCTAATTTGACGATCAAATTAATTTTTAATTAAATACACGCATTTATTTTAAAGCACCTAAACCCGAAGGTAAGCGTCCGAACCACCACCACTACACTGGAGTTGGCCTCGCTTACGACCGAATTTAGGGGCTCGCATTAATAATTAAATATTTCATTCATGCAACTTAAAAATAAAAATAAATTAAATACATCACATAAAAATAAATACATAAAAACATAAATTCTAATCTAACAAATAAAAGACTATTTAAAATATAAATTAAAACATACATAAATATTAATCTAAAACATAAACATAAATTAATATTAATCTATAACATAAATTAAAAACAACTATAAATATTAATCTATAACATAAATTAAAATCTAATAATAAACAACAATATTTCATTAAAAATATTCAAAATACAAAGATAAAAATTATACCTAAAAATACGAGCGGTTAACCCCGATGAACTCCCCACCGAGATCTATCACGACCCTTCCAAAATTTTTTAACTAAGATCGAATCCTAAAAATAAGACCCGATCGAACCGGATAGAACCGAGGATTTTCCCCTCGATCCTTGGCCACCCGAGAACCAAAGGGTTCTCTCATGGGGCAGCCTTCACCGGCTCTTCATTGTGTCCTTTGTGAGGCAGCCCCCACTGCCTATTTATAGGCGTGAGAGACATGGGGGTGGGGAAGTTAGGGTGACGTGGACCCTTGTGGTCCACGTAAAATTCATTCATTTTTTTTTTTTACTTTTTTATTATTTTTTTACTTTTTTTATATTAATAATAATATTATTACAAAACACTAAAATACTAAAAACCCGGTTAAAAATGAGTGATTACAGTTGCCCCTCTTTGCTTATTCTTGTGAAACAAGGACAAAGCAAAGATAAAAAAGCACTCATTTTTGACCGACTTCCCCCAGTGGTCTTGGAATGATGTGTTTTTCTGAAACTCTCCATCTTCCTCGACCGAGTCTCTTGGCTCGTAAGTTCCTTCTGTATCGAACTTGCTTGCCTTCTGGTTTTGAAGCTGCAGGTCACTCCTATATATGACCGTTCGCCTTGAGCAGATCTTGCAAAACAAAAGCTCTTCCTATATAGAACTTTCATCTCTAGATCTCGAGCTGAGGTTTCTTCTGTATAAAACCTTTACTCTGAAGCCTTGAGTTACGTGCCCCTTCTGTATGGAGCTTTTCACTCAAAGACGTTGATGAAGATAGGGGTCTCTCTTGTATGAGACTCCGTGTATTCTACGCTGTCGGTTTCTCCTATATAAAACCTTTTGCGTTGCGACGGATCTTACAAAATAAGGTTTTTCTTATGTAGAACTCTTACTTTTGGATCCGGAGTTAGGGTTTCTCCTATATGAAACCTTTCACTCTGAAGTCTCCAGTTGAGTGCTTCACCTATACGAAGCTTCAATCTCAAAGACGAACATGAAGATGGGGTCCCTCCTATATAGAACTCCTCCTCTTTGATGTTGCTGGTTTCTCCTATATAAAACCGTCGCATCCTGGATGAACTTATCCACTTGCAGCTCTTTCTGTATAGAGCCATGAGTTTCTGTGTTTGGGGTGTGTAAGTTCTTTCTGTATAGAACTGCTGAAAATTCTCTTTCGGTGAGACATCGAACATGTTGGTACCTTCTGTTTGGAACCTTCATCTCCGAGTATTTTAGGACTCACGCCAAATGGCTGCCAATATTTTTCTCTGAATCGGGACTCACGCCTGTAAGGCTGCCAATCTTCTTTCTGAAACATTTGGTCGAGACTCACGCCAAGTGGCTGACAATCTTCTTTTTGAATCGGGACTCACGCTTCATAGGCTGCCAATCTTCTTTTTTAATCAAGACTCACACCTTGAAAGGCTGCCAAAAATCTTCTTCTGAATCGGGACTCACGCCTTCATAGGCTGCCAATTTTTTATCTAAAGTCATTTAGTCGGGACTTACGCCAAGTGGATGTCAATCTTCTTTTTTAATCGGGACTCACACCTTGAAAGGCTGCCAAAAATCTTCTTCTGAATCGGGACTCACGCCTTCATAGGCTGCCAATCTTCTTTCTGAATCTGGACTCACGCCAGAGGGGCTGCCAAAAATCTTTTTCTTCAACATTCATGCCGGGAAGGCTGTCAATTTCTTATCTAAAGTCATCTAGTCGAGACTCATGCCAAGTGGATGCCAATCTTCTTTTTTAATCGGGACTCACACCTTGAAAGGCTGCCAAAAATCTTCTTCTGAATCGGGACTCACGCCTTCATAGGCTGCCAATCTTCTTTCTGAATCTGGACTCACGCCAGAGGGGCTGCCAATTTTTTATCTAAAGACATTTAGTCGGGACTTACGCCAAGTGGATGTCAATCTTCTTTTTTAATCGGGACTCACACCTTGAAAGGCTGCCAAAAATCTTCTTCTAAATCGGGACTCACGCCTTGAAAGGCTGCCAAAAATCTTCTTCTGAATCGGGACTCACGCCTTCATAGGCTGCCAATTTTTTCTAAAAATGTTTGGGGTGTCTGGATTACCCTAGTGTCTCGATTTCTGTGACCTGCTAGTCTTAGCTCTCGGTCTGCTCAGTTTTTCTTTCTTTGTTTCAATGATAGCACTCTCGTCTAACTGTTGGGCTCAAACTCCGGAGCTCAATTTAATTTCTTCTTCTTCTTTTTTCTTCTTTTTCTTTCTCTTTTTCTCGAATGATGACCCGGTTCTCTCCATTTGGTCATCGAAAGAGGTTCATCAAATATGACGATCTACAAATCTCAAATGTTGACCTCTCTGGTCCTATCTTTCTTCTCTTCCTTCTTTCTATTGGAAGGTGGCACTCAAGCGCACGGAGTCTCTGTTGGGGTCATCTTCTTGACCATTATTTGTCTTTTCCTGTAAGACGATTTTTATCAAAAAAAATAATGCATGAGCATTTTCACTATGCATGTGTTCATGAAGTATACTGAAATGTATAGATGCAACCTATATGTAGCATATACAATGATGCATGAAGTTCTGTTCTCTGTTTCAAAAAGGTTGGTGCCCCGATCCTCATTCGGTTGACCAGGTAAGCTTTGTTAACCAAAATATGTCTTTCCTGATGACATCTCTGGTTAATTTTGATTTGAGCTCTGATTTTGTCCTTTTGCGGACAATGATGTCCCGCTCATATTCTTTGTATTCTCGTCTGGATCGGTATGAAGGTTGACCGAACTTTTTTGTGTCCTGACTTCATTGATGTGTTCGTCGAGGTTCCTCAAAGAAGGTTGACTCTCAGTTTTCTTTGATTCTAAAAATGATTTTATTTGCATGTATTTTTGATGCAAGAAGAGTGTATGTGATTTCAGAGTGTGATGCAAAACAATTTAAGAAAAGTTTGCCCCTCTAAATTCCAAATGCAATGACATATTTGCCTCAATCTGGCAAATCTCAACTCTAATGAAGAGTATATTCATAGGATCCTCGACTATCGCGGGGATACATGTAAATGCCTAGTCTCTTCTGGACCTTCAAGCTTTCAAGAGGAACAATCCCCTACCTAGATGCTACCCCTTTTCATGTGGCTCTCAATACCTTACTCTCTCATCCTGCCCCATCCTTCCCTCATTTAGGTGTCGATCAGGCACTTCGAAATTCGACGTTCCTTGAAGCAAGGTTAACCTTTGGGCGGAAGTGTAGTCTGAAGACAATCTCATTCGATTTGGAAGTCCCTGAATGATCAGAATGGTCTTTTAAAGCTTGTAAGACCTGGGTTCATGACCAATGTAAATGTATTTGTGTATTTATGATTTGTGTACTTCTAATATTCTTCTTTCTCTTTTTTTCTTTCATTTCATTTCTTTTCTTTTTTCTTTTTTTTTTTTTCTTTTCTTTTCTTTTTTTTTTCTTTTTCTTCCTTTTTTACCGAAAATGATAATCTTCAGGCCGATTTGTCTCTAATGTGCTTCGATATTTGCTTTTGTGCAAATCTGTGTGATCGTGAGGCGTTCAAAATAAAGATTCTTCGCTTATCTTTGCCTCGTTTCTTCTGGATGAGTTTTTGTTTCTAGACTGTCTAATCTGAATGAAGTGTGTACAACACTGTTTCTCCTTTTCGTTTCTCTTTTAAGTTTACGAGTGTACCACCAAATTGAAGTACTTCTCGGTTATCCACTGTTTGGATTTGATCACCTTTTCGCAACTTTATAATATTGCTTGGATTTGGTCACCTTTCTTGTAATTTCTTGATGTTGCAATCTGAAAAAATCCTCTTTCACTCGATTTGGGCTCGTTTTCGGCCTTTCGATCGTCATTCCGTTTTTTTCTTTTCTTTTTTCTTTTTCTTTTTCTTTTTTCCTTTTCTTTTCTTTTTTCTTTTTCTCTTTTTTTTTCTCTCTTTTTTTTGAAAGTTCTAGTTTCTGACTATTTCCTATTGATAGTCTTTCAGTTTCAGTGTCTGATTTGTCTGATCTTGCCCCGTTCTTCTAGTGAGGTAAGAGAATGTCATTCGTCGTCCCATTCAAGGATGTCCTGAGAAGGTCTTCAGGGGATAGAAATTTAAGGTCGACTCTCGCCTCAAGGATCTTGATCAACAAGTGTCTGAGAAGGTCATTTTCCTAAAAATGGGATCTGTCCATTGTCTATTTGCTCATTTTGTTCCTTTATTAGCCTTACTAGACTAGCAGAGACTCTCATTTATAATATCCCCGCAACATTCAGTCTCTTCTGAATATACCAAACTTTATAGTTGGTCTTTGAGTTTGAAGCAAAGATGCTATTGCACTTGAAATTTCAAGGACCAAGTGTGTAATGATATGTACATGTATGTTGAAAAATGTTTGGTTATGTGTACATGTGAGATCAAATGTTATCTCTAAAAATGAACGAAATGTTCAAAGAACATCATTAAAAAAAATCTTTTACAAAAGTCTTTACCACTTTTTGGACTAAAAGTAGTAAGTTCTATTTTATTTTTTTAAAAGAAAAGATGCTTGCAATCATTTATCAAACATCTAACTGAGAAGTTAGTCTCCCTTGAGACCCATCATTGTTTTCAGAGCTCTATAATCCTCAATCGTATGGTATGTACCTCTCAAATGGTAGTCACATACCACATTGACATTGTAGCTTGTTGGGTGTGGAAACTCTTTCTTTATAGGCTGAATGTACCGTTGAAGTTGGTCGTGAAGACGACCGTGAGATTGATTGGTTGGGCAAGCGCCCCTTTCTTGAACATGAGCTACCTCCTTGTCTCGAGGGGCTGTGCTGTAGGGATTCTGAATTTTCCCTCTTTTAATTACATCCTCACTGCTTTCTTCAATCATGTTTGAGAATTTGGTAGTATGATAACTTACCAAGCGATCATGATATGCAAATTATCAAAATAATGTCTAAATGGGTAAATGCATGTATGATCGAATGCTGATGCGAATGATGCAAAATGTATGCAGATGAAGGTATTGATCCCTGTTGGTAATCATCCTACTAGATTACTTTCACGAGAAATAGAGGGTCCATTACAACATTAGGGGTAACTAGTCCTATACACAAGTACTAGCCCTAATTCCTATTGTATCTATGACCCTATGATGCTTGCTTGATTTGGAAATCTCTGTTACATTATGAGCTTCGATCTCCTTGGTTGACCCAATTTCATTTCTGACTCCTCTTTAAACCTTAATCCTCGAGATTTGTATGGCATTGGTCTTTATCGTAGATCGTTTGAGCAACCTACCATGTTGGTGTTGCTAACAGTGGTTTCTTCTTGCTGATGCTTCTTCCAAAGCTGAATTGTTCTCGGTAATGCTGGATAGTGACCTTGATCCTTGTGAAATGGGTCACTAAGGTGCTCCTCTCGTTCTTCTTCTTGTAGTCCAGTAAAAACCATTTCTTCGTTGATGTGTTTGAGAATTCAGTCAATTACCTTTTCTTGATTGACGCTCTACATCGGACTCTGACTTAAAATATGGATGGCAAAATGGCACCGATTCTGCACCCATAACAACCCATTCTGTGGTTAGGCTCTCGTGGCTTTCTGTTACATCCATATGTCTGTTTGTAATCCCGGGTTGTCATTTGGTTGTTGACTCGAACGAAATGCATAGTTGTTACCTGTTCTTGGTAGACTGATGCCTGATTCTGATTCGACCTTTAGACGGTGAGATGATGTTGGTTCTGTGTCTCTGATAACCCTTTGATTAAACCTTGGTTTCTGTTACATCCTTCATGTTCATTTGGAAAACTGGACTGACATTCTGATGTAGACCCGGATAAATCTATGGTCATTACCTTGTTGTTTGGTAGACTGTTGTTTGAGCCTCTTCGGTTGTCCTCTAACCGATGTCTGATAAAAAGGTCTGATAAATGATGACCTTGCTGAATCTTACCCCTTAACCGGTGTCTCTGATCGATTTCTAACACTAGGGTTGAGGTTTTCAGATACCTCTTTTCCATGATGAATGTTTCCTTTGTAAGGATGAACCACTCGAATCAATACCTCTAATGCAATGCAAAATGTGATGATGCATGCGAAAAAGGGGAAATAAAAACATGAAGAAACCAAGTTAGTATCGGGTAAAAATAATAGACGTAAAAAATAAATTACACAAAATTAAATTTGCGTAAAAGTAAACAGAGAAAAGCAATCCTAGATATCCCGTCTAGTTCACCTAGGGTATCCGCATGGCTCTAATAAGGTGGGTAATCTAGTTCTCTACATGCAGTATTGGTGCTAAAAGGGGACCCAAATTGTCCGAGCTATCCTCTTCTAAGAGTAGCAAGGCCCCCGATCATCACCCATTATAGGCTCATTTTGACCGGGTTCAATTCAGGGGGACCCGTTCGCTTATGCCTACACGAAGGAACAATATCCTTACGAAAGCATAAGGTAGTGGAGCCCCGAAGGTACTTCGGCTAGGGCCTACACGGGAGAACGATATCTCCACGAAAGCATTAGCCTTTTCCCCCCACTTAAATGGACGGGTTTAGATGTAAATTTTAAATGCGGAAAAATAAAGGCGCAAATTCAATTGAAAATTAATTTAATCGTCACCTTAGCCCGGGATCTCTAAATATTAGTAAAGCGGTAATCGTTTAAAAAGCTTGACTCTCTTTTTTGTTTTGAAAAACAAAAATTCCTCCCCAGCGGAGTCGCCATCTGTAGCGATGTGAAAAAATCCACGAATAATTGTTTTCGCTTTCTTTTTGGACGTGAAAAACACTGTCGATGTGTCGTTTTTGAAATAATGTCTTCCACGTGGGGTTTTTCTTTTAAAAATCATTTTTATAAAATTGGAGTCGCCACCGGCCGTTTTGGTAGACCGGACACCATAAAACCAGAGATTTAAAAGTTTGGGGTTCGGGAGTCGGTTACGGATGGGGAAGGATTAACACCCCCACACCGCCCAAAATTGGTACTTTATTAATTACCGCTTTATTAACATTAAATTTTCCGGGCTAATTTGACGATCAAATTAATTTTTAATTAAATACACGCATTTATTTTAAAGCACCTAAACCCGAAGGTAAGCGTCCGAACCACCACCACTACACTGGAGTTGGCCTCGCTTACGACCGAATTTAGGGGCTCGCATTAATAATTAAATATTTCATTCATGCAACTTAAAAATAAAAATAAATTAAATACATCACATAAAAATAAATACATAAAAACATAAATTCTAATCTAACAAATAAAAGACTATTTAAAATATAAATTAAAACATACATAAATATTAATCTAAAACATAAACATAAATTAATATTAATCTATAACATAAATTAAAAACAACTATAAATATTAATCTATAACATAAATTAAAATCTAATAATAAACAACAATATTTCATTAAAAATATTCAAAATACAAAGATAAAAATTATACCTAAAAATACGAGCGGTTAACCCCGATGAACTCCCCACCGAGATCTATCACGACCCTTCCAAAAATTTTTAACTAAGATCGAATCCTAAAAATAAGACCCGATCGAACCGGATAGAACCGAGGATTTTCCCCTCGATCCTTGGCCACCCGAGAACCAAAGGGTTCTCTCATGGGGCAGCCTTCACCGGCTCTTCATTGTGTCCTTTGTGAGGCAGCCCCCACTGCCTATTTATAGGCGTGAGAGACATGGGGGTGGGGAAGTTAGGGTGACGTGGACCCTTGTGGTCCACGTAAAATTCATTCATTTTTTTTTTTTACTTTTTTATTATTTTTTTACTTTTTTTATATTAATAATAATATTATTACAAAACACTAAAATACTAAAAACCCGGTTAAAAATGAGTGATTACAGTCTGTAGCGATGTGAAAAAATCCACGAATAATTGTTTTCGCTTTCTTTTTGGACGTGAAAAACACTGTCGATGTGTCGTTTTTGAAATAATGTCTTCCACGTGGGGTTTTTCTTTTAAAAATCATTTTTATAAAATTGGAGTCGCCACCGGCCGTTTTGGTAGACCGGTCACCATAAAACCAGAGATTTAAAAGTTTGGGGTTCGGGAGTCGGTTACGGATGGGGAAGGATTAACACCCCCACACCGCCCAAAATTGGTACTTTATTAATTACCGCTTTATTAACATTAAATTTTCCGGGCTAATTTGACGATCAAATTAATTTTTAATTAAATACACGCATTTATTTTAAAGCACCTAAACCCGAAGGTAAGCGTCCGAACCACCACCACTACACTGGAGTTGGCCTCGCTTACGACCGAATTTAGGGGCTCGCATTAATAATTAAATATTTCATTCATGCAACTTAAAAATAAAAATAAATTAAATACATCACATAAAAATAAATACATAAAAACATAAATTCTAATCTAACAAATAAAAGACTATTTAAAATATAAATTAAAACATACATAAATATTAATCTAAAACATAAACATAAATTAATATTAATCTATAACATAAATTAAAAACAACTATAAATATTAATCTATAACATAAATTAAAATCTAATAATAAACAACAATATTTCATTAAAAATATTCAAAATACAAAGATAAAAATTATACCTAAAAATACGAGTGGTTAACCCCGATGAACTCCCCACCGAGATCTATCACGACCCTTCCAAAAATTTTTAACTAAAATCGAATCCTAAAAATAAGACCCGATCGAACCAGATAGAACCGAGGATTTTCCCCTCGATCCTTGGCCACCCGAGAACCAAAGGGTTCTCTCATGGGGCAGCCTTCACCGGCTCTTCATTGTGTCCTTTGTGAGGCAGCCCCCACTGCCTATTTATAGGCGTGAGAGACATGGGGGTGGGGAAGTTAGGGTGACGTGGACCCTTGTGGTCCACGTAAAATTCATTCATTTTTTTTTTTTTTACTTTTTTATTATTTTTTTACTTTTTTTATATTAATAATAATATTATTACAAAACACTAAAATACTAAAAACCCGGTTAAAAATGAGTGATTACAAGTCCGATACATATTTTAGACGATCTATTTTTTTTGTACAATTTTAATTTTTGGACCTAATGTTTTTTTAAAACTGTTTCAAATGTTAAATTAATAATCCGACCATCGAATGTCTATTTACATTAAAAAATGGAAAAGGTTTTAAAAAATAAAAATATGCATTTAGAATGTTTTGTATTAAGATTAATCCGATCATAATTTTTAAAAAAATATCTGTTAATTGATTAAACACTTTATTAACCAAAATATTTTTTTAAATAAATAAAATTTTATTTATCCAAATAACTCACAACAAAATAATTTTTCACTTAATCCATTTATTTGATCTTAACCCAACAATAAAACCTTGTAGCAAAGCATATGTTTCAAAGCCCAATAAGTCTTGATCCATTATCGAGTAATGGGTGTAGGGATGGGCACGGGGCGGGGCGGATTTTTGGCCCACCCGTATCTGACTCGAAAAATTATACTTTTCACTGTCATTCAACCCGATCCGAATTTATGGTAAAAAAAATTCGACCCGACTCGATTTTTAAGCTCTAAAATTTGACTCGACCCGAATTATTAAAAAATTACAAATTTAAGGACTAAACTGTAAAAAAAATAAAATTTAGAGATTTAATTGTAAAAACATTAATTTTAATAATCTAAAAAAATTTTCTTAAAATATATATGGGAAAATTACACTATTAGTCTCGGGTCGGGTCGGATTTTTTCTACCCTAAACCCGAACCTGAATTTTTCATCAACAAATCCAACCCGATCGGATTGCGTCGGGTTAGAACTCATTGGGTTCGAATTCTATACCCATCCCTACATAGATAGATTAAGGCTATAAAGTGTTTCCGTTACATGATTCGAGTTTAAAAATTATATATATAGTACGTATATGATATTAAAGAATTAAAAATAAAACAAATAATACTTTATAATCATGAATCCGTGTTAATTGTCTTGCAAATCTTGATAACCACAAATATCCCTGTCAATTGTCTTGCAAATCTTGATAACCACAAATCCTGATAACCAAAAATATCCGTCAATTGTCTTACAAATTATTTTAAAAAATAGAATTTTAAAATTTTATTTTAAAATATAAATTAATTTTTATGATATAGATAGAAGAACGTCACTTACATATAACGATTTAGGAAAGAACACTATATATAGTCAGGTGAATGTTTTTTATTTTTAAATTTTTATAAAATTTTAAAAAAGAATGTCATTCGTACATACTTCTCTCCCAAATCACCATGTACAAATGTCATTCTCTTATTTATACCGTAAAAATTTACTTAAATTCTTAAATATAAATAAAAACCATTTATATTCTAAATTAAAAATTTAAATTAGATTATTTTCATAATTTAACGCAACCTACCGTGCTTTAATTATTACTCAATAGTAATATTTTTATAATTTAAAATTTAATTCTTTTAACATTAAAATATAAAGAACTAATTAACGAGGATTGATCCAAGTGGTAAGTAATTTGATTTTGTTTAAATAAGTCTCAGATTCGAGATGTTACGTACGCAATAAAAATTTGTTGAAAGACTCACCCACAAAACTAAATGTGCGATGATGCCTTTTACTTATAATATAAAAGTTATCTTAATTTTTAAAATATATTTTATTATTTTCTATATTCTAATTTTTGACATAATTAACGTATATAATAGAATTGAAACCAGTATAAGAAATAGAAATCATCTACAACATATATTTTTTTTGTTTTTATTTATATTTTTATATTAAAAATTAAATTAAATTTTAGAATTTATGATTTAAATTTTTAAATTTAAATTAAAATATAGTTTTTAAAATTCTTAAATATAATATTAATTTTAATATTTTAACATTAAAACAAAAAAAATAAAAAGAAAATATGAAGGAGGTTTTAAAAGAGTCGTATTTGTCCGAATCTCTTTGTTTGTATTTAATAAAGTTTTATTTAAAGTTACCTTTTATAAAAGATTGTCTTCACTCTTCACCTATATTATATTGATTTAGTTACAGATACGGATATAAATACAAAGAAGAAGATAAAAATGATAATTTTAAAAATTATAAGGTATGAGTATGGTAAAAGTACAATAAATATAAAATAATATATAATTTATTTAAAATAACAATAAAATTAAAAAATAAATAAAACTAAAATATTAATATAATTTAAAAGAAAAAATAATCATATTTTTATTATAAATTATTCATAATTAAAATAAAAATTAAAGTATATAATAATAATAATAATAACCACATTGATAAATAAAAAATCACTTAAAAATAAATAAAAAACAAATTAATTAAGTGTTTATATATAATAATAATTATTTAGATCCCACAAGGCCACAACATTCATTATACACTTTTTACTTTCATTTCACATGCTTATCTTCTCCTACCTTTCTTCTTTATTGTATTTGTTTTTTCTCCAACCTGCTTTACTGCAAATTTCACGAGTTTATTGTCCCCGGAGGTGAAAGTCACTTGCCGTATCCGAAATATCCCAACCGTTTTCGATCAATTTTATCCGTACCTCATTAATACGAAACATCTCCGGGACGTTTTTTAGCCGTCATCGTCCCGTCCCTGTCTCTAAAACGTCTTGGATACTTGAAACGGTATATAATACTGTGCCCGAGCTTCCCAGGTCTTCACCAAATTAAAAGCTACAACTTAAAGAAAATTGTCTTCATTAAGAGAACAAAAAATGGCCAGCCGGCACTGCACAATCAAAGTCGTCGACCGTAGCCAAGTTTCTCCTCCGCCAGGATCTGTGCCAAATACCTCCCTTCCGCTTTCTTTCTTTGATTTTCCATGGCTTCTTTGCCATCCCGTGCAACGCCTATTCTTTTATGAATTGCCCGTCTCAACTCTCCAGTTCACGAAAGCCATCCTTCCTTCCCTCAAATCATCTCTATCTCTTACATTGAAGGCCTTTTTCCCATTCGCCGGCTACCTTGTATGCCCTCCGTCGCCACAAAAGCCCCATATCCTTTACACGGTTGGCGATTCCATCCATTTCATCGTTGCAGAGTGTTCTGCCGATTTCGATCAAACCATAGGCTACCATGTTCGAGATGTCCGAGATCTCCACCCCTTTGTCCCAGAGCTGCCACATGCACGTGTGGTGAGCGACAACCGTGTTCAGCCACTCCTGGCCATGCAAATCACCGTGTTTCCTAACTCCGGGATAAGTATAGGGGTCACGTT
Organism: Abelmoschus esculentus; assembly: GCA_035048815.1. Classification (NCBI taxonomy): domain Eukaryota; kingdom Viridiplantae; phylum Streptophyta; class Magnoliopsida; order Malvales; family Malvaceae; genus Abelmoschus; species Abelmoschus esculentus. Next base: position 1,150,119 of record JAUCBN010000004.1, read on the forward strand.
TTGCCATGTGGTAGCCGATGGAAGGTCGTTCAATCACTTCACGAAATCTTGGGCGTCCGTTTTCAGGTCAGATGGAAACTCAGCACCAGGCTTGCCGTTCTTAGACAGGAGTGTGCTTCAGGAAAAAGACCCTTGCGGGATTGAGTCAGTTTTCTTAAACGATTGGTGGAGTTGTACTTCTAACCGGGAAGACGATCACGACAAGGAACAAGTCCACCGCGATGTTTTTGCAGACAAGGTCCGAGCCACACTTGTCATCTGTCGGGCCGATATCGAGAGACTCAAGCGTCATGTCTTGAATCGGAGTATAGAAAAATATGGAGCAGAGCTGCCTCGCGCATCGACATTCGCGGTAGCGTGTGCGTTGGTGTGGACTTGTTTGATCAAAACCCAACAGCTTAGCGCCAGCCTAAAGCATCAACAATTTACCGACGAATTTTACTACTTTGGCTTACTGGCAGACTGTCGAAACCTTCCGGAATTATCTATACCGGCGACATACTTGGGCAATTGTCTGGCAACAGGTTTTGTTCAAATGAAGGGGAGTGAACTGGTGGGGGAGGATGGGTTGGTTTCTGCTACGAAAGCCATTGGAAACAGAGTCGAGGAATTTAAAAAGGATGCGTTAAGAGGAGCTGAGAAGTGGATTCGTAATTGGATTGAGATATCTGGAAGCGGTCGTCTTTTCACGGTGGCTGGCTCCCCTAAGTTTCGTGTTTACGACACCGATTTCGGTTGGGGAAGACTGAAGAAGACGGAAGTGGTGCACGTTGATGCTACGGCAGCTATATATATTGGGGACTGTAGAGACGAAGAAGGAGGTATAGAGATCGGTTTGGCGCTTAAAAGAGATGAAATGGAAGCATTCTCCGGCTTCTTTGAACAAGTCATGAAACAGATATAGCTCGGTGATAGTTCGATCAAATTGAATCAAATAAAAAGGTTTCGAATTAATTGAATTAATAAGTATTATTTTATAATTTAATTTTAATTTTAATTTAGAATTTGAGTCCAGTCATCCAAATTTCTTCCTAAATTTAATTATATAATATTATAATACTAATCAATTTCAATTTAAATAAATTTTCATAATCATATATAAAATATATTTATTTTTTAAATACATGATAAGTATATTTGTTAGATAAGATTGAGATACTCAATTCAAACTTAATAAATGATACATTAATTACTAAAAATTTTGTGTTGTTTGACCTTTTATTTTATAACTCAAATATTATTTTTTTTTATTCAAATCGAGTTTATCTAATTATAAATTATGTCTAGACAAATCTGTTATAAATAAAATAATGAAGAACTAAAGCAAGAATAAAGAACAAGAATGAAAGAATATATAAAGAGAGATATTTGTATTATTCTCAAATCTCAATCTTGACTTGTGTACAATGCGTTCACAAACTCATCTATTTATAGGCATAAGAAGAACATAATATATTAAACTCTAATTAATGAAGATAATATTCCTAATGATAGAGTTCTTATTATGATAAACATCCGCATAGATAAATATTATTCATAACACTCCCCCTTGGATGTCTATGAAGATAATGTGCCTCGTTAAAACCTTACTAAGATAAAAACTCTGTGGGAAAAAAAATTCTTAGTGAAGGAAAAAGAGTACACACATCTTTGATACGCATAACATGTTGCCTCATTAAAAACCTTACCAGGAAAACCCATTGGGACAAAACCTCGGTTAAGGGAAAAAGAGTGCAACGCGTATTTACTCCCCCTCATGAAAATATCACATAAGATCTTTGAATCTTCATAATTCAATATTGAATACAATCTTCAAATGTTGAGGTAGATTATGCACTAGTGGATAAATCTTCCAAATTACTATTTGAAAAGAATCGCGGATACTATTCTTATGATGATCATGAGGGACGAAACTTGAAAGAAATATGTTTCGTTTTATCACAATTATATATCCACATTGAGATATAAATTTTTGCATTATCTCTACACAAGATAGCTTGCATCTTATCTTGTGAAAGCAATTCACATATCTTAAGGATATGTTTAGCCAAACACATATTTCGGCTTTGCCTCATGCATAACAATTATTTAAAGGTAATGATCTCGTAGCACTTAAATAACATTTCTGGACCAGCTAAGATTCGATGCTTCCAGATCAAATAATGTATATATTGTGCTTTTAGACCAAGAATATCATTACCCTTTTCTTGAGGCAAAAAGAATTTTTATTTACATTAAGAGACCTGACAACCATAAGGTTGATTAATGAATACACGTTATGCATGTAAAGTCTCTTTCAACATTTTTCTGTATGCCGATTGATGCACAAGGATTTGAGGAGATCTTTTCAAGAGTCTCAACGATATTCAAATCATCGACATATACAACAATAAAAATTCAGAGCAAACCTCTTAATAAAATGCTCGGGGAAAATAATTCATATAGCATTATGCTAATAAGTATTCAATGAGGCGATTATACCAAATACGCCTAAATTGTTTCAAGTCATAAAAAGATATATTCAATATCATTGAATAATATTCTCGAGAACTTGAATTAACTGCTTCTGGTAGTCTAAATCCTTTTAGAAGCTTCATGTAAACGTTGTTATCAAGAGGCACACACAAATAAGATGCAATAACCTCCATTTGACGAAACTAAGTCATTTCATTTATTGCCAGAATATCTAAAAGTAATTGCATTCTCCACCGAGGAATATATTTTTCTCATTCAATTTCATGTCTTTGTGAAAATCCTTGTGCAACCAAATGAGCTTATATTTCATGATTTCCCCTTTTGATTTCTTTTTCTCACAAAGGCTCGTTTATATCCACGAGCTTTACACATTTCAATGTACGTGTTATAGGCCCAAATACTTCTCTTTTCGAAAGAGATTTTAGTTTCGCCTTAATTGCCTCTTTCCATGTTGGCCAATCATTTCTTTGTTTACATTGTCCAATTGACAATGATTCATGATCCACATCATCAAATAAAACATCTAGTGCTATATTGCATGCAAATATATAAACGACGTCGATTTAATTTCAGTTCCACTTATAACAGACATGACATAATATATTGAGATCTCTTTATTATCAGGTACCTGAGTCATGTCAATGTCTCTGTTTGAAATAGGGGTCACGTTTTGCCATGTGATACGTTAATAAAAAAATAATTTTTAATCTAACCTCTAAACTTTTAAAAATTATTTTTTAATTTAAGTTTTGTGAAAAACTTCACTTTACTTTTCAAAAGAATAAATACATACTTTGTATTTGTTGTATTATTTTCTATAATTCTATATATTATCGTGTTTAATATTATTAAGTCTATAGGTCTACAGTTATCAAGATAATTGCAATTTGACCATGAACGGCAACTTTTACAACAATATTAAGAAAAGAAAATGACTAACCGCAGAAGATGAGTGAATGACTAGAAAAAATGAAGTACAGAGAGTTTTAACTAAGACGAGAGATATCGAAATCATCAGGGATTTTGAATGTGGTTGCAGCACCGAATTTCCGAAACTCATCCGCGTCGTGTTCGGATTCTTCATCACTGTAATCATCTTCATCACTTTGTTGGCTGTGATGGCTACTTGAGGAGGTATCATTGACACTTTTGGATAGGCAATCTCCGGTTGCAAGCATGTTGACTTGTCCATGGTGAGAGATTTCGACCACAACTGTATCGGTATCAACTGGCAATGGTTGCTTCCAAGGTTCACCGTCGATCCTCATATATGTATGGTCTGCAGCACCTTTGTGAAACTCGAACTGGATCCGGTGGGCCTATTTTCCATGAACATACACATGGAATTATGGAGGGATTAATTTAAAATCATCGATTTAATTCGATATACGTATTGTATAAATTTCCGATTATGTTTTCGTTTTAAGTTACCTGTGCCAGCCGAGTTCCATGGCCCTTTGGAGCAAGACAGACGAGTCCATGCCAAGCATTTCTAAAACCAACAACTTCGAGAAGGCCATCGTCTACATAAGGCAGAGTGAAGTCTTTCTGTAAAGTCAATTGAGAATCAATATTAATTCATCAGATTTGTATGAGCAAAGTTGATCCATATTTCTTGACAGAAAAGGAAATGTATAGAGCAAATCATCTATGTTATTGGAACTAACATTACACGGTCTTCTCCGACTCGGCGTTCCCCAAGGATTTAGACCACCAGAAAAACTAGGCAAGTTGAGACAAACGATCGACCTTATGCTGTTCAAGTTTGGGGAGAGGGGAACCATGGACATGAGAAGAAAATGTTAGAGGCTTCCTACAACGAAGCAGTAATAGGATATTAAGCAGAAAATCTGAAGCAAGTTGTGCATCTTGTGATCAATCCTATATTTTTGCTTACAGAACGTCTAAATGAAAATTTTGGTATGAACAGATCTTTTCTTTCACATATGAACTAATAAATATGTCTAAAGCCAGCAAAATACGTTGGACCAAATGAAACTTACCTGGGTGCTAGTTTGAGGTCATGCCATGAACCATTTTTCGTCTTGACTTTCACTTTTGCAAGCTGGGCAACATTCCTGTAAAAGTTTTGAATTGCTAAGAAAAGAGATGAAATTATCCGGGGAGAGAGTCTATTGTATCCAGCCAAATTATAAAAACGGGGGAGATAAAAGATAAATGTTTGCAAATGTGCTGCAATCTATATCACAAATGAAAGCAAAAAAATTCCATTTTTACGTGGAAGGAGGTAGTATTTATGGAACAGATTCTATGAATACTTCTCATATTATAAACTCAACACCGTCAGCTTCCTCATTCTTTTCCTTTTGAATTTAGAGTTCATTTTTCATTAACAAGGAATTAATTAGGGAAATAATGTATTTTCAATGCAAGGAAAATACATAAAACTCGATAGTAGGGCTTAATCTTTTATTTGAAAAGAGAAATTTGTACCATTACACATAAAAGATAAAAGCAACCGAGCTTAGTTTGGAGAATGATAAAAAGTAAAAGCAATGAAGCTTACGTACGTTTCCATAGGATGAAAAACAGAAGCAGCAAACCAACCTTGTGTACAACCGAGCTTTGCATAAGTGCCCTGTTGGAAAGAAAATAGAACATCAAAATTCAGTAACTGACATACCTTTCTGAGGGATAATTTCAGTGTCGAAGACAAGCAAGATAGAGATAACGTAACTATCTACACACATAGAAACACAAGCGAGTGCACACAGATGTATATATTCCACACACAAAAAAAGTATGCTATTATACAGCACATGAATCCCTACTCGGTCATCAAGATAGTTGCAACCATTTTTGAGTTCAAAATGCTAGTCTTACTGAGAAAATTGAAATTGTTGAGGATAAACGCAAAAGAAACAAAAAGGGAAAAACTGATGTCCTTTTACTGTGTTATGATAGACATTCCAGAAGTTGAAATCCAGGTGAACAAACTCTGGAAATGAAAACTCAAGAGCTCCATTGTGGCAGAGTAGCAGACTATCTTTTTCCTCAAAATTTCACATTAATCAGCTTCAAATTCTTTCTTAAATGCTACACATGATTGTGATGAACAAAGCATTTCAACCATTTCTTTCAATGCCACACCAAAACACGCTTTAGTTTCTCAACAAAACAGTGCAAATAAAAATGTAAATTAATCATTAATTCAAGAGCAACTTCTAGGCGCATTTAAGTATCCACTTGCTGTTATCCAACAAAATTGGGCTCATGAACTCTATAAGACCAGGGAATCTATCTGCCATCATGTTGGTTTCAAATTCCTTCATTTCCTTAGCAAATCACTAACAGGTTTCTAGTTTAGTGATAGTAACATAATTAATACTTGGAAAAAAAAATACACAAAGCTGAAAGAAAATATGTCTATCCTGAACAACAAATAAGCTAGTAGTCAATCATGTAACAACCTTTTTAAAAAGAGAAACTTGATTATTTGACTGCATTGTTCTAACAAAACAAATGACACTGCAACAGAAGAATACCTGATTAACTAACTGGTTTTTAAACTTTTCAGGATTCAACTTTCGCTCAGAGTGAAAAGCATAAGATACTTGAGCGTCCATTCCTGCAGGCACCATTACAACAATATTAATGGATTAACTGGTCATCAACTTCTCATGTTAGAAATAAAACTGATAATCCAGCTAAAAGAGGGTGAGAATAACCAAATCTATCATTCATAATTGGATCGTAAGATAGATATAGCAATGAAAGTGGCAACTAGCTTAGCAGTTGAGTTACTTGGAGGTTACACGAGGAACAGTGATTGAATCATGCCTTTCTACCTACGACGAGAGGAAGGAATTTCCCTTGTTTAGCCTAAAACTTAACAAAAACAAAAAAAATGAAGATATAGACAAACGTTGAAAATGAAACTAAAGGACTCAACAAACACATTTCTTCTAATTTCAAAACAATAATTCAACCAGTAGTAAAATGGATCTAAAAGCATAAGAAAACCTTAAATTTCACATAGTTTTTGTTCAATCATATTGTATACAGTATCGTATATTCTTTACAAGATTGTTCAATTTTCAATAGGCAACAGAATGTAAAAGGAAATTAAAAGGGGCTTATGATATTAAAAAGTACGATACAGTGCACATGAAAATATCATTACAAAAAGAAATGCAGTTTAAAGGCATCCACAACTACAAAATACTTTTTTCGTCTTTTTGATGGAACACATTTATAAGATAATACGTATGAAGATTACAATAATTTCATGGTAGCAACAAAACATTTTGAATATTTTGCCCAGGGAATGTACTCTTACCCAAGCTGAAGTAATTCCAGAATCCCCCACGAAATGTATGGTAACCTTCCTGAAAACAAAAAACTTTTTTTTATGGAAGAATGCAAACCAATACAAAAATAAAAGTTATAATGATGCTTTACACCTATTACACTCTTTTTTCTTATTAAGAATCAAGTTAGACCAACGATTTCTGGAAAGATTATCGGCTACTGAAAATATTTATTTGTATGAAGAGACTAATAAAATGAAGATCATTTGCAATCAGAAGAAGGTATTTTAAGCTTCAATTGTAAGTTAAATGATACAACCTCTTATAAATCTTAAGAATCAGGTAGGGAACTTAAAACTGCAATTAGACCGAAGACTCCAGGAAGGATTTTGAACTACTAAAAATATTTCGAAAAATTATTTTAAAAATCATTTGAAATCAGAAAATGGATATTGGATAACTAAGATTCAACTTGTAGGTAACTAGCAAAAAATATACTACAAATTCTTAATTGTGGAAAAATAGAGTGATACAGAGAAATGACTCTAAGAGGACCAAGAGCTAATGGTAGAATGTCTTACCATGTTCAGATCATCAGTTGGAGAGACACGACGAAATGCATGTAAAGAATGTGGAAGCTCAAGAGGTGCAATAGGATCACAAGAACCTTCCTTGGGAATTCTCATCCTCATAAGAAGATGCCAACTGAACAACAAAAATACATATACCACTAACTAATCAAAGTTTTATATATTAGTCTACCCTATAATTTAATACAAAAAATAATGTAAATGCTGGGAGAAGAATATCTTCCAAATTGTGACATTATATCCCTATAGAGATGGAGAGAGGGATAAAAGAGGCATGTAAACTACATTACTTGTCAATCTCCATTTTCTTTGCGCCCATTACTTGTTCCAGGAATGACAACACAGAATTACGATCAGTCCCAGGATTCTTCTTTCCCTGTTATTTAAAATACTGCAAGTTAGATAAGCACTCAATATCTCTCATAGACTATTGGAGATTGATCATGATGTAAAGATTCCAGCAGATTCCTACTGCCAATTGCAATGCCAATCAAGAAAGGGAAGAACTATCAGCAGAGTTTACAAATTTCACTAAAGGGAACTTGTTTTGGCCCGTATTGAAAAGACAACTATAAGCAAAGCTGAGATATGAAAAATTCAGATCCTAGTACCAAGCTAATTAAAAGAACATGACTGTTTATTCATTGTTCTGCAATCTATGTAAGAAAACGTATCAAGACACTTGAAGCCCCATTTTGTGACTTGATTAGGACTAACAAAAAAGCAAGAAATTGTTACCCAGCCAAAAGCAAAAGGCAGATTGTTTCCGGTTCCCAAAGGAACTGTAGCTATCGGAGGTGGATGTGGCAATTTAAGATCACAAACAACTCCCAGAAGCCAGCCAGCAGTTCCATCACCACCCGCAACCTAAAGATCAAGCTAGATGTAAGGTGCAAGGAGTAAAAGATAATTAAATAATAAAATGCACCGAGCCACTGATGTAAACCCTGTGAGACTTAACTGGCAGGCTTGACTTACAATTATTCTTAATCTCTCATCAATCTTTGCAGCAAATTCATCATTTTCTTTTTTAAGTATTTCCAGTCTGGTGTAAACCCTACGAAGCACCTTATCGGGGGATTCTTTTCCCACATCGAAAACCTGAAATCAGTCTCACCAATATCACCCCAAACAAATATCCAATACGCTACGTGAGATACTATTGATATGGTTCAAAAGCCTTGGCAAGCAAACCAATGTGTTCAGCAACACTTTGGCTGCCAAAATTAGCTTTTGGAATAAGTACAGCTAAATCTATGCTAAACAAACCCTAAAGCTACCTGAAATTCATTGAGGACAGTTTTATATGTTTGAATTAGATCACCACCCAACTGACCACCGCTTTTGGCGTTGATAAAAACTAGCACTGGAAGTTTAGGAGGATCGGTGTCATCGGAGCTCTTTGTTTCATCATTAAATATATAAGTAGGAATGTGAAATTCCTTCAAGAAATCAGAATCGTATTTAGATCCCGCCAGTAATGGATCGAACTGCATTATCAAATGATAAACAATTTCAAATCAAAACTACCACAGAAAATTACCAGGAAAAGAAAAAAAAAACGTTTCTGGTAAAATAATATAGAAGAAATTGAATTTTTCGAACTTGAATCAGAACAAAGAAAAAATTGATTAAAATCATTAAAATTATACCCTACGCTTAAATGAATTCAATCCTTTTGTAATGGACATTGACATCGATTACACCTGAAAACACTCGTAATTCATATTGTTAGCTATTTATCACAACTTAAATGATAAATCAATAACAGAAAATTATCAGTATAATATTTCCCTTCAGAAAAATTATCAGTATAATATTTCCCTTCAGAAATTTTAACAAACATGAAAAGTGTATAACATTAGCAACAACGCATCCATTGCAAAGTGCGAAGGTAAAATAGAACAGCAAAATGAACTCAACCGGAATTTCCCGCTTCTGGAGAATGAGAGTGACGACAATCGAACAATAAAAATAATAGATTCCTTCGCTTGCTATATAAATTGAAATAAATAATTGGCAGTTGATCGTTGTGATTCGTAGATGAATTTCAAACTTAAATTGAAAAGAGGAATTCAAGAGATACCTGGCTGATTCCAGAGAAATTTCTTTCTTTTTGTGGATATTTCGAGTTTAATGAAAGCGATTTTCCTGTTCGTTAACTTAGCATCTGAAACGTTCAATGAGGAGATGAAAAGGGACAGAATTTGACTCGGCTTGTTAACGTGCAATATTTGAAAGCACGTTAATGAAGTTAAATTGTTATTGTAAAGGAAATTGTTACTACCTTGCCATATGATTTAATTTTTTTATTGGTTTAATTATCTGTATTTGGTTCATATATATAACTTAAAATCATAATCAATCCCGCAGCTAAAAATCACCATTATAATATCAGAAATCAAACAGCAAATAATAATACAGTTAACACTATTAAACTCGAAGTTGCTTCAAATTTTGTTCATAAAACAGTAACAAATTTGTCTATTTGAGTCTTGAAACAGTAACAAATTTTGCTCTAAATCTCATTCGTTCGGTCCTTCTTCTATAATCCTTCTTTACCTGTATTTGCAGTAAAGTCCGAGTTGCAACAGGTCTAAAGGAAGACCGATCAGATTCGGCGACTGTAATAAGAACAACAGAAAATTCAATTAAAAAAAGTCAACAATTGACTGTCATAATGTGCATAAGCCATAATACTAACCGCTAGCAGGAGATCGTGACTCAAAATTTCATAAGCCAGCCAAAGCACGCTAGCCAAGAATGAGAAGAAAGACAAATAAAACGGCATGAACTTCACGCTCTTCGTTACGATCACTTGTTTCTGTCATTAGAAAACGAGAGTACATAATCGAGATCAAAACAAACATGTTAACTTGACCAAAATATATAGCTTATCACGACTACAAGCGGAGAAGCATACATGCCACCGAGGCCACCAGCCCGATAATTCCAATAAAAAATTTGCGATGATAATGGTCGTGGATCATGAAGGCCAATACAAGAACAGTGACAACAGATATTAACACGACGATCATGGTTATACCGCCAACCTTAATCTACAAAAATTTTATCGTACAAAGGATTATTAATAGAACTATAAACCGAAAAATGGATGACGGAACACTATGTTACACCGATACGAATATGGGGACAGATACGGGGACGGGGACGAAAAATGGCAATTTATAAAATTATAGGGTAGGGGTGTGCATTCGGTTAATTCGATTAATCGACCGAACCGAAATTATTTCGATTAATTCGGTCGATTAATTTTTGGTAAATTCGGTTAATGGTTAATTTTTTTTGATAATTCGGTTATCTGTTAATTAACCGAATTAATCGAAATTATATATTAAATATTATATATATTTATTTTTAGTCATTTAACTTTTAATATATTATAAAATGTTCATTAAATTTTTTTATAATATAAAATGGTCACTAAATTTTGTATTAAATTAGTATAAAATAAAAGTTTAGTGACTGAAAAATTATTTTAGCTTAATTTAGTGACCTATTATGTAATTTAACCAAAATTTATAATAAATTTCGGCTAATAACCGAAATAATTTTGGTTCGGTTAACGATTAAAATTTTAAAAATTTCGGTTAATTCGGTTTTGATTAATTCGGTTCGGCCACCGACCGAATTAAACGAATGCTCACCTCTATTATAGGGTACGGGTACGACATGGGTACGGCAAATATAAAATAAATTTTAATATATATGTATTATAAAAATTCATTAAATTGCTTAATAAATTAAAAAATAATTATTTTTTAAATTAAAATAAAATTCAATTATAATTTTTAGAATTATAGTGTGCAAGTACAATAAAAATACGATAATTATAAAACAAAATTATATATAATTATAAAACAAAATTACTAACAAAAAAACAAAAAATAATATTATTTTTTAATAAAATCTTTAAAAATTATTAATAAAAATATTAAAAATTACTAATAAAGCATTTAAAAATAAATTATAATAATTGTCAAATAGAATAATATTTTTATTAAAGAAATTTTTAATAATATTTTACTGTTCATAAAAACCGTGAGCCCCAGTGATAACCAGTGGTTGAGTCGAATGTTTATAAAAAAAACAGTGGGTCCCGACTGTCAAATGAAATAATACTTTATTTTTATTATTTTTAAAAATAAAATAATCGGTGGGTCCCATGCATAGAAAAAATTGTTCATTTCCTTCTACCTCTCCTCCCCTCCTCAGTCCCCTGTCACTGGTTAAACTCGGGGAGCTCCTCCCTCGCCATTTTCATTGGTTAAATTCAGGATTTTTACACTGGGTACGCGCGTTTAACACACACGCCGTCCCTGAAACGTCCCCCTTCGAAACGTATTCGAATAATTTTCAGCCGTACCCCGTTAATCCGGGACGTTTTCGGTACGTCCCCTCGCTGTACCCACACCGTATCCGTCCCAAAAACGTATCTGGTACGCGGGACGTCCATGAATCGGGGTACCCGTGCTTCATAGACGGAACATATAAAAAGACACTGAAAAGGAACAGATAATTTTTGTTCGATTTAAAAAATTACTTGCCTTTTCACTGGATGGAGCAAACCAAATATATATGAATATGAATGAGAGTTCTACGAGGATCCCTAAACCGTTAAGGTAACGACGAGGTAGTTTTCCCAGTAGCTCACAACAGCCAGTCCATACCAAGTTTAAAGGAGACAATTTCACAGTCCAAGGATGTACGGAATGCATAAGAATTCTTGGATACTTCTTTTCCTTATCACCTTCATGAACGTCAAGGTGAAAAAAAAAAACAATACAAAAACAACGACAATAAACATTTTTTTAATAACTAACATTGACATTACATTGGAGCGGTATAAAGCAATATTGACATTACATTAGTGCGGCATAAAGCAACAAGGAAGAGGCATTGCCCGTTAGATTTCTAGCTCACTTACTCAAAATTTAAGGAAGAGAGATGACACTCTCAATTGTATTGATTTTACTGTAATATCTTTAATAGAAGATCAACCTATTTATACATGATTTTGAGTTAGTTTCAGAGTCAATAATAACAATAACTAACAGATAAATCTAAATTGTTATTCACCAGCTCTGACTGACTTAAAGCAATGGTGCAACACAACCATTCTTAACTACACTCATTGAAAGAAACTGTTTTACTCTAACATTCCCCTAGCAAACCTTGAGTCAAAAAGTCCTTTTCTACTAACCTGCAAACAAAAAACTTATAAAGAAAACAACACAAGCAAGAACAAACCAACAACAAAGAAAAGATTAACAACAGAACAGTAACCAAACAGAGAAAAAACTCATAAAGATGATATGGATACAACAGATAATTTCGTGCGATGTCTTTGAAAAGCAAGAGCTGATAAAGGTTTCGTCATAATATCTGCAACTTGCTCAAAAGCAGAAACTTCATTGACTAATTGTCATCCTTTCTCGAACAAAATACAAATCCAATTCTACATGTTTAAATTTAGAATGCATAACTGAATTAGCTGAAAGAGCTACTGCACTTGAACTGTCACACCACAAAACAAGCTTTTTATCTTTACTTATCCCTATTTCTTGTAACAATGATTCAAGCCAAATAATTTCAGTAGTAACACAATACTTCTATACTCGATTTCAGCTGTAGACCGAGAGACAACCGATTGCTTCTTAGAACCCCAAGAAACATGATTACTTCCCAAGTATATAAAAAAATCTATGGTGGAACGACGATCATCACTATCAGCCCCCAATTTGCATCAGCATACCCTTCAATAGACAAGGAGGGAGAAGGAACAAACTTTATTCCAAAATCTAGAGTTCCGTTAAGATATCTTAGTACGGGTGTGTATTCTATTCGGTTAATTCGGTTAACCGACCGAACCGAAATTATTTCAGTTAATTCGGTCGGTTAATTTTTGGTAAATTCAGTTAACGATTAATTTTTTTTTGATAATTCGGTTATCGGTTAATTCAGTTCGAAATCGGTTAATTAACCGAAATTATATATATTAAATATTATATATATTATATATATTTATTTTCAGTTATTTAACTTTTAAAATATTATAAAATATACATTAAATTTTTTTATATTATAAAATAGTCACTAAATTTTGTATTAAACTAGTATAAAATAAAAGTTTAGTAACTAAAAAATTATTTTAGTTTAATTTAGTGACCTATTATGTAATTTAACCAAACTTTATAATAAATTTCGGTTAATTCGGCTAATTAACTGAAATAATTTTGGTTCGGTTAATTCGATTAAAGAAAATTCAGTTCAGTTAACGGTTAAGATTTTAAAATTTTTGGTTAATTCGGTTCGGTCACCGACCGAATTAACCGAATGCTCACCCTATATCTTAGTATTCTCTTGACTAACTGAAAATGAGTATCCAAAGAATTCTGCATGAATTGGCATGCCTTGTTCATAGCAAAAGAGATTTCAGGTCGAGTAATTACCTCATATTGTAAGGCCCTACCAAACTCCTATATTCAGTTATATTGTTAATAGGATCCCCTTCAGTACTAGACAACTTACAATTAGTTACCATAGGTGTGGGAAGTTCCTTGACATAATCCGGTCCACTTTTCTTCAAAAGTTCAACAATATATTTTTCTGATAAAGAAACACCATATCTGATTTGTAATAAACTTCAATGCCTAAAAAGTAATGTAGCCGACCAAGATCTTTCAATGAGAATATTTGATTTAATCTATCAATAATTTGTTGCTCTGATACCATGTTAGATTTCTAGCTCACTTACTCAGAACTTTAAGAAAGAGAGATGACACTCTCAATTTCATTGATTTTGCTGTAATATCTTTAATAGAATACCAACCTATTTATTAATGATTTTGAGTCAGTTTCAGAGTCAGTTATAACAGTAACTAACAGATAAATCCTAATTGTTATTCACCAACTCTGACTGACTTAGAGCAATGGTGCAGCACAACCATTTCTAGCTGCATTCATTGAAAGAAATTGTTTTACTCTAACATTGCCTACGGGAGAAAATATTATTTCTCAATGAACATAAACAATTAAAAAAATCATAGAGCAAACATAAACAACGAAACTACCTATGATTCCAACTGCTAGCCGGAGCTTATCCCCATGATTCTGCGAGTTGTAGCTTCTCAGTTTTTCCCCAATAGTTCATACTGAATAAAAAGAGAAGATTTAATGAAACCCTTTATGTGTGTGGCCCTATAGCAGTAGACCATTTTTATGCTTCTTTACAAGAAAAAAATGAGGGTTAAAACCAAGTCAAAATAGAATGTTATCAACTCTACAGATTATAATCAAATGAAAAGGGAAATGAAATGGTTGGATTCAATTTAAAAGGAGTCCATTTGTGGGTATGGTCCTCACAGCACTAGTAGCCTATCTTAATGTTTCTATCGGCTCATTGCAATGCCTAAAAAAAAATGAAGGGTTGAACCAAATCAAAATGGAACAGTATCAGTTTGCAGATTAGAATCAAATAAAAAGGGAAAGAAAATTGCTGGATTCAATTAAAAAATAGAGATATTATCGAGATTTGAATTAAATTATAAAATTTTAGGGTAATAATCTCACCTAAATTTTGTGATATTTTTAATAAATTTTCAGATTAAAATCACTATTAAAAAAATCCTCATTCCCTTGTAAAAACAAAAAATATATATAAAACGATTAATACAAAAATTATTGCAAGATTACAAGTTGCGTATTGGATTTTTAGAGTTGAAATACAAGATTAATTCATGAAAAGCTTAATTAGAGCCTTGATTTTAAAATAAGTTTTTTTTATAATTAATAAAATATACTTAAATATATTAAAAAATTTATAAAATTCACCTAGACGATTTTAAGATTATAACTGACTTAAAATAATAAAAGTTTTCAAGACACTTAAATTTTTTTTGTTTCTTTGTTAAAAAGTAAAATTTAATTAATGTGATGTTCTATCAAAGGGAGGTAACGAGTTAGCGCAAGAAATATTAACGGTGATTAAAGTTTATTCTCCTAGTAATAGGGTCGTTAAAATAAAATCAAATTCATAAATGAACGTTAATTTAAATTATACATTAACTTGTAAATCTTGACATTAAAACGTTTGTACCAATTTTTAGACATTATGCGATGTTAACCCTTCCTCGCACATAACTGACTCTCGAACTCGTTTTATGTTTTTTACAGATTAAAATTATTTTTTTAATAAGATAAAATAAATTTATTAAAATAACTCGTTTTTATACGATTTAATCAAAAATTAATTTTCGATTAAGTTACTTGTGCCAGCCGAGTTCCATGGCCCTTTGGAGCAACACTGACGAGTCCATGCCAAGCATTTCTAAAACCAACAACTTCGAGAAGGTCATCGTCTACATAAGGCAGAATGAAGTCTTTCTGTAAAGTCATTTGAGAATCAATAATTCATCATATTTGAATGAGCAAAGTTGATCCATATTTCTTTGACAAAAAAGGAAATGTATAGAACAAATCATCTATGTTATTGGAACTAACATTACACGGTCTTAATATCTAAGGTTTTAGTATCACATTTGTTTTCTCAGTTGACAAAGATGTTTAGTTTTTTTATTAAAAAATTTAAAGAACGTAGTCTGATTTTGTATGAATTTAAATCTTAATATTAATTAATTGAATAGTTTAAAATGGTTATATTGTTTTATTCGAATCTTAGCATTAGCTTTGAGAATGTATTTATTTCTCTACTTAATAAAAAAAATTAGGTAAAAGATTGATTAAAATTTTAAATATATATTTTGAATCTAGTCTAGATAAAAAATATTAATATAAAGTATGAATTTGACTTAATTGATCTCACTTGACTCTTAAATAATAGGGATGTCCATTTGCCGGGAGGGTGTGAATAACAAACAAGAAAGATTCCTAATATGTGTTAACATTAAATGACTAGTGATATGGTGTAAACCCTACGAAGCACCTTATCAGGGGATTCTTTCCCTTGATAAATCAATAAAAGAAAATTATCAGTATAATATTTCCCTTCAGAAATTTTAACAAACATGAAAAGTGTATAACATTAGAAACAATGCATCCATTGCTAAGCGCGAAGGAAAATAGAACAGCAAAATGAACTCAACCGGATTTTTCAGCTTCTGGAGAATGAGAGTGACGACAATCGAACAGTAAAAATGATAGATTCCTTCGCTTGCTATATAAATTGAAATAAATAATTGGCAGTTGATCGTTGTGATTTGAATATGAATTTCGAATTTAAATTGAAAAAGATGAATTCAAGAGATACCTGGTTGATTCTAGAGAGATTTCTTTGTTTTTGTGGATATTTCGAGTTTAATGAAAGCGATTTTCCTGTTCGTTAACTTAGCATCTGAAACGTTCAATGAGGAGATGAAAAGAGACAGAATTTGACTCGGCCAGTTAACGTGCAATATTTGAAAGCACGTTAATGAAGTTAAATTGTTATTGTAAAGGAAATTGCTACTACCTTACCATATGATTTAATTTTTTTATTTGAACCAATATAATTTTTTTATTTAAAAAATAATTAAATTAAAATATTTTTGAATAATCAAATTAAAAAAAAACAGATATAAATTGATACTACCTTATACTCATTTACAAATTAAACACACCAAAAGCACCCCCTTTCTTTTTCTTAAGGTCCCACTTCCCTTCTCTTTTAGGTAGGATTAAGATTAAATTGCAGAAATCACCATTATAATTGCAGAAATCAAACAGCAAACAATAATACTGTTAAACTCGTAGTTGCTTTAAATTTTGTTCGAAAACAAGTGACGAATTCATCCATTTGAGTTGTAATCGATGCGTGTCAACTCAACCTTGCGAGGCCTTTCCCACCCGAAATCCGTATTCCGTATCATAAACTCGTAGTTTTGGCGACACGGCGATCGGTGTGAGACACCCTGTTTTGACTCGTTCAATTATTGTCGACGCACAAAGCTCTGCCCCTCTCAAACCACGACCCTCCATTTCTTTATTTTTTTTCCGATTGCCTTGGCAGCTAAAACAATCCCTTCCTCTCCCGTTAGCTCGCTTTTCTTCACGTCGATAACGCACGGTTGTAAACAATTCCAGAAAGTATGCTGCCGGCACTGGGTATACAAGGCGGTTCCGACCATCACAGGCGAGAAGAAAGTAATAGAACTTGTCGTCGTCGTCGGGTGATGAATTATTAAACAAACCCATATCAAGGCACGTGAGACCACTACCTACACGATTTATACACACACGAAAAGAAAATTCAAAAATTAAATAAATATTTTCTTTTCAAAAATTATTTTAAAAGTAAAATCTAATTAATATTACGTAAAAAATATTTTTTTAGTCCATATAAAATTAAAATTGCATTCGATTAAAAGTGGATTTTACACTAACACTTGATTAAACATGAATTCTATATATAATGGGTAAATAAAAAATAAAAAATAATTTATTAAAAGAATTATATTAAACTCACTTTTAATTAAACTCGGGTATCAAAATCATTTTTAATTAAATACAAATTTGTCTTATAAAAATTTAAAATAAAATACTTTTTACATAATTTTTTTTTTATAAATGAACACTTTTATTGAGGCTCGTAGTTGTATTTCTCCAATTAGGTTTAGGAGGTTTTTAATGAGACTCGTAGTTGCATTTATTTTCACATAAAAAAAAACTACTTAAATATCTTGTACAAAACAAACACTATACAATCATATATAAAATTAACATAATAATATAATTATTTAATTAGGTAATGACACGTGTCACCACCTTATTGAATGATATTATTTATATATTTTTAATTTATTTCTCATCTAATCAGGTGATGATACATGTTACCTTTTTACGTAAGTTTCAATGAGATTATTTTTAAATAATTTTTAAACAAACATTTAAGTATTTAATTCTATCAACAAAAAAATTTCAAATTTCGTCACTTATAATCATTTCGATGGACACCAAAAATAACATTCATTATTGTCTCTAAGTAAAACCAGGTCTTATTTTTAAGGTTATTTTACTTATAGTCAATAGCGGATTTACCTTTATACCTCTTAACTTCTTAGGTCAAGTGACCTATCATATTTTTTTACGGTTGAAAAATTTAAAAATACAACTTTAAAGTAGAAGATGACTTACAAAATAAAATGATAACTTATGTAAGAATTTTAAATTTAAAAAATGATAGTAAAAAAAAAACTCTACTATAAAATGATTTGATTTTTAAGACAAAACTGAAAAATATAAATGTGAACATCGTTCACGATAATTGAAAATAAAATACAGAAGGGTAAGGGAAATAAAGAGGGGGAGGGGGAGAGAAGGGAAGAGAGATGAGGGGAAAAAAATATGATAATTATTAAAAATAAAAAGATATTTGAGTTAAAAAGTCAAAAAATAATAGGTAAATTATAAAATAAATCACTAAACTTGTTAGGAGATTTTACAAGTGGTACTAGACTTTTAAGAATTATTGTTTTATTTTGAAACTCTGAAAAATTATAAAATGACTTCTAAATTTTTACAAATAATTTAATTTGGTCCTAATAACATAGTTTATTTTTTAAAACTCAAAAATTTTAATTGTTTTATTTTTTTATTTTATTCTTTCAAAAAATAAGTTTATTTACGATCGTTTTTATGTATTAATAATTTTTAATTTAATTTTTTTTTATGATTTGTTCAATTTACTTTTGAATTACAATGATTGTATTTATTATTGATTGGTGAACTACCAAATTAAAATTTTTAGATCCGTCCCTACGTATGGTCCCTCTTTTACATGCCCAAGTCTTCCCTTTCGTACAAGGATGGAGTTAGAGATAATAAAATTATTTGATCTCGATTAAATTTATTTAATGTCTATAAAAATAAATATATAAATTAAAAAAATAAAAAATTATTAAATATTTAATTTAGTAAGAATTGAATCGAAGACAATAAATGTATACCCATAATTTTTTAATTTAATATTAATTTAAGTTCAAATTTAAATATTAGATAAATTATATCTTTTATTATTATTTCAAGTTTAAAAACTTAATAAACCTTTATAATTTTTAAATTTATTATTTGATTATCTAATGTTTAATCTTGGTTTCGTCCATATTTTCGTATTTTAAGTCAAGTGAATACCTAAGCAAAAAAAGCCAAAAGTATTCCATTTGCAATCCTATAAAAAATTATAATAGTAAATAACATTTGAATTTAACTCGATTAATATTTTTTAATATATAAAAAAACACAAATTCGAATACAATCATAAATTTAAACTGATATTGATATATAACACCCAAAGCATTGAAACAGTATAAGTTCAAGACTTTCCATTGATATTTTCGTTGGTTGTAGGCTATTATTCTTCTCTAAATCTTATTCGCTCGGTCCTTTTTTTATAATCTTTCTTTCCTTGTATTTGCAGTAAAGTCCGAGTTACAAAAGGCCTAAAGGAAAAACGATCAGATTCGGTGACTTTCATAATAACAACAAAAAATCTAATTTAAAAAATCAATGATCGATTTTAATAAAAAAAAATGTTTATTTTTTAAAAAATTAAATTTAAATACTTGTATAGTGTGCATAAGCCATAACACTAATAGTTAGCAGAAGATCGTGACTTGATAGTCCATAAGCCAACCAAAGCACGCTAGCCCAAAACGAGAAGAAAGATAAAACGATATGAACTCCACGCTCTTCGTCAAGATCACTTGTTTCTTCCATTAGAGACGAGAGTAAATGATCGAGATCAAAACAAACATGTTAACCCAATCAAAACATATAGTTTACCACGACTACGAGCGGAGCAACATACATTGCCAGCGAGGCCACCCGCTCGATAATTTGAACAAAAACTTTGCAATGATAACGGTCGTGGATCGTAAAGGTCGATACAAGAACAGTGAGAAATGATATTAACACGACGATCATGGTTATATAACCAACCTTAATCTGTAATTTTTTTGTCGTGCAAAGGAAGGTTAAAAGAACTAACACCACGATTGAAATGTATGTTAAGCATTATAAAATTCATCTACATCTGCATCATGGAACCGTTTATGTTATGGAATTACATGTTGTAACTGTCACCTTATAAAAAAATTTAAGCTCATAGGCTCTTTAACTCTTGTATAAATAAGAGAGCTAGGCTCTTTGTATCTTCATGATTTTGGTAAATGAAATGAGTCCTATCTCAAAATAGTTTCTGTTGAATGATCAACATGATATCATCTAACTTTAGTTACATCCATAGGTAATTATATTTCTTTTAGTAAATAAAAAAGGTACTTAATATGGTATCAGAGTATAATTTAAATTTCTTTTAGTAAGGTATCAGAGCAGAGTTTAGATTTCTTTTAGTAAGGTATCAAAGTTTGTTCAGCTTCGATCCTGACCATGATGGATGGTTTAGTTACGCGTAGTATAATGACATTAAAATCACTTCAACAGTCGACTCTTCTCACATATCGGAATAGCGACAAAAATTGGACCAACTCCGAGCAGATTTTGATATTAAGTTGTCGTATCTTCGAACCTCTATTATGTAAAATTTTCACAAGTTATTGGAGATTTCTCTTGATAAGAAGATTATTGTGCTTTAGGAGGATTCCTAAACCGTTGATGGTAACCACGAGGTAGTTTTCCCACATATAGCTCACTCAGGCAGTCCATACCAAGTGTAAAGGAGACAATTTCACAGTCTAAGGATGTACAGAATGCATGAAAATTCTTCGCTGCTTTTTTTTCTTATCACCTTCATGAACATGAAGCTGAAAAAAAACAATACAAAAACGACAGTAAGTATTTTTTTAATAACTAAAATTGACAATACATTAAAGCGACATAAAGCAATATTGACATTACATTGGTGCGGCATAAAGCAACAAGGAAGAGGCATTGCCTGCGGGAGAAAATTATTTTTCAGTGAACATAAACAATCAAAAAATCATAGAGCAAACATAAATAACGAAAATACCTATAATTTTAACTGCTAGCCGGAGCTTATCGCCCATGATTCTAAGAGCTGTAGCTTCTCAATTCTCCCTCAATGTCTCATACTGAATAAAAAGAGAGATTTAATGAAGCACTTATTGTTGTGGACCCACAACAGCAGTTGACCACTTTTAAATTTCTTTACAAGGAAAAAATTAAGGTTAAAACTAAGTCAAAATAAAATGTTATCAACTCTGCCGATTATAATCAAATGAAATGGTTGGATTCAATTTAAAAGAAGTCTATTAAAAATGAAGGGTTAAACCAAATCAAAATGGAACAGTATCAGTTTGTAGATTAGAATCAAATATAAAGGAAAAGAAAAATGCTGGATTCAATTAAAAATGAGGGATACTATCGAGATTTGAATTAAATTATAGAATTTTAGAGTAATAATTTCACCCAAATTTTATGATATTTTTTAGTAAATTCCCATATATTTTCAGATTAAAATCACTATTAAAAAACCCTCATTCCCTTGTAAAAACAAAAAATATATATAAAACAATTATTACAAAAATTATTTCAAGATTACAAATTGCGTATTGGATTTTTAGAGTTAAAATACAAGATTAATTCATAAAAAGCTTAATTAGAGCCCTTGATTTTAAAATAGTTTTTTATAATTAATAAAATATACTTAAATATATTAAAAATTTTATAAAATTCACCTAGACGATTTTAAGATTGATAACTGACTTAAAATAATAAAAGTTTTCAAGACACCAATTTTTTTTTGTTTCTTTGTTAAAAAGTAAAATTTAATTAATGTGATGTTCTATCAAAGGGAGTAACGAGTTAGCTACAGAAATATTGACGGTGATTAAAGTTTACTCTTCTAATAATAGGACCGTTAAAATAAAATCAAATTCATAAATGAATAGATACTGCTCAAATTTATCATATTATTAAATTTAATATTACAATAAACAAAATAAAAAAAAATTATTATTCAAATAAAAATTAAACTAAATATTTTAATTAACCAATCAATTAATATTATATAAAATCAAAAATAAAATAATTTAAATTATTAATTAATTAAAATAATTTAGTAACTATTAACCTCAACCTAATTTTACCCCCTCCTCTTAATGATGCTTCCATTAAAGACGAACATTTTCTCCACGCATTTGGGGTTGACTCTCTCTCCCTTTTTAATTATAAAATGTAATTTGTTTGTTACAACCCGCCAACAATCCATAGATAAATATATTTTAATAAATACTTATCCAAAAAATATACATTTTTTAATAAATATCTAAGTCCAACATTAGTAATGTTTAAATTAATTGAGTTCGAGAAAACCCATGTTGTGGCTGCCAATCATAACATGCCACGTCTTCTTGTTTTTAAATAATATAAATATTTTTAAATAATTCATAAGATATTTACATTACTATATGTTTTCTGGGAGAAAAATGAAGTTTAATTTCTGAAGCTTATTATTTTTCATCGAACATTCATACTTAAATCGTTATTTTTATTTACATTTATTAAAAAAAAGTTGTAAGTGAAAATGTATGATATATTTTTATTGAATCTCGACTTTTAAAGTAAAGTAAGATTTAAATTATTAGATAAATCATGAATAAAATCAAGTTAAGGTTATCGTTGGATGACATCGTCTATTTTTACGATCGTTAAATTATGATTTTATGATTTTTTATGATCTTGTAACTTTTTTTTTCTATTTCAAACTTTTGATGTTTATCTTTGTTTTAAGTTAAAATCGAATCTAATTATTTAAAATTCTATTATAAATAAATTTATGTCTTAAACGATCGTTGTTGTCGTAATTTTACTCTCAAACATATATAGTTAATTACCTTATTAAGTGATTACTCATATAATTCTTCCCTCAAACACCCGTTTATCAACATCTGTACTTCTTAATTTCTGAGAACAAACAATTATACCCCAATACATGTTTACCGACTAAAAAAAACAAAACCTAAATCTGTATAAAATTTATTCTGTTTGATTGAAATTTATGTTTCATGGGAAAAATAAAACCAATTATAAAAAATATATAATTAAATAAATATAAAAAATGTGAAATTGTTTTTGTATTTAAAATTTCTAGAAAAAATGATGGTAACTTAACCTTTCACCTACCCCACGTGCCTAATCCCTTGATATGACATGAAAGTTGAAACTTGAATGAAAATCATCTGCCCATTCAAAAGGTCGTTTTTTTTAGCTGAACCGGTGGCAAACCAGTTATCTCATGACAGTGATACAAATAATATAAATTTAAATATATTATAATAAAATTAATCATTATTAAAAATAATTAAATTTAAAGACAATCCACATAAAATTTACGTACCATAAAATTCGAACTTAAAATTTTACAAACCTTGCCAAATGTGAACACTTATATGCTGTATGGAATGGACCTACTTGGTTATAATTTTTGGGACACCTATGCACTTATGCATGCTTGATGCTTCCACTTTGGTGCCTGTTGTTGGTGTCGGAAGAGACCTAAAATCTAGGTAACATTCATGCATGTTGTCATTGAATGATAGGGTCGAAGTTACGACTATAAATAGTCTGTTTTTTATTATATATATTTTATTTAAAATTTAAGTCTGAGGTTTATAATTAAAAAAATTAAAGTTAAATTTTAAATTTTAAAAATTAAAATTATAAATATTTTTTAATGTGTAACATAATTAAGGGACAAATTTTTTTCTGAAGTTATTATATACTTTAGGCGGTAATCAAGGACGAAACCATGTTGATGGTGGGAGAAAAAATAGTTTCTCTTATTTTTTTTTGTATAATTACATTTAAAATCTTTTTTAGTTTAAATAATAATAAAATAAAATTTTTGTGGCTCACAAATTTTAAATTTAAAAATTTAATAAACCCTTACCTATTTTAATGTTCGATTCTAACTTGATAATTATCTTCAAAATTCTTTTGTGTTGAAACATGCATAAAAATAATTCCTATTTTAGATTAAGTTTTAACGTGTTTTAATTTTTTTCTATATTTTTTAATGACATGTTTTATTTTTTAAATTTGATTTTGTTTTGAAAGTGTTCTTGTTTTAGGTCAAAGGCACTCACTCCCCTAGTGCTTGTGTTTGGTCTTTCCAGATATTTTCGTCTTTTTACATAAACTCATGATTGTATTACACGTGTCCATCTCACTGATCAACACGTTTAATGGAAACTTCTTTCGATTTCAATCACCAGACACAGCCCTTCTGTTATAGTTTTGCAACCACCGGAAAAAATCAATAAAATAAATTTCACATGTTAAATATATTTAAGAGATTAAAAAATCAAAAAATTAAATTTTTTTCGATGTTGATTAAATTATTTGATTAATTAAAATTATCTTTAATTATTATTGTTTTAATGCGGCAATTACACGTGATTACTTATTTATGAGCTAACAATATTTAATTAGTTTAAAAATCAAAAACGCTAATTGATAATAGAAAGGGAGAGATTGCGTGGGTGGACAGCCAAGGAGTATGTCCTTTCTGGGAATAAAACCTCGGCCTCAAAGCAAAGATAAAAGGACAAAGATATTTTTTTTGACCTTTGTAATAAAACGTTTGACTGTTTTATTTTTTTAAATACGAGTAAGAATTTAAATTAAAATATTATATATAATAAAAATTAAATTAAAATAATTATTTTTATATTTTTTTATAAAGTTCAATTTGATTAGATCGATTAATAAACATAGATTATACTTTTAAGAAATCAACGGAATCACACTCTTCAAAAAAATTAGAAATTAAAAATTAAAATAAAAAATTTATTTTAATCTCCTAAAATATATACTAATATATTATATTTGATAATAATAATAATAATAATAAATAAAAGAGAGAACATTAATGATGAAGTGATTGTGTGGACCACCGACACGTGCCCATTTCCACCGACTTTTACAGACCACGTTTTGCCGTTTGACTTTGTCGCCAACTGAGAACATAAATGATAAAACAGCTTCCCCCTTCACATCTCGCAACAGTTGTAATTTCTTGGAGTACCTTCTCTTATGGAATATTAAAAAATAAAAAATATTTTAATACATGGCATAAATTAAATTTATAATTTTAAATTATGATTTAGATTTTAAGAGGTATTAAAAGTTAAATTTAATGTGATTTAAAGTTAAATTTTAAATTTAATGATCTAGATTTTAAGAGGTAATAAAAATTATGATTTAAATTTACTGTTCATAAATGAATATATATTAACGGTAATTAATGTGATGTTCTCCCTTTTCTTCTTGTTAAGATTAAGATTAAATTTAAAATTTATTAAAAAATTATTAAATACTTATTTTAAAAGATTTGAATTTAAATTGTTTTTTATGAATAGATACTGCCGTATACTCTCTTACAAATCCATATGAAGTCGCATGTGACCACTGACCACAGACATTTAGATTAGACGTGGTATGTGTGTAATCTCACCTGAAGATAGCCATTGGCCATGGACAATAATTCTTCAATAATTCTACATTGACACGGAGATTGTGGAAACTGAGTCCGAAGGCGAAACTCGACAGCAATTGAGAACCTTAACCGTGCTTGGTTCAGAAACGTTGTTGCTTTGTTCGTAACTTAAACTATTATATCCAGAAAATACAGATTATTTTGGTTATATTCAGTGAAAAAACCAGGTTTATTATTGGAAAAACAAATCCCTATTAAACTGGGAAAGTAAGGAAGACAAATTTCCTGGCATCCTGACCAATCCCGCAGCTAAAAATCATCATTATAATTGCAGAAATCTAACAGCAAACAATAATACTGCTAAACTCGAAGTTGCTTCAAATTTTGTTCGAAAATAGTAACGAATTCATCCATTTGAGTCTTGTTTAAAGCCACACCCACCTCTGTTCCGCCCTGACCATCCCTGGACTCCGTCATGGATATTGCTCCATCGTAATCGATGTGTGTCAGCTCAACCTTGCGAGACCTTCCCCATCCAAAATCCGTAGCATAAACTCGTAGTTTTGGCGATCCGGCGATCGGTGTGAGACGCCCTGTTTTTACTCGTTCGGTTAGAGTCGCCCAATGCTCTGCCCCTCTCAAACCACGTCCCTCCATTTCTTTAATTTTTTTCCCGATTGCCTTGGCAGCTAAAACAATCCCATCCTCTCCCGTTAGGTCGCTTTTCTTCACGTCGATAACGCACGGTTGTAAACAATTTCCGAAGTACGTTGCCGGCACTGGGAATTCAAGGCGGTTCCGACCATCACAGGCGAAAAGAAAGTAATAGAACTTGTCGTCGTCGTCGGGCGATGAATTATTAGCAATACTCTCTTTTGATTTAATCAAACAAACCCATATCAAGGCACATGAGACCACAAACGTTGAGATGTGGTGTTGCTCTGAATCAACCGCCTTGACCAAATGCTTTAGCCTCTCGGCATGGGCTCCACTCAACACAAACGTGGCTCGAACCTTGCTTGCTGTCTTATCTTGTGTTGGTGCTGAATTCTCACCACAGGATGATACCCAACGCCAATAATTCTTCAGCTGAATCGATTCTAAGCCAACGGGATCCTTGATAACGTCCCTGTTAATCAAAGGAAGTGAATCTTCTTCAAGACAGGCTAGGTCACCGCCCGACCTAAAAACAGACGTCCAAGACCTCATGAAGTGCACAAAAGACTTGCCATCACCAACCGCATGACAATAAGACGACCCAATACAGATCGCGGAATTCGGAAACACGGTGACTTGAAACGCTAAAGTGGCGAGCACACGAACTCCGTCCTCAGTCACATGAGCCGGCGGCAACTGAGGAACAAAGGGGTGTAAACATTTAACATCCCGCGGGTAATCGGCTACGACATGGTCGAAATCCGCGGCGGATTCGGCAACCGTGAAGGTGACAGAGGAGCCTCCCTCCGTGTAATAGATATAAGGCTTGCCTGGCGACTGAGGACACATGATGTTGGATGCATATGGGAAAAAATGTTGGAGAGTCAAGGAGAGAGAGCGTTTCAGCAGGGGAAGAGTTGTTTCCATGAAATGCAAGGTAGGGTGAGGGAATTCATTAAAGAAAAGGCGTTGGATAGGAACACAAGCTAACCATGGAAAGTCGAAGTAAGTGAGAGGCAAAGAGGTGGTCGGAACGGAGCCAGGAGGCGGCGAAACACGAAAGCTGTCGAGAACCTTCAGCATACCGGTTCTTGTTTCGACCATAACTAATAAAACCCAGAAATTCTACACACTTTCACACCTCACAATTCAATTCATACCCAGCAGATGTGCGGGGGGTGGAATTTATAGAACTTTTGTTCTTGCTGATATGATTGCAGCAGTGGGCTGTGCACGAAATGTCTAAAGTTTTTGATAAAAAAAAGTATAGTCCCGTTTCAACTTTCAACCAAATCCTTTGTTATTATAAAAGTGATAATATTATTTTTTTTATAAAAGTTATAAGTATTTTAATATTATTTTTTAAAATATATTGATTTTTTGTAAAAAAATATTAAAATCTTAATATATATTAAAAAATAATAAATTTTTTATAATTTTTAGAAAAAAAATTAATACAATTATTTTTTAACCTAACGTTATTAGAAAAAAGCTTTGATCCGATAAAAACAATTAGTGTAATTTTAATTAATTTTTTATAGAATTATTTTTTAAAATCTTTTTGAGCTTCTCAAATTGGAATCATGATTGATAAATATAAAAACGTCAAAATCTTGACTTAAAAATTCCAATAAATATGTAAATTATTATACAATAAGGGCTGCTTCGAACACAACCCATGCTAAAAATAAAAAAATATTCACTCAATAAATTTAATTATTTAATGTTATTTATTGTATTAATTTAAATATTTATTATAGTTTAATTTTTATCATAATTCTAGAAGCATTAATTTAAATATATAATATAGTTTGTCCACCTACAAGTCTTGGTGGAATGAATTGTAACGTTACATTCAACGAATTGTAGGCCAAGTATGATTGGATATATAGACCTTATGACGTAAGGACACAGGCCACGAAATCATCTTTAAAAAATAAAGGGTAAACTACATATGTAGTAAACAAAATTTTAGAATACTTTAAATTTAATCACTAAACTTTTCAAACTTATGATATATATATTGAACTTTTAATTTATTTTTGTATGGTCCCTACTGTTAGTAGGGTTAGTTTTCGCATTATCTTGAATAAAATAATAAGTAAATATATTATTTATTACTCAATTTTTTTATTCTTATTTTGACAGCAAGAGTTTAAAATTAAAATTTTAATTTTAAAACATACTTAAATAAATTATTCCAACTTGGTTAATTCACAATTTTAGACAAAATTAATTAATCTAATAAATTATATACAATATCTACAAATTTATGCATTAAATTATCTAGTAATATTGATATAATCTAATTTTTAAAGATGATTTTGACTTTTGACAGGATTATTAGTTATCAAATATCGATTTTTATATTTTTAGTTATTTTTAAACTTTTACAATGAAATAATACAATTATCAAAATTACCATGTAAAAATACCCAAAACAAGTATTTTAATTATATAATCAATTGAAAATTGAAATTAATTGGTTCAATATAAAATCAAAAATTAAATAATCAAAATTTATTAATTAATCAAAATATTTATTTAAAAATTAACTAATCAGATTACGTGGCAAATTTTATTAAACAAAGTTTTTTAATATAGTTATAATACAATATTATAAACAAAATTAAATATCCAATTTAATTAATAATATACAATATTATTAAATTTTATAAATTAAAATACATAAACTACGGGAAGTTTTGATTATCAAAATAGTATTTATTAAATTTACTATATTACTATATTCAACATTCTTAACAAAAAATATCATTAGAAAAATCAGATATTAATAAATTAATTATCAACACTCTGTCTCGCTTGGAGAAATCCTTAAGAAATAATTACACAAAGACACAATTTTTTTATATTATTACAGAATTTTTTTAATTTTTTTAAATAAATAAAATACACAATTTATTAAAAAAAATAATAAAACTTAAAAATAGAAATTAATCAATTAACCAAAATTTACATTTAACCCTATAAATAAAATTACCCTTTAATTTTAATCTACTAACCATAAAATAAATCAATTTTTTTATGGTATTGAGCATTAAGCACGTTAAACTAATAAATATAATATTAAATTTAATATTTGATCTTTATTAAATTACAAGAGTTACTTGCATGCAAAATTTTTGAGAAGAAACAATAAATTGGAACAGGCTTTGAAAATCTTTGATTTTCGTTTCTTTCACCAAGCAAGAAAATTTTCTTACAATTCTCCAAACACTGTAGAAAACAAGAAATTCAGACAGAACCTGCAAAAAGAAGAAAAATGAATGAAATTTAGTGCTGTTATTTAGCTCCATTCTCGTAAAATTCCAAGAGAAGAAGCTGATAGACAACACAATACTATATGAGTTGTTCAGACACTAAACCATAAAAGATTTAGAGTATAGTGAAACTCAACACATGTTTAAGAAAATCAAGATATGAGAAGCCTCAGTTGAATCCATTAATATCAAAGAACTGCAGCTTCTGCCAAGTAGGTTCATTCTTGGATCCACTGCAACTCAACAAAAACTGGATTAGATCATCAGTGGCTACTAATCAAAATTTCAGAACAGGCTCAGAAATTAAATCAGCTTCTCTATCAAGAATTGTCTGAAGCAGAACTGGCATATTAAGCTGTGTTATAAATCTTCATAGCCTGAAAACAGAATTATATTTAAAAAATTGAAGAAAATGTTTGGGGTTGGCTCATATCAAGAAATTCAACCATTTTGTTGTTTATATGCTTCATGGATTGCTCTCAGAAGCGCGGATAAAACAAATGTAATCATCACCAGGATCGATATGGAAAATCAAATCAAAAGAAAGGATATTGCGGATGTTAGAGGCGAAATCAGAGAACGAAATGCCTCCACGTGTAACACCGCCATATCGAGAACAAGATCGGAGATTTAGCCGCCGGTTTGACACAGAAGAGCAGACCAATAAGCGAACGCTATTCCGCAACACGTGAAACGACATGAATTTAGCACCAACATTGGGGCTTTGATCTTCATAGTTTGAGATTCAGATAAGCCCGGGAGAGCTCGTGCAGAAGGAAAAACAAGCATCTAATTGAAACGAATAAGAAGCAAAGGACGCGCCTTTGGAGGCCAATTGTTGTTAGTTGAGAGGTTGAAGGAAAGAGGCGAGCATGAAGCATTTATATAGAGATATATTCTTCTTCACAAACCCTAGATTTGAAGTTAAAACCCTAAATCATCAGTTGGATATACTTGGGTTGGGCTTCGATCTCACTAGATCAAATGGGCTGGGCTTCTGTACTTGGATAGCCTTTAAATACATCAATAGTGTATCAATTAGGTCGTTTTGTCAATTTAATTATCGATTTAGACAAATCAATAATCAATTTGTCTAGCAGGACGAGATGGATTAAAAGGATTGTTTTATAATAAGTCTTTGTAAAACTTGATCAAAATTAATTGTATCGGACTCCTATGGTTAAACAAAAAAACTATGCACTTATATATTAAATGTTAGCTTGGTTTTAACTTGAATAGCGGGTAAATTAAAAAGAAATAGTCTTTATAAAACTCAATCCAAATTAATTGAATCGGACTCTTGTGAATTTTTTATGTAAATGTTTTCTTTATATATTGTTGCTAGCCTGTTAATTGCAGATACATTGACCTAGTTGTCGAACAGGAGGAAGACAAGACTAAGTCAGAATATAATAACTATTAACTACCCTATCTATGTTGATTTGGTTGGTCACAAAAGTTGAGAATTTAAATAATTAGTGCTACCAAAACGTGTACCTTAGTGCGCCTCCATTGATGGAGGCCTTGCTTTTTGGTCACCATTTTCTCCACAAATGCACCACAAAGTCACGTTATAACTTAGCTTACCGCAGGAGCAGCAGATCCAGGGAGTAAAGTTCATCGACTCCATTGAGGCTGAAGAAATGAATGATCTGATTTCTACTTCATTCAAGAGATATTCAGATCTCAAGCAACAAGTTCACTTGGATGACTTAGAAGCCGGGAACGAGACGGTTAACCTCGATGAGTTCTTCGAAGATGTAGACAATGTGAAGGATGATATGCGAGTGGTTGAGCAGGTGTACAAGAGGTTGCAACAATTGAATGAAGAGACCAAAGCTGCTCACAGTGCTAAAGCCGTGAAGGATCTTCGAGGTCGAATGGACTCGGATGTTGAGCAGGTGTTAAAACGGGTCAAGGTCATAAAGGGGAAACTTGAAGCACTTGAAAAATCAAATGCGGCTCATCAGAAACTTCTGGGATGCGGTCCTGGATCATTGGCTTATCGAACCAGGACGTCGGTTGTTAGTGGCTTAGGCAATAAACTAAAGGGTATGATGGATGATTTTCAGGGTTTAAGAGCAAAAATGACTACAGAATACAAGGAGACTGTAGATAGAAGATACTTTACAGTAACTGGACAGAAAGCAGAAGAGGAAATGATCGAAAAACTGATTGAAAGCGGAGAAAGTGAAACGCTCTTGCAACAGGCAATTCAAGAACAAGGGCGAGGACAGATTCAGGATACAATTTTGGAGATACAAGAGCGGCACGGTGCCATGCAGGAAATCGAAAAGGGGTTGATTGAGCTTCATCAACTATTCCTAGACATGGCGATCCTGGTCAAGGCACAGGGCCACCAACTGAATGACATCGAGAGCCACATCGCTCGTGCCAGTTCATTTGTCATGAGAGGGGCTGAGCAGCTGGAGGTGGCCAAGGAATATCAGAAAAGCTCGAGGAAATGGGGTTGCATTGCCATTGTTGTCATTGTCTGTCTCGTTGTTATTATCTTGTTACCGATTTTCATCAAACAAAATTAAGAACACAGAAAATCAATGCTCACAGTTGGCGTCTTTGATCCGTTAACTTCAATTTTAAGTTTGTTGTTTTTACAAAGTGTGAAAATTGATTCTTTATAGCTATGTGATTAATAAAGTATGAATACAGTTATTTGCACTTGGAATTCTCACAGTTTACAAGTATCAAGAACACTGCTTTTTCATAAAATCTTCAGATAGCAGACCTTTTACCAGTTCTTGCAGCCTCTTGGCACCAGGACCTGGTGCAAACACAGAATCATTGCCTCGTACGAAACATGGGTCGGCTCCGCCCTCTGAACTCCCAATACACCAAGCTCCAGGAGCAAAACGGTCAGTACGGCCCAAAAGCTCTTTATCAATTTTATCCAAGACGGAATCATTCTTATGGAACTTCCGGGCAAAGGGAGCATTGCTTTTCACCATGTTGTCAAAGTCTTTCATTGACAAGGATTTTGGATGTTGCTTTGGAGGAGTGTCCCAAGCAATGTAGTGGAGATCATGGCTTATTGCAGTGCCACGAAACTCGTCGGTGTTGCAAATAACGGTATGGAAATAGCCTTCCGGAGAGGAAATAAAATTGGTATAGTACATAAGGATGGTCCGTGGGAGGTTATCCCACCCCCATATACAATACTCAACAAAATTTCTAGTAAGAGCTACCCATGCAGAACCTGCAGATCGAGCAAAGCAACAATTGGACACTTTTTTATTTATTCATAGAGACATCATTTCCCAAATTTCAATTTAATGCATATAAAATGCAAGAGTATCTTGTATATATGCATGATAAAAAGCAACAAAATCGCATACAACAGGCCAGCAAAGGCAAAAAGAAACTGATCTTATGGGAACCCTACAACAAGATTTGATTAATCACAAGCTTTCAACACTGGAGAATTCTGGGACATTTGCAGGAAATTATGATTCTTACAAATCTTAGTACTTGCTTTCTGATGGAACTAGCTTGCATAATTATTGGCAGGACAGAATCAGCAATTGATTTATTTCTTTATGTTATTCTAAACTTGCTTAATAGACCGAAAGAAACAAATACCAAGGGAGCCAAGTTGATCTGGGCCATTCTCAAATTCGTTATTTCTAGAAAGAGATGGACGTTTATCAATTTTTAATTTGAGATGCAATGGAGTATGTTATTACTGAATAATATGTATAGACTATAATTATATTAATTGTAAAGAGAATTTAGGGTACAATAATGGCATCTTGATCTCTAGCACTGCCAAAATGACACAGAAAGGATGTAAACTTCTAGTTTCGCTCGCAATGAGTTTAGATATAATGCTTAAAACCAGAGTTTAGTCTCCTTGCTGTCCTACATTACAGAACATCATATAACAAGGTAACTGTCAGCTTCATCTCACAGGTTGTTAAAACGGCATCACCGAAGCTAGCTGCTTGGTGATTTCCCAAGAGGCTTCTTCAAGCAGATTTCGTAGCATCAAGCAATCAATGATTGTTAAAGGTCTAGGTTTAGGTTTAGTCTAGTCTCCGGAAATAGCTAAGAATGGAGAAATAGTAACGGAAAGACAAAGGCGGCTTAAATATTAAGCTTGAGATATAAATTATACAAGTTATCCTTATTAGGAACACTAACATGCTTATACCATATCGGTCCATGACTATAGAACACCATTTGAGATTTCAAGATAACACGGTTGACATAAATCAAAGTG
Source organism: Abelmoschus esculentus (assembly GCA_035048815.1). Taxonomy (NCBI): domain Eukaryota; kingdom Viridiplantae; phylum Streptophyta; class Magnoliopsida; order Malvales; family Malvaceae; genus Abelmoschus; species Abelmoschus esculentus. The sequence goes on from JAUCBN010000004.1 coordinate 1,184,063, forward strand.
GTGATGAGCAAGCAGTCTACCAATGATTCGAGAAACTATTACGGAAATGATGTGCTTAAAATAAGGGAGGGGGAAGAAGTAGAAGAAGAAGGAGGAAGAAGTAGAAGAAGGAGGAGGAGGAGAAGAAGAAGAAGAACCAACCTGTGTACAGCTTGAAAGATGTGGGTAGTGATCGGCGTTGAGTGGTCACAGCAAGGTCAGACTTTTTAGACAAGTAAAGGCCTGGGTCAACAATGATTGGTTTCGCTCTCGAGCTCCTGCAAAATCACGTAAATACACATGGAAAGTGGATAGCATTAAGGCATAAGGAAAGGGATATTTCAAGAGTGGCATGTACACTAGGTCTTACAGCTTCCAACCAGCAATCTGTGTATGTTCAATGAAATTGAGATTTCTTGACAAGTTGGAGAAAACATGCAGCAAATCTGCACAATAAAACATGTATCAGATATTCTTCAGTAAGCAGGCCAGAAAGAGCGCAGACATTTTAGCTGACCGTTTCTGAAAACACTCCACAACAACAACCACAAGTTATAACCATTGACTCCCTTTAAAATCATTTTTACAGTCTAGACCTTAAGTTCTAAAATTCTCATAGAAGAATAACAAAAGCTCAAGAGGGTAGCAAACGTGTAATTTTGTTCAAATGATGTAAAGAACTCAAAGTAATCCCAATAATTAGATGGTAGCAAGTGGAGTTCACAGTCAATCTAGAGCTAAAATTAACACTACAAGCATTGCATTGTTCTCTAAACCCTTTATACAATAGAAAAAAGCCTATCACGAAGCCAAACATATACGATAATAACAAGGAACAGCCTTGATAATGAAAAGTTTAAAGAGCCGTAGTCTTAGCAGTTAGCACTAACCATCTTGAGTCACAAGGGGATAATCTGAGGCACTCAGGTTTAGAAACCAATCCCACTCCAAGCTCTCCTTCAAAAGTAATGCAATTGCTTGAAGGGTACAGGCAATCATTGTAGGACCTTTGTATGTTACCAAGTTTGATTGCGCCATCACACGCACATTCTCGACTTCACGAAAAGTTGGATCAGTCTTGACCATATTACTCAATTCCAGCCTTTCACGTGGAGGAGCCTCGAGATCCAAATGCAGAACATACTGATTCCTGGGATGATACACTGCCTGCAAGGTCCTCATCATCCTATAACTATCTCCCTTCGTCCCAGAAATAAGATATGCAAGTCTAGGTGCTTCCATGTTCGCATATCCACTCGTATTAAATGATTTCCTTAAATCCGATTCTACAAAATACCCACTAGAGTCCTCTTCTCTAGCAAAGGAAACAATGTCCAATGGCAACTGATCTCCAATGTAAGGAGTATTGTACAACCAAAACATAGCGGAGAACAGAAAAGTAATCGATACAAGTAAGCTTGCAAGAAATGGAATAATCCATTTTCTATCACTAATCACCCTTCCAGAATGCGAATTGACATTTTTCCTCACACTTGTCAATGGATTTTTTATCAACACAAGTTTCCTATAAAGCTTTCTCATTTTGGGTATTAAAATTTAAAAAACCAAACTTTCCCAGCATCTAGATTAAGCTAAAGAACCCAATAAACTTGAAGAATCAAGCAAAAAGCACCCACCAATAATATTAGGAAATAGGACCAAAAAGATGCAGGGAGGAGCGAAAAGAGTACCAAAAACACCTTAACTGTATGGGGAACATTTAATCTGAGATCAACTTCTCTTCAAAAGAAAACATGGATTCCAAGCAAAAAGATGATTACTTTGACACTATCAATAGGGAAACCATCCCTTTTCAACCAAACAACCAAAAAGAATGAAATTTCTAGTGCTAGAAGCTCCAAGCTGGCTTAATCAACTGGAAAAATAACAGGCAAATGCAGGAGGATAAAGATACTTACAAGCAACTACATCAAGAAAACAGTAACCGACACAAAAGCAATCCCGGGAAAATAAATGTAAAGCAGTTAAATTTAGCAAGTACTGAATAAATCTCAGCTTTTTATGCAAAGTTGCCCCCAGATCTATTCATTAATCAAACCCAGCAAAAAGCTAATGAAGCAGCAGAAAATAAGAGTACTTGAAAAAAATACACGATGGTTAAAAATGCTTACTTTGAAACAAAAATGAACCGCAGGTGATATGGAAACAAAAGAACATAAACTTAGTTAATGCGCGTGAATTGCAGTTCTCAACAACTATCGCGACCTACGAACCAAACAACGGGCCCTCTGGCCTCTGCGACAGGACATGGTAAACGGGTCATTTGTATTGGGTCACTCCGGTTTAAGTTATTTTGAGTTGAATTATATTTAATTTAATTTCGGTTTAGATCAGTTTAAGTATGATTTAATTTTTATTTGAGTCTATAGTTATTTTAATTCGGGTATTGGGTTAGAATTTTAAATTTGTTAATTTTTGGTTGATTGATTTTGAATATTAAAATCAATCATTTTAGTCGACTTTTCAAGTTAAGATAAAATTTTCACCATAAATAATTTTAAATAATATGTATATTTAATTTTTTTTATCAATTATATGACGATTCATATCTCATCTTTATTTATTTATTTTAATATATCGTTAGGGACATATAATCAGTTGTGGGCCTCACAAAGAAAGCTATTGGATAACCAACACGTGGACATGCTACTGGATCATGGTACAAAAAAATCAGAATGTGGTGGGATTTCTGGCCCATAACATTTAATGGATAAAAAATCAGAATGTGGTGGGATTTTTTATCTAATTAACTACTCAAATTTGGCTTCTTTATTCAAAATGGCACCTAACTTAGTCTAATGGTTCAATTTGGTATGTATAAATTTTTGTTACAATTAGGTATAAAATTGTCTTTTAATTCAATTTGGTACTTATAGTTTATTTCGTCCAATTAATTAATAGATTTGAAATAAAATATTTGTATTGTATAATTTTCCAAATTATTTACATTCACCTATGTCCTAAATGGACCTAAATCCAAAATAATCCAATTTGAACAAAAAAATCAAGTTTCGTTATCTAATTGAACAAAAATAAACTCCAAGTGCCAAACTGAAAAAGAAAACTAAGTTTAGATTCTAAAACATATATTTACATTTTGTTTCATCTTTTGGTCCTACAGAAATCACAATATAAAGCATGAATCATAACACAGATTTCAATGTTGTGATTATATTGGTGACCTAAAACATCTGAAAATTATGGGGTTTGGACCATGCAGATGCAGGCCTCTCTGTCTGAAATAATTGGGAGGGGGCCTAGAACTTGTGGGCATTTCATGGTGTACTATTCGAATAAAATTATGAGGTCGAATATATTTTTTAAGTTTTATGACGTATGATTTAAATTTTAAAATTTAATTTTTTTAATATTAGAGGTAGAAAGGACGTTGAAAAAATACAAGATTTTTGTCCGCTGTTTCCAACACAAATTGAGTTCTTTATCTTTGAACAAATACTAATGTGGTCTAGTTTATCAACTCATCATCAACCAGGGCATCATTGGGAGTCCTGTTCCTGCGACACTCCACCTTTCTCATTGGATTCTTCGAAAAAATGTGGTTAATGTAAGACAATGCAAAGCTTAGGTTGGTGGCCGCCAAAGGACCTAACAAAATGTCAAAATGGTAGGCCAACAACCATCCAAGATAAGCTTGAAACGGTCCTTTCAGAGTTGTAGCACAACACAACGTTGTGTCACTACACGGTGCATCGCAAGTACGTTATTGATATTATCCGCTAAAGAAGATAATTTTGATAAATCGTAATTACGATATTTTTTTATGATGATGGATTGTGACAAGCTAACTCTTTTGATATCTACAAATGAATGTCGTAGCATGTCGACCACCGCCCGATACCCCAAGGCATTTTTTCATGTGCCGAAAGTTGTTGATAATTTGTCTAAAGCATGGCGCCGAATTCGTATGCTTTTTTTTCCCCTAAAGACTCCATAAAGTTGTCCATCTTTGTATTCAGCAACGTGGTCGATTGATAAAGTGATCTGGACCTAATTGAAAACTTGTTTTCATATGCTGTAATTTAGACACGCCAGTGAGTTTGACTCGGCAAAACCCGTTTTTCAAGTGCAAGGATTCTCCTTTAATTGCGATAATATTAGGCGAGTTTGAGTCACGTCTCAGACTTACTTTTTGAAAGGGTCTATTTTTAAATTTATATCAAATTTAGAAGTTAATTATACAATACATTTTTAAATTATAACTCTTATTTTAAATTAGTCTTTAAATTTTTTAACGTTTTAATTTCATTCTAAATTAGTTTTAAGTTTTTGAATATTTTAATTTTATCTTAAATTATGAATCATTATAAATCGGTTCTTAATTTTTTAAATATTTTAATTTTATTTTTAAATTATCAATATATACTAATCATTCTCGTGATTGATTATACATGCATGTTCCTTTTCCATCATTATCCCTGCCTCCTTGTTTCAATGTATGCATCTTCTTCCTCCTCACATTTGACATTAATGCCATTTTTCTTTGTAATGCACCTAACATTTCTGTCATGAATTGGCAATACAATGATGGATTGGACATGGAATTGAATGGATACCCAAGAATTGGGTTGATTTGGTTAATTCTAATGTCATGAAATAAAAATCATCTACCTCTTTATTGTATATTCTTTTATGTTTTTTTTAAAAAAATTAAAAAATTGAAATTTTAAACCATAACATTTATTTTTTATATCCTAAATCTTAAACTATAAAAAATATACTTTACCCCTAATTTCTTAAACCCTAATCACTATTCCTAATTTAAAACTCTAAACCTTAAACCATAAAACCTGTAATTAAAAGCAGTAGTATAAATAAAGACATAAAAAAAATAAACAATTTTTGACCATAAATAAAAGAAATATTAGAAAAACAGCTTGAGAGAGGTTTTACTTTTATATAAACTCTACAATTAGTCATTTAACAAACGGACATAAAAAACACTAATAAACTATATTTTTAACAAACGAATATAAATAAAAAGATTATATTTATTTAAAATTAAATAAAAAATATAAATATTTTTTTTTCCATATTCGTTTATCGTCGTATCTGAATGAATATTTTTTCTTATAAAAGAAATTTTAAAAAATCTGAATTAATTCTAGGGTTATGGTCTAGTAGATACTAGGAGTGGTGGCAGTTAAATCGTAGGAGTAGAAATGCACAGCTGTCGCAGGCACCAGCAGCGTTGGAGTATCGGGAAATAGCAATAGAGGCCAATAAATATTCACTTTACGATAAATTACACTATTAGTCATTGAAGTTGAAGACTGTTTTTTCACAATTTAATCATTATACTTTTAGTTTTATCAGAAAAATCATCCAAAAGTTTAAAAATATGCAATTAAATCCTCAAATCAGGATTAAAATGTCATGCGAGTAGCACTTCAATTTTGCTCGTCCTCTCTCCTTCGTTGTTTCCTTCGCCAACTCATCTTCTCTCTCTTCAACTTATTCTCCACCAGGAATCCACACTAAGGTGTCTGTCTGTTATTCCGGCCCTTTTGTTTTTAGTCCCTCTTATTCTTATAAAATCCCCTCCTCTTTTCAACGTTTTTCATATGATCAACTTCTCTGGTTGATTCGTTTTTTCTTCACTTTGAAGTTTCTGGGGTTGCGTGTGTGTGCGTGGAAGCGTCGAGAGTTTTGTTAGAGAGATATGGAGAATGCGGTTGAAAAAGAAAGTGGATCGATGATGTTCAGCGAAGAGGAGTTGAGGGAGGTAAGTGGATTGAAGAAAGGTGGGGATTTTGTTGAAGTGACATGCGGGTGTACTAGCCATAGGTATGGTGATGCCGTTGGCAAGCTTAGGGTTTTCTCTAATGGTCACCTTGAAATCGCATGCGAATGCACCCCGGGTTGCAATGAAGGTCTCTCCTTTCCTTCTCCATACTTCTTTTCGTTCTCCTTTGATGATTCTGGGAAATGGGTTTTGATTTTTGTGCGTGTTTAATGCGAAAATCTATTCATTTGACGTTGATGGCTGTCGTTGTCTCTTATTTAATCAAGTTTTTTGATAGAGTGGGAAATGGATGATGGGGAAGCTTGAGTATTTAGGTTTTGGTTTCTCTCTTACACAGTTTGTGTATGTTGTTTTGTCTCAGTGAACCGGTTTTCCTTGATTTCTAGTTTTGTACCACAACAAGATGTTCATGCATATGCTGTTCTGTTCCAAATTCTAATGGCATGCCATTGTAAAGTATTAGCCAAGTGTTGAATGCAGTGTAAATGTTTGAGCTTACGGAAGTTTTAACTTAAATGCACGAGTCCTGCTTTCAGCATGAGTCCTTACAATTAAATATAGTAACTAAAACTGGTTTAAGCTGTCTGTATTCTGTACTGTATTGTATTGTACTATGATCTCTTCTCTGCCTTTACTATTTAATAGAGCATATGATATTATCTTTCCCCTTCCTTTTCCTTTCTAATTGTGTGGATGCTAAATTGCTAATTACAATGACCAGACAAGTTGAGTCCTGCTGCATTTGAGAAGCATTCCGGGAGAGAGACAGCTAGAAAGTGGAAAAATAATATTTGGCTGATAGTTAATGGGGAGAAGGTTTCACTATCAAAGACTGCTTTTCTGAAATACTACAATCAAGCATCAAAAAGTATCCACAAGTCCCATAATGGAAGATTTCGTCATCGTGATGAGTTTGTTCGCTGTAGCGGGTGTAACAAGGAGAGGAGATTTCGATTGCGGGCGAAAGAGGAATGCAGGATCCACCACGATGCTTTAGCAGATGCGAACTGGAAGTGTTCTGATCTTCTATATGACAGGTTTGTCTCCCCGTTGTTGATTATGTTCTTATCTGATAAATTGCAGTTGTTAGTTGTTACATTCAAGCATGTTGCCTCATGCGCATCAAGGCATTAGTATTTCTAAAGCATGCTTATGGACTTAGTAGTTTCTTTTGAACCCCTATAGATAATGTATGTGGTAACAAAACACTTCTTGCTCTCTAATTGCATATGTATATTGAAGTATGACCAACTAGGGAGGCGTGGGCATGGCGTAGCTGTATCGTATATCTGTTTGACACGAACATGTTTTTGACACATGTATCAGGCTCGGTCCGATGCGAACAAAATAAAATATTATTCCTTTTAGATGACATAGAGATAAGACACTAAATTTTCAAAACATAGGCTATAGAAAAAGAAGTGATTGCTACACCAAATCAACAGTGGCCGAAGAAGGTCAAGAAACTTGGGGGGAAATTTTGACTAATTATAACTTGGGCTTGTACAATGAGCTGATGGTGAAGCCCAAATACTCCCAACATTTGCTCTATGTTATGCCATTGTAGAGGACTTTCTTCATTGTTAGTATTTTATATGAACATTTTAAGGGTTGTGCACAGAACTTTTAGCCCAACTAATCCTTTCAAGTGGTTATAGCTTATAAGTGATGCTACGCTGAATATGTTTCCATGCAAATATAGAACATGAATACTCTCAACATTTGCTATATGTTGCGGCAAGTTGGCAACATACACTCTGGCTTATAATCAACTAATTTTCACATTTCAGAATAACGTGCAATGACGACGAGGAGCGAGCAAGTCGCAGAGCATACAGGGGCTGCCCCCGTTCTCCAACTTGCAAAGGTTGTACTTCCTGTGTGTGCTTCGGATGTGAAATTTGCCGTTTCAGTGATTGTAATTGCCAAACTTGCATCGACTTCATTAGGAATGTCGAAGTTTGAGCCTCGAGGATGGGTTCTTTTTGTTGCTGTGGTTGAGCCCCCCCCCCCATGCCTTTTCAAAGATGTGTTTCGTGTTAGACATTTACTTTTAATTGCCAATCCCTGAGCTCAGTATTCATGCTGCTCATAGTCTGGTGTAGAAACTTCAAACTAATTCAATTTAGATATCTGCATTAATCTTTAGTGGGACGGCAGGTGTACCATACATTATTTTTTTTACAGTATCTTTTAAGATTGGTATGCTTATATATCATAATATTAATATAATATATAATCTAAATATTTAGCCGTTTGTCCATGGTGCCAAACAACGGTTGTTTCGTCAAGAATTGCTTGTTTAGTAGCCAATAGACCGTGGGCGTAAACTTTTTGTCCTCTTCCTCTCTCTAGCTGTCCACCATTTCCCCACTTTCAAATTCCTCTGTTTTCTCTACTACTACTCTAGGCATGACTTGTACGATCAAAAAACACGGCCGTTTGCTTTACAAACCATAAATAAAAATCCCACCTAATCCATTCACTGCAATTATTCACCTCCAAAACATGGGCTGCTGCTTCAGCTCCACCTCCACCAAACCCCATGACCCACCGTGCCAAACCTCCCTAAAACGCCACCATTCACCTCTACAAACCCCCATTTTACACTCCCACAAAACCCCATCTCCTCCTCAAGAGAATGACGATGAAGAAGAAGCTGTTATAAAAGAAGTATTGGTGCTTTCAGAAACAACCAAACTGCCCCATGAGAACCAACCAGAGAAAATCACTCAAACACCTCCACCTCTGCCAACACCACCGCCAACAAAAACCGAAACACAGATTTCCCATCCGGTCAAGCAGCAGCAACACCAACAAGAGCTTGAGCAAGAAACCTCTCATATCTCTCAACAATCAGAGATTTACAGTGTCTCTGAAACCATAACAACAACTACAACGACGACGACAGCAACGGAATGCCTTAGAGAAGATGAAGCAACGAGCAAAGACAACAGCCAGCTCAAACACAAGTCCCCATCAAAGGCTATCAAAAAACGTCCCACCAATGGAGACCCTGCCGGTGTTCGAGCTAGAAGAGAAAGTGCCCGTGGTCGAGGACGGGGACCAAGTGCGGCGAAGACCGTGCAACGTAACGTTGGGTCCAGGTCCAGGTCACCTGCAACCGGAAGAACCGGTGGGGTGAGCAACGGGGCCGTCGGGAAGAGTTCCGCGACTATGACGGTAAAAACCGATAAAAAAACAACTAGTAGCGGAATCGCGACAGTGGAAGGACAGAGCAAGAGAGAGGAAGATGTGAAAAACGACGTATCGGAGCAGCAGCAGCAGCAACAGCAAACAGGCACCGAGTCACTCGAGAATCCTCATGTTTCTTTAGAATGCTTCATATTTCTATGAATTTTTTCTTAAAAAGCTCTGCAAAAGCTTTCTTCTTCAGTGCTGTGTCTGTCGTGTAGTTGACACATCTGTCTGTCTTGAACAGTATCAATCTGCAAACCCAAAGCTTCCATTCAATAAAGTAATTGTCAAATCATCATTCCAAGACATACAAATTTTCAAAAGAATAAAGTCAAATATTAATAATACTAATGTTTTTTAATCGGTAGGAGAAAAAAATATTTCAAACAAAAGATTCAAAACCAAATAGGTTAACTAGAGGCCCAAGGCCACAGGCCCAGAAAAGAGACAGCTTATGGAACAAGACGACTTGACTTAACGAATTTCACTATTTGTTTTAATCAAGATCAAAATTTTAGAATATATAAACTAAATTCCAAGAAGATTTTAATCATTAGTCATTATTTTTTAGACCAATTTTAATTATAAAATAATGAGAGTTTAGTTAATCTTGATATAAATTTTGAGTGCAATAGCGGGTGGGGGCAGACCAAGTCCCCTGTTCCTCGGAACCGCCCTAATGGATGTTCCCCACTGGAAAATGCAAACTCGACTACACTTGCCCGTCATGTTTCAGAAACACAGGATGCTTCATTTGATCATCGTTCTTCGGCATGTCTCGTGCCGCAATCGCTTGCCCGGAAACAACAAGCAGGGTGTCAACGGCGAAAAGAAGACTAATAAACAGGGAACTCAATATTCTGGTAGCCATTAGAATTCAGAGCCAAAAAGTGAGAGATAGCTAGGATTGGTTTCTGGTATGGTGGGGAATGGGATTAGCTAACGAATCTTATATAGGGAATGTTTCAAGCGAGTTGGTTGATCATCTGGCGGTGAGTTAAGAAGAGGGCTCCATGCGTGTGTGTGTGTATATATTCAATGCGTGTATACTTCTTCGTGAGTATTAAAGCTTTGTGTATGTTAAAGACTTATCCTTCATGGAAATTGTGTGTTCATATACGTGGCCAGGTAATGCTGTCATGCAGACAAGGTAAGAGCTTTGTGTATACTTGTCTGCATGCTTCCTTACCACACTCTGCCATCTTCCTTTCAAGGTGATTCTTTCAATCTATTTCTTTGAGTTTTTGTTAAGAAATTATACTAGTATATATTATGGTTGCTTTAGCGATACTGTTTATTCTGGGAACAGACATGGACCCGGAGGACGACGGCGAGGGTGCCGAAAGAAAGCAAGAGGAAGGAGACGGCATCTCGGTTACGCCATCCGGATCATATATAGATATTTCCCCAAGTTCCACCCTTTTTGGAATAACTACAAATCATAGATTTTGGTATCTAAAACAGGAAGACTAAATATCCCTTGTTCACAGACAATTAAGAGAAGACCCTCCCTAGTAACATCCCACTGAAAATTATGGCACCAAACCACTTGTTCGACACAAACCTGTGACAAAAAAGAAAATACGAATATATATTCAATACGAATAAAATATTCTCTAATATATTTAAGAGTCATATATACACAGAATTCTGAATATAATCAATACCTACTTTTGATTGCAATCTGTTGGGGATGACAAGTTAACAGTCCATATCTGCCAAGCTAATTGGGCAGCTGCAGCTGCTAAACATGCATAAAATGGCCAACCTACAATTACAAAAAAATAATTGAAGATAAGTGTTTGTTGAAATGTCCCAATCAAAAGCAATAGCATTAGCAAGTAATTAAATACCTAATGCAGTATTGTATCCCGTAAGAGCCAAGCTACCGATGCAAGCAATTGCAAAGCCAGTGATCCACTCCTTGGTCGATTCACCAAATTTCAAGGCTGTGGACTTAATGCCTACTTTCAAATCATCTTCTTTGTCCTGAACGATTACAAAAACTATTTATATATATGTCACGTCTGAGAGGTCGTTATATATTTTATCGGACATACCTGATGAGCATAAATAGTATCGTAGAGAACGGTCCAGAAAAAGCCGGAAAGTAAGAGTGGGAAGAGAATAGATGGTTGTAAGCTTCCTTTAACTGCATGCCACCCAAGTATAGCTCCCCAGTTTATGGCTAACCCTAAATAGGCTTGTGGCTGCATCATATCATCAAGCAAGCCTAAGTAAGCTTCCTTCAAACGTTGCATAGACATGTATATGTACACGTATACGCATAGTACGCATTACCCAATATGTAATTCTCTTCAGGAGAGGATATGTGGAAATTAGGAAAAGATATACAGACTCGTACATCATGCTGTAAACAATAGATACGAAAATCAGTATTAGAATATTAATCGTACAAAAATTTATAAAATGTATAATTTACGTCACCGATTTAATAGAAAAACCCGAAAATGATTTGAAGCAATAAAAGTGACCTATTGTAGGGGAGTTGGAGGAGAATTCTATGGAATAAAAGCATTTGAAACCCAAAGAAACAAAGTCCTTGAAAGGGTGTGACAGTGCCACTAGCAAGGGGTCTCAGTCTTGTACGCTCCACCTGCATGTATATTTATCATTTTATAATCGAATATTTATATGTATTTAAATCTTAAATCAATCGTTTTAAATGTTTGAATTCCAATTTTCTCGAATTTATATAGATGAAATTACCATTTTATCAAGATCGCGATCGAAGAAATCATTAATGGTACAAGCAGCGCCCCTTAACAGTGGAGATGCACAAACAACTACTGCTAAAGTCTTGACATCAGGAAGGCTACCGGCCGTTGCTGTCAACGCAGCTGACCTATACGTACATAAACTTTAATAAATTTTTTTTGAATATATGCATGTTATTCGGGATAATAATTTTATCCGAATCCCGTTACAGTACAATGAAAAACCTCATATATATAAGTGATGATTTTTCTCTGATTTATAATATTTTAATATTTTTCTTTAACAATTCAAAACAAAGCTAAGAAAAGTCGACATCTACAGATAGTACCTTCACTCAAGTTATCATCACCATCTACATATGATGATTTTTCTCTATATTATAATTTTTATCGTAAATCTTAAATATATCCCAATACTCTCTATTTCTAAATTATTAAAATTATTTGTCATATTTACCGTAACTATCCCCTAAATCATCCATATTTTCAAAGTTTTCACCCCAAAGGTAAAAAATAATGGACTTAAATGAAGTGTTAGTTCATTTACCATACTAAGGGAAACATAAACAGCCATGTTCCGATGGGTTTATCCACACGAGCAAGCTTCGCGTACGGCCGAGCTTCTTTGGGTAAGTAATCAACCCACGAACAAACTTCAACGCCTCCATCATCTGTCTGCACACCAATTACCTTCCGATCGTCTTTGCCTACCGAAGATGCGATCGTCATCATCCTAGAAACTCGGGTTTTATAATTCGAGGATTGTGACGTCCTCGAATTGTTTTTCCGAAAAAACAAAGATGGATTCTCGGACAGGGTTCCGAAAGTATGACGATGCTTCAACATCCTTGTTGTGTGCGTTGAAAAGAGGGAAGCATGAGACACCGAAAGTGAAGCCATTGTACGATAAGTGTGTTGTTATTCTACGAGAGCTCTCTATTTATAGTTGAGTTCTTATTCGACCAATAATCATGATTAATTTACGTGGATGATCATAATTAATCCGAAATAAATATAAAATTAACTATATAAAAAAATTTATCAAATTCTATCAAATCACATCAATTTATAATAAATTTTTCGTGGATAGTTAATCTCTCCCGATATTATAAGATTTTTCTAAATCCTTATCTGATAAGTTGTCTCATTCCATATCTGAAATGAACTTTCTAACATTCTTTAAGTGTTAGATCAAGTCCAGTGATCTTAACAAGCCCGATAGAACTTTATTGTCAGGTTTATGAGCGACTGTCACAGATCTTAATGCACGAGACGTGACATTATGCATAAATATATATGGAGAGAGACTAAATTTGGATCCAAATAAAAAAAATCTTTGGTAAATTTTTTTAATATTATTAAGTATTATTATTTTTTATTATAAAAACAAATATTATACATAAAGTCCAAGTTTATTAAATATAATATTCATTTATAGAAAGATAAAAAATAGTATACAACATTACAATCGGTGTGACGCAAAGAAACATAGTCCTTAAATGGTGTGACAGCAGTGGCTGATGTAGCGATATAATAGTGTGGATCAGATTTATCCTGAATTATTTAAAATTTATTTATTTTTATTTTTAAAATTTTCATAAATTAATTTTTTAATTTTTAATATTTTAAAATTTTATATAGATTTTTAAATATTTTTCTGAATATGTTACTGTGTGACGACACCCCTATCCATCGGTCTCGATTTTGAACGCTCCACCTGTAACAGTCATTAAAGGTAAACATCTTTTCTTCCCCTACTCTTACCGTAAAATGGAATTTGATTTAATTTTTGACTTTACTTTTAAGAGTGTATATATAATTCTTTGAATGAATAAAATATTTTTTATTTATCCAAAAAAATAATAATAATATCTCTTACATAAATTTTTAACTCCGTAAACTATATTCATTCAAAAACTTTAAAAAACATCTTATAATAAATTATTAATAGGTTTATACCCGATTAATAAAACAATTAATTTTGTTCATGTTTAATTTTCTATATTTGGATTTTTTTTAATATTTAATGTATACTGTTTATATTATTCAACATTTTTATATATATTATACTAACGTTAATATCAATCAAATTATATCTATTAATTTATCATTTTCTCCAAGTCACGGTCAAGTAAATCATTAATGGTACAGCTAACGATCCATGCTGCCAACGTAGCTGACCAATAATCAAGAAACTGATACTAAAATATACTTATATAATAATAAATATTAAAAATTAAATTCTAATAATAAATATTAATACAATAAAATTAAATATATTTAATAAAAATAAAATATTAAAATTATGGAAAATTGATCTACAGTTGAACTCCGACACTTGCTACGATTTCCCAGAACGGTTATGGAGTATGGAGCTGAGGACCTTATCGTCAGTCTACGCCGGCTGTGGAACATATAAATTTGAATAAGACCAGTCACCGGCCACCGCCATCTCCGCACAATCAAGTGGCACACCGGAAGGAAAATTTCTGTATTTAAAATTTATTATCAAAATAATAAATACAATTATCTTACACAGTACATATGACATGATATATTAAAGGCAATAATGGAGTTTTGACTTTAGGGATATAAACAAATATTATTGTTGATTACGAAAAATATTGCACCATCAATACTATATTAATGTAATAATATAACAGAAAGATGTGTCAGACACTTGATTTTATCATAATGTAATAGATTTAAAATAATTACAAGTTTAGGTTAAGATTAAAAATAATAGTCTAAATGTTCAAAGAAAAAAATAAATTGTTAAGATAATCAAATTAATAACAATGAATTGAAGAGATTATAATAAATCCGATCTTTAAAAAATAAAATATACTAAAAGCAAATAAAAGCATTCATCATTTCATATTAAAAACTTAATAAACAAGAGAAAATGTAAAACATTCGGTTAAAAAATATAATTATAATCGACAGGGGTTGATTCAAATGATAAGCAGTTTGATTTCACTTAAGCAAGTCTCGAGTTCGAGATGTGTACACAAAAAATTCTAAAAAAATATAATTATAATTTTTAAAAAATAAGATTAAGTTATTTGTATATATATTTTTAAAATTTTGTACGTTTTTTGAATCGTTAGATAATTAAAATGGATGATTTAAATTATTTTTTTTATTTTTTAAGTGATAATTTTCACATAACCGACTATTAATCTTTACATATTTTACTTTTATTACAGATAAATCTTGAATAATATTTTGTTGAGATAAGATCAAGTTACACAGTATAAAATTTTTTACGTTTTACACATTTTTTGGATAGTTAAGGACTGAAACAAATTACTTAGATTATCTTTTTATTTTTTCCAAGTGATAATTTTTATATAACCAACTGTTAATCTGAGCGATCCGTTTCAATCATCCAACCATCTAAAAATATATTAAACTTAAAAAATTACAATATATAATTTAATAATATTTTTATTTTATTAATTTTAAATTTTTACAAATATAATGAAAAGTGTTTTATAACTATTAAAATCTAAAAAAAAATTATTTCAATTTATTTATTTGTAATATTAAAATTTAAGTTATTACTGAAAAATTTACAACCTCTATTATTATTATTTTATAAAATAAGATGATTACATTGATACAGAGAGACTCTATTTATAGCTGTAAACTAACTAAAACCCTTTAACCTACTCAACCACTTAATTAATTTTCTTAACAAAATTAACCACAATCGTTTAACCTAACTTCCTATAATCATCCTGCTCTTTAGTTTCTTCGAAGACGTACTAACTTGGATTTTGTGTACAAGTTAATGGCACTGGTTACACTAAAAATGTTACCAATAATATTATGGTGGATACTTTTTCGGGTCAAGACTAGACGGGTAAGATACGTTCCGACACGATACCGCTCATAACCGGACTTACCGATTGGTCGAAGGACTTTTCGAAACTGTAAATGAGAAAGGTGGCAGCTCAAATAAACCAGAGATATATTTATAGACACACAATTGGACAGACCAGACGATTCTGGTTTAAGAAGACTAGTTTGGAAATGTTCAGATTAAGACGAGCAATGTGAAATTTACAAAGCCAACAACTGGAGGAAATGGGTTCAGATAGTATACCAGAGTCTTTAAGGAATCCGAATTCTTGAAGCTTTCTGCATATGCAAGAAAAGAACCAACAGCAAAGGCAGAGGCGGCAGTAGTAAGGCAATCTACTATTGGAACCATTTTTCATGCATGCATGCCGCTGTCTAGAAAATTTAGAGACCTGTGAAAGCTGCAACGTATTGATACTGCTTCGAGTACGCACCACTTCGTCCATGCCAATCTCGTAATATACCTAGAGCCGAGTAGCCGACCTTCGAGCCTCAGTTTGTGTCCGTTTTATTGTGCAAACCTCGGCCTAGAATGAACTTAGCTGTTTTGGTGTCTTGATAGTGTTGACAGCAGAGCTACTTGTATAACAGGTTGTAAGCGGGTAGATCTTGTATTCTATGTACATCATCCAAAGACAGTTCTCTCTGCAATTGCGTGCGCGTTACTTGTAAAACATCCTGCACGAACGAAAATACTCGATACGACATAGTTTGCCAATAGGTGAATGTGAGAATGGAAAGAGAGAAGCAGAAAGTACATTGAACTCCATGTAGGAAGCATGCATAGCAAGCCATTGAGCATCCATCAATTCGAAAGCTACACAATATAGTACATCGAAGGCTTCTTCGTCTTCTGCAAAATTTCAAACAATCACGATTGTGAGATCGAATATACAGAACCGGCACTCAAATCCTTGTTTCTATTACCTCCTAATAGTTTCATGAAATTGTATCCTGGTAGATTTTTTGGTTTATCTGCAAAAATAGAAAGAGGAACCAATCAATGAAAATGTTTGCGTTCGAACTTAACAATCCCTTGAAACATAGCAGAACATCAAGACACATGCACTATTGAATTCCATGAACAAATACAGTCCGATCAATGCCACAAGTAGTTAATGCAGCCAACAAACCTGAATATAAATCCAGCATCTGAATCAACATAAAAGTTACATTGATACCAGCAACGGCGAATGGGTATTCCCAAGTAGATCTGTTTCCATCTTGCTTAAATAATAACCTATAAAAAGATGCCTTCATTTTGTATTTTTATATAATTAGTATATAAGACAATTTTCATGCAAAATCTGGACAGGAAAAACCAAAGACGAATGATAAGGCTTACCGGATAATTTCGGCCAAAAAACAGCAAATTTTCTAGTGAAATGAAACCGCAACCCCTAAGGTGAGAACTTTGCTTTTAGACAAACAAAATTAATGTATGATGTTTGTTACATATCCTTTAAAGTCTCCTAGATACCTCTATGGATAAATCGCGGGTTAAAAAGTCGTAAAATAATGAAAGATGCATACCGAAAGTCAGTTGATGGATTAGAACCTTGCCACCCCATGTCTTTCCATTGTTCAGAGATCAAGCCTGTTAGAACAACATTAGGAAAGGCGATGTTCCACAATTTTATGAGAGCTTTCTGTTACACCAAAGGATCACGAGATCATTAGTCTTCTAGTTGATATGGCATTTCATCTGCTTAAAATGAAACATCGAAGAAGCCCCGAAACCACAACTATTTACAAATTATAGAAGCTACAACAGATATAAGAAACAAAATATTTGCAAGATCTTCTGGGGTAAAGAAGTGTTGTTATTTATGTTGTACAACCATGTCTGAACATAGTTAGAAAAGATATAAAACAATATGGATATTAAAAGATTGCCTGATGATCGGGATGAGTCTCGTCAAAGGGTATCTGTAGTCGTTCTTGAAGCCGTCGAAGTCTGAGTTCCTGATCATAATTGAAGAAAAAAACATCAATTATATCATCACTGAGTCTGAGAATGGAATGAAGACGTGTATATGTATATGTCTATACACACATATGTTAATACAAATCACCCTAACAAAACCAATGCTATACTTCTGAAACAATTTCTCATTAGAGCACAACAAATGCCACAAATTCTCTTGGCATGTCAGTAGACTGAATGCCAAGAAATGATGGCAAAAACCAGTTCAGTTCTACTCAAGCAAGTCCGATTTTATAACAGAGTACATCAACAAAAGCCAGTCCTAATTTCACATTGTCAATTACCTGAATAGGATCCAAAGTGTAGTCAAGAAACTTCTCGTTGCGCTTGCCTAAGCGATTCAAGAGCCCTCCTATCCATGATCGTGGCCCAACCATAGCATTAGCTACAACCAGACGAAGTTGATCAGAGATATTAAACAATGAGTTGTAAACATAAATGTTATCCTAAACCGGAATGCCGAAAGAATTTATCAAGAAAATCCACTCACTAAAACATTGAGCTAACTGTGATATGAGGCGAGTGGAATAGTGTGGCCATTCCAACTCTTGACCTCCCTTCTGTCGTCTCCAGTAAACCTCATCCTCATCAACCTGCAATTCGATTTTAAGCAAACCATTCAATATCAATTAGCTTCAAAACTTTGAAACCAAGCTCTTAACTATTCATTACATAACGGAGAGAACAAGAGACATAATTATTCAATGCAGAAATGGAAGAAATCGTTTGCCAACAGAAACAGATTAAGCTAACAGATATGTGTAAATTATGCACTTCTGATTACTCTATTAAGAGAAGAGCAAGAAGGAAAGCATTGGCGACGCTTCCTTAATCTCATGAGAGAATCATAAACAAAAAGATTGGATTTTTACATTCCATTTAACCAAAGGAAAAAATGAAAAGAAATGGGTAACAAATGGTATCATTAGAGATGGGGTCAAGGAATATAATAATGACACAAACACAAAGATCCAACAAAAAGAATCATTTTTCGTCGAGATAAAGAACATTAAGTCTTAAGAGCGCAATCAAAGGCCACTTTTTGCTGTAATAAACTTTATCTGCACCCCCAAAAGAACAGAGCTTTGCAATTTGCAAATTGCAATGCAAAGGAAAGAAACAAAAGGGGTGAAAAGTCATAAAAGGTAAAAGCTTTTTGTCTCTGGTTGGGCGTGCAATGGAAGACAAAACTCAAAAACACCACCGCAAAAAGGAAACAACACACACGCATAAGGGAACAGGAAAAGCTTTATACCTTGAAAGGGTTTGTGTACCTGTTATTACATGTGTAAAGAAGAAACCTGGGTGACGGTTTCCTTGAGGGGAAGGGCCCGATTGCCTAAGGGACAATAGAGACGAGGAAGGGAACGAGGATATGGGAAATGTCAGCATGTTATGTTTGTGTTGCAAGGAATTTGGAGCCACCGTAGGATAGAAGCAGGTGTTATTGTGTATCGTCTCGTTCTGCCACGAAGTTCCCTGATCAGTTGCCTTCATCGTAGCATTCGGATGAGGTGGTGTTATATATTGTTGTCCCCTCTGGTTTCCCTAGCTTTGGCTGTCTAGTATGTTAGAAAAAACAAATTGTTAAGAAAATGAGAGAAATACATTTTTTTAAATAAAATCATTAATTTTAAACTAATATATTTATAATTAACTTTTAAATATAATTAAATTTCTATAAATACAATTTTTAACATATAAATCAAAAATCAAGTAAACATCAATTATTATTCCATATGTTTCTCTAAAAAAAAATTATATTATGGGTAAGTCTCACCACAGAGAAATTATTATATATGAACCCGTTCCACCACCTAAGATATGGTCCCCAACCAATTAAATTAAGACACATTATTTATTTTTTCATATCATATTTACACATAAGCATTGTACAAATCATCTAATTTAATGTATTTGATTTAAAAAGGAAAAAAAATATTATCAAAGATTTTTTTGGTCATCTTTCTCTTTATTCTTTAAAAATTTTCTCAATTAATTTTTTTATATATATTTAGGGTTTAGGGTTTATAGTTTAAGATTTAGAGTTAGTGTTTAGGGTTTAGGGTTTAAGATTAATGTTAGGGTTAATGTTAGGGTTTAGGGTTTATGGTTATATTTTAGGGTTAGGGTTTAGGAGTTATGTTTTAGGGTTTAAGGTTAGGGGTTAGAAAAAATAATTTAAAAATTAAACAATAAAGAGGAAGACAACATAAAAAATCTTTGATAATATTTTTTCTTTTTTAAATCAAAAGCATTAAAGTGGATGATTTGGATGATGCTTATGTGTGAATATGCTATGGATAAAATAAATGATGTGTATTAATTTAATTGGATAGGGACCATATCCTAAGTGGTGGAACGGGTTTATGTAATAATCTCTCCTCACCACATCATCCATGGATCAACCATTAAAAATCATTCATCTCATTATTTTTTTTTATGTCATATATTTTAAGTGAATCTTTAATTATATTTAATGTTAATTCATTTTAAAAACAGTTTTTAAAAATAAAGATTCACTTGAAAAAATATATGACATAAAAAAATGATGAGATTAATGATTTTTAATGATTAATCCATAGACATATAGTAAAACTTACTCATAATATAATTTCTCGTTTCTCTAGGTATTTTTCCTGCACACTTGTCAACTAACCTATGAATTGAAGTTTAGTTAATTAACTTTATTATAGTCAACTAACCTATGAATTTAAGTTTAATTAACTGATTTTCCTACGGCCAAACATTTGGACCAACCTACCATCTGTAATTAATTTATAGCCTTTCTAGAAGTAAAGAGTAACATTTGATTATCAATGCTTTGTCACATGGATACTTAATTACTAAGTTCCTATATGGTTGGACTTAGATTTAGTTGTACCACTTTGGTATTGTGTAAATAAACTATATACAGTAACATCTTTGAAGTTTACAAGGAGTGTAAAGTCTCAATTCAAGGATAAGAGAATCCTCTAACCCAACTTAAGGACTTTTTCGATTTAAGATATTTTATTTTAATCCGATATTATAGTCTTCTATTTAACAAACAGTTAAATTAATTGTTTTGATTGGATAAACCTATATAAATATTTTTAACTTTTAAAATTTATTTACCAAACAAAATTTATGTTCAAGTTAACGATTTAATTAACAAAGATAACATATTTTAATAACTTAATTAAAATTTCGGATACCGTTTAAAATTTGAGTCATAGTTTATGATGTCTTTGAATAAGTACTTACCATAAATAATTCACTTTTTGGGTAAAAGTTCAACAACCAATAGTTAATAGGGAAGAGCAAATCAAAAGTTCATTAAATGTTCCTCTCATAGCATTGATTAGTAGCAAACCTTTTTACTTGGACTGGCCACCTTTGAATTGAACCCTTCAACAAATCCTGACCGTTCGTTTCTCTCCAAACTTCCATAACCATGAGATAATACATTCCTTGATTATGATGTTCAGTGTTTTGTGGTCAGCATAAACGTTTGATTCTCAAACAAGTGTATTAAAAAGGATGATTTGTTTAATAAATTGTATTAAAAATGACCCTTTGCTACATATAACAGTGTCATCAAGCTTAGCCATCTCCAGTTGAAGTTGGAGTTGCAGAGCTGGTGTGTCGGTACTCGGTAGTAGCCATGAGCTCTCTCGTTCGAAACGCCGCAGCAAATTTCAGCCGCAGAGTTGATGGCTACGAGCTCTTGGATCAAACCCAGGGTACAAAGGAAGAAACTTTATGCCGATACAGGACGTTTTCCAAGAGAAGAGCTCAGAGCGTGCTGGCCTCGTCAAGTTACAGGCGTGATCGAGCCAGAAAAAGGAATATTTTCTTGAGATCATACAAGTTATCAGCCGTGGGAGACGACTTGGGACAACCCGAGGTGAAGCCGAGGAAACTGAAGAAGGTGGTGCTTAAGGTTAAGAAGGTCGTGGAATCGTTGGTGTCATTTATGCGAATCGGTTCGTTGAAGTCTTGTAATTGTCGATCTGCAATTTATGCGGCCGTTCCGGTATCGATTAAGAAGTGTTGTTGAATGTTCTAAAAAGGGTTAAACTTGGTTCAAGGAAGCTGTGCTGTGTAAGCCTTACTTTCCTCTAGTTAATATGTATCTGAACTTTAACTTGACACTACTATGTTTCGGTGAATAACTGCAGCTAAAATTATCTTAGGATTTTGCATTTCTTCCCTGAAATTGTTTGATTCTTGTTTATATGTTGAGCAGTTTTAGTTTGCTTTTGCCCAATGTTGAACCAAAATGTATTAACTTGGCTGTGTAGCTTGAATAGTGCATGTTTCTGTTGAATTGGTATTATCTTACCTCGGTATTCTATGTTGCCTGTGGTGTCAATACTCAAGTTGGCCTCTCCATTTATGGCAAAATGATTTTAGGTTGGATGTTTAAGATGGTATGCGGATTCTGAACTCGTGTTTTGTATGTTGTCCTAGTTAATATCCCTTTCGAGTTTGTCTCGTGGTACGTTCTTCTGTCTCTGCCTACACTCGATACGGTTTTTTGAAGTAATGTTATCCTGTGTTGTACCATTTAGATTCTGTATTGTCTATGGTTTTTGTTTCCAAGCTTGGATGCAAACTAGGGAAATGTCAGCCAAAATGTTAAACATCACCTATGAGAGTTTAGTATGTGTCATAAGAGAAATATTGCCCAAAGTGTCTATGTTGTTTCCTTTCTAGCTTGGTGTCTATAAACCCCAAAAGCATTCCCATAATGTTTCTCCGGTTCGGGCAAGGCTTTCGATATCCAGACAGATACTAACCTCTATATCGAATTCTCTGTTTCTGAAAGGTTGAGAATCCCCAATGACCCTATAGGCTTTCATTTTATGAGGGCTGTTGCTGTTTTATACACAGGGACAACTCTTTGTTCGGGAAAGCTCCCGGTTTTTCGTCAAACCGGGAGCAGCAAGCATTATCTTGATGAATATTCTGTTGAATGTAAAGAATGTATTCAGTTAAGGTGTAGAGAAGTACATCTACTGAACTTGGCTATGTTTGTAGGTTCTCTAGGTGTTCAGTCCATGTATGTTCATCCATGCTCTGCTCAATACATTTGCTTGTAGCATAGCATGAAGCAACCAACACTTGTTCTTCTTGTTCAAATTGTTTCTGCTCAGATTTCTCCATGCACCTGAACTGCTTGGACAATCAACATCGAACTCGGTTCAAATTTCGAATCCAATAATGATTTAACAAGCTTCTCAACAATACTTTTATCCGCAAACTCCTTTGGAGCAACCTGATCTGGTTCACACTGTAATCCGAATGTCAATGCATTGCCTAACGTTATAGTTCAGGTACCAACTTGAAAATAAAAATTATTTAAGTACCAACTTGAGAGAAAGTGATTAGTTCAGGTACCAAATGTATATTTAAACCTTTTCTTAATTACTTAAGTTTGAAAATTAAAAATATATAATTCATATTTAATGACTTAACAAAAATAAATAAAATTGTAATTTTCCAATACCTTCTGGTGCAAGTAATAATAGCTTTGGTGATTTCCAACTCCAACTCTTTATTAGATTCTTTAAATACCATAAAACCCTTAATTCTTTCACTTGAGACGACATATTGTAACCCCTAAAATTTAACCTAATTTCTTAGATTACAAGTTAGGGTTTACGGTTTGAAAACTTGTTTAGCAAGTTAGGGTTTTTACAAAATTAAATATTTTAATCGAATAAATTATTAAATAATTAATAATTTAAACTGCTGGAAAATTCATTATTTAAAATATACAAGGTTCAACCCGAAATAATAAACATAAATAACTTATAAAATCCAAGAAAAGTCCAGAGTTCTTAATACATAATTAATGTCCAAATAAAAATCATAATCCGAAAAATAAGTCTGTAAA